>CANUEZ040000115.1:5130000-6330000 GCA_948099385.1 Fasciola hepatica
AGGGTGGGGATGTAAATAGGGAGTGGTATATAGTAAAACAGTCAAATTGGAGGAAGGTGACGGGTGAGTTACTCCGACTGAATTTTCAGAGGAATCCCGATACACTCTGACATATAGAAAGAGCAGAATACATTGTTCCAATCCCACTGCGGTGGTTAGATTATTCCTTTTATACGGGTCTGAAATATGGCCCTTAAGGATAGGAAATAGTAGAAGGCTCTCAGTGTTTGAGCAGTGATATCTCCGTGACATTGCTGGAATATGTTTGTAACATCGCATTATCAGTGATGTGGCTGCAAATGGGCGATGGGAAGCCAGAGATCATTCTCTGGAGCAAGTTCAGAATATAAACAGTTTAAGGTGGCTGAGACATGAGTTGCGCATGCCCACCGATATATTTCCTCTGCATAAACTGTTCTGTGCGGCAATTACTGGCAGGACGGCAGGTCGAGATGGTCAGTCCAAGACATGAGAAAAACGCATGAAAATCCCGGCCAGCGAAGATAACCAAGTAGGACGCGTGAGACTCCCACTTGTTCCCGTCCCTTCTACCTGCTCTAGTGAGAGGACCATTTTGCTTTCTATTATTCTCGATTTATTAGCGTAAAACAGTGATTATATAGAGTGTTGGTCCTTGTACCCAGTCGCTACACAAAAATTGTTGGTTCAGCTGGCTTGAGCGGCCAAGCTTTCTTATTCACTTGTGTTGAAACTAAAGGCCGCTTATCAGGATTCGTCTATCATTTTATCAATTGGCTTCAACGATCCGCTCTACTGTAGCTCGCGATCCCGTTGTCTGAAGCCTCGATCTTGGTATTAGATAACCTCTGATTGCGCATCCCACGATTTGTGGTGATGGTGTAACTCCGTTAGGAAGGACAGGCTAGGTGTTGGTCACGAATGAACCACTGCCCTCAGTCCGCTTGTAAGATGATTAGAGACAAAAGTAATATGGTTGGATGTTGCGGCAAGTGGCGTAGTTGGATTCGGTCTCTTACCTAGTTTCCTTGATTTTTGCTTTTTTGTTTTTGACACATCCTCACCGCACTTTTTTGTGATTTTTGCCCTCAAATTGACGATGCTGCTAGGTTGCAACAAAACCAGAGCTCTGAAGCACCAGGATGATGATTGAACTAACTAAACCGAACAAATGGACGGCTCCCTGTTTGCCACAGTAGCGTGCTGTGCCATTCATGCGAATGTACGTTTTGTTTCGTGTGGCTGCCTCGTTTTTTTCTTAGATAAACATTCACTGATCAGTATTACGAGAATGAAAATCCAGCAACTTGTGAAATCCGATCCTGAATCCATTCTCGTCGGATTGACTAATTCAATTCACGCATACGGGTCCATGTCTCACAATCGATACGGCAGCTTATTGTCGTTGAACGCGTCTTGCTCTCTTGCGCTTGCAGACACATGCACATACGGGTGCGTCTGAACTGATTCGATTAGAATCAGGTTCCGTTTAAACGGACTAACTGATTCCTGTCAGCGAACTCACATCTCGGTCGGTCGAAAAAAGGAGTGAACAACTGTCAGATATTTTTTCTAGTACAAATGTATCCGTTTAAAATATCACTCTGCTTTTCCATGCGTAAAAAAGACACAAAATGTTCACTTCCACGAAAGCATATCTGGACGCTAAATACCGCTTGGTTTACAACACTGTAACAGCGGAAACAGCTGTAGAAACTGAGGGAGACTTTTTTCAGATCAATCACATTGCCAAATCAAGAACCACCGGATCTTAGCCGGATCTCAATTGAGCGACAAGATGACTGCCATTCAGAGATGCACATCCGGATGTCGATCGGGGTAATCGGCCCCAGAGAGCGGAAGAATGAGCGCAGTGCCAGCAGGCACATGACGTAGAACGACCTCGAATACACAGCTGAGAGTCACCGAATTGAGTTCACTTGAAACGCGGGCATAAATGTGAACTGGTTACTCTAGATTTGGTGGCTTTTATAAACTGGTGTGGACGAAAGCGGGAGTTAGTTGTGTGAATTATATTGCCCACCAAAATGTAAAATTAAAAAGAACTTCTACGTGATATAGTCGGCTTTGTGTTCAAGTCCACGAGTCAAGAAGAGGAAAAGGCTTCCACCAGTCAGGATTATTCGGGTCTCAGTAACTAAGGTATATATATATGTGACCGAACTGCCCTTCGACTGGTGCATTTGTTATCATCTATCCTTATCGCACATCATTTCCTTTGAAAATGAACTCAGTTAGCAATGAACAAGATTTTCAAAAAATGATTAGGGCAACAGTGAAAACACCGTTTCAACATTAAGGTATCTCAGAAATAGGGACTTTGCTAGTCATGCTCATAACCCTGAGAGTTGAAACTCACGATTTTTAACCTTTGACCCCTCCCGGTCAGCGTTCACAACTTTGAGTTTCTTAATTTTGACCACATACAGTTCCGGAACTCAGCCAATCCGAATAACTTGAGTGATGGACTAAAAGTAAATGATCAGACAGTGTGCAAATTTAAAGAATACGTATATTCGGTAATTCAAATGAATTTGAGTACCGGTAGGCTTCATACCTAGGGCTGATGATTAAACTTAATTCCTGATTGCCGAGCATAGTTACTCTGTCCCATCGTCAGTCGTGATAACGTTGTCGCTGAGGTGATGAAAGTCCCCGAATTTGCTTTCTATTTTAGTCCTTTTTTCCTCAGATACGAACCTAGCGTCACGGATGTTCTTCAAGCATGACTTCTGTTGTTATGGCAGCTTGACCGTTTGCACTTTTCAGACTATCCCCAGATTTGTTAACATAAACTTTTGGTCTTACTACCTTCAATCCCACTTTTCTATAGGTTCACCTTGTGGTATGTGCTGGCGAAATGCCACGTACACGTTCGCATGAAGAATAGTGACTCATAGCTACAAGTCAGTTTTTTTGGATTTCACTTCTAAGTTTAATTGGTTTTCTTGTTTTTTAAAAGATACTTTATTAAAAATTCGAGTAAATGAATCTTTTGACTAAAGTTTCTGTAAAGTACCAGCTGTCTAGGTAGTCTCTTGAATGCCGGTTGCTTGCTTGATCATGAATTTGGACTTTATCCAGATTGAAAGTTAGGTGGCAGACAGACATTTCGTAATCACTTATTTGAGTAGCATCCTGTCTCTCGGACTGACTGAAGCAGCTCTTATCTCGGTCACTCTATTCTTTCTCTTTATACTAGCTGAAACATATGAACTGACAAGAAGCTCTGAAATGGTTCCAAATCAAGACCAGGTACGCTGAAGTAATGCGCAAGCCAAAGCTTCGAAATTGTGTTAATTTTACTGGAGAAACTCATTTTTAGATACTCAAATGCCCATTTATACTGGTTCACCAAATACAGCTGTTTTTTGTGATGCTTGGTCAAGCAGCCGCTGGTAAGCTCAGGTTTCTCACATTTCCTGGACACAAAGCGGCACCTTGCAGTACAGCGCGTGCCGAGTGGTGAATCACTACCGTTTATTTGCCATTATCTAAGTACTGATGGTGCGCCCGCGACTCGTGGTAAACTATTTACCTCCTTACTGCTCATATCAGAGACAGGTTTAGAGATTTGGGAAACAGACACATAGATGGAGTAGATTAAATGGATAGACAGATAGATAGATAGATAGATAGATAGATAGATAGATAGATAGATAGATAGATAGATAGATAGATAGATAGATAGATAGATAGATAGATAGATAGATAGATAGATAGATAGATAGATAGATAGATAGATAGATAGATAGATAGATAGATAGATAGATAGATAGATAGATAGATAGATAGATAGATAGATAGATAGATAGATAGATAGATAGATAGATAGATAGATAGATAGATAGATAGATAGATAGGCTGAAGAACATTTTTTTCTGGGATTGCCATTTTCTCCATTTTCCATGTTGCATTTTTATCGTTGGTCTCCCCGTGGCGACACCAGTCTTGGTTTTCATATGCTTTGATGTCGCTATTCTTTGCGCTCTCATTTTCAATCTCTCAGATTTTGTAAACTTCAGATAAGTCGTATCAAAAATGGGATCTGTTTCAATCTTAGCTGGTCTGGACTGACTCCTTCCCGTCTAGAGTGTGGAATGTATCTTCAAAATCGATCAGCACTATTTCAAAATTGATTGTTTTTCCGGTTTAAAACCAACATCCTAAGTGGGCTTCACTTTGACAGTAACCTACGGTGAACAATTCACATTCAATATTGCACTGGAGAACAGCTATCTTTCTCTCTTCAAATACAAATTATCAATTTGTTTCGAACAACGCACTCATTTATTTCCAAGTTTCTTTTTCAATGTATTTTTCATCTCTTGCTTTACTATCCCCATAAAACTTCCCTAGCCTTCTGAAGCGTGACATTAGGGCATTGCACCACGACCTGGTGATTATTAGTCCAGTTTCCTCTTTCCGTGTCTACGCTCTTTTGCGTGAACTCGTTGGTCAGCATATCGAGTCTTGTTTATTCTTAGCCCAGAAGATACTTCAGGACCCAACTCATCTGCTACACGAAGACTCATTCTCTTACTGTCCTCATTCACCCACTGGTTCTTCATTCAGTGCCTACTGTTTACCACAAATCTGTACAAAACCTCTCCGATACCGTGTCAGGTTTGATTGTGGCCAATTGAGTGCGAATGAAAGCTGATATCTTGCGGTGATTCGAATTCTTCCACAAATTTTCAGTATCCTACCAATAAGGTGAAGCCTGACCTTGACAATTAGATCGAGCAGATACAGCGGAGTCACTTTACGATTGGTCAGTGCTCAATCCGCCAATAGTTGCAAACAATCCGCTACACATAAATGAGTGTGTACTAGTAGATTCAGACAGAATACATCCCTGCTACTTTTTTCTGATCTTGTCAGTTCTTAGTGCACATAGTTTGGGTACGAACTATTCTGGTGCATTAAATTGATCAGGAAGATTCACTTCACACGGATACGCTACAGCTTCATCGTTAACTGAGTCTATTAATTTTACTCATTCTCTTATCGAAACTCGTTCCAATCAACACTTACGTTCTATTTTTGTTTACTCAAAGTTGTCACCATTTGTGATGGGGTGCGTCATTTTCTTGGTCATTTTTGTGTATTTTCTGACTAAAGTATAGACATGTCGCTTGTATAAACCCTCATTACCGATACAACCTATGAGAAAACTTTAATGCTTAGAACTACAAAAGTTAGTCGAATGTCTCTATCAACGTGTGGGTAGAAAAAGACACTTGAAAAACATAGCCCATTCACCTACTAACTCCTAACCAATCTGAATTTCCCATATGGTATCCGGTTTTACAAATCTATCACACCATTAGTCCACATAAACAATGATAGTTGTAATGAACAATTAAAAAAGTTGATTATTTATTGGCCTAGTTGTGGCTTTCAGCCCACTCAGGATATTCGGTTTGACTGACCAGGGTGTGGTTGCCGTGGGTTTGACCACAAAGATGCTGTTAGACAACACGCGCCTGTCAAATGTTCCAAATCCGAATTCAGATTTCCAAATGAAGATGAAGGAAAAAGAGAGAGAGGAGGAGAGTGACAGAAGAGAATAATTCTTCCAGTTTCGGTACTTTAGGTCATTCGAGAAAATTTTCCTTTTTGTACTGTGATTCTGGAGAAAAACGTGGTACACTGGAGATCGCTCGGGAGTAACAACAAGCTGTAGGCCGTTGCTTTCACATTTCTGTTAAGGCGAGTGTGAGAAATCATTTGATTTCGTTGAAGCACTTTCGATTTACGAAGTTCTAGATTGGATACCGGCAGTCCCTCTCGGAAGATCCCAGACAACCATGTTTAATTTGTGGCACCCGCGAACCAGTGAAATGACGGGTATGAGGTATTGGACTTTCTGGGGGTTCTGTCGAGCTGGGCAGATGTCTCGTGGAATTTTTTGCTCTTTGTGTGGCTCCAGTGAAGTGAGCTCTACTGGTGTTCGTTGTAGGAGTACAGAACATTGGGAGAGGTGTTCTTTTGTTAGAGAGGCCAAAGTAACTGCTCACTGTAGACTACCATATTGGATCTGGTTCGTGCAATTGTGGGAACCCGTCTCTTAGTTCAACTTAGCCTTGGTTCATAGAACATTCCTTCGTATTGTGCTTTTAAGCACTGCTCCCAAGTGTTAAATAATCGAAGCCCAAGCCAAAGAGCTGAATCACTTATTCACCACGACGTCTGACGTATCCTCACTTACTTGTTCTCCAAAAACCTTGACTTCCATGAGCCCAACCCTGATACACCTGCGACTGTCCTACGGCTTTTCAAGTGTCCTAAATTTTGTAGCCCAACTCGTAAACACCTGTTGCTCAAAGACTGCTCTTTCGAACTCACAGCCTATTTGACTAATCTTTGTATTGATTCTGTGGCTGATTCCTGATTGTTGCAGATCTGTATGCGTCACATCTGTACCCCCGAAAGGATCCAACAAATATTGTCCGATAGCCTGAACATCAGTTTCACTGACCGTACTTGAGAATGTACTCGTCTCTCATATACTTCCCCAAAATTTACTCTACCTACGAGATACGTTTTACCCGTAAACACTGTTTCTTAGCCTTCGATGCCATTTCGCAACGGTACCGACTCCGTTGCTTCTACGCTTGATCACTGCGACCGTGCTGGGAGGCTAATTTTTATTGACTTTGTCGACGCGTTCATTTATCCTCACCTTTCTACTCTCCCGCATATTCTACATGATAATGGAGTTGAGTGTTGTACTTTAGGCACCTTTTTCTCTGCTCGCGCACATTTTACTTATTTCGGTATCGCGCACTCCGCTCGTCTTCAAGTTTACTCCGTTGATTTCCACGGTGACAATCTATGGCCGTTTGTTCTCCCTCTTTTGTACTGGTAAGCTCCCCATTTTACACACTCTCATCAGTTTGAGATATGCCAATGATGTTAAACCTGAATGTCTCTATAGTGGAAATGGAACTATGGATTTTCTTCAAAAAACAGTCTGAATAGAATGTATAGCTGGTTCCCTACCTAGTCCCATTTCCGTCTCAAAAATGTGTTGATGTGCCCTTCATTACTCAATAGAGGCAATGTTACTAACCTTTTCTTTAATAATACCAAATATATTTCCATTGATAACCAGTGCATCTCTCTAGCCTCTTCCTTCCGTTCTCTAGAAGTTACTCCATCGTACAGCCTTTGTTTGACTATTCATTCTAAAACAGTACTCACCGAAGTTGGAAGGGTTTTCTTTTTCATCTTTTAGACTTACCTAACCGAATGTGTCTTACACTCTTGTTCGTCAATTTTGTAACCTCTCGCATCCGCCCTCGATGGAAGTACTATTCCTCGGAAATTTTGGCCGGTTTATAGGGGAGAAATAGTTTTATCGCCAAGTCTCTGGAACTGCTTTCACGTTGGACCAACACCAGTAGAGATATTCTCGTCAACCTCGTCATTAGGAAGCATATTGATGCTCGTGATAAATTGACTCAGATGATAAATTTTATTTATTATTATTAATTTTTTTGTTGGTTTTCACTAAACGTTGTCCTCATCCCACATTCTCCAAAGCAGTCTGTTACTCTCTCGCTCGCTCTCGAGATTGAGAATCCTCCTTGCATTCGCGTCCCCGCATATGAGTAGTCTCACTGCTTACAGTTGTAGACCGGGGCCGATTATTCGTTGATCTCATTGTTCGCCTTCATCGATAATTTACCTGTATTTATTGCTTCGTTTTGTTACCACATTTTGCTGGCCACATATCAGAGACCTCCCAGACTCTTTTCTGTGGATTTCAATGTAAATCACGCACGTATAGAAATTGTATGCACTGCCAGGTGCATACAAGCATTTGGTGACTTGGCTTTCAAAAAAGGGAATTGCTAGTTGGGAGATTTGAACATTTGTTCCACCGTCAAACCTGGAGTCTTGCGTCATCGCCTTTGTTTCTGCCCGTTGGGAATAATCGCGATTGCGCAGTGTGGCATTTGAACGTAAAAGATCCCTCGGATCATGCAAACGCCCAGCCTTAACAACAGAGTATCGACAGCTAATGACGGGGTATTTAGACAGCGTTAACTTTGATGTCATGTGATACAGAATGTCTTGAGTATTGGTATTAACACAAGTTTGGGCCTAATCAGCTGTGGGAACAGGACAGTACTGGACAGATTTTTACTGCCGATGAATAACTGTAAAGAACTAAATGTTCATTGAGAAAAAAGACAAAGCCTTGTAGTATAAAAAGACCAATTTTCCTTCGTGGATAGTTGCTCGTGTTCGATCTGAAACAATAAAAACAGAGAAATCCCCGTGAGCACAATGCTCAGTAAGTGTATCATTGGGAAACCATACTTACAATAATTGAACACTAATAGGACTGCTAACTGCCGGCTCATCAAAGCTTTCAGATTGCACTTTACAGCGTTCGAAGCTGTAGTGTCTGTTATCTAATCTGTTCGCGCTGCACTACATCAAAACTTCAAAACGTGGTCAAAAGAAGATCAAACATCTGTAGCTCTTGTGTACTACTGGCCGTGATGGCATTCGGTTTGTGTCGGGCTTGTGCTAAGCCCGCTGCGGAGATGAAAACATTTCAGCGGATGTCAGAATCTTTATGAGGTAAGCAGAAAACCCAGTCGTCACTGTGAATAGTTAGCTCTGGAGATTGTTCTTGATCAAGTGTTATTGAAATATCTTTCTTTGTATCACTCTATTTGTTTGAGAACAATCAAATTTTTGGCATGTTACACCGGCCTGATTCGAAACCATTGAAAACGAGGTTGTTCCTCAATATATTATTATTGTTTGGGACGAATTTACCCAAACTAATTCTATTTTCGTAGTTAAAGCAAAAAAGAAGCTTAGAAACGTATTTTCGTCACGTTGATTGATATGGAGGTTTAACTAAACTTTAGCCGAACATATTGTTTTAAAAAAGGTTCCAACGGTCGGCTTATTCTCCACCCCGGGCCAAACACGCTTGTATCAACTGTGGTCACATTAAAATGAAAGTTAATGGGTATGTGATCTCCTGCGGTTTGCTTCACAAGGGCATCTTTCCACAGATGGGACCATGTGGTGATTCGTATATCATTGTACACAGTGCTGTGCGCTGTTGATATACTCCCAACGGTGAGGCCAAGACTCAACCAATCAGGGGATCAGATGATACAATCCAATCGCATCGGGATTAGACAACCTACATTATACCGATGGGGCCAGGCATTGTTCCATATAAACCACTGCCTTGTAAATGAATGTAGCAGCAATACAAACACTCAGTTCCTGTCCTTCCAGTTCTCGGTGCACGTTGTATGGGTCTCGACGAGTTCTAGTTTCCACGGAATTCCAGAGTAATCTAAGTACAAAATATTATTTATAAATTCGAGTTTACTATACCATGTATCCTCGAGAAATTTCTATCCATAACGACTGTAAGCTAATTTGAATATTTTCGAACACAGCCTAGTGTGCTCAAACATCTCTAGGAATCGACCAATCATGTAAGACCAGATCTTGGTAGTAAGATTGTCCGGATACAACTAGTTTGCTTTATGGTTAGCCGGTACGTTGTCTAACAATATAATCATGCTTTACGTCATATATGCGTGAATGTGTATAAGTTAAATCTGGTAGAACACATATTTTGTGTTCTCGCGCTGTCAGTTCTTGTTGTTCATAGTTTCGGGTGCGAGTTATCCCAGGACACACGATAGGCCCGGTGTATTCCACTATCACAGGTTGGTTCAAGTTCCAACGAACAACATAAATCAGCAAGCAATGAGTAGCGGAGGTGAAACAGAAATGGCAGAAGTTACCATGGTGATCAAATGGACAGTTGAATCTGAACCCTTAAAATCACGGCTACACTGTGAGTAGGAACAAATGATTTAGGATCGTAACGGGTCTATTTGTCTTACAAATAGATCTATACAGTTAACTCCCTGAAAAGCCGCAAGAAGAGGCTTTTGCAATTGCGAGCAAAGGTGTGAAGTTCAGTAAGTTCAGTTTTGAAAAGAAGCTATCTCGAAATTGCATAATCCTCTGGGAGTTCAAGATAAGGTCTAATAACAAGAGTGAGGAAATTTGTTGCAAGTACTCAGACGGTGTGAATATAACCAAACAACGATGAGTCATTTGCATAATAAGCTCAAGAATAAATAATCAAGTTTTTGAGGGACGTCAGTCTGATCTACGGAAATAGCTAGAAGACGAAATATTCGAAATCTGGGATGTTTATAAAACCGTTCATCAATATATGGTATAAATATTCAACTCGCTGTTTAACATCATGGAAGAACTCTGTGCGTCTGTCTCAACCGGCTTGATGGGGACCACAAGTAGTGCATATCCCCCCAAGCCTTCCGGGGGCTCGAACGTGGGATGAAGGACGGTCTGTCGACAGCCCAACCACCAGATTCTCTCGGCTAGCTCTCAGTGGTCTGTTGAACATAAACCCCACACTATTTCGTTCTATTTTTTCCCGCGAAATTTCCCCTTTTGACGGTCATTCACTAGTCACGGCAACTTTCCTCAATTGTTGTACATTGTTGTATAATAGATATAAAAGGAAATTTAAAAAGAGTATTTTTGTTCGTGTATAGAATATATCACAAATGTGCGCTTTTCAGAAACAACCTATCACAGGAAATCAACAGCCCACCGAAGTCAGACGCGAGTCAAAGGAACTGAGAGCCACAGATACTGCTTTTCCTTTTAGTAGATTCCTTATTTGGAGCGTATAATTGGATGTATTCAACTAAAGACAATTACATAGTTTCATGAAGAAAAGTTTTTCAGATGGACTTTTTGTCTTGGCTACTATCCTTTTTCAGTGAAGGCGGAAATTTCAAAACAACCAAGTGAATTCTGAAACCCCAAATAACAGTGGCATCTCTGCATTTTTGCGGATCATAAGAGCTCTAGCGATCAGTCAGAAGAACCAGTCTGAACACTCGAAATCCCATCCGTATAGAGCGAGAAGAGTGGTCTAAGAATATAAACAATTTACGACAAAATTATGCTTGGGTCTGTTGGACCACCTGGCCATTTTTTGTAAAATAATATGACAAATGAATCGATCCGGTAAACCGTATGTACCAGAATAGTTTGTACGAGGATTACACGCTCCACGGACTGAGAAGACCAGACAGGAATAACAAGGAAGTGTTCTATCAGACTTCATTATTACAAACTCGTTTGTATACGAAAATGGAGATCAACTATTGGCTGAGAAAAGCACTGAGCAATAATAAAGCGATCTCGTTGTATCTGTTGGATCTGACTGCCTGGGCCCGGCTTCATCTAAATGGTTGGATAATTGAAATGAACCTGCAGAGCACTGGGCCTGGTGCGGAAGCATTCAGACCATCACAGAAGGTACCAGTCCGAAAATTTCTTACCTGCATCTAAGATGACCGAGGTTCCGACTACGTAGTATGGTCATGTTCATTCGCAATGCAGTCATTTATATCGGATTCAGTAGGTGGTATTGTCATCCTTGTAAAGTACTGACTAATCCCAAATCGGCAAGCATGATCAGAAAAAACTGATTGGTTAAATCGTGCTCTGAATGATGCATACCATAGTTAGCTACGGTACATCTCTTTCCTAAGGGGCGTGTTCCAATGCACATTAGCTCCCTCTGACAAGAGTTCTGTGTTGAATGCCTTCGGTCGGGGAACAGGAATGGTTGTCTTTGACAGTGGCTCGTAAACGACGAGGCGTGCCAGTGGGTGGGCTAGGATGGTCGTCCAAATTCGCTGTCAGTTTCATGCGTCACAGAAGTGAAGTTCGTTGAGATGGAGTTGATATGGTGCTTGAGCTTGAATGCACCTGGGGTCGGAAGATTTACCGTTTGGATAAATTCAAAAAATCTGAGATGTTCTGATTTGAACAAAATATTTGGTCTCTCTTTAGGTGGGCTGTTGCACTGAGCGCCGATATTGTAAAATGGATTTGTTCCTGGAATGTCTCCAGATTTGTCAATGTTTTCTCTTTAGTTAGGGTTAGACTGTTTATCACAAAACACGTCATGTTTTTTGCGCAAATATTAGACGGAGCTGAAAACGCGGCTTCCAAAATTGTTGACATCTGATGCTGTCTATCCAAGAATAATCCGTTTGACGCAAATGGTGATCTATTTTCAATGACTTCCTGACTTAAATGTTACTCAGTCCATCCTTCCATGCCTATTTGAAAGCTAGTGGGGTTCCATTAAGAAGTCAATAAGAATTGTCCGAAAAAAACCCCAGAGCACATTCGGAAAACACAGGTTGGCAAACAAGCTCGTTTTATGTGCTCAAAAGAAATTTGTGCATGCACTCAATCTACCCTGGCCCACTCACCACCCAACGTCAGGTCCAGGAACTTCCGAAAGCTTACATGTTGAGAACGTGTTAGTTCATTCACACCTGGTTTCCGGATAATCCTGTGCCATACTAGGTGTGAACGATGATCTCTGACACGATTTTTGTTGACTGTACCCCTTATGCATTTAGTCCTAGATATTGTGTTGTATTGGCATGATTAAGAATCACTGGAAACGAGCTTGTTCGCCAATCTGTGTTTTCCAAAAGTCAATAAGAGTCTGTCGAATCGATGGAAGTGACCGATTGCCAAAAGAGTTGAACTGGGCGCCGTAATTATCAGAGCTCACCACAGAGATTACTGCCACGAAAAGCGGCAATCGTGATGAGCAGACAAGATGTGGCAAATCACGCAAGGCAATTATTAACGAGCCGGAAAGCAGAGAAGTTGGCTATCATCAAATTGACCTGAGTTTCTAGGGATGAGTGTCAGAATTCACACATTGATTGGGAAGTAGTATTGTGGTATTCAACCGTCATTCAATATTGGGCAGCACCTCCGTTATTCCCATTGATTAAATTTCATTTCTAATTTAACTGTAGATGTATGTCAACATTTCAGGCATTCCATTGTAAAAATAGGACAAGAAAACTATTCGAGTTCTAAAAAATCGGCAAATGTTAGGTTAAGCACTCGCATTTAGATTGCAACTGGATTGTGTTTCAATAAGTGACAGAATAAAAGAAACCCAAGTTAGTTATGAAGTTTTGTAACCTAGCTTTCACTTTTTGCCCCACTGGTCAAAACCCAAACAAGGTAGGATATGAGGGGGTTTTGTGTACATTTAGTCTCGCGGAAATTCACCGAACCGTGAAACGAGTGGATAAAGGCGAGTAACCGAAAGACAAGTCTGTGTGTACGGGATGAGTACGGTCCTGGAGTATCTTGCCGGCTAGATTAATTACGCTGGCCATTAAGTTCGGTCGAAAAAGTATCACTGGGTTAGATGCAACGCGACCTATGATAACCAAGCCACGGCACAAAGCTTTAAGGTTCTATTTCGGAAGACCGGATGAATTTACAGGGGAACAGTAGGGCAGAAAAATAAGAAGACGCTGAGAGAATAAAATGGACACAAACGACTGATGTGTCCGAAACTGTCTCCGTTTTCGTATTTGGAAAAAGGAGACATCACAGTGTAGCGGAGAACGCTGAAGCTACAGGACGACGCGCATATCAAACCGATTGGGGCCAACCGAGCGAGTGCGACAGAGTGAATATGTCGGAGGCATTCCGAAGCAAACAAACAGGGACATACGGACCATCAGATGTGAAGCAGCGGGATCTGATGCGACCAGCAAAATGGATCATGTGAGGGTCTTCCGATCAAACTGTGAACCGGAATAGTCGGACCAGCTGAACGAAAATAGAGTTCAAAAGAATCGCGCTAATGTCCGCTGGCAATTGGCCAGAAAGCAGTCGAAATACTCAAGCAGCCGGTGGATCCGTGTTGCTGCAGAGCGGTCTGGAAAAAGAGCTACATAAACCGTGGTATGCGTTTCATGAACTTAACATTTTTGGCCGTCCAAATACAAGTGTCCTCATTCGACTAACCGTCTTCTTCGTGGTAGTTTTCCAATACAACTTTGAATGTAACCTGTTCAACGTAAGTTAATTCCTCGGCACTTGACAGAGCTCATTCTGGATAGGGATTCGGAATTAGGGAGAATAAATTTTGTCAGGAAAGGTGAGTGAAACTTGGTGAAAACATATTCAAAGCACTTAGAAGGGCTCAATTTAAAACCAGCTGGGGTAGAAAAATATCTCATTTGTGATGGGTTTTCACCCAAGATTCTAAAAGCGGAAACAACCTGAAAAGGAACAAAATTGTCAAAGTATTTAAACATCTTAGATGAGGAATGAACTGACGGGTCACTGATATAGGTTAAGTTGAAGAGAGAGAGAGAGAGAGAGACGACACAGCGCCCTGGAATACTGCAGAATTGTAGACGAAGGGGTTGGAAGATGTGTACCTTACCTTGGTCTTCTGCATCCCCTTGTGAAAATAACCAGGCGTGAATTTGTGCTAGAAAATTGAAAGCTTCAAGCTTTTCGGAAGGAAGAAAGGAGGTACTGAATGAAAAAGCTGAGGGATGATCCAGAAACATCGCAGATAGATCGAACGGGTCTGTTCATGGATTTCGAAGTGAGGTGGACTAGAAAATCGACGGCATCCAGAGTGGATCTTTTGGGTTTGTAGCGAAACGGACGAGGGTTCGGAGGTACATTCAGGTGGGTCTGACAAGGACTATGCACAGCCTTCGCAGCAATTTAAGTGCTATTGACGTAAGAGTTATCAGACGAAAGCTTCTTCTTGTGCCGTTTGCGTTGGGGTTATTGAGAATCGGAATAACGATGACCGGTAGCCAAAAAACCCGGGATTCTCTCAACAGAATTTTCGTGTGTTGCGCAAGCTGGACAGCTCCATACCTGAGAATTGCTTGGGAGAGGCCATTCGGACCTGCAGGAGAAGAAGCTGTAGATTTGAGAAAAATTCCACGTAGATCCGAAAGAGAGGGATAGATGTATTAAAGTAACATTGAAGCGGTCATTGCAGAGAGTTTAGTTTTCTGGTCATAAAGTGGCTTTATACGGTGCCATAGGAGTCTGGGATTCCGGGTTCTCAGGAGTTGTGTAGCAAATGACATATCCAACCTTTTTTATCTCTGTTTTGATTAGGTGCCAGTAATTTTTGGCTTTTAAACCTCGGCGAGATTTGTAGGCTCTTTCCTTTGGCCTGCTGAGAAACCTGAGTACTGGAGAGACCACCCCAGGACCGGACGCGAAGAGAGTTTCAATTAGGCAAAAGAGGTTCACCAGAGCACAACGAGTGTCAGTAAGGAGTTCAGCAACTGGGAATAGTGAATAGAAAGAAAACCATGAAAACGCAGCCCCGATAGCTGATTTCACCAGAGAGATGTTGCCGAGTGAAAGTTTTGAAGGTAACTTTTTACTTGGTTCTTTTCTGTAAAAATTCCATGAGTAGTGTGGGGATTAGTTTTCGGCCTCAGAAGAAGTAAGTTGTAATCGCTTACAAAAAAAGGATCTTCTAATCTAAGGGGGAATAACCGAGGATTGTTGGTGAATACTTTGCCCAACACAGAAGTAGCTCTCATGGACGAGTTCCTGGTGTCTGTCAACCCGAAAGAAATTAGTGGGCACATGCTGGTATAAGTGAAATCATCAGCAATAGCATGCGATTTCTCGTTCAGACGATGAACTACATATGGCATAAGTGTATGGCTGATTCATGCCTGACTGTGAGCAAGAGGGGGCGGGCACAAATGTTTTGTACTTGTACTTTTAAAGTTAGCAAATCACGGAAAACACGGAATAGCCATACACTCTATACTGTTTGAAGCGTACTTGAATACAACGGCATGATTTGATGCTCCAGAATGAATTGACGTAGACTGCGACCCGGCCTCCATATTTGTTCTTCCTCCTTAACCTATTTTGACCGTAGTACTTAAATCCATCTATGCTTACCACAGAGTCGTTAAAGTTCACATCCGACCAGGATTTTTGAGCACAAACAGCACATGTGTGAACTTGAATTCGTGTACTCGGTGTGTCTATTAGACCCGACATTTTTGAGAAGAGCGAGTGAACATTCTCACTGATCACGGAGGATATGGTCATCTTAGCCGGAGGGAAGCCTATAAGTGCAACTTGCCATCCAGTTTATTTTTACGCTTTTTAGTCCAAATTCGATTAGTATCAACCACAAGCACTTGGGAGTCACGTGGCACACGCGAAGCCTGATTTTTAGCCGTACTGATTCCAGCTGAGAATACGAACGACCATTAAACATGATGGTCTGAAGGAGGATAACGATAAATTCCAGATTGATAGTATCAGAAAAGGAAGCCCAATCAATCAACCGTGTTTCACTGTTGTTACTGTTGTTGGTGAGGTCTTGCCAAAAGCCGTTATACAATATTTGCGTCTTATTATCTGTGACACTTCCATATAGCTTCGGTCTTTTTTGATCATCTTCGAACACAGAATGTTAGGGTATCGTAAAATATCAAAAAGCCCAATTTTAAACGCAATATGTGAGGTCTCGCCCTCTGGACGACTTTCTTCGGCCCAACATGTTGAGTCATATCTAACACACAACCTGTCACGGTTATCGTCATGGAATTTAAACCGTAACTTCTCAGGTTCGACTCCTGCCATTGCAGGTCACTTCCCTATTTGGTGATTTCTGACTGGCCGTGGCTTCCTCACAGAATCGTTATGCATCTTCGTATAATCAACAAAGAAACTGGAAGATTATTACTATCACCAATATTACTATTATTATTATTGGAGGATAGTACGAAATAGGGTGGGAATCCACAAATCAGTTGGTGGTTACACAGCAAGGATGCGAGTTTAATGGATGAAACCGTGAGCATTTCTGAAAATTTCCATGAACATTTTAGAAACCGTGCTATATTGCCACAAATATCCTTTCTCCTTCACGAAAGTCGTTATCTTTCTGCTTGTTCCTTTCCTGTCCATCATCTGACCGCTCACAGTTGTGCACGTACATTCAAACACGCATGGAAGCACTTGTGTGTTCTACAATATTGTTGTCATCTCTGCTGTTCCAACCCGTTTGGCCTATCGATCCGTCGATGACTGCCCACGTCCGATTTTGGTCTGTCTAGTCTCAATCTTGTTCACTGCACTGTTCGCCTTTTGTTCGCTCAGCCTTGTTAACGTTGCTTGCGCACGCTTGTCCGATCTTGAGTATGATTGGTGCATTTCACTTCACTGGCAAACGACCTTCATCCATCGGTCTCATCTTTCCTCAGCTGTGAGTGCACTTAATTGATTCGGGTTAGTTACTCTCCTCGCATTGTACATCTTTACGCTGTTGTAACGACGGGTTTTGAGTGCTTGTTTTTTAGGTGCATTTTTCTTGCGTCAACTTTTTCTTCTTGCTGTGCTAAACTTGTGTAACTCGGATCATATTTTTTGCATTTGGATCTGATCTATGAGTTTCCTTCATCCGATGATGGTGTTCAATCAGTCTGCTGTCTGCCATTTTTATTTCACTCACTCTCCGCTGGAGCCAGTGTCTGATCACCGCGCGTTTTCAGTTTTTCATTGTACGTTCTATCCCCATTTTACAAGTCCGACATCATTTATGATTAATTCGATTTCTCCTGCTGTTCAATAAACGTTCCAGTGCACTACCGTCCTGTTGTTTGAGTCAATGGGGATTGTGTGTGTAATGAGGAGGTGTGTCGGGTAAGAGAATTCTGGGATTTTAAACTATTGTCCTCCCACTGAAAAGCTAATGAGAAAAGACCTACTTGATCGTACAAAAACGTCTTAAAATTTATGCAAGGGGAATACAGCTAATTAGGGTCTGACCGGAAGAATAGTTGACTTTAGACTTAGAGACGACTCCGGACAACACTATTTGATATTCCGATGAAATGGCTCCGCCCCCACGCACAACCCAGGTTCTCGTTCTAGTCGGTGATCTTCATTCAGCTTTCGTAAAGTAATTCATAAGCCTACCTTCGAATGACTGTCTCCATCGAACCGCCACATATTGCGCATGGGGCCTCTTCCTTCTTGCCATCACATGATCGTCTTGGCGAACGTGACTCTAAGAGTGAATATAGAAAACCAATCGCTACTTGGGAAAATGGTCAAAAATCAATTAATTTTCAACGCCTAGTAGACCCTTTCATGTGAGTAAACTAAGCCCACACTAATTCATCCTGACTGCTGTTTCGGGAAAGCTTTGCCCCGCGCCTTTTCTCCGGTTTTTCTTGGCCGTCTTCATCACTTGTTCGTCATCATCATCATTAATATTGACGAACGTCAGGGAAAACTCTCTGTTTGTTTAACACGATAAGCTTCTTCCCTCCATCTCAATTTTTCACAGAAAGTGGAATCTAAGCGGGTTGCTTTCTCAAAAAACATGGTCATAGGTTTTGAAAGTTATGGATTCTGTCCAGCTAAGACCTATTCGCCAAGTATTATCAAGGCTCTTGTATCCAGCCTGTTTCACTGTTCCCGGTGGTTGCACCATCCTTGTTAGTCTGCCATTGATGTAATCGAATTTATTCTCATGAAATCAGCTAATCGTTTTTGACTCTTCACAAGTCCGAACCAGTTTCACAGATGTCGAAAGTCTTTGTTGATAAACACTAGCCTGCATTTTTCTTGTTTCTATGACTTCTCTTTGTGGGCAAATGCAGGACCAATAAACTGTTCATTCTGGGAGTGGTCCCTTAAGTTATGTAGTACAATTGACCTTTCAAACCAAGAGATAGCAGAAATCTCGGTAAGACGTCAACATTTCCGTCCGCAGGCCGACGATTGTCTCACGAGTATTTTTTTAATGAACTTCAAGGCTTGGTTGTACTAAATAGGATAACCATTAACTCTGATTACAGGACTCTAGGCAGAGAGTCACATAGATCCACAGCAAATCTGATGTGATGGTTAATTCGAGTGCTAGTGGATTGCGGTCAACAACCATCTCGATCAACGATGGGGTGGAGTGGTTCGAACCTTGCATCTTAGGGACAATACAGTCACAAGCCACTCGACTACTGCCGACCGATTGCGTGGGCTAAGGTTTTTCGGCTGCCGGTATCGACTATTGCGATCGATGGTCAGTCTAACCAAAAGCAGTCCTAAATTAGCAAAGCCGCTCGTCCATAAATATGGTTTTAGACGTGAGGGGCGGGACATTTTACAATCATGAACTGAGCAGTCAGTCACGGCTCTAAATAATGAGATAAACAAATTTTAGGTTTGGTTTTTGTTGCTCTTAACCGATCTTCTGAGTCTAATTGTGATGATATAAAGTCCTACAAATAGATAGCATCGTCAGTAAATATAATCAACATTTTTATATTACCGGCCAAAAAGTATGCACGTTTTTGGAAACCAATCTTTTCTGGACTCAAGTAGCTGGTTTTGACGGGCTTCTCAAAATGGTGCACTGAAAAAAGATACATCTTTTCCAATGCTTCGGGTAGGTCCATCAAATTACTGTTTGCCAAATCGTGATCGGCTGCTCTCTTCTTCGAAAACTTCGGTACAGCTGGTGTGGGAAATCAGGATGAATATCAATTTTCAAAAGTTAACTGATACCAAATTTAAATGTGTGTTGATTAGACAGGCATTTAACGGGACCAGGATCGGCACAGCTTTGCGGACACATGCATTAAAAAACCCCAACCAATCAGAATCACCGTGAACGGGTACAGCAAATGCTCGTTGTTATTGGTTAACCTATGATCCTCCAATTATTTCTTTTGGTGTAATAAATTAAGATAAAACGATTCTGCCATCAGATTAACATACAGTTTCGCATTTTCGGTCTTCTCACTATTTCGTTTGCGTAGTTCTGGAGTGATTACAATACTTTCTTCCAGTCCACGTATGCAAATGGTACACAAATTTCCCACTCCGTACTTATTAACCGATACCAGTTGGAGCAACAGGCCTTAAAATTGCAAGGAAAGCAGACTAATCACTTAATATGGTCTTACTGTTTTATGATCAGAAAATGGTCTCTTCAATCTACCATTCAATTTCGTGTGCACCAACCAGGTTGGCCATGTCACTTCACGGATGGACGACACTTCATTCGTCGCGGCTCATGCCCTTAGGGCCAGTGTGGCAGGTGGTCCGTGGTCATGCCGTGTACACATGTCAGAGTATCGATTGTGATGCGTCGGAATTATTGCAGTTCGCTGCGCAGAGAGACGTGGCACGGCTTTTTTACACTTTCGAATAGGACGGAAATTTCAATTTCAACGTGAATAACAAATCTATATACTTCAAAGGGTCATTGTTTCCCGCTTCATCTTGTATACCTGTGGTGAGAAATCCGATTTCAGGACGAATATTTGTCTGATAAGAATGCGATTTTCATGCATACCGAGGAAACTAACCAAACGCACGGAAAAACTTTCTGAGCCGTGTTATTGCATTTCATTTTCTCCAGGCAAGTAACAAAATCAACGTCAGCGCTGGACAGTTGCGCAACGCACCTAATACACAACAGCCACAATCGAAATAGTTACAAACAATAACAACCGGGACGGTCGCATAAATCAGTCGGGAGAGTGCGAGGGCACATAGATCGGATTTCAGAGACACGGACGGGGAAGTGAATGACAACGTGCACGGTATGAGCACACGTGGAAGGAGGTCAGGAGAGGGAAGGAAAAAGAAAAAAATTTTTATATAAAAAGCCCCAATCGAAATGCGTTGCCAAACTGCCAGCATTGTCCGAAATCTGGGTCACTCAAAAGGGGACTGGAGCAGTGTACGTGTACAAGGGTGTGTGTGTGTGTGTTTGTGTCCCCGGTTAGAGATAATGCGCAAGTCTTGCCCGTGAGCTGATTGGTATTCGCTCAAATGCCAAACAGAATGTGCTGAAAAGGGTACATGCAAACAGAGAAGCCCATCGATTGGACGCGGTGCAAAGTGGAAAAAAAATCCCGCCATTGTTGATGACAGCCAGAATGGAGTTACGCGAGGCGAATCGGTTGGCATAGTTTCGGTGTTCTATTGTACTATTTGCAATGAGAGATTACACATTTGAAATGAAACGTGAGGCAAATGAACTGAGAAGGTTGTTGTTAATCAAGTCTTTGGGCTGAGCTGGAACGACTGCGTATCAGAACTGGTTCGTAAACCGTCCCGATGACTTCTGATTGCGAAGACAGTTGTTCATGTGTCCCAGTGTGATATCTAATTTCTGAATGCCACTGGTAACGGATTTCATACAGAGCGATTTTGCGCAAATTGCCGATTAGGAGATCATTTTTTTGTGTTCTGGTTCACTTGTTGTAGGGAGCATCGGATAAAACCGGTTTGTTCGTTTATTCAAAAGTGATAACACGAAGGCGGGCTTCAAGAACCTTGTTGTATTTGATATGATTCAGCAGTAACAACTGCTCCGTGTTAAACTGGCTGCAATCTCTGAGTGTATGGTCCGACCGCAACTCTCCTCAGCGAGGTTTAAACGAAATACGACTGCCTGCAAAGTCAGAATTCTATGAGAGATAATACATTGTCCATTTGAGACACGGTCAAAAAGGTTAGAGGTTTTGATATACTGGTAGAGTTTTCAGACCAACGGCTGATCAGTTGCTTGGCGTATTCATATACGTGAAATAATTTATAAGCAATGACGGATAATGGAACATTTATTCGGATGCCTTCTTTCAAATGGTCTGGGCTCAAATAATCAGACCACAACTGGAACACACACTGGCATCAAAAGTACGTACTATATTCACACATATACTGTCTAGGATAATCCAGTGCAGGTCCGGTTAGAAGGTGCAATCTAACTTTTCGTATGCCTTGCATTTACCTCTTATGTTCTATCCGTGTGACGTCATGGAGTTATTTGTCGCCTCGTCATTCATAATTGTTTTCGATCGCCAATACTACTTTCATATACTACACGTACTGTCGAAATTCCGGCGAAAAAAGTTTTCTCCTTTATGAGCTTTACTTTGGGAATCTGTTCGCATAGCACCAAGCAAAGTTCGGGTATATGAGCTTCTTCTTAACTGATTATATTTCACGTTAGCTCTGTCAAATTTTGTTCAAAGTTGAAATCGAGTGACCTTGGTGGGCATGAATAATTTCACTGTTACTTCGACTGCAAAATTTAGTGAGCGATCGAATATGAATAGTACGTAAAGTCGAGAAAATAAAAGACGTCGCAGGTGGGGTCCGTCATGATAGCGTAAATACTGATCTTGTCGGAACAACTCATTTTGAATGCATAATGATTTTATTTCTGCTTAGCAAAAACAAGCAAACATATTGCAAACACGTTGAGGAAACACTTTATTGTACGGTAATTCGCTGTCGATTCCGCAGTTAGTGATAAACTCACGACAAAAAAGCTGTTGGCTTTTGCATTACACAACCTTGAATTCAAGGTCATATAAGCCTTGTCCTTTACGCATTCAGTTTTGTTCACCCCGTCATGGAAAAATATACATTCATAACAGAAGAATTTCACCACTCTGGTAAATGTAAGGATGATAAAGTCATGATAAAGCATTTAATAGCAATTTTTGGACGATTCTATTTAGAATATTCCCGTTAATAAACAGGCTTTTTCTCGCATCATTCATGTAAACAATTGACATGGATGATGATATTTTCTCCGTTTTGATGATGGAGAATGGGGCCGAGGAGCATGAATGCATCCAAAGAGAGTATTTCTCTGTAAAACCTTGCGTGGGTTAACGAAAACGGATGAAGCAAAGTGTGCTCATCAAACTTTTGACCGATCAAAGGCCAGTACCAGAAGCCCAATGAGAATACATTCTAGTTGCAATTGCGAATAAATTCAAATGTCATCGGGATTAGTTTCGACTTTCGATTTGCTTCCCGTGTTCCGTAGAGCAACTTGTAGAGCTCAAGAAAACGTTATCAATGATAAGAATTTCTCGAGAGAATTTATCCCAATAATTTTGACGTTGTGAAACTCTACGCCGTTGGAGGTGAGCTGAAATCATGACGATCCAAGTTGGGGGAGTATTACGTACGACAATGTGAATAGTAATGAAATGTTTTGGTTGAAACAATATATTTTTTCCAGTCTATCAGATTGGAATCTTTTCTAGAAGCCTCAATCTGCTGACCGATAATGCACGGGGTTAGGCCTTACTTGGGAATGTTTATATTATTGCCGTCAGCGTATCCATTCCCTTGTCATTTATTTTTTATTCCATGCATGCTCACGAGTGCAGTTGAAGGAATGTTAATCCTCGTAGCCACGAAGGTCCAATGCTCCATCAAGAGTAACCAACCCTGAGACTTGGATTCAAAAACCGCATAAGGTCCCAATGGGCCAGGTATGATAATCATCAGAACGACAGAGGATTGTTGTCTATCAGCAAAGTAAACGGAGACGTCGGGCATTCAAACCTCGAACCTACGAGGTGGTAAGCGAAAGCTTTAAACCTCTTGACCACCACAGGTTTCAGTAGCGAAACTGGAAACTTTGAAGGTCTAGGTGCTACAAGTGCCCCTTAAAAGCCCTGATAAGAGTATGATGGAAAGTTTGTTGAATATTGGTAGAATAATCCGAGGCACTTGCTTCACACTGACATAAATAATTTATTCGTGCTTTAGCTCTTTCTTCGAGGACCCATTAATTCCATAACCTACATTTTCATTCGAATTTTGGCCCTACCTGCATATGACCTACTCCACCACATAGGAAATGATACGGTTGGCAGGTCACTCCAGCGTGTGCATTAACCTTGGTATGCTGTCTAGACAGTCTTTGAATGCACGTCCATAGTCCTTCACGCATTGTGAGACACGCTCATTTTCAACTCATCTGGTCCACTGTGGTTCTCAAATCGGTATTAATGGAATACTAAGGTGGATCATCAAAGAATTCCCTATTTAGTACCGGCATTCAACTCTGCATTGTAAATCTAAAGCAGTACCGCTGTACAGCAGCTGTTCCATCAGGTTCAATGCGCACAAACCAAATCCCCTCGGGAACCATGGTCGGGGTCGGTACTCAGCTTTGTCCCGTCATTACTCAAGATTGTCGCACTGACTCTTAGCTGTGTGTAACAAAAACCAGCCAATATTTAGATTGAACTTGCAATCTGCGGCACTGGTCCGATGAGGGAGCACATCCGAAGTTGGGTTTGTTGCCTGAGCGCCTAACCAGATGGTAGATAGCAGCTACTGAACTTATGATAGATCAGCATATTCGAATTGTGCTTGAAGCGTTCGACGCATAAACAAAGCGTACTCTTAATCTGAGGGTATTGGCTGACACTAACAGACAGCCTATTTCCCTTAGGAGACAGTACTTTGTCGTCCGCCTGAAATCGATGGAAAAACTAGAGCCACGGAAGAGGCCCAGTCAGTTCGTAACGAAATGGAACGATGTCATTTAATCAGCTATGAACAATCGCTTTCACCGAACCGAACAAGATTAACAAATCAGCAACCAAGAAAACAAAATAAACCAGGGAACTGTCAACCGTTATTTTAACCGACGGGAGTGAAATCCGCCAATTGGGTACGTAACTGAAGTAGTCGGTCGAAAAACCCGATCATGGAAAGGGGAATAGACCAATGTACTTCGTACAGTGGTGTTGAGTGTGGTCATCTGCCATCCCATATGAACTGCCTGTTTTTGTGTAACAAAACAAGGTGTTTCGACGGTAGAAAATTCTTCTTACTACAAACGCTGGAAAAGATCAGAACACATGCGAAAGTTAAAGCAATACGAGGGACCAATGCAATATTCTCTCTACAGATGGGCTTCAAACCATATTCTCAACTGCCATCGCAGATGCCTAGCATCTCTTGACACGATTTGCTCGTTAAACCTGTAGGAGGGTATTTTCGGGGCGCATGACAACCAAGTTGCTTTGATTATCTATGGTGCTGTTATAAAACGCTGACTTTGTTCGTATGCCTGCTGTATTGGGGTCAGAAAGGGAAATAGAGGATCCATGATCCATACAAAATAAAACGTTTTAAGATCACAGAAAAATGGTCTTTGTCCACTTGGACTACGATAAAAAGGCTGTACAGGTAGACCAGCGATGAGGATGGGATGACAACTGTGTAATGACTTTGGAGAAGTGAAGAAGTAAGATCACTATCCCAGCACCTTGGAATCCCTTTCGAAACGTGCTTGCGCATAGCCCCAATTGATAGGTGTGGTGAGTTGTGCCTCCTACGAATGGCGTGCATTACCACCAATCGAAACAGCAATATGATGATACATGTCTCGAAGATCCAGGTGACCGAAGCTATCTGGCAACATTTACAGTGACCAGCTTAGACGATTTTAAGCTCAATTAGATTATTGACTGAAGCGGCTGAGCAACTGTCCGAAAAAACTGAGTACCAACAAGAAAACATGTGAACAAGCTGGGTCCAAACGTGTTGCTTCACGCGGTCCACTTACGATGTACCCTTATTACGTTACTGAATTTGCACACTTACAAAGGCTTGTCCACATAACGACTGAGTGCCGTGATGGTCGATTTTCCAATACGGGCTTGATCACAAAGTAGACAATGAAAACAACTTATGCAGTTTGCTTTATTGAACAGCATTAGTCCTAGAAGGTTCGGTTTGTTTAGTGAATAGTTTATGTGGTTTTACCACTGGTCGAGCTTCTGGCTGCTTTTCACCCCGGTCGATACGCTCATTGATCCGTCAGTCGATATTGTCTGCTATAACGCACGCGCGCACGCACATCACCGTGAGCGTGCTACTACCGCAAACGGTTTGTTCCAACCAATGAAAATTCAGCACTTAGTCGTATTTGCTTGTAGATTCGCTGTCCGCTGAGCTGCCCGGCCTGGCCGCGCTCTCGATCGTATGTACTTCTTGTGCTTGCGATAGACGTTGCACTTGTTCCTTTGCGTGCTTACGCGCGGATTGAACGGATTTCCTTCGTACCGTGTTTTTCCAATATTTTATCCAGTAATTACTTAAAACAGTTTGTTGCAGAATCCGTCAAAAATTCCGGGACTCGAAGTCTTTGAAAGACTGACGTGAAAAGATGTAGTCCTTAGAGTGGATTATTTTCCAAATGGAATGTTTTATTTTGGTTAATTGTGCCTTAGGAAAGAATATATAGTGGTGCTTTCCAAAACAAACTACAGATATATAGTGATACTTTTTCCAATAAAATCGTTATGCTGCTGAAAGCACTGACATTTCTGCAGTCACGTTACGGAACTCGTTGAACTACTCTGAGGAATTTATTTCACTTTATTTGCTAGGCAATTTATTTGACGATCATTCATAATCGTGTTCGTCAAGCTTAATTTTGTTCTTTCTAAATGCCCGTGGTGCATTTTTTTCTTTCTTGATGAACGAGATCATCCTCTATCACGCGATCATCTGGCGTACTCTATCTGAAATTATTATTGATTATAAATTGAAAACCTCCTTTACCAATTTGATTCTGATCTAATAATGGGAGGTCAGCTGACTTTCTCCCCCTTTCACTCAGTAAATCAGCGTCACAGTCCCCACAAGAGTCCTGGAGGAATCCCCGTTGAAATAGTCCGGGGATTTCCCTGGGGATTTTCAATGAATAACAGGTAGCAAGTCACTTTTTTATTAGCTGTGCCAACGAACTTCTCTCCCCCCCCCCACGGGATATTGCTACGGGTCTGCAAATGTTTGACATTCGGTAACAGAGCATTGTCGGAGAGGACAGTTGTCAGTCGACGTTTCAGGTACGGCGAGTAAGGTTCCTCTCAAGACCTCTTAGACAGGGAACTCTTGACACTACTGTACTTGCACAAACATTCTAGTTCGAATATGTACTTCAGGGGTGTGAGTGCGTACTTTTATTAGGAAAGTCTAGCTAGGAATCATAACTGTGTTTCACTGATAGTTTTATGTGGGTTTGTCGCAGTAAACCTGGAGAACGGCTACACTGCTATTAGAAGCTAGAATATTTTGATATAATTAGTATCTATAGACGGGTGTAAAAGGTTTCTCGGATGCATACAACCGGTCCCGCTGTTATTGTGACTCATCAGGTATGCATTCCGGTACTGCTCTGTCCATTCCCCTTGATACTCATACTCTCCGTCGACTCTTATAACGATAACGAGCAATGGTTACGACTCGACGAAAACGTCGACGACGACAACTGTTAGACACATGTCCACGTCTCCGGTATCGAACGACGCTGAAGGAGTGACTGACAAGGTCGTCAAACGTACGTTTTTGTGAAGCACCCTTCAGCAAGTGTTGTACATGTACGATAGAAAGGAGAAAAATTCGATGGTCCGAAGCTCAGTAATAGCCTAAGCAGGCTCCAACGTTTAGAGTAAAAGAGATGAGAATGACGGTCTGTGCCACTGCGCTAAAAAACCCACGCAAGCCCATGAGGGGCGAATCAGGTTATTGTAAATAAATGAAGGTAGTTTTTTCTAAAAGTGTGTTGTGATACAGTATGCGGCCCACGTGGCACACTGGAGTATAGCTTTACGGCCACGGATATCAAGGAGCCTCATCTAGTCAAAAGCACCGTGGTCAGCAGTGATTGTTTGACATGTAACTTGCCCGTAGGTTTACTTGAACACAATTATATGCAGATTAGTTGCGTATCCATTATAAAGTACCACTCCACGTCCTCCAACCTCATATTTCTTCGGTTTGCGTAGTCCGGGGCTGGAACCATTTCACTATGATTTAGTATTGTGATTAGAACAAAGTGCTATCTCTAGGACTAAGCTTTTACATTTCAAAATATAAATGTGAGCAGTTAAAAACTGAAGGAAATTTTGAAATTTGGTCATTACAAAGGGATGCAATCACAGCCAGAATATCAAAAGTAATCGAAGATTTCAAGGCAGATTTTCCAGATTGGGGGGATCAAATCACCTAGGTAAAAGAAGCAAGTAATCGCCGACGAAATTTAGTACGAATAAACTTATCTCCATGGAGACTATATATATATATATATATATATATATATATATATATATATATATATATATATATGATATTGTTTAACTCTCTTCTCTACGTCCCAGAAATCCCGAAGTAGTCGCTCCATTTTCGACGTTCCGTGGAATTTTAGTACAGGAAATGCTATTAGTTTTGAATCAAACCACTTTGAGTGACCAAATTTGGCATGCTGAATTGTCTACACACTAATGTATCAAAAATACAAACAGATTTGGAACATGGAGCACACCACAAACTGCCTGAGAGGGTGCGATATGATATTAAACTCACTGCCGAAAGAATGATTATTCATCACACTGGTTTGCAAACCTAACGAACTTGGTCGACAATAACTCTTTTTCTATCTCAAGAATGTGTTGCTGAAAAGTATTCAAATCATGTAGGATTAAAGAAACCTGATGGGAAAAGCCTGGGCTTCGTTAGCGAGGTGAGTCTAAGTGGATGATAGAGTTGACGGCATTTAGCACGGGTTGATATCGCCCGTCCTTGATGAATAGGGCGGCATAAAACTTGAAACCATCCGGAATATAATTGAAACCACGCCCGAACATTGTATTTCAGTTTATAATGAATACTGTCACTGCCTTTAGTAACCACGTGTTTGTTTCCGTCATTTGTCTAGAGGTGGGTTTAACAGCCTTTTGCCCCCTCTCGGGCCATCTTTTTGAGATAAATCGATTTATCTTTTTCGAGTCTGAAATCCGTGTGCATATTTCACACAGTAGTAGGCTGACATATTAGCGCATCATAATTGGTCACTTCAAGTGGCTTGCTTCAGAATTAATCACAAAAAATAAATTGGGTTTTATAACATTTCGTGCACTACTCTGCCTCATTTTTAATGTCGCTGTCATCCAGATCTCACCTAATTAATAGGCAGTTCCTCGAATGAGGCTGGGTGCGCTTCGGGCTCTGTTAAGTTTTGAGTCATATTAAAGTGGCGTTAGTACTCGATAGACAAAAGGCACGTGGTGGCCACACCAAGTAACTCAAATCGTTCCTTGAATCATTTGAGCATTGGGTTTCCTCGGTTGACAAATCACGTGATATTTCAGGAACACTGGAGTGAACAGAAAAAGCTACACTCGTAGAGAATGTTCAGAATTTTTGATTCCATTGACTGGCGGTGATAAAACGGTTATCATGGCGAACCTCAAACCACGAGGTCCCGGGTTCGATTCCTGCCACTGCCGGTCAGTTCTTCATCCGGCAGACTCTCTCTTTCTGGAATTCACTGTGTCACGACCGAATCAGGTTTGGAGGTTTGGATTCCTCACCAGGAACCCTGCTAGAGGACACATTTATGGCGAAATTAGAAAACGGGAAACTTGAGAAGACAACATTAAATTTGGATTAATATATTCTATATATGGATGATATTTTCTGTGTACTGGACAAAGATCGTAATGTTTCATATGTTCTCAAGGATATCAGACGTGCTTATGGCTCTCGTGATTTCACGGTGGAAACGGAAGCCGAAAACAAACTAGCTTTCCTCGATGTGTTGATCCCCAGACGATAAAATGGATCCTACGAATGACCAATCTACGTAGAGAAGGCGCTGAACGGCCAATAAAAAAACTTACTTCGCTTCATGCCATTGTTCTATGAGAGGAACCTAGTCGGATGTCTATCCTTCAGGGCTCGTAGAGTATGCTCGCAGGATGCTCTGGGAGACGAACCGGACCTCAATAAACAAGTTCGGCCAATGTTTGTGAGAAAGATTAGGAATCATTCCAAACTATTGCTTACTCTCCACTACGGGTTTTCTAATGTGGTCATAGGACTTATCAAAGAAGTATGACGTGTTAGAATTCTGGGTTGCAGTTCACAAGACCCACCTACCAGGTGGATAGTGTGGGTAGGGCTAGGTGTCGAGGCCGGTGGCGTAGATGCACTCGAACTCTTTCTTTGTCTTCGTGATTTCCGTTTATTACTCTAGTTTCGGCTCTTTTTCACCAAATGCTTCTATTCTTTCTGCCTTCAAAATGACGATGCCGCGAGGCAGCAACCAGAACCAGAACGCAGAATTGCAAAGCTGATGACTGGGTAAACAGAACTGAACTGTCATGGCAACTAAAAAAAACTTTTTTTATCTACTTATTTATTTATTAAACAACAAAACACAATAATTCAGGAAGGGAGCCGTGACTAATGAAAGGCCTCCAAATGGGAAACTGACTGACGGTGGTGGGAATCGACCCCGATCTTTGTTGTCCAAAGTCCATGATGATGACCGTTTGATCTCCGCAGCCACAAGTTAATCGGCAGACAACATGTGAGGCATGTCATTCTTAGAGAACATGGAATATTGGTCTTCTATGGGAGTTTGTACCATGAGTAACTAGACTGTTGCGAATGATCAACTTACACTGGAGCTTAGACTACCACCTTTGTGATTAAATGTACCCACTTTACAAGGAACCATTAAAGTGGCCCGCAGAAGTTACGTCATCATCATGGCTCTGCTTTGCATCTTGGTGCTCATTGAGGCTTTCAGAATAATTATTGGCTAAAAGAGTATCTTGTAACGGGAAATCCACTTGCATTTTTCACATCAGCGAGTCTAAAGCTACAAGCCAGTGTCGCACCGGCAACATTCCGCCTACCGATCAGATACTCTGATAAATGAGCTTTCGGTGTATGGACTGTAGGGTCTGAATAACGCAAGTGAATAGCCATGATGCGCGAATCGCCATTCTAACGGTAGAGCTTTTGCACGATAAACCAAATGTCGCCGACTGGATTCCGGCTAGTGGCGTTTGACTTTCGGATGTGAAAAATTCAAGTGGATTTCCCCGTTGTGTGAGATTCAGGCTCCTCGTGCCAATAATACGTTCTACAGAGAGGTTCTTATGATAAAAATTTATCTTCACTGTTCACTTGGTCAACAGTAAAGAAGTTGTAGGCATTTTCGAAAGGAGTTCTGACTAAACCACGTTTCTACGCCGGACCCAGAGTTTCGGGAAATGCTGTTTGATGTTGGCTTTCGCAGAAAGAAAATGATATGCTTGTATCTCAAAATCAAACTTGAGTTTAGCCAGAGAAAGATTCTCAGTGACAACGGTTATCGTATTCCAAAGGGGTGAAATGAGCTTTTATCAGCTGCAGCTTACCTGTTATGCTCGCTTTGGTTTCACATCCTATTGGTCGAACAAGCATAGTAATCACAGAGAATAAGGAGATGAAAGTGGCTACAAAATTTAGTCCAGTTTTTTGAAAAATCCAGGCCAAAGTACTCTAAAGTGAGCCGTCAATTAGCTGGAACCAATCAAATTCGGTTGACTGCTTATCTAATTGCATGGTTTGACGTGGCGTGAACCGAAATTACCATTATCATCATCACTTGTGCATGATCTGTGCTGGTCAGCTGTGTACGGAAAGGGGGGGGGGGGGCTGGAAGGAAATGACCAGAAATGTTGTGTCGTTACTATGGAATGGATTAGTTAGAACAGATACAGTCGATCCCATTATCCACAGAACAGAAACCCATATCAATGATTGAAAAGATCCTCAGGTTTCCGAGGCTCTACGAAGTCTTGTTTTTACCCATGACCCTCTTTGTAGTAGCCGACAGTGGCATAAGTACCAAGCGATACAGTTGGTCCGTGGAAATTCCTCTCAACTGATAGCCGTCAACTCAATGCAAATTTGTAATTTGTGAATCATAAATTGTTTACCATGTTATCTTTCTGACAACAGTGAAAACCGTAATACACAAGTGAACAATACCCCCCCCCTCCTCAAACTTACGTATAACGTAGCAGTGGGTCTATGTACGTAAAGCTAATTTTCTCCGGGTTCATTTTGCTCTGAAAAGCCATTATCTGATTGTTTTTGCATCAGTATTGTGTCTCCTATTCAATTATGCCCAAAAATTAGAACAGCGGGTTTGCCAAATACGGCTAATAATTCGGGCAATGTTATGCTATGAAGACGAAATCACAAAATACGAGTTCTTCGCCCAGGCAAACATCATTCAGAAGTGAAAACAGACTGTAGCTGGCTGCTCTAAGTGGACACTGCAACGTCAGATAGATTTTAGGGGGACACGTACGACCATGGCTGTGATCGATAAGTATATTTCAAAACCAACCAATCAGAAGCGAGAACCAAGGGAGTCAGTCAGAAAGTACTCACTGGCACACGTGTGTGTTTATGTACGTGTGAGTGTGCATATTTGCGTGCGTTCCAATCAGTCAACGCTATAGTTCAATCAACCACTGAATTCAAACTGATGAGAAAATAAATTCTAAAGCAATAAGCGCATACTTGTGGATATGGAATTGGGAATAACCCATGACCTTTGGTTGCTCAAAGTTCACTTTATGACAACCAGTGTGATGTCAGAAGTAATGTATTCAGCCCTAACTTATAAAGTTGAGCTGAGAAAACAGTGCACCAATGTGTGTTCGATCACTGCGTTACGTCAGAGAGCGGTAGAAGTACACGTTTTCGGAAGTTCATTCAACCAGTGGTAATATTTTCTTTCAGGAACGATGAGAGCACCAATCACACGGCAAGCCAACCGCTTATTCATTCCATTCAATCCATGAACCATTCGCCATTGAAGAGTTAATAGTCCTGAAAATCAGGGAGAGGTCGCCACCTCCACGAGTCATTGTGATGTTTTTTTTTAAATTGAGTAAACTTTTTCACTACTCTGGCAACTGATCACAAGAAATACTCAAGCTTCAAGTCAAGTTAGTAGTAGCTTTGTACACCGGAATGGGTGGATTTTCAGCATTTTCACCGTATTCATGGATATACCCATACGGAATCGGAAAGACCTACAAATTATGGTAAGTTTCATTCAAAAACTTTATAAACTATCTCGACCAGCCCTTACCGAACAGGTCCGCCGTAGATGCTATCGTTTCCTTTGTCGACCACATGATCATGTTCTTGGATGGATCAGCGAAGTCTGCAAGGTGCTCTTTTCTAGACTACTAATTTGTTTTTGATTCTATTCCGTGGTTCCTTCTCCTCCGTAAACTGGAAGATTTTGGCTGTTCCAAAACTTTATTTGCATGTTTGGCTGATTACTTTACCAACAAAACTCAGTGCGCACGACTAGATTTTAAAACATCCAAACCCTTGGTAAATAATCTAACAATGCTTCAAGAAGCTATCCTTTCCCCCTATTTATTTTCCACCTACATTAGTAACCCTCCCATCCATTCCGCCGGCACATTTATTTAAATATGAAGATGATGTGGCTTTCTGTCAAGGAGCTTCTGTGAGGCAGGATTTTTATAACTTTTCCAATAATCTGTCTCGTATTTATGACTCCTCTGTACGATCCGGTTTGACTTTAAACGCGTCCAAATGCGATGAATGCGTAATAATCCTTTCTCTATTGGCCTACCTTTGTGGACCTTCCGTAATTTCTACAGAACCACTGACAAGAGGGGATTCTGCCAAGTACTCGGGAACCACCATCGATGCCAATTTGAAGTGATCGTCTCAGAGTTCAGTCTGTGTGAAGAAACCAATACTGACCATCTTACCAGGTCCGAAGGCTCGGGCATTTGCATGTGAAACAGAGTGTGATTTGCCTTCTCGTTTATCAAGGCTTTTTCCTTCCTATTCTGTTATTTTTACCAGTCTACTGAATGAAGTTTTATAAATTATTCGTCAAGGTCTATGTGATATAAGTCGGGTACCTTTCATAGCTACTGATACGCCATCTGCGAAGAGTGCAAGAATGTACAGCAAATTTGCGAAAAGTAGTTGCCTCGCGTCTTCGCGGTTGGGGCCCAAAAGATCCCAACCGGTTGTGTCGGTAATTGAAATGAATGGTGCTGAAATCTTCACGATTTTGACTGAAAAGTCCCCCAATTAAAAGGAATGAAGTCACCTGGATAGGTTATGGTTTTTCGGGATGATGCTTCGTGCTATATTTCAATGAGAGGTTTGTAACTACAGTAACGCTAAACGATTTGTCTGTTCGCCACTCAATGTAAGACCTGTAAACGCATGCACAAATTAAAGTTTCAGTCCACACAGTGACCTCCTAAGAGGGCAGAATTAAACTTAATTGAGCAAATCTCTCCGTTCTGAAGAGAGTAGTCAAAGAGCTACCTACACACTGGCCATGGGAATCAAAAGCGCTGGCTGAGGTAGAGCATATGAGGGAAAATTATGTAATCACCAACAAGCTGGATTCTGTGTAGCTGAGACTGTGGAAAATAATGATTTATGAAGGCAGACCAAAAGCCTAATGCCATTTGTGAACATTGTGTTCCGTTTAATTTTCAGGTAGATTCAATATGAAACAATGTCGTTCCGTTTCCCCCAAGAGGCCACATTCCGTTATAGATGGGGCCCGCTGGTATTGACAAAGATATCGTTTTCTTTGCTTTTTGAGCATAGTTATTCACCACATACAAGCAGATCACAAGTGTATTTGTCCTAACACCTCGCCACTGTTTGCAAGTTGTAGTACATATAAAATTATGTATTTCTGTGGTAATGCAGTCGTGGATAAAATGCGCTTATCGGACACCCGTGTGCATCAATTTCGACATTACTCGCAGTATGAACTCCGCCTACGGACGTTTGGATCAGCACCTCTTACGGGGAGCCTGGTGAGCAAAACTGATCGATCAAAGCAAACAAGTGCGTTTTTGTAGTATTAAAAAACCGGTTCGACAATCTTGCTTTTTCCGTCTAAAGCTGACACTGTTCAGTGGACTCAGTCAGCTACGACGTCAAGTGTGGAGCTCGAAGACCGATAAGCAAACTTGTGTTTATCTTCATCAATAAACCCCACATTAGGCTTTGGTAACAAGAGCCTCTCAAAAAACGTGAGTATCACAGAAGTGCAGAGAAAGGGGCGGTATTACCATGGTTCTTTCTTGGGGACAGACGTTATCTTGGCCAGTCTCCAAATGGCAGGGATTTTTTCCGCTTGTTAGACATTTGCTGAAGACACTACCAAGTGTAAACGAAGGGGCTTCACCACTCTCCGTGTGTGCAACAGGTGATAGCTTATCTAGACCAGGAGCTTTGTTTATTTCTGCTTCGCACAACTGTTGAAAAATCAAAGCGGGTTCGAAAGTTGGTGGCTGAGATGAGCTTTTAAAAACTGGTACGAAAGTACACTGTGATACAGTGTCTAAATCAGAGTGGAGTTGTTCAACATCAACGTTTTCTTTCTTTCTTGAGCCACCACCGCGCGAGTCTTGTACGGATTTCAGCAGGCCACGACAACTGTCGTTTCCTAATATGGTATCTATATGCAACTTATTCAGGCGTTTAACGTCAGATTTGATCAAGTTGGCAAGTCCTCGTTTAGCAAAAGTGCTTGTTCTCGGTGTTTCACTGATGGGTTAATTCAAGCGAAATTAAATAATTCTGGCGATGAAGTCGAATACACCGTGATCATCGTGTTGTTGTAAAAGTAAAGGAGACTGAAGATCATCATTTCGATTTAAAGGGTAACTTTCAGTTCAAATGGGCTTTTAAATTTGAGCAGTGCACCCACGTGGCCAGGAAAAGGTCGGAACTCCTTAAGACCTCTTCGACACACCGGATGGGTACTTGACCAGTCTGAGTGCAACCACCTTCGCCGATAACATCAGATGAGCCTTGCGAAATTTCATCGGACTCCAGTCACCCAACAGGTCAGATAGAACTTCGCCTACTGGAAAACAAATTGGTTCTTTTCAGCAGATTTCTTTCCTGTTCATCCTCGATGAACATCCAGTGAGTCAGCTAGGGTTGTATTTCCTCAAATTCCTGCCCGGGAGTCTGCGACATGTCCCACGGGAGTTAAAGAACTGATAAACAAAGAACAAGGCAGTCTCTCCTCCGGCAATCTATCTTTCATCACACTTCGAGGAAACTAGCTCAGGAAGGAACGAGATGCGTAATCCTGCAGCTAATCAGGGGTGACGAGTCGACCGGCAGACCAATAGGGAAACCTAATGTGGGAGTTAGTGTAACCCACTTAACCGTGTCGAACCGCCGTGTCTCCATCACTAACTAACTACATAATTAATAAAGTATTTCTTGTTTCCAACTTTGCCCAATAATTGGTCCCTTCCAGGTTGCTTTTCTTCACTCAGAAATAAAGATAGGCAGACGAAAATGCCAACCGCTACAAAATGAAAGTTGTTTTTGAACGGGAAATGAAAATATCGTTTTTGTTCTGTTTTCCTGTTTAAAGCCATAAGATTATTCCCATTGAAATAGTTTGATAAGCAGTGGGACGTAACTTGTAATTCTTGACCTGTACCTTTGTTTCGAATGGATTTCCCCGTATCTTATTGTCGCTTTCTGAATTAAACACGACAATTACGTGATCGGCCAGTAGATGAGATGACCTTTAGTGATGATGATTCGTCCTTATTCATGACGCAATCGATGAGACGATTGTGTGCGTTGACCTCGAACGAATGAATAATGATTGTAAAGCGAGGCACAACATCAACCCTTTCCATCTGATTAAGTAACAGTGTACACTGAAAGAAGCATCCCATTTTATCGGCTCTGGCTGACAAGTATTGCAAGGCGTAAATTGCTATGCCACGTTGATGGAAGTGTAAAATCTTTCGTATTCATCTTGACCCATCTTACTGCTGCAAGTTCCATGAAGTGAAGCCTTTTTCCGCACCACTGTGGAGAGAAGATCCGCCCTTCCCCTTGTTAGGGATGCGGCTTCTGAACGCACACTTCGTATTGACTGTTGAACCTGATCACCAAAAGTTGACCTGTCCATCTCCCACTTCGTCCCGGTTCTTTCGTATTCTGATGTTTATTTCGCATGCACGCTGAGTTCAGACGAGTTTGAACCGGTCTTCCTGTAACTCATTTAAATCATCACACAACCTGGGCTGGATTTCTGCCCATGCAGAACGTGATTCTTACGATATCGGTCGTAGCTGTGGTATATCATTTATTATATAAACCACGTTTGTTATTCAGATGTTGTAAAAAGGTAAACTTATTCATCTACCGTCTATATTTGTGAAATAATTACTTATGGGACTATTTCTGGTACTGTACACACTCCCTTCTCCAATCCTGGTCGATACGATCAGACTCGCAAGTACCCAGAAGCAATACCTACACCCCACATACTGACGCGGTGTTCGCTGAGGTTACCTCAGCTAAACGGTTGGACACGTAGGGAATACAGTTCCACCACAGGTGTAAACTGCCAAAGATTTCCAGCAAGCCAAATGGAAGAAATCTTTGGGTATGACAGGTTTTGACAAACGCGGAATTTACCTATTTGAGAATTGTTTGACCCCAAAGGTAGTATTCGAACCCACACATGGAGGCCACGGACTATGCCTTGGTACCGCCAACTGAGCCACGGGGTCACATCATTGAAATTTAACAGGATCAAACTAAGCGAGCAAATAGAATCTACAGCAGTGAACTGGTCGATAATTTGACTGCCTACAACAGGACCAATTCAACGTCAGGACTCAGTTATGATATTTCGCATCCATAACATTTTGATCTTACTCTTTGCCAGTCCCACTCATCGACCCGGTCTAGGTATAAACCGTTTCCCTGCTGACTGTCTTTGTACAAGGATCCCGTTGTTCCAAATCTAGCACGTGTCCCAACAAACAAGGATATCATTCTGTCTGGAATGAGATACCATTTTGCTCTGTAACTTACTTTGGAGGTACAACTATGCTCAAGCTGTAATACATGCAAGGCAGTTGTTGTCAAAAATCAATGAGCAAACAGTTTTCTCTGTAATACATTTTAGGTTTCCCATTTTTTTTCAATACTATACCATAACAGCTGTGTAGGCTCGCTGTAGTCCATCGTACGACCAAGCACTTATTACCAAATCTTTCCCCGCAGTTCGAGAGGATCAATCAAAGAGCCCCGCCGTTTACCAAGGCCAACGGAAGTGCAATTGAACCATCTAGCCGGTCCACCCGAGCTTGATGCCATACCGATGAGAATGAAGAACCAAATCAACCCCCCAAATGGATACAACAAGGCAACTGATCCATCGCTGATCCAGATCCTATCAACCCGGTAAATAAAAACGATTTCATCAGCCTACCCGGTCGTAATTTAAAGTTAGCGACTTTCGGATCTCGAAATGTGCTAACTACTATTGTGGCGGAGCGTGTCTGCTACTTACTGAATAAGTGAGTAGTCGACGGCTCGGAAAGCAGTCTTGATTAGGTTGTGCGGCCCTACACGGTTTGACCACAAAATTTCACACAAATCAGTATTGTTGTTTCTATGCTGAAGCTCGGTTAGTAATTTTATTGAATAGTTTGGTGTAATAAAGCTGTGAAGATTAAATCCACCGATTATATCCCTTATCATCAATGGATTACCACTGATGCTGCCATGAGCAATTCACCCTAACGACACACAAGTAAAAGCAATTCGACTGCATTTTCGGAATACAGTTTTTTGCAGCTTGACTGTACATACACCAATTCATCTGCAGGTAAAAATACATTTGGGCAATCTAAAATACACGATCTTTATGTCAGGGTCATTAGAGTGGAATGATCACAAGATTTTTGCGATAAATGGTGACAAGTGCACCGGAGACCACAAAGTTCCACCTCAATAAAGAAGAGACCATGAGAGCAATACAGAAGTCCACCGGGCCGATGATTCTGGGTTGGACATCAGTCGGAATTTCGACTTTCACGAACTACCGATTTCCTGCATCGTCAGTGACAGACACTAAGTTACAGAACATTATATGGTGAACAGAAAAATCTGCAAATTAGAGTCGTTTGCTGATACCGGCATGGAGATACAAAATTTACTTCGAAACGATATTGAATCTATCCATCCGAATGATTATTCAGTATTTTGCTGTGGCTTGGGAACAACGGTGAAAGAACACGTGGCATTCTTTGACTTCAGCCGATTAAAAGAGAATTCCGAAAGTCCAAGTGTGATGGAGCCTGCATACTACTGACTGAGTAAGTAGGCAGTTGACCGCTTAAAATACAAGTATGGACAGTAAAGGAGCAATAATGGACAAGATTACTTCAAACAAACTGAACAGAACAAGATGAATAAAAACATACAAACTACGTAGTGGCATTTCCGATCGGATTACGACTATCTTCTTTTGGACTGGTTACCGAAGATGCAAACAAGCAGTTCTGTTTTGTTCGGTTGATTTTGTTGGTGCCCAAATCCCGAAAACCAGGCGTGCGTGCTGTATCATAACTTATGGGCTACCAGTTTCCTATTATTCGTTTTGAAACAATTGGAAAATGCAACTGGGGCACAGTAGAAGTCAGCCGGTAGATTGCATTGGATGAAAAGATAGTTTAAATCATCAAGACTGAGTTCAGATCAACGGGTAGACAAAGGGAGAAGATTACTCGCCTCGGAAACCGTGGCACATGTCTGAAGGTAGACAATTGCTCTATTGTTTCCATCCGTGGTTCACATGCCCTTCGGTTTCTCCGTTCTTTTTATTAGCGAATGTGGCTCCATAGCTGAGTTTGTGGTTGTGGATCACTGGAGTTGGATCATCGATCGAGGTGAAATTATCAGTTCACAAGTGACGGTTATCATTTATGACTACAGTGATAAGAATACTGAATTGACTTCATTTGGTTACGGAATTATTTCCCACAAGTGATGTGTAAAAGCTACAATTTCTCATTGTGATAATCCTTCTTAAGAACCTCCAGGCGGATCAACCTACTTCAGAGTGTCAGAGAAAAGAATGCTTTTATGTGCTTTTGATCGTTTGTTAGGGGGGGGGGGGGGGGGAGCTCAAATTGTATTCCTTCTTTCTGTTCCTGTCATGAGTTATTTTACTTTCTTTGCGCTTGAAGTCACTGTGTGATCGGATCTAATTCTGACTACGCAGTTGGTCACTGCGTGTTTCTTAGATGAACCGAAAACAGAGAACATCGCATCATGTTTAGAGTCGACTGTTGAATAAATAAGTCAATGGTCGCTCGGGAAGTTGAGGGGAGAGTGGTAGCGACGCAGGAGAAGAATTATTTCCCTACCGTGATTCCTAGAGTCACACAGGGCAAAACCACAAAAAGTGCCCGGTGAACTTATGAGGGTGTCGCTTGGGATATGATGAAGATGGCGATAGATTGTACGACGTTGGTGTGAAAATAGCCCACTGATCAGGGAAAGCTTTTATCATCCTGTTTAACGTCTCTTTCATCAGATAACTGTCGCACTGAACCTGTGGGGCCTTAGGTTCTAAGCCTCACTCATCACCGGTCAAAATCCTTACCGAATAGCCTTCAGTTTGTCAAACGTCATTACCAGGCATCACTTACGACTTGCCTATCCACTGTGTCACACCTCAACATTACAAAGCATGTCTGACTTTCTCTCGCAAGATCCTAGAAGAGAGCACACCCCCTAATCATGCCGATCTTAGCAATTGCGTATCAACATCTGCCACCTGATCGCAATACAAATATTTGTTTTCTTACACTACAGCACACAGATCCTCTGTAGTTCCTAACCTAGCCCCTTACCTCACATAAACAAATACCATCTCCACCGGCTTTCTTAACTTGCGTTGTTAAATGTACACTATTTTCCCATTGTTGTTTGTCTGTTGCTGATTCTTGCAGTGCAGTGGTTACGTGGCAGCTGTATACTCACCCTCGGATGCATCAAACATATACTTGACTTGAATTATTGTGCTTCTAGGATTTAAGAATAATTTTCTTATTCCCCCTCTAATGACAATTATTGTATGCCTACTTGAATCGATCGGTATCATTTCAGAGGGTCGAAGATTGTTTGCTTCCATGGCAACTGCATGATCATCCTTTTTTCGAGGTTTTTAAAAGCACTTTCTGACAAACACTAATACTTGAGAACAGACTGACAAACAAGCTATTTTTCAACAGTTCCTGAAGATATCGATTCAGCGTAACATTCGGCAGACGCGTATGAAATCCTGCGTTACTAAGCTAAGTGTTTTGTTCGCACCTAGGCAAACTCTGTTTTCGCGGGTAAAAGACAATGAGCCTGATTCTGTGACGTCATTTGTCCTGGATCCTGTGGAACAGGTGTGCATTGCCCGCACAACCAGCTGTTTTTTTTTAAAAGCATCCGTGAACACCTCCTAAAGTGGTTGAAGGCTGATGTAATTCAGTCAGTTACCAGCGCGGTCACATCACACTCACTCGTGATGAGCACGAACGAATATTCTCGACCCTGTTGGGAATCTGAAGTCAACTATTCAAGTCGGTGAGTTATCATTTCCTATTCAGAGGAGAAGGGGCGATCGGGATTCGAGAAACCCCCCTTGTGTGCTCCTAAAGGATTGTCCCTGCTCTGGCTCACTGACCGTAAAGCGATAGATCTCAGATCGAACCAAAAATAGAACATAAGGCATATTATATATATATATATATATATATATATATATATATATATATATATATATATATATATATATATATATATAATCTTGGTGTTACACGTGGAAACTGTCACATTATGCTTACGCCTCGATGACCGTGACAGCTTAATTAACTGGACCCGGTTGTTCAGTCCCATTGTGAAGGTTAGAATTCAACAATCAAGGTTTTTCGAATGTTTTTTTTCCTGACCACAGAGAAAGCTTTCGTCAGTCCTATTTACGATGTGCTCTCGTAACAAGTCATATCAGGACAAGAAAGTATTCTGTTTGTCGTCAAAATGCCCAAACTTTCGATCTATAAACGAAATAATGAAGTGGACAAAATAGGCAACAGCCTTAGTGATGGAAAGTTGTTTACGACAAAAGAATGGGAATAGGACATGAGTTCATGCTTGGCAGTGTACTTACATTTCTTGTGTAAAACCCAAGAGAAATCAATGGGGTGGCGTACTCCAATTTTTCTTTCCAGCAGAATTATTTATAGTAGTACTACGGTGGTATTGACTATTTCCCCGACTGGACGTTGCCCGCCCATGTCAGCCGACCAGAGCGACGGGATTACTGAGGACGAGTCAATGGCGTTGATCGAAAAGTTGGGACATGAAACCTGTCAATCAGTGGTTGACTGCGTTAACGAGATACGGTCGTCCAACCTGTCAAACCAGCTAGTTTTGTGCACAAAGGAAACTCCTATTGAACTCAGCCATGTTGTTTGCGATGGGATTTTATTGCTAGAGAATTGACTATTACATAACTGGTGAAAAAGTTCCATTTTTCCGGCAGGATTTTTTCGTGGGTTAATTAAATTGTTTTTCATCTTCACTTGCCTCCACGACTTCATCTAGTCACATGGGCTTGAATATAATACAATATACGTTTGCGGGAAACAAGTTACGTAGCAAAAGTTTTCACTTGTTTCACATGGAGTAGACAAGCTGGGTTCGTTAATAAGTTCATGAATTACTCATCGTGTTGCAACGGGCACATGTTATGTTTTAGGTGGTCACTTTCCTCAAAGAATTTCAGGAAAGCTACCAGTACCGTTGTGGAAATTTCCTCTACGGAGAGCTCCTAACGGCACTCGACTTCAGTACTGTTTAGACCCAAGCTTGGAAGCCACCCATGCTTTAGTACCTGGTTTACCCCACCAACCGAGTTACTAACATCCATTCAGGGCTCTGGCAGAACGAATGCGGTGCTAAAGTTCGAGGGGCTTCCATGCGTGGGTTCAAATCCGAGCGGAGTCCATGACCTTCAATATTTTGATCAGTTCCGGATAATCATCTGTGCCCGAGGAACACTAAGCACGGCGTACGTTTACCTTAATGCTACCGACCTTCGGTTTACTATGGTGTGATCTGCCCAGTTAAAAAGAAATAAATAACCACTGGTTTTCATTCATTGGCCATCTACTGCTAAATGAAACTAAATTTGTTTGAATAATGGTAAATGGAAGGTAACTGGTCGCTAATTTGATGCTGAAAGATGGTAGCAGACCACTTAAGACTAATGGAGAACCACGCTCGGAGGTGAACGAACCTTATTGTCAGTAATTCTTAAACCATATCGCCTCAGACATAACTGTCGCTGAGTCTAACTGGAACAAACAATAGTTGCCTCGAGGGAGTCGAAGAAAAATAAGGCTCACTCAAGTAATCCAGGTCTATTTTTGCACATAAAGTGGGTGCACTTAGTGCGGTTTGTGTGTTCTGTGGATCACGTGCTCGTTAGTCCCAAGTTTCTCTTTGAGAAAAGTACTGACTGTCCTATTGGAAGTTTGCAAAACTCTCCATTTGTCCGCTATTTTCTTTCCAGTTTATTCCACGCAGAAAGAGAAAGGTTACTTGGTTCGTAGTGAGTAGTATGAGTTGTTGTATGAGTTGATTCATCTTACAGAGTATTGACGTTCAAAGCACTGTTGAAAATCATGATAACCCAGTACACCCGACTCATCCAACGTTTTCTGAATCATTAGCCGCAGTGCACAACCACCTAGCTCTCCCAGGGACTCGAACCTGTTAGGTGTGCATAACTATGAAGGACACACGTAACCACTAGGCTGTCCGGGATAACTCTACAAGGTTTGTTTGATAGTAATACAATAATGGTATGATCTCAGTGACAACAACGAATCAAAGAAGCCTCAGAATTTTCGTCAGTGTTGCAGCCCATCGTGTGCTTTACTCTCAGTAATAAGTTGAAACACTTCCCAGTTCAAATGGCCATGTGTTAAAGGCCTAACGATGTTCTGGAAAGCACGAAACAAAATTCGAATAGGTTATAAAAACAACTAATGTCACTTTATCTATCACTCGTTTTTTGAATACCTCATTATTCACTTGGGTGCATAGAAAGATTGGTGATACATCTTGAACGCTTCTAATCTCATTTTCAGTTGAGATTGGATTATGAAAATGTTACATGTATTGTAACGAAGATGACAAGACGGGTAGGACACTTGTATTTCGACGGCTAAACAAGCCAAGTTCATAAAACACATACAGTAGTTTATATAGGCCCTTTTCCAGACCACACTGCACCAACATTGCTCTTTCGGCTGCCTGAGTGTTTCGGCCGCGTCTTGGCCAGTTGCCGGTGACCGATAGCTTGCTTCTCTTGGGCACCGTTTCTATTCGGATGGTCCGTTTATTGCGGTGCACGGGTTGATCGATAGTCCCTCACCTGGGCTATCTAGCTAGTTGCCTGAAATATCGCTGCTTCCTCTCTGCTAGTCCGTATGCCTGTTTTTGCCTACCTCGGGGGCTTTTGACATATTTGCCGTCTGTTCTCTGGTCTGTGACCCTCAATCGGTTGGTCCGATCGATTTGATATTCGTGTCGTCTTGTTGCTCTGGCATTCCCCGCTACAGTATGTCTACAAGACTCAAAGACACTGAAAACCAGTTTACGTACAAATGCAACTCCCACTTTTCCCCTTGAGGGAACATCGTCGGGATCAACAAAATTGGTCCGCTCCTAGGAGGTGTTCGTCCCCGAAAATGAAATTAAGAAAATGGCAAAAGCCGGTTAGAATATAAAGACAGACTGTCAGCATCCACCAAAACTTCCGACAAAGTCCAAGTTTGATGGTCGGTGCCTATCACTTTTGAAGTTAGTCATGGAACAAACTTTCTGTGGTAATTTATTTTGTTGGGAAGGAATCCATTATTAATATTTTCCTAGGTTGTCTTATCCGGGATACGGCTTGCTCCTTTTTTTTGTGTTCTACTTCCGGTATAAGTTCCATGCACGATTCTAGTGCATATGTTCCTAGTATTTGTACCGTATTAAATGCACTCCTCACCGGAATTTTTTCGCCCTCAGTCACCATCTCTTCGTTATCCTGTTCCGAGGCTAACCTCACTTTATCATGCATACTTAGCAGTTACTTTGCTTACTCGCTAGCGTCGTTATTCATCATATTTGCTACTTGTGTCAGAAAGGGTTTTCCTCGATTCAGTTTCATTTGCTGAACCATGGTCACATCCAAAGGCTGCACAATTGCTTTTGTGCTTGGCCGTACAAATAGCAGCATTACCTTGTTTGGTTGCAATCAGCGGTGGACTGAACAGTTACCTAAAAGACGAAGAAATGATCTTCGCTCCAGATGCATTGGATTACTGACTTTTGAATCCACCTTGAAATATGTCTATGGTCGTTCACTCTCGTTCGTTAGCATGATAATCAACTCCTAACAACACCAGGTTTATGAGTTTGAAGTATCACGGACTTCTGTGTTTTCCGATCACTAGTGGTTTGGACTTCTCCCCAGTAGCACTACATGCTAGAAAAAAGGTTGCCTTCTATTCGCATTTTGAACACCGCTCCGTGGATCCGCTTACACAATCAAGCTGCGTGTGGTAGCGGCCTCAAAATGAGCGTCGATCTCAGCATAACTGAGAATAATCCTCGAATCATAATCTCACCCACCCTACGGACGCGTTCCAGTCGACTTGATAACTCTTCAAATGAGAAATGAATGCCAGATTTTTCGCTGGTTTGGAATTCCTTGGTCCCAACAAGTTTTGGTGCTGGTCTCATTTCCAGTTATATTAAACTGCTTTCTCCCCAGACCGAACTGGGACGCTATCCTCCTAATATTAACTATTCTTGTGTACTTTTCCACGTGGTATTTTACCGGGATGATAGGACGTAATTCCCCGGAAGCACACGACCGACTTCGCAGTTGTTGCCGCTTATCAGGTATGCATGCTTGGTACTGTTCTGCTCAATCATCCCTAGACTTGAGCACTCTATACCTTGTTCACAGCTGTAATCTCATTTGAATCGATTAGAGCGTGCGTGGACGAGGAGTCCATTTTCTGAATCACAATGTGATTCGTCCAAAGTTAATTTGTCTGTTAACAGGGCTAACATTTAGAACGAGGACAATTGGTCCCAAGTATGGATTTCCAATATGAATGGTACGACATGGTATTTGGGCCACACGACACCTTCTATTTGTCAACGAGATTGAAAAATATCCTTCTCGTTGACCTTTGCTTGACGATTTATGGATACTTTCAGGTTCTGCTGCTCTGAAGTGAAGGTTGCTCTGACTGTAAGGCGTTCAGACAGATCGCCACTCCCATTTTTGACTGTGTAAATGTTGATGTTTGCGTGTGCTCTTACTGAGGTCCGACTCGCTGATTTTTCTTTCTGTCTTCGCAGGTAGTGCACGTGTGACCCCCACAGAAGACACTGCATCCAGCTTATTACATTTTTGGTGACCCCACCAGGATCCCTGTCAACCAGCACTTCACGCATACCCCGCCGACATATCCTGTCAGTTAACCTGCTAAAATAAAGTACGAACACTGAGGACAGTGCAACCCTACCAGCAGTGCTTACAATGCCGAAAGAGTCTTTGAAGTTGAGGTGCCACATGCAACACCTGAAGATGAATCTGACCAATTCTTGCTGGCTACCGTTCGACGCTTTTTATCCTCCATCCTCATCACGTTGACATCTTTATGTCCAGGCAAAGCCATCCACACGAATTCAACACCACAAGTTTCAGCACCCGAAAGGTTTTCGTGGGCGACGATATCCGCCGTTGATCCGCATATGTTCGAGAATATCTCCAACGATCTCTAAAAGTCCACCGATGCATCGTCCTCATGGGGCTCTTGGATTGAGAAGCACAAAACATCGCGCGCGACGAAGGCATCTTTGACGAACCGGTTCTATAAAATACCTTCACTCGGTTAGGACGATGTTTTACAGAATACCGACACCCCAAGGAATATTACCCCGCCTTCCACTATCGCCCACAACAGCTCGGAGAAAACCTGGTAGCTATGGTTCGAGAGCTCCGGCATTTGGCAGAGGAAGCTTTCCCGGATTTGTCAGGCCAGGATCGCGAGAGGAACGTACTAGACCAAGTCACAAAGGGGGTACGTGAGGCCACCCTTCGCAAGGAATTCCTCACTCGACCACCATCATCACTGACACAGGCATTCGAAACGGCATGGCGGATCGAACAAAGGAGGCAGCATTAAAGCGTGATCAGCTAGTGGTGCACAACACTGTTGCAGTGGCGGATCAAAAGCCTAACTCAAGCGACAACCAACGGAATCGGTGGCCTCGAGGAGACAAGATTTCGCACCGTCCGCGGAATCGTGGGCCCAAGAATTTTAACTAACGTGCCCAATATCCTGCACCGCATCAAAAACGTTACTATTGCTGATGGTTCCGCAAATGGACAAGGACTTGCGGACACAACGGGCCACTTGAGTTTCATGTTCCAATTTATGTATTGAAGTATCCCTCTGTTGCACTTAAGATGCCCGTAGTGAATGTGTACGTATGCGGTAGTTGTCCTCAGGCTTTAGTTGACACTGGGGTGGTATGTTCACTAATTTCAGCACAGCAGTTTGGGAGAGCGGTAAGGATCTGGAGACTCAACGGACCGCAGTTGGTGGCAGTTAACGGCACCACAATTGAGTCTCAAGGGAGTGTCCAAGTCCCGTTGAAGGCTAGAGTGCTACAAACAACGCAAACCATGGTAGTAATGGAGACACTACTCTGGCCAGTTGTCATAGGAATCAACTTTTTACCGAAACATAAGACAAAAGTTGACGTGGCACGGAATACGATTAGCACTGAAGGAAACATAGCATCTTTTGTGCAATCAAGCCTACTCAGGGTGGCAGCAATCAACGGTAGCAAAATGCCATCATAAAACCAAACGAGAGAAGTGAGTAATGTATTAACCGAATTTTCCGATGTGTTCGTAACGGATGCATGAAATTTTGAGCGTACAGGTGTGGAGCAAACCTATTCGAGACGGGCAGTACACCACTACTTCGTTCACTACCGCGCAGGACTCCCGTGCATGATCAACAGGAGGTGCACAAGCAGATACAAGGTATGCTAGAACAAGACGTAATTCGACCATCTAACTCCATGTGAACGTCTCCTGTGGTCTGGGTCAAGAAGAAAGACAATTCCCTTCGGCTGTGTGTAGATTATCATCGACTAAAAGACGTCACAAAAAAGATTCTTTTCCTATACCCAAAAGTGATCATATTTTAGAAATCCGCGAAGCATTTCAGTACACTGGATCTTGCGTCAGGTTATTGTCAAGTAGAGGTGCACCCCAATGACCGTTGTAAAACGGCGTTTGTCATTCCAACCGGCCCAAATGAGTTCCAGACAACGCCATTTGGACTAACCCATGCCCCAGCAACCTTCCAAAGGCTGATGCAAGTCACATTAGGAGGCCTTACTCCGCAACGTTGTATGATGTACTTAGATGATATCATCATCCATGGAAAAACTATCGACGAACACAACGGGAATTTCCCGTGTGTGCTAGAACGGTTTTGAAAATATGGACTCAAACCGAAATCCTCTAAGTGTCATTTTCTAAGACAAGATGTAAAGCTTTTGGGCCACTTGATCTCTGCAAACGGAATACAATGTGACCCCACGAAGGTCATGACAGTTAACTCATGACCCCGTCCCACAGTCAACTGATGATGTACAACGATTTATGGGAATGGGATCCTATTAAAGGTGCTTTACTAAGAATTCTCCCAATATTGCTGCTCCGTTAACCAACTTTCTGCAATGGGGAACTGCGTTTAATTGGGCAAGCGTGATCTGTGGGCTTTTGAATAACTTAATACTCGTTTATTTTCGGCTTCCATTTTTGCTTATCCAGACACATCTGAAGAGTGGTCGATGGGGTTTTATTTTATCAGAATGGTCCCGATTACCTCCGTCGAATTATCGTTCCTTCTTCTATTGTGAATATCTTCCTGAGAAGGATATACACGAGAAGTTAGGCCACGCTGGACAGAATAAACTAGGAGACGCCGCCCGTCCTCGTTTTTGGTGGACTCACATGAACTGGGACGTTGCAAATTTTTGTAACTCCTTCACGGAGTTTGATCAGTTTGGAAATTCAACCCAAAGCTGGCGAACCCGATTGCAGTCGGTGCACGCCTGATTTCCCAACGAATTGGTCTCATTGGATATTTTCGATCCTCTGCCCTTGACGCGGAATGGCAACCGGTAGATCCTTGTGTTGGTGGATTATTTCACCAAATGGTGCGAGGCAGTACCCTAAAGAAGATAGACTCTTGGATGGTCGCGAAGACTATCTTTTCCGAAAGGATAATACGACGGGGAGCACCTTATCAGCTACACTGGGATCAGGGTTCCAATTTCGATTGTACCTTAATGCGTGAGATGTGCTATTTTCCTAAATATCATGAAGATCAGAACAAGGCCGTATCCTCCCAAAGGCAATGGACTTGCTGATCGCACCAATCAAACCTTGAAAACCCTTTAGCGAGCATTTGTTAACCATCAGACTTTCGAGCAGTGGGATACCGCACTTGCAAGATGCTTGTTGGCGTGCGGGCTATCTTTCAAAAATCGACAGGCCAGACAACCCACTGCATGGTTGCAGGGCACGAAATGTGTCTGCCGTCGAGTGTTAGTCTTCCAATAGCCATGAGTCATATTCTGTGTGCATCACCCCATGTTCGTCAGCTGCCATCTGACCTTCAGCGAGCACGTAATTTGGCACTTCAACACTTGCCGACCATCGCCACCAAAAATCCTATTACGGTCGACAGGCAAAAGCATGTTTATTTTACCCAGGGGATCGTGTATGGCTGCCGGAGCCTGTTTTCCCTAGCGGAGTACCCCTGAAATTCCACCGACAATGGAAAGGACCTTATACATTGGACCGGGCCCTCACCGACGTGACATACCTCCTGACACTGCCCAACAGCCCAGACTGGTCCGTTCAGGCCCACTCCAACCGCCTAAAACCGGCCCAGGGAGTGTCCGACAGCACCCTTCTGTGAAGGGGGCGTGTTTAGTTTATATCGTGAGAATAAATTAACAGCCACTTATTATATATATATATATATATATATATATATATATATATATATATATATATATATATATAGCACTTATCTTTCGGAAGTGGCAACACTGGCTGTAAATGATCAAACGTGTGAACCACCCGAAAATACACACGGACACCCCGAAGAAAAAGAAACTGCTAGTGTTGTTTGAAGTGACGCGAGGACGGACCCCTAGCATCAGGCTTTAAAAACCTATTGGTTAGCTGTTTTGCTGTTACATAATAAACTGTGCTGTTCACTCAGCGCTCTCTTTGAGTGATTCTGACTGGACGTGATATCTGGTGTGTGTGCTCGGGTACCCCACGCACACAGCATTTGGAAATATAGATTACTCACACGCTCATTACACGGTAATGCGTGCCTGCTTTGGACGAAACACGTGACCTGCTGACTCGGTCTTTCCTCCTGTTCTCCAAGCTGATTAGTTAGGACTTTAACGGTTGGTACAATTTCAGAACAAATGTATACCACAGTATACCACTGTGAATCCACTGAGAAAGGTCAAATCAAGGCAACCGCTTAGAAAGAACAACGGACGAAATGTTTGTCACGCACGTATTGTGTCCGGGGTTTATTCTGTTCCATCTGGTGACTTTCGTTCCATGGTTGCGAAACTGCCACATTGCTATTAATGAGAAATTCAAATGTGAATCCAGAAAGATATAGAATGCAACGATCATCTAGATGGAAAACTCTACCGCAAGGTCTGAAAACCTCACTCTGGATGTTCCCCAATTGCGACTTTAAGCAAATACAATCGCAATACACCATACTAAGCCAGTCAATATCAAAACCACCACAAATGCATTTCCATGCAGATTTCCGTTCAGATGAATCGAAATGAGGCAATAAAAACGTGAAACAACCAACCATCAACCGATTGAACGTCAACTGTTAATTCGATGCGTTTTGCGCGTGGGCGGGTTGTTTCTGTTTATTCTATCGAATAAATATCGCACTGTGTTTACTGGTCCACCGCAGGTACGAACCGAGGAAAGTGAACTCCGGATGCTGTCATCGGGAGCAGATAAAATCTGGGATTTGACTTTCCGGATATCATTCATTGCGTTTGGAACTCATCTGACTGGACCTGTTGCAAATCAGATCCTGCTAACTGTTTTTCCATTGGAATTACGTCATTTAACGTTGCATTATTCGGTCCCACCGTGATCAACAGCTCTAACAGCTTGGACCTGTTGCACGTTTGTCAAATCCACAAAATCGTATTTTGCATCCAAACACATTACGTAAAGCATTGTATCTAAATGCCTTTCTGTGCGATTTCCGGGTTAGCGGAGCACTGTAAAACATACACACCTTCTGAGTCAAACAGTTTTTCAAAATTTTGGAAGTTAAATCAATCAATCTCATCAATCCCATTCGCTTACTATTTTTCTTGGTTGGTACAATACGAACACACCGTGCCTAATTTACCTCGTATTGTTGTTATCGGGATATCAATCACAAGTATCGTGCGAGAATAACCGGCTATTGACCACCCTGAAGTGTCCTATCCTGATTTTCTACTTTTCACGTACATGCGAACTGTTCGCTGATTGGGGTGACCTAATTTGTTCACAGCCGACGATAATCACACGAGATTAGCGTCAAATACAATTACGTTCCGCGTTTTGCTCTTACTCTGTTCAAGTCAATTATCCGCTCGATCAGCCAGACTTTTAACCCAATGAGCAATCATGTATCGGAGAACTAATCAGTTGCTGAAGCCTACCCTTTGAGCGGGTGAAAAAATACTACTGTTGTAAAGTAGAAGGCAAGACAGGGCTGGAACACCTGTCCCGTCGGTGAAAGTCGATGACACTTGTACAACAGTTGATATATATATATATATATATATATATATATATATATATATATATATGAAAATAAAAAGTGTTACTGCATAGTACGAACTCCAGTACTACCTGTCTGCTTTGGCTTTAAATGACGCTACATCGTAGCACAGATTAGTGTCCCGACGAACCAATTAGGGCCTGATTTGTCTCCCCTTTCCAAGTCTTGGCGTCGTCGCTGCCATTTCCATCTGATGTTTTAATGGACATAGGGGGTTCTGTGAGGTGTACTTGCCTAAATCTCGGCTCACGAAGCGGAAGCGTCTGCAACTAAGCAGACATCTGACACACACCAGTTGCTCTCGAGATACGGTGTTATATCAGGAATATTGCACGAAGCAATGGAGAAAGTGGCGCGTTAGATAACATTTCTTTGTTCTGATATAAGTAACATGGTATTGTATGTGGATGATAGGGCGAAATATTCCCGGGGATCATACCATACCATACCAGCTGTTGTTGCCAGTCATCAGATATGCGTACCCGGTACTCTCCTACCCAATCATTCCTGTACTTGAGCACTCCACATTAGGTTCTTCAACTTAATCTCATTTGAATCGTAAGGAGCGTGCAAGGACAAGAAGTCCATTTTTAGAATCACGTTGTGATTCTTCCAAAGTGATTTCGTCGGTTAAAAAGGCTAATATTCAAGACGAGGTCACATGGTCCGTAGTTTCGATTTTGCTATGAGTAGTATGTACGTACTTCTGGGGAAATTTGTCCTACATTCCAAATGCGACGACATACTAAATGCATCAAGAATCGAAACTTGGGACCATGTGTCCTCGTTCTTAAATTTGTCCTTGACTAACCAACAAAATAACTTTGGAAGAAGCATTTTATGATACTAAAAATGAACTCTTCGTTCATTCACGCTCCATTCGATTCAAATGAGACTAAGATGAAGAACCTAGTGTGAAGTGCTCAGTTATAGGGATGATTGAGCAGAACAGTGCCGGGTGCGTAACCTGATGAGTGGTCACAACCGCGAATTCGATAGTGTGCTTCCGGGGTTATTTTGTTCTGTCATTCAGATACATTAACGTGCAACGCAGTCCCAAGTTTGGATTTCCCCGGTTTTGAGGCTTTGCTGCTCATTAGTCCGATTCCAAACCTGGACGAAGAGTCCACCCCCCTACGTTTTTGTTCCTTTGACTTCATTTTTTTCATGTCATTGTAGTACAACTGTTCACGAAGTGAGTCACGGCCATTTGAGGAAGTGACCGGCAGCCGCCCCAGAACTCGAACCTTGGGGAACAGAAGGGTTGGAAGTTCAGCATGAGGACCTTCCGACCACCTCCCGTCAGTATCATCTTGTAAGGTTACGGCCTTATCAGCTTCTGTGCTCTGCCGCTTTCATTGTATTCTTATGAAAACAAGAACTTCAAAATAGGTATTACTCGACTATGCATGAGTGCTGCTGTCTTCTGGTCCAACACCAGCAGTACACCCTGCTTTGATGTACGTATCCGTTTATACCTTTCCTTATTTCTCTGTGAGGAGATAGAATGTATATACTGACGGATGAATTCAGTCTTATTCCAGTATATTATCTTACTCTTATAGGGTTAAAAATCTCCAACATTAGTCGGTTAGAGGGACTTCCTTTTCTAGGGAACCATATTAGTGACACCTTGAACTGCTCACCTTTGGTTTCTAAGTCTCTGTTCCTATCAGCATCCACGACTGCCTAAAATTTAAATGTAAAAGTACACTTGGTTCATTCAAAAAATCGTCACCTCTTTAGCAACACACCGGTCTCATGAGCAGTCAAAGCTGGCTATGCTTATGAGTAACTCTGTTGCTTTCACACAACAGGATTTATCCAGTCTTAGCCCTCGTTCGGTTAAATTTGTTGATTGTCTCTTGATTTTTGTGTTTGTCTTTGATCTGACGTGAACTTTTGCATCAAGTATACTTTGAAATGGATTCACCCGGAATATGCACATTACGACATCGGAACACTTTTACAGGCGAACAATTGTTTTCAGTGATTCTATCTCCAATGTGTGCATGCAATGCAACCCAAGTTGGCCTAGCTACAAGGTAAACTATCCAGGAGATTAGGGAACATCACTCTCGGTGACTCCATCACCAACGAACCGGAATCACAAGGAATAGCCCCATCCTCGGTCACCTGATATAACCCAGGTCATCCAAATAAACGTACCATCAGCATTTGACTTTGTTTATCGAATGCCCCCTAGTCCCAGCAAATACATCTGTTCACACACGATGACATTCGTATTTTCACACTCAGAAAATATTGCTTCAACTTTTATAGGGTAGAGCTATGCAAGCTTTCCGAATAAAAAATACCCAATTCAGATGCAGTATGGGCTTCATCCATTCAAAGTTTCGTCCGAACTGAATTGAACTGTAGTTGCGATAATAAAAAGTTGGAAATTACTTTGAAGCTTCAAAATCGTTGCTTGTCTGACCCCCTATGATCATCCAAATCGTTTTCGATGTTAACCCCAAATATAACGGGTGAATAGAGCACACGAAATTAAGTGGCTGTAGTCACCATCAGCCACTCTTTCCGAACCTTTCAGTGTTCCATTTTCATGAAAGTCCTTTGATTCGTGTGGTTTGCCCTCTGTGTACACACACACACACACACACACACACACACACACACACACACACACAGTACCGACTCGCACAACGCTGCTTCCTTTCAAGAAATGTGATCTATGGTTTATGTGATCTGATCAAACCAACGCAACACGCAGATAGAATTTGGTCATTTATCTTACGCGCATGCACCTTTCACGTAATCCGGTATATAGCCCTCCCCCCCCCAACGCTTATCTGATATACCTTCGTGTGCCATTAAATATCCATGTGAGTATGTGTGTGTGTGTGTGTGTGTGTGTGTGTGTGTGTGTGTGCATGTGCGTGTATGTATAAAGGCATTCTCGTTGATAAGTGAGAAAGTCAGTGGCATACAAGCGTACAGAGTAGTTAGGTCAAGACCATTTTTCATCCTATCGCAGGGGAAATTATAGCCGGGCGATCTTTTTATTTTCCTTACCACAGTTCCATGCGACTCGTGTGCTGGTAAACGGATTAGATATCCAGCTAACGGAATGTGGCCGGCAAGGAAGTAAGTCACATCTAAAAATACAAGGTTTAATCAGCGTGATTTCTTGCAGTGTGTTCCTGTACCGCACTGTCATAGAACAGCATATGAAACAATGAAAAATATCGCTATATATACCCGGACGCTGACAATTGTTGAATTGATCCAAATGGTAAAGGTTGTCGGCCTCGATCCAGCCCCGGCCACATTTAAGTACCATATATCCACGAAGGTGGAGGTGGCTTCGGACACAACATTTCCTTCCGCCCACTGTGTCCCCCTGGTCAATCATTTCAGGCGACGTCCCCCTATGCGGACAGTTTGACTTGGGCGGTTTGGTCAAAAGTGATAAGCAAACCGGTGAATACAAAATATGAAGTTCGTTTTTACCAGGAAATCGGTAAACAAAGTGAAAGCACGCACGTACGGACGAATGTCTTTTTTAAGACGAGCGCACAGCAAGCACGACCACACGCATGTCAGGCGAACGAAAACAATCAATCGGTTTCAGTCTCACGCGGAACTGGCCGCACGTGATTGGTAGACTGGGTAAGTGCCAAGTTGGTGCAGACAGGTATCGGACGCGCGAGTGTAAGCCGTACGTGACAGTAATGGGTCAGGAGGGAATATCAATGGCATATGAGTGGGCCTGACAACAAAGTGCAACGCAGTGCTGGGTTTCTGATCACTCAGCTTAGAGTATAGGCTGTAAACGCCTAAGTCAAGTCATCACTGTTGTGCCCCAAGTTCACTACGTAGAAGGAAGGCATGCTTGTACGAATGAACATGTATTCGGTAGCAGCGTAAGGCAAACTCAAGTACAGGCAAGCAAGTGGAAACGCGAACACGTAAGCAGGTTCGTGAGCCAGTCAACGAAAGCCTAAGCCAAGTGTACAATCTGATAAAGCTGAGCGAGGCCGTTCAACACATGGTCCGATCTGATTGGTCAACTCCGTCCGGAACGAAGCACTACCGACATCAACTGTGCACACGATTCGGATAGTATCTGGGACTCACATAACATGACTCGCTAAGTGTGACGTTATAAAGCCTCAGGCGGGAACGGCGTGCAGTCCATGAACAGACTGACCTTTGATGGCCGGGTTTGAACTAAGTCCCAGAGAGGTCATAGAAACGTATTCCAATTGCATCTGTATAAGCTTATCTATTATTATAGCTACGCGTGTTTTTTACTGTCGTCTTTCAGTGCGGTCCCTTCCAGTTGGATGGCAGTCGCATCTCCTGTAGCAGGAAGCCATGAACACATAACTTCTTGCGTCAGTTTTTACTTGACAAAATACATTACCTCACATGTGTGCATATCCATACGGGTTTTTCTCTCTTTCCTTTTGGATTGGAAGCCTTGTATCGAGAAGAAAGCGGACTCAAAGATTCGAGACAGAATTTGTACCACTACGTTACACCCATTTCAACTAATCATTATCACCTCGGAAAGAAAACGATATATACCATCTCCACTGTTTGGAGCTTATTCTGGTTTAGTGCTGTTCAAAAACGGTATAAAACTTGTGCGCATTTATGCCATTTGCCGTCCTGGTTTTCCAATCGATGTCCACAATCGGGGTCAAGTGGAAATTGCCGAATAACTGAATTTCTAAAAACTCGCCGAGTTTGATGCATAAAAAGCCACCGAATGGATTTGCCTCACGTTCGCTGTGAAATCAGGACTGTGGTGAAGGAATCTCGAAATCGAGCATAATTAAATAAGTCATATTAACAGAAAGGTACACTTTACCAAAACGAAAAGGAGACGAATACCGCGCGGAGTTAACATTTCGTTTGATCATATCAATCGCATAAATAAAACAATCTGATCTTTTATACAAAAGTATCTTAGCATCATAGATGAAAGGCAACTTTCAGTGAATACTTACAAGTTCGAGAATTACACACACAGTTAGAGAAATGCGATCACCTCAATATCAGGCGCATTGATTACATCGTTATTTTTTGTGTGCACAAAAGAGAATCACGTTGTCTGATTAGAAGTACCAACAGCTTAGGACTGTGATTGCGTAGCAAACACCTGAAAGACGACACTGGGTCAACTTTGGTTTCCATCATAGGCTCGCTTGCAGATGACCCTGGATTCTGGTTACGTTGAACCTTTTGGGGATGTGTTTCGACATCCGTTGTGGTAACCACCGGTGTGTTCTGCTAATGTATAACCGCGACCGTGTGTGAACAGACAGCACACCATCGTCTGTCCGAAATTGACGGCAAAATTCAGACCACCAAAGCGGGTCGATGGCCCAATCAGTTCAAGACGAAAGGGAACGAAGTCATCCAATCAGCCGCCAACAGTCACTAACTGAATCGAGCGGAATCAAGCAATCACTGGCCAAGCGTTTTTTAACTGAATGCAACGGGATCAATCAACCAGTAGCCAAGACTTGATTTAACAGAGCAGAACGAAAATCAACCAATAGGTTGACAACAGTTATTTCGTCTAACTGGACGAAATCAGCCAATCGATTACGTAACCAAAAGAGCATATGAGAACCCGGTTGTGAAAAACGTTCTGGACCAATGCACTTTGTACCATGGTTTTGACTGTGGCTACTTGCCATCCTAAACGGGTTGGTTCGCGGGCAGAAAAGTCTTCCTTTTAGAGCTATTGAGACGGGATAGAACAGTGTTTAAGAGTCAGAATTTGACAGGCGGTTAAGTGGTTTACTATTCAGATCAAGCCTTCCGGTATATGAGAGTAGCTGGAGCTTCTCAGTCGAGATCTACCGGCCTGAGGTTGACGTCAGTAAATAGGTAGATGGAAATGGCTATAAGCCAGCCTGGAGTGAACCGGTTTTGTTGCCACTCCACAAACTGGATCTCTTAGGTCTATCTCGGCCGTGAATATTGGCGAATCTTCCGAAAATTGATTTAAGTAGTGTTGTTGTATCTGGATGACAGGACAACATATTCCCCGGGAAGCTCGCGACGGGTTTCACGGTTGTTGCCAGTCATCAGATATGCGTACCCGGTACTCTTCTACCCAATCATCCCTGTACTTGAGCACTCCACATTAGGTTATTCAACTTAATCTCATTTGAATCGTAAGGAGCGTGCAAGGACAAGAAGTCCATTTTTAGAATCACGTTGTGATCTTCCAAAGTGATTTCGTCGGTTAAAAAGGCTAATATTCAAGACGAGGACATTGTCCGAAGTTTCGTTTATTCATATAGTTAGTATATTATTGTATCTGAACGGTAGGATAAAATTTACCCGGAGGCACATGCGTACCGTTCGTCCTAGTCCTGAATGTTGGCCTTTTCAATAGACAATATAACTTATGAAGAATCACTTTGCAATTATTCGTTTACTCAAGCTGCTTACGAAGTGAGACTAACATTATTTAGATGCTCTCACGACGTATGCGGACTTGATTCCCGTCCAACAGATGAAAAGCACAGAACGATAGCAATGGATGGGTTTTGGTAGTTATATTGGTTACCCTGTATAACTGACAGGAGACGGGAGACTGAACGAGCTAATGGCCGGAGCTGACGAGTTAAAGCACGCCTTGTCGCCTGAGTCGCGTGACGTTAGTTTGAGATGCTGTCGACTCTGCCGATATCAGGCGGACTTAAACAAACAGACTTCAAGCAACCAGTCAATTAAAGGAACTGAGGCTAAGCTAAATTTCTGACCTATCGAACAGCCTGGTCAACGTTTGCTTGACCAGTTGCGCACCTCAATGGATGACTGGTGAGAATCACCCAAATGTCCCACAGGACTTTTAAGATAGGCCCATGTATCCGGCCGAAAACGATAATCAAGCCGCACTGGTTGAACCGGGTCTGGATGTGTGAAAGTACTTTGAAGTATAATAGTCCTTACTACAAGCCACTTTATGTGACTGAGAAGAAAGATTCGAAAATGAAGATTGTCTACAACTAGAGGAAGACCTGGTACCGGAATTGGCTGCTCCTGGAGAGCCGTTGTCATTTCCAAGTAAACCTAACGGCAGATACTTATTCATAAGAAAGTCACACCTGAGCTCTAAGCTCGCAGGTGCATTCTATTGAGCTTGGTGTCTGCGAAGACTCTACATTTGCATAAAGCCTACGTAAAAGGCGGCCAGCCGTCTCCTTATCCGAAATTCCGACGTACAACTTGGGGGAAAAATTATGGAAATACCGGAACCGATTCACTCCGAAGTCGTGATGATGTTGTAACGCACTCAGGCGTAGATCGCCACACCCATCTTTATCGGTGTAAGTGTTAATGTACGCAGTGGCTGAGCTCCGGCTCACCTAGGTTTTGTTCTGTGTCTTTGCGGATCGTTCACCTGCAACCCGCACGGAAGAACACCGCCTCCAGCACACTACAATGTTTTCCATTCTTTTGTGACACTCTTGTTTTCCTTGAGCCTATTGAAATACCGTCTTCTTTCAGTTTTCAGCGAAGTCGCCCCAGAGGTAAATCATGTAATATTACGACAAAGACCCTAATCATCCAAGTTATCCCGGCATGTTTCAATTTCCACTTCAGGTCATCAGCACAAAAGAGAAAGAAGATGAGTTTTACACGTGTGGTTATGCTTCGAATGTGACGTGAACATCTGCAACAAAGCAATGAGCACAATAGTGATAACCGTTAATCATGTGATAGCTTAACTAGGCGTTTAAGTGGTGAGCCATTCATTACCAGTCGAGATCATATGACCCGGGCACAGAAAATAGAAATTCTACTTATTCGTTCATGGGATTCCTGTGGTAATGAGTAGCTCTGACCACCCGGCTAATCATAAAATTCTAGTGGTAACTAATTATGGAAACTTGACGTCTTAGCCAAATGTGAAGGCGCGATTTGTATAAATACAAAAATGTCTAAGGAAAGTGAATTGCTTACAGGTGACGTCACCTCGGCGGCCATGAAACCATGGCAACCAAAAGGCAACGCTTGATGATCCGGAGCCTGAGAAATTCATTAATTTGAGCTACGAACAAAACCCATATTTAAAACTTGAGATGTTTAGATTTCCTCTGCGTAACAACAGTGAGTCATTCTTATTATTCGCTTATTACTCTTCAATTACAGATTGAACACTGTACGCGTAAAGAACTCTTGCCTGAAAACCGTTAGAAAGGCGATGTTCTGTCTGATAAATATGAAAAATTGTTTTGCAGCCGAGAAGGTGTTTTTGCCACGTACGGTTATTGGACGGGATATCTTCTTAATTCATACAGGTATAGAAGAAATTTCTTAGACGTCAGGGTTTTTCCGAAATAATCTGTCTCCAAAGCACAAGGTTGCACCCTGGTAGAATTTTCTACTTTACATGGGAAAATTGTGATAACTACTTTACTCACACGTGAGGAATGAATTCCTAATCTTAGTCTAATTGTGACCTTCAGCCAGGAATTGCGAAAATCTAATCGCTGAATTTTACAGTTGTTTTGATACCGTGAACTTTTATGATAAATGAATAGAATTTTTCCGTCTAGGACTTGTTCAACCACGTGCGACGGATGAACTGATGCATCTTTCCATAGTGAAACGGATTTCCTAGGATAATTTCCGGCCGGACAGACGGGGGACTTGCACCTTTTGAGCACGTTGCTCTCCATGTTGTTCTTGCAACGCGCTCAGGCCCAGATCACCACTCCCTCTTTATCGGTGTAAGTGCTGATGCACACTTATGCACTTATCGAACTCCGGCTCACCGAGTCTCCTCTCTCTCTCTTTGCAGATCTTTCACGTGCAACCCGCACGGAAGAACACTGGATTCAACATAACAAAGTTCGGGACATTTTCAAGAAAGCCCCAACTGCAAGGTTGATCATCACGTTTTACAGCCCATGTCAGCCGGCTTGGTGGGTTGTGCCATCTCATAGTCAATAAAATGAGTTTCTTTGGAAAGTTCTTTTAAGGACTGACGTATTTGTGAGCTTCTCAAGTCTTACCACAGTTCGTTCAAAGAAAACGGATACCCAAAACAGTTTACGATGCCGTTCGGATATTTTAGTGATTGCAAACCTTTAGCTATTTGTTATTTGTATACTATTCGCTTTCAGTCGGCCCCGGGTAGAAAGCAACTAACTTATCTTCACTCTACTTGCAAAAGCGAGTGGAGATGTTTTAGCAAATCTTCATCCAGATTTAACACTCGTTGGTTTCTGGCTGTCATTTTTTTCTCATTTCAGCTAATATCGTTATCTAAGTCGGTGATTTTCGGCTTCGGCGCACTACATCTTGTTACGACATTACTTTATACAAGAATAACCAAAAAAATGCATTTTTCCAGATATAAGAAGTATAGAAAATATGTTTATCACAGCAGCAAGTGTTCGACTGGGCGGGCACAATGTCATCCCTCTCCAATCAAACAAAGCATCAGAGTTTTCCAGTTTTCTGTGAGAGTTTTTTTCAGTTTACCGAAAAAATGGATATTTGTCCGACCGTGCTCATACGATTTCGAAATCCATGTCAGACACTCTCGAACTAGACTAGCAGCTTTCCTTCGGCGAGACCACCGTTCACTGTGAATTAGTTGTTGAACTGATGGACAACCTAGTATTCTTCATATAAGTGCATTTGATTTTTGCTTTTTTTCTGCTAGGCAGAAATGTGGCCGAAAATCGAGAAAAATAAACGATCCTAGTCGCATTAGCATTTATTTCCCGGTGACAAAATAGCCTGTTCTTAACCGTCCCAGTAACTTTAGTGCGAAGATTATTCTGTCTTCGATTCATCTCGATTTATTAGTACAAAAACCACCGTTTATATACCACGAACGGTGGTCATAACCATATCTTGGCCAGCACATGTATTGGTTCATCTGTTATTCTCAGCCAGCTCTTCTGAGTGGTTAGTCTGGGAACAAACCCGATTGGTTTAGTCGGTTCAAATGACATTTGGCATTTGATTGGTTCCTCGGTCAGCTTCGCTCATTTTAATCTTGTCCTCAATTCAGAACAGGCGAAGATGTGCTAGCTGTTCGCCAAAGCGTCGTGCTGCCTACTAAACGAACCAAGCCGTCTGTTGACAGTGTGCCAGTCGATTCCCTCACACCATCCGTGGTGAATTTCACCTTCGTCGATTTAGTAACAAGCCATAATTATCACTTAACTAACTCGGAACTTCTGAAATTCAGACAAATTTGTCATGGTGTCCAAGGTCATACAATTTCCATCGTCAGTGGATCGGTGCAGAACTATTGTGCCTGATATGAATTTATGAAGAATTTTAAATTTCAGCTTTGTTTTGCGACATTGCGAAAAGTTTAGGAAAGAGGAATTAATTATGAGGAAAAAATTCCATTTGGCGAATTTCAACAACAGGTAGTTTGTATTTTTATTACAAACTGTGGACGAGGAAGAATTTCCCCCACTATTTAGAAGCATACCATCAGTGTCTGGCAAGCAACTATCCCTGGGTAACTACAGTCCCTAAACCCAATTGTCGGGTGAACTGAACCAATCGAGTTGATCTTTTATTGCTTGACTGACTGACGGAATCAAATGCAAATTAAATTGCCTCTGTTGCGACAGTACACTGTGAAACAGCAAAATCTTTCAACACTATGTCACAACTGCACTTCCCACCCTAGAGCAGAGTTTTCCCAGTCGAAGCTTGTAAAACGAAATCAGGCTGTGACGCGATCCTTCCCAACGTTTCCTCCACGGAAACCAGCCAGAACTGTCCCGTCTCCATCATCTCGCAAGGTCTCGTCTTGCGCTCATGAATAGCCCCACTATTTCCCTTTTCGCCGCTCGTTTTTGCATGCTGATAGGGATTTATTGCCTTTTCAGTTCAAAATGATAGGTATTCGTTTGTGTTGTAAAATATTGTACAAATTTACTCACGTGAAGGTATGTGAGCAATCTGCTTATTCGATAATCAGAAATAGAAAGTCCTTCCTGGCTGGAACAGCCATATTTGACCTTACTTCCAAGCTGGGCGGTATTTGATGTGTTTACGGTGCAGACACGCCCATCCTCACCCTTCTCGCTATTTTGAATTCAGTGTCAAAAACCACTGCAGGGACGCATCCGTGGAAGGCGTGATTTATTCCAACACAGGTAGTAAAAACGTGTTTCGTTGAACCTGGTGATAAACGGAAATTTGGCACTACACAATTCACACTGTAGTTCATTTTCATTGTATACGTGTATGTATGCAGATGGCTTCCTGTTCGAGACTAGCCGTCACGATTTCGAAGAAGCGATTGCATCTGGCATAGCTCGCCTTGATTATCAGTCAGTCGTCACATGATATCGTACACCTTTCTAAGATGGTTAAAGTGTGTAACATTTAAATAACATTCAACGGTGTGAGCCCTGGACAGATTTGATGACACTAAACTGTGTGACAGTTGGACTGGTTGGTCAGTCTTTGACACGGCAATAAAATTGCCCGACAAAAGGGCCGGTTAGACGTTTGGGAGACTGGAGCGAGCCCGGCCACAGTTACTCCTTAAAAATGGCTTTCAGACAACCGCATGAAGAAGCGGACAAATTCTTGGGTTTACCGTACAATGCTTGATGGAAATTTGATCAGTGTGAAGCGTGTACGTGATGCAAAATGTTTCACAGTTTTTAGAGAAACGGAAAGGACACACGAGTTGCAAGATGCAAACTTTTCGTCAACTCTCGTCTATTGCGTACGTAAACATATTAGTTTACTAGTATCGTGGTAATTCGATCAGTGTGTTGGACAAACAACGGTACAACTTTTAACTAGCTTTTTATGTCAGTTTGAAGAAACTGCATCACCTTATTTTCCAATTTGATTCGTTTGTAAAACCATTCTTGAAAAAGGTTACCCATGGTGACCGAAACGTCGACAACCTAACGACGATTTAGACTACGCTGTGTTATGAAACAATAAAATTTTACCATTAAATCCCCACCCCGCATTAGGAAAACTTTCCGTGATTTTAAAATCAAGACTTCTGTCGGGCAATTGTCGTAAATGAACCATCAAAATTTCCACCGTTTGGCTAATTTAAAAGCACATGACTAAAGAATGAATTGGCACGTGACTATAAGATAAACATTCACACGTGAGGCATGTTCTGACGCATTACCGGGCAGCAAAATAGTCGTCCTAGACGGAATAACTGACCCACAGACCGGGAAGAGTGTTTTTCTCCCAACTTGGATGGTCATAATTTAATCTACCTCATATCAACTGATGTAATAAGTTGATCAATCTGTAAGTCACTGGAATGAGTTTATTCTCGAACTTCTCAAGATGGATAAAGTTCTTGTGAGCCTTCAAGTCTCACGGTAGTGCACGGAGTGTAAATCGAACACGGAGACAAATCACGACCAAGTTCGAATTTCACCGCGATTGCAACAACAGACCACTCGTATTGGGCGTAGTTGGCTAGTTTTTGATCGGCCAAGAGATGAGGCAGTTCACTTGGCTCTGACCTTCTTCATAACTGAGTGTAAGGATTTACGCAGAACTACTCTCTGGATAGTGTGCATTGCACTTTGATCGTTTGTTTTTATCAAATTTCAGAATATACCATTATCCAAGTCGATTGTGTTGTTTTTCTTCTCTAAATCTTACAGTAGCACGAGTTTTCACGTGAATACTGGTAAACTCACGCGTTCCTTTAGTGAAAGTCCTGAATAAAATCTTCTGTTAAGAAATCTACTAGACGCGTTATCATGACTTTATGGCTTACCTACTTACTAATAGGACTAACGTTTCCTTTCACGAATGAGCATTTCACCGTCATCGCGAAAACTAACGAGGCGTTTGATGTACCACTTTTATATCACCTTGATTTCAGGGTGATCTATTCCAAAAAAAGTAGACAACTTTTTTCCTTGTGAGCCTGCCATCAACCGGGAACTCGCTAAAAAATCCCCAAGATGATATAAAGCTTTCCAAATATGTTTGAACTGCTTCAACTTCTTTCTGCTCGGCCGGACTATGATACATACAGGCACGAACGGGATTGCTCCCTCAGGGATCAGTATATATGCCTTCTTGGTGAAAACCACATACGAAGAATTATGTGTTCAAGCATTTACATATTATTCATATAAGACTGTTCATTACATTCCCAAGTAAGGCATAACCCCGTGCATTATCGGACAGAAGATTGAGGCTTCTAGAAAAGATTCCAATCTGATAGACTGGAAAAAATATATTGTCTCAACCAAAACATTTCATTACTATTCACACTGTCGTACGTAATACTCCCCCAACTTGGCTGGTCATGATTTCAGCTCACCTCCAACGGCGTAGAGTTTCACAACGTCAAAATCATTGGGATAAATTTCCTCTAGAAATTCTTATCATTGATAACGTTTTCTTGAGCTCTCCAACTTTCTCTACGGAGCACGGGAAGCAAATCGAAAGTCGAAACTAATCCCGATGACATTTGAATTTATTCGCAATTGCAACTAGTATGCATTCTCATTGGGCTTCTGGTACTGGCCTTTGATCGGTCAAAAGATTGATGAGCACACTTTGCTTCATCCTTTTTCGTTAACCCACGCAAGGTTTTACATAGAAATACTCTCTTTGGATGCACGCATGTTCCTCGGCCCCATTCTCCATCATCAAAACAGAGAAAATATCATCATCCATGTCAATTGTTTACATGAATGATGCGAGAAAAAGCCTGTTTATTAACGGAAATATTCTAAACAGAATCGTCCAAAAAAATGCTTTTAAGTGCTTTATCATGACTTTATCATTCTTACATTTACCAGAGTGGTGAAATTCTTCTGTTATGAATGTATATTTTTCCATGATGGGGTAAACAAAACTGAATGCGTAAAGGACAAGGCTTATATGACCTTGAATTCAAGGTTGTGTAATGCAAAAGTCAACAGCTTTTTTGTCGTGTTTATCGCTAACTGCGGAATCGACAGCGAATTACCGTACAATAAAGAGTTTTCTAAACGCGTTTGTATTATTTTTCTTTTTTCTTCTAAACAGAAATTTAATCGATACTTGCATACATGAGGTTGCATCTGACAAGATCCGGATATAGGCCGTTGTGGTGAAAACGTCATACGACGAATCGTAAATTGGAGAATTTACAAATTATTCATGTTGAACCGTCCAAGAAATTTTCTGATTTTCACGAATCACACTATTCATGCGAACCACAATAACGGAATTTCAACTTCGGAACAGAATACTACAAGGTTAACGTGAACAGTATTCTGTTTTGAAGAATTTCATTGTTCTGATCTTTGGTCTATATCATATGGGAAAATTATGAAGGTAAAGCTTACAACGAAGAAAATATCTTTTCGTACAATTTTGGACAACACTTGCAGATGTCACGCAGGAGCCGTGTGATAACGTGTCAGCCGCGACGTTTCCATGGTCGGGACGGTAGATGGTGTCGAAAGTGTTATACGATATTTCCATTATCCACCTTTGTGTGTTATAAAATTTAATCTCGTGATGGCGCATGGAGTCGAAGGTGAAAGCGGCGACTGATTTATCCGTCACAAGATGCTCGTATTTGCCAAACAGATGCTGGTTGCACTGGTTAACTTCTACAGTTGCGATCACTTCTCTTTTCTGTGGAAGAATAGAACCTCTTGCTTTGTGACAAAGTCCCGTCTACCTTTCTCCTAAAGGGGAGTGTGTGTGTATGGATGTGCGTGTGTGTAAATATTTACCAATCTTGATGACGACGAGGTCGAGCTTTCTTCTGAATGTTTTAAATGACAGTCGGACGTCCATTAGTAGGAAAAATATATAATTGTGCACCAAAGAATGAGTCCTTTTTGAGAAACGAGGTATCCAATGAGGTTAAATGTAAAAAGGAGCTAATGGCCCGTCGATGAAATCTTACATTTTTGGAGGGACTGCTTTCTGAAGGGATCGGGCATAGTCAGACCGTGTGCAAATTTATAAAGCCGAGGCTCCAAATCTTTGGTATCGACTAGTAGCAAAGATGGACAGAAGGGTGGGGCACATCAGTATTTGGCCAGTCGGACAATATTCAGAATCAAACTGCACGTAAAACCATTTAATTAGTTGTTTTTCTCGTCCGCTGTGCAGAACTATTGAGCCTACGGCTGGCTTATAATTTTGTCTTCGTTCTAGCCACGTACATACGACCATCTTGCACTCCAAACCGGTTTCGATGATCTGATTATTTACTAAAATGTCTCGCTCGGTAGCTCCCCATGGCGACAATCTTACGGATAATCTAAGATCCTGCTTAGCGCCACAATCAGGTCCTCAGAGATCTATCTTCCCTGTTTCGAGTCATTTTTAACATATCCACCGTCTCTTCTTTAGTCTGTGGTTCACGATTGCTTGATAATATCGATTTGATAACCACTCAATTACTACAGCATCCCCCCACACCACAAACCACGTTCTTTCCTTAGTTGAGAGTAAGCGTCCATATTCTCACACAATCCAGAAAATTAGCTAATTTCTTCCCTTGATTATATTGGTTTACTCCAATATATACACACGCTGTTACGTTCTCGATACTAGTCAGAGCATTAATCCGCTTTTCCTAATAATAATTACTGTTGATCGAGTAATGAAAACAAGTAGCGCTATTCGTCTTTCTGACTGCTATCCGACGGGATTGATATTATTGAACCTAAGGCTTCAAACACAGTCTATGGCCGACAAATTTTCCCACGGAGATTTCGTGGTATGGATTTCGTAAGTTCAATGTACAGAAATTGGTTTATCATCATATCTCTGTACAAATCGGAGTTATCGGACTGATTAAAAGTGTTTTGGTATGACACCAGTCCAGAGCTACTTACAGAAGAAAATTACTCAGAGCTTCATTGTGAAATCATATGCCGTGTTTATTACGAAACTCATTTGTTTATGTGGGTAAGACCAAGTGGTAAATTACAGGGTTTTATTGCGCGTAGTTACACTAAACCTTCTGATTGACTTAGGCTTTTCACTGTTCGTTGTTGTATTATTGAGCTGTGCGGTGTTATGTGAATGTTATACTCGATCAGCACAATATCATTTCATCTACATCTGTCAAACAACGCCCTAAATGTGGCTGTGCATAATTCCTCTTTCCCACACTTATTTTGTTGCTATATGGACTTGAATGAACCAGATTGGTGAGGACGTCTCAATGACACCGTCCGACCGAAGTCGATGAATCTACGATCGAATGAATTTCTCCTCATCAGGAGTTCGGAAACATAATTTTGTTCCTATAGACTTGCTATCTGGAAGCAAGTTCCTCAAAATGGTTGATGAATCAGTGCATGAAACTGTCAAAATACAAGCGAGAAAAGAAGGCCAGGTACCAGTGAATCGTTTCTCGGCTACTTTGAGCAGTTTCGAAAGCATCATGCCCCGTTATTACACATGCACACATATAAAGGGGCTTGGGAGGTTTGAAAATATACAAATTGCCGTTTGAAACGTATATCAACAAAACAGGGGCCCCTTGTATGATGAATTACCTCGGTGGAATCCATGGAAATAAAGACGTGCCAAGAATTCAGGTGTGTGACAGTCATAACTCTCCATATCTATCAGAGATTCCGTCGGGATCCTGTTCACGGTACTCACTGTCATTGCATCAGGGATGCAATTTGGAGAATTGGAAGTGGCTGTGCTCGAGATTACGTGTGTCTGAAACGACGTTATTGCGAGTGGCTAGAAAACATTGGATTCCCTTTGGAGCATATCGAGTCACCGATCTCATTCAGAAGCATCCAATACACCCAACGATTTATTGTCAACAAGTCAATGTTGAACAAGGTTATACGGCATCCGACTCATGAATTTGTCCGAAACAGAGTAGTTTTGGTTTCTTTCAGCTGCCACATTTTGAGAATTTTCACCCTCAGACGGTTTTCTCAGACCATGAATGAATCGACGGAAATCTTGACCCATTCCGTCTTTTGCATGCAATGCTCAGATTACGCTTGAATACTTCAGTTGAAGACCTGACAAACAATGTTCTGCGGTTTATGTGGTATTGACGTACGATATACATTCAGCCCCATCATCGTATGTGGTCGGTGGGATAACTTTGTTTGGGAATTTCACCTTTTCGCAATCATGTATGCCGATTTCAGTGGGATATCAATCGAACGTACAGAACCAGTGTGGCTAAAAGTTCAAAGAATTACTTGAATTCCGACCTGCATCGAATCGTTGAGGTCGTATATGGATAGTGTTCGGTTTTATGGTCTCAAATAAATTGAGATGTCCACGCTGCCCAAATCGGTTTGGTTTAGACAGAGGGTAGACTCAGGCCTAGAGTTCAGCCTTCGCCTAAAAAACATACAGCTGGACAATATGAGGTGAAAACAATAGACTGGATGGTTAGGAAAAACAGGTATGATAAAAATAATATAAACAAGAAGAAAATGACCGATTTTAATGAGAAGAGTGTAGAGAAACTATTCTTGAAGAGTCCTGGGAACTAGGTACGAATTCGTATCCCAAAATCAATCAGCTTTTTCTTCGAGGTAGAAACTCTACCCCGTGCATAATCAAATGCCACTTGTAGGGAGGCCGGACGTTTGTGTGTTGTGAGCCGGTGATTGGACGGGCGGTTCATACACCTTTTGGGTGAAGGTCTGTCAGTCAAAGATGTCCAAAATGTCCTAGTGTGGTGGAGTGTATATACTACTTGGTAAGTAGTTGGGTGCTGGAGACGGATCTATGGGCAATTGTGGATTACCAACGCCGCTATGCCCAAGAGACCGAATGCAAGAAGGTGAACGACAACAGGCAAACCACACGACTGCTCCTCCGTTGGATGATGACTGTTTTCAAGTGAACAGGACAGCCACTTGGCAAATGAGAATGTTTGTAACGTTTGGTTTGTTTTGTCAATGTCCGAACACGTTAGTTGCAATAAACGACCTATTTCTCAGGCACGACTCGTGGAATATAACACTAATATGAGTTGGGAACCAGGTATTTGGCAATTGCCTTGTTAAGTGACGGGCATCGTTAGCTAATGTCACGTTGCTGTGTATAGGTATCTATAGCCTCTTGTAGGGGGTTTTCTGCCAGGAAAATAACACCCCCACTTACAAAATTGTGGATCTTCCGCAACCGCTTCTTGCGAACCGTTGCTCATCTGTTCGTGCCTAACCACGGGAGTGGCCACTACACTGTTCGCGATTCGGAGACAAGCTCAGTAGCAATCGAGTATGTTCCCTCTTCCCACCGAGAAACAGAGAACGAAACATAAATAACAGTCGTTACTGCTTCTCTCTCTCACTCACACAGATTTCGTTACGAGAACAACATCATATCGTTCAGCCTCAGAGACAATCTCGGTATAAGTGACTGTCGCAATTTGGGGGTGTTTAAATCTCTGCGTGTCCATCACTATCCCTCTCCCAAGTCACATTCTCATATCAGATGGCATTTCAATTGTGTTATGTCCATTAGTAGCCAAATGGATTATTTTGATGTTCCTAATCAGATTAATTCAAATGTATCCCCATGGGAATGGTCTACGAAACGGTTCTCTTGATGATGGGACTGAGTATATCACGTAATGTGTTGATGCCTAATTGGAAAGCGTCGGACATTGACGTTTCTCAATCCAATGAAGAAGGTTATAGGATAGCAAGTATTACACTAAAATTCAGAAAGACATCAATCCACTGGGTCACAGTAATGGATTGAGAGTAGTCTTTCGTGGTATAAGTTCCAAACGCGGTGGATTGGGCTCGGTCAAACAATCGAGGGAGACTGTGCTCGTGAGTAGGCGATGAGTCACTGTTGTACTAGTGCACAGATATTTGCTTGAATCACTGGCTTATCGGTAAAATTTCTTTGCGAGCTCTCGTCGTCAGCCAATCAAAAATGATAGTTCTGTTGGCCGGTGTTCCCAGAAGATATCCGAAATTCAAACAGTGTGAGTCAGCTTATTCAAACGAGGGAAAACGGATTGGAATTTGGGACACTACTGACACAATTTGTCGTACTGTGAAAATGATTATCTCCAATATTGATCACTGCTCAGTCCAAAATAAATTGGACAAATTCGCTCTCCTTCCCTTCGATGGAGGAACTCCTTTGTCCAAGTTGCTTTTCGACAAATGTGGCCTTCTTTGCAGAACTTCAATTGTACGTAGGATTACTCTGATCGATGCTATGAATCGCTTTCTCTAGCTTTGCACTTAAGATTTTTCTCTGCTTTCTCTAATCTGCGCTGGTCGTGTCTTCAGATTGTGAAAAGTGACTAAATATAACTTGTCTTCTTCCTGGCAGTAGGCGGGAGTTTTTCCCAGGGCTGAGTAACGGTACGATTGTGTGCAGTATTTGTTACAAACAGTGGGTTTGTCGAATTTCATATTTTGTCCCAGCCAGTAATCCAAAATGACTCGAGTGAGCCTTTGTGCTTTATCGACCAATAGTTGTGTAGCTCCTGAGATTCCGTTCGGGTTAATTTTCTATTGGTCGCTATGATTTTCGCTTTGCACTATTTAACAACCACCGTTGTCATTTGAGTCAGTTGATGAGAACAGTGAAACCATAAACGAGAATATATATTCGGAAACCATGTTATGATACTATCAGGAGAAAGAGGGATATAACAACGGAATGAAATCCTTGTTGAGAATTTAACCCTCCTGGCTGTTGTATTCATTATCGTATGACTCCAGCTGAAAAAGGAAGCAAGTTTGGCGACAGTAACGCCATGGAAAATGAATGGCTTCCAATGACTCGACTACATTCAGTTACTTCAATCTTATCAGATTTTGATTCCCTTTTAATTTGCTGGTTCAGCAAATTTGAGCTCAATTTTTGTAGGCCAATTAGACGAATACAACTTGAAGGTGGACGGTTATACACTCACGGAACAGAATATGAGTTTCCCCAGCCACCAGTATGTCTACGAAGTACCCGCACAAAGAAAGGTTGGAAATTGCTAACTCTCAAGCAAGACAAAAGTGAAACAGCTCCATCTGGTTGGAGAAGAAACACAACTGATACATGAGGCAGTAAGTTTGATGCGCTAAAGGAACTAATTATGTGTTACCATAACTCGATTCCGTGCAACTTAGAAGTTGACTGTTTGACATTTAGAATACTCAATAAAGGCATTGTCCACTTTGGGGACACATGAGTTCACGATCCTTCAACTGTTTGACCATCTTTCTGTCAAATAACATGAAAGTATGGCACCAAAATATATAAACCGATAAACTGTCAATGCAAGCACATTTCATCTTAAAGAAAGTGTATTAATACCCGGTAATAGTAGCAAAATACATACAGTCCACTTGAATTCCACCCACCCTAAGATCTATCTTTTTATAGAGTGTATAATAAAACCGTCAGGATATGTTCACTGTCTCAGTTCGGCTCTATTGCTAGCCATTTAGGAATCAGCAACCGGTGATTCAAAACATTCATCGCGCAGTTACTTTTGATGAACAAAATCTCGAAAAAACTACTACTCATTATGAATAAGTAACCAAACTCTGGAGGCTGATTACGGTGCTTTCTTGAACTTTGGGCCCCTTCTGAGAAAACAACTGTTACTGGAGTCGATTTTTGTGTGATTGACGACCCGCGAAGGTCCAGGGTCATCGTCCATGCCATGCATGTAGCTTCGACGCTAATAAATCGTAGGTATGTTGCTCGTGACTGAAGCACCATATGACGTCTGTTCTGCAACATCTTTCCTTTTCGTTGACAAAAAGAAATTTGTTTTGTTGACTTGATTTTGTATTCGAAATCGTGAAATGAAATACGTGCTCTATAAAGGGTTTCTGTGTTTCCAGTTTTAGTAAGTGATTTGAAATGGATGTGCTTCAGGGTTTGCCGTGGCCGAGGGACGTGCCATCCAACACTGTCTACCTTAAGCGCCAGGACTCGTTCACACCTCGGCATGAATCGATAACGTTCTTCTTTCACATGCTCCTGTGCCTCAGATAAGTGGTTGACGGTTTGCCGATGAACTTTGTCAATTTGACAGAACTTTCAGTCTCCCCAACTATTTTATGGATACATCTTGTATAACTGTAAGAGTCGTATATAACCGGCCAGTCTTACGTAATGAAGTAAACTGGACCCGGACTACGCCTAATGGAAGAACGACAAAGCCAAACAAGAACAACAAGAATGTATTCTCTCACATTTGGTTGGTGCTCACTTGTTTATATACAAAAATGGTCGAGTACTTATTGGCAGACAACGATCTGACCAATCACAAGGTGACTTCGCTGAATTTACACGATCCAACAGTTACTGTCCGACTCTGCTCGATTGGTTAGATACTGGAAATGAAGCTATAGTGCACGGGACCGCGTATGGAGACAGTCGAATCACTACAATAACTTCTAATGAAATCCTGACTACAATTTAGGCATGTCCTGTATCTATTTCTGGAGGCAATCTCGTTAGGATCACGTGATAAGAAACTGTGTTGGAGTTTACTCGTTCAAAATGCGGAAGGAATATTTTCGAAAATTTCGCCAATGTTGCCCTGCATCGCAAGTTGTTTGATGTGGAAAAAATATATTGTTAGAGAAAATTTGTTCAGCACATTTCAGGAAAAACCATATAAGTTATAATGATGAATTGGATCATGAGGTGCCGATAGCTAAGAAATGTTTAACTGGTAGGTATCTTTACACAAGGCAAACGGCCATCGGAATACAAATGTTTGTTCTATTCGATCCCGAAGCAAATTGTTCGCGGGATTCCCTTACTCGGTCGGAAAAAGTACACCCTCTTAGTTTTCGGAAGTGTTTTTCAGAACCACTCCAGCACAATACCAGTATGAATATTACACAAACGCGTAGAATTCAGCGAAACTGAGGACCACACCAGCGAATAACCTTTTACAAGTCGGAATCAAAAGTATTTGGGCATTGAAGTGAACAGAACTTCACGAGTTATACAACCAAAGAAAGTGTTACGTATTACAATGAAACGTCCTCATTAATGTGTTGGAATGGTTCATTTTATCTGAACAGTCGATTTTTTTTATCAGAATTAAAATTTAGCTCAGATTTTTTTCACTATGGCAACTGAGGTCACCCTTTCTGATGGAGACATCTCAGAATCTTTACACCCAAGGCTAGGTGAAAATGATTTGTAGACTAGTTTTCATTAGCGGAGGTAATCTGACACAAGGATGCTTGGAAAGACAAATTAGTGACACATTTAACATGACGTCGCAAACGATGGAGCCGCTTATATGCATAAATATCTCATCTAACATGTGTAGTTTTGCTACGTGTAGGATCAGCCGAACTTGACGTCATGTGTGCTATCAGGTAACAGTCGCGGTAATCAATTGTCCGTTGACTTACACAGAAAAAGGCCTGTGCTCACACACTGTTTCGTCCGTGTTTGTCACTCTTTTTTAATATTGATTCATTGAATAGACCCATCTATCGTAGCCATTCGTCAGTTTTTGATCACTTTCCGTCATATACATGCTGCGCCCTACGTGTGTCCGTATTTCAATCCCATCATAAAGAGAAGAGCATTGAACATGGTTCAAACTGGATGCAAAATCGACTGTTTGAAGTGATCGTTATACCTTGAGTTGGCGGTAAAATACAGTTCACAGAAGGGTGGAAGGAAATGAACTCTTGGGATTTGTGGTGAAAGACCGACGTTTTGGACTTGCAAAGGACAGGACTAGCTGTAACAATAGGCAAGATGACCGTTGGATAAACACAAAGGGGGAGGTGCTCTCCCAACTGCCGTACCCAGGATTGCCCAATCAGCATGGCTTTGACCAGTTCAAGCTTGTACGCACAAACACTCGCGCGTTTGAGCACATGCGGCGACGCGCATACAATGAAGCCAATCACTATTGTCACGAATCTACTACACTATTGGAATCTCTCTTTTCGAGTGGCTGTTTGCCAGCCGTAGTTGTCTGGAAATAGTAGTGGAGTTCAGCTATCTCTTTCCCCCGTATTGCTCCCATAACCTAATTCATCGATTGTCCGATTGATTTAGGGTTGATTGCAGCCCGAATGCATGGATTTCCACTTCATATATATATATATATATATATATATATATATATATATATATATATATATATATATATATATTGCTGGTTTGGCTAGAGTTTAGCAAGAGCAAGGGAGGGAAATATGGACCAAGAACCTTACCATTGTTTAGGAGCTATTGGCAGAGCTCGCGAGAATGATTGTCATACGAATTGTTTTACGTCTGGGTTATAATGGCGCGTTAATAATTGAAACAGAGGGACTTTTAGAGTTTTCCACATTCAAAAATAGGATGCCATATTCTGCCCCGAAAATCTCCTCTTTGGATAGCTAAAACATTAAAAAACTGAGATCAGGTTGTGGAAAACTGATTGGAGCATGTTAGTGAAGTAGTTGATATCTAACAAATAATTCACGGAAAATTATACCCGTGGGAGAAACTTACACATGCTGTGCAAATAGAGTTATCGATCTGTGCATGTCTCGTCAGTAAGAATAAGAAGGTATGAAATTGTATGATCATAATAAAAAAACTAATTGTAAAATGCACGATGATCCTGCTCGCCCCTCGTGTGACTTTGAGACTTAGCTGGTGGAACAGATTGGGGGTACCAGTGTTTTGATATCAACATTCGTGTGTTCGAACTCCTTAGAAGACTATTTCACGAATCATACAACAATTGTGTTGCCTTACCAAAAAACCCAATCAACCTCAGCCATTCATTGATTGAGTCTAAAGTATCAATGGCTTCGATGAAGGTGTGAAGCCCTCGAGGAGATTGCTGGCTACGTAAGAATCACAGATACGTCCAGACAACCAACCCATATCGATTTAATTATTTACTTTAGCAATCAAGGTTTATTCTAGCTTTACACATTCTTGTCTAGTCAACTGTGAACATAGGCAAACTAACGACCTCAAGATGTTCGTTTGAGTTATGATGCCGGTACACAAGGAGATACAGCTACACGTCAGCCATTAAAATGGTTGTGCACGGTACAGAAACAAAGATGTTTTGGATACTATTTGTTGAACAAACATGCCAGTCACAGAAAATCTATGGTCATATTGTACAACCTTGTACCTTGACCTGTCAGGAATCATTGACCGCACTGCACATTCAGCGAACCTCAACTGGGACTCAGACTTGGTCGACTTGTAGGAAATCTCTGCGCTTGAAGGCTGAACGGCATGTCTTATGTCAACACCTTGTGGCAACTCTTGCCCCGAAAGCACACTACCCGTTATTTTCATAGTAATCCATGCTAGTGATGGATTTGTTCCCAAAACTTTTGTCTAAGATGCTCTAAATAGCACATGGACTTTGATGAGTTTAAACTGATGACTTATCGGTTTCAAAAATCAATCTGGCAGTTACACTTCTCCCACAGTTAGTGGTAATATTTCGTTTCGTAAAACAAATATGAACGTTATTCGGAAAGTTGTAACGGTAATAACACAGCGTTGTTGGAATATTACATCTACCAACAAGGCTGTGTAATCAACATCGTAACTTTCACAATAAAAACAACGCATGGTGTATCGTATTTTCAATACTATCCTTGCATCGTTTTGTCCGGATATTTAAAAATATGAGTGTATTTCAGGGGAACACGGGATCAGATCAAATCGGTCGATCTTCTTTATATGCATACATGTACTGCAATAATTTCTTCATGAAGCCCGTTGCTGTGTCCCAGCCTCCGTGCGTGCTTCTACGATAAGCAAAATTTCACATTCGTGCAAACATCCAGACTTATTAGTTGTGACTGAATGGTGCTATATCATGTAGTGTAGATGTTCAACAAACCGTTGAGAGCCAGCCCGGATAGCCCTGTGGTTAAGGTGTTCAATTCACAATCGTTCATCCCGGGTTCGAGTCCCCTTGGGGGCTCGGTGGAAATACACAGCTGATGATTCCCAACAAGGATGAAACAGCTGTACAGTGCTTCCGTGGTTATAAGTAGTGAGATGAGCGTTGAAGTTGCATGATGAATTGAATCATACAAATTTAACCCCGCACAACTCATTTACACTTCTTAGGCTTTCCTAGTTCACGAAATTCCGGAACAGAAATGATGTACTTGAAATTAGCAGTCAAAAGCATAGAATGCATGAGATATTCCGCATTATTTCGCTGAATCTTAACAATGTATATACTTCAGTTGAAGTGGTTATTTTTAAGGCAAACAGGACCAAAGAATTTTCCAGCAATGAAGAGTATTGTTTGAAATACTCCACCTGAAACGACGTAGCGAAATAGTAAAAACCCGGAACCAGCTAGGCCGGAATAGCAAAAATGACAATCATGTACAACTGTACGGTAATTTTACTGCCTCAGAATGTAATATAAAAGGCTCTAATGGTTAGATCTCCAGCTGACTAATCACAGGAGGCTTCTTTATTGCCCGTTTGTCGTAATTCTGATTGGCGGGGGATTCTCACTGCAAGTGGTCAAAGAGTTGTATGATATTGAGACCCATGAACTATCAACCGAATCACTACATGTAGGTAAAACGACATACACGCTGGCATACACATGCATTTTGGATTAGCAGGTATCATGCCAATAATAAACTGATCATTGGCTTGTTTTGTTTGCAAAGTTCGGGGTGATGTTCATAGATTACCAGCGCTTCTGAGTGCCTTTATTACTCCCTGTTTGTGGTCACCTTGAACACCTGATTTACAATGAGGGAACATTTAATCTAATAAAGATCTCATGCAATTGATAAACTGACCGAGGTTTGCTCGACTAGTGATGAAATCACTAAGTATTTGTTGTTCATTGTCTTCTGAATTCGCTCAATAGAAAATTTGTAACTGTTCGATGACGTAAGTACCCTTAAGTTCGAGGTAGGTCACCGAACCCTTCAATTTGAATTGGCTAGGCAGTGAGAAATGTCATAGCCAGGCAGTAGTTCTTCCACCAATTTATTAGTGATGCGTGAATTTTAACCATAGTGCACTTCTCTTAAAATAGGGTGTCTAGTTCTTAATTTACAACCGACTAAAGCATAGTTCAGACCAGCGACTAATCACCATTCCTGAGCCCCATCAACATTTGTTCCCGTCCATCTAGAAGAGCCCGAACGTGGGAATGTCCACGTACACTGTCGTTGGCAAAACTGAAGACCCATCTGATATCTAGATTCCGTTTATTCTAGACAGAATCTCGCGTCTCCCGAACAACTGAATCGACCAACACTGCTCCGGTGAGAAAAAGCACGGTTTGCATAAGTAAGTAAACTGAGCCAAACAATTCAAAATGACAAAACATACAGTACCGTTCAAATAGTCTTGAAACCTGGAGTCTACCGAGCTCGGTCTTTGCCGTACGTGCGCACTTCGGCATCCTTTGGGTCATGTGCAAGTAAATGTTGGACCTCTTCTCCCACGCATCAATTTTGCCGCGTTAGTCGGATTGTTAACACTGAACTCTTGACCCAATATTACACAGTCTGGATCATAGTACTGTCTGACAGAGAGGTTTCACTGAAATTCACATGTTTCTTTCGTTAAATCTGTCACTCCTAAAGAAGTCCCACCCTTCAGTGCCCCCTCACTCCCCTAGTAGCAACTAACCCGATTAATTGGGCTGTCAGTCTGGCGGAAACTTAGTCTCGCCAGCTTTACGTACGATATGGGCTGTACACGGCTACAGGCAGCACAACAAATTCCAATTGAATAACCGTGTTTATCGCAGTTTCATGGTTGTATATGATGCAATATACATAAATATATAAAGGAAAATGACTCACAGCCAGGTGAGTAATCAAGAAGAAGAGTTCAGAAAGTTATCCGGTAAATCGGGACAGTGCAGTCATAAACGGTTCACTCAGCAAGGAGTCAAACCAAACGTGTAGCGCAGAACGCGTTCACGGTAGAGATAGTAAATCAAGAAGCTTCCTAGCTCACATTAAAAGACAGCTCCATTCACAGAATAAGGAAATAATCTATGGTTAGAATATGCAGTGTAGTTCTCAAAGTCCAAGTGCAATTAGTAGCAATTGGAAAACGACAGAAGAGACAATTGCCCGTGTGAACGAATGAACCTGGGTGTAGATTTTTTTTCGTGGGACGAGTGCACCGTGGTCTAAATGTATGGTACACTGGCTTTGCGGCTAGGGCCGGGAGATCGATGCTCGGGTGGACGGTTTTCATGCATCAGTGAGACGCTCAGCTAATTTTCCTTACATTGGGAATGTTCAATAAGATGTGAACTGTGTCAGTCCATTAGGATCGGAGAATTAGGTCATAAATATTCGAGGTTTATGATACTTGTGGGCGCCACTCATGAGTAGGATAATTGAGAGTAGTCCGAATACAAATTACAGAAAAGGAATTTACACCATCTCTTTCGCCTCCTTTTCCCTATTTCTTTTTCTTCTACATAGTCATCACTTTCGTGTTTTTCCTACTCCTTTTGGTTAAGTGATCAAGCCGACCACGTATTCACCCGATTATGCTTCCACAATACTCCCCACCACAAGGGTACACCAGGCCAGTGTGTGTGTGTGTGTGTGTGTTACTGCGACGCACTTTTCATTTCAGAATTTCTGTAGTCTCAAAGACCAAATCGTCAAAGAACACGATTACAGTGTTGATGCAGATTTTAAATAAGCAACGGCGAATTTTACCCAATTCGTAGAAGTAACTGACGGATAACCACGGTATTGATTTTGATTCCGGTAAATTATTACTACTAACCCCAGATTAGATGGAAATTATCTTAAAAGTTACACGACATGAACGTGTGAGATCCTTTGCCAAGATAAATATATGTTCGTCTGATTCACCCAAGGACGCTAAGCAGACTAAATACACACAATAACGCGAACCTGAAGTGATCTTTTGGAATACGGGTTTGCGTGGTAAGTTTGTTTATTTGACTTTAAGTAATGGGTAAACAATAAACATTTGAAAGTCGAATTTTTTCGAGTTTTCTTCATGTTTGTGGCTTGATTTCCATTCAAATCAACTGCTTTCTTTCTGTCTACCTTGAAAATTTCGTCGATCTTTGCTTTTTTCTGGAGGTACACATTGCGTCAATTTTCGTCCAGTGGATTTGGCCAATCAGATTAGAAAATGAGACACATTGCGCCATTCGCAGCCGTTTCTGATAATTCTGACTGGTCACACATCATCATTTGTCCCGCAATTCTGAGTCTAATACGTGACCACCAAGGCTACATAGACTGACTGTCCGCGGTCTGCTTCGATGTCATATCCCATAGATCCTACGCTCCACTGGACTTCAACCATAACACGTCGTTAATCATACAGAGAGCAAACCCTTGTCGGGTTGTGTCAAAATATGTGGAATTCTCATCGTGCGAAGTAGGTGACTTTGTGTGCGCGTCCGTGACAAACCGTGAGACGCATCTGTTTTCGAGTCAGTAAGTCTAGCGTGGTTCGCAGGACTCCTCTACCGAATGTGTATTTCACCCCGTGATTTCAGAGTCGAAGCTAAGTAAACAAAGTGAGTTTTGTCTTCCCGACGGAGAGAAAAGATTTTGCAGAACGCGGACATCAACTGATGTTCCAGTCACATACTCGGCGACCACGACTTATAGGTCTCACCGCTGTATCGCACTATTTCGTCCATTGCATTGTACCTCGACAGGACGTACCCCGTACAGAGATTAACTCTGATGATTAACATTTACTCTGAAGGGGCCCAGTTTAAAAAAAGGCGCCGCAAATAATCGTCAGAACCTGGTTACTTACTTGCAGTGAGTAGTAGTGTTCAGTAAATCATATTGCGGAATGACCGTTTTGGATCACAGATCGATAATCCTCAAACACCCGAGAGAAAAAACCCAGCCAAGAAAATGAGCACACCATAGCTGTTTTATTCAGCTTTTTGCTACGATTAGAAAGACAGTAACCTCTCAACCTGATCAAAAATCAGCTCAGTGTGTTGTAATGTTAATATAATTACAAGAGATTCACAATCTTTGGTTACCATTAAACTCACTTGTGCTCATTAATTACTGATACGCAAGTTTTGGTACTGATCTTTCATGTCGTCCCCAAGAATATTTGTTGTATGATTACAGTGTTGTAACTTTATGTGCTCCCATTCATGGGCATAACAAGATTGGGAATAATATGGTCATGTAAATGTCGATGAATCTAGCTGAGACGTCAAGCTGTAAACTGCACGGAATGGAATTAAGGTAGCCCCTCATCGATTCCTTGTACATTGGAAGTTTACTGTCATGTATTTTAGCTATTTTTCCCCCAGGAAATTTCTCCGTCGGCCACGAATTTTCCCGTGTGGTTGTGCTAGTCCAACCTTCCGCCATGCAAATCATTTGTAGACTTCTTCGCGACTGATGGCTCTCGCATACTGTTCCATGGTCGTAAGACATCCCACGTCCACGTTGTTTCAGTCTAGTTAGCCAACTACAATTGGGCTCGAATCTGCTGAACTTCCAGGTTGAGAAGGAACCAAAAACCGATAAACGCGAATCGAATAGACTTGGACTAACTACTGACGAACAAGTTTTTCCCATGGTATTACGGTCACCATGAGTTATGTGAATACGTAAGATCACATAGGATTTCCATTCCATTGTATAATCATTCTCTCTCGACGGATGTCACTGTAACCCATTCCTTTAATATAGTTTCTTCTAATAGGTCCGCTTTTCTCATCAGTTGACTCATACGAAAATAGGGGTGGCTGAATAGTTCAAGCGAAATGATCGTGATCAACGAAAGAAAAGAGGAAACTCAAAAATGAACCCTGAGCAAAACCAGAGAATCTGTACAATCGAAGATTAGTTGTGAAGGCTCTGAGATGCACTGGATCCATCCGGATTGCCAGGTAAAGCAGTACATGAGTACGGAAAAACCATATTCACTCATGTGCAGTGTCCTGAAGTGTGAGGGCATGGCCTGACGCGTTGTTTTGATAGAATGCCTAGTCACTTTAGCAGACTGCACATCAGCACCTGTCCAGAATGCAGACCCAAGCTTGAGCCAACGAATTTGCCATCCACAGAAAGACGGATTGATAAGAGGAAAACAGATTCCCGTCAAGTGTTGCCTGTAGGTATCACCAATCAACCAATCGGGAGAGAGGCTACACGGGGCAAGTTTAAACCAATGGATCTGTGTTGCAAAGAATGATGATAGCGATTCTTTCTTCCTAGGTGAAAAGTGTTTTCTGAAAAAATAAAACGAAATGGTTCGAAAGCAGAGTAATCTCCTCACTAGAGTTGTTGAGACTGATATGAACATGAAGGAACTGTGGTAAAGTAAAAGTGGTGGGGTTCAGACAACTGATGAGGAATGAAAAACAATCAACGAATTACTGTCAACTGCTAAGCAACACTACTTTACTCCGAATTCGAACGAAATTCAATAATTGCTATCTGAAAAATACGGGGACAAGTAAAACGCAAGGCTCGAGTATCATATCCAACGAATCAAATACGACTTAATTATACGGTACACCTAATGTGCACACGTTCGTCTCCCTGCGCGAAATTTGAAGAAGCAGTTGGTCACAAAGCTTATTCGAACGTCCAAATCCAGAGGTATGTAGACCAGGTCTTTCCGTAATTATGACCGAACAGGTCCTAGAAAGCAAAACGGTTTTTTCATTGATTTTGACAGTAAGTTGAACAAGCTTTTCCACTATTCTCCCCGTTAAAGACTATAAATAATCTGGGTGTCCCTGTTATCTATCAGATCTCGGGCTACCTACTGAAGATCTTTTTCCGAGTACATAAGTTAAACAGACGAACGTGACTCTATCAGAAGTAAACTGCTAGGGAAATTCTTCATACTTTCTCAATGGTAGCACAGCAAAACACTATACAAATAACCGTGGAGTCCAATTTGGACAAGTCTGACTGTTTGGTTGCCTTTTCTCTCAAGTATCTGCCATTTGTCTTAGCGCCGGTACTAAGTGATGCCCAGTCTCGGAATGCCTGATATTCCGTAGCCGCCCACTACTCCTAGGGAGATGATCCTTCTGGTTTCGAACCATCTTAATTTATTGGTACCAAAATTACAGGTCTTGTACGCCGCATGGTGGTCATATTTTAAATCCGGGCACTGAAATTTATTGGTCCACTTGATATTCACAACCAGTTTTTCCGAGTGGCTGATCTGATTATAAACCCTAATGGTTGATTTGGTTCAGACCACAGTTGGTCCAGTTGGCCAACACTGTCCTTGATTCAGGACAGAAGAAGACGTGTTGGCTGCGTGCCAAATCATCATGTTCTCTGCCGTCTGTTGGCAATTTGCAACCCGGTGTCCTCAACTAAGGTGACCGCGTAAATCTCTCGTTGAATTTGTCTGTCCGAGTGGGTGCTTATTTCTACTAGTCTTTTACTCATTCTTATTCGAATTATGTTTTAATCTCTGCAGTGTGACCTCAGTTGAGACAAATGGACCTTACTTTGAGAATCAGCTTTGCAACCATTGCAATGATATCTTTACCAAAATAGGCATTAGAAAGGATTGGGAATGGACAGTTCTCACTCATATCAGAGTATTTAATTAAATAATCCTTATCCAGCTGCGACGGGTTGTGTTGGTACTGTCCCCACCATCGACTCTCATTTCCGCCCTCCACCCTTAACTAACTTGACCCACACTTCAGATTTCCACGCTTTTCACACTTTTGAAATTTGAATGTTTTTGCTTTGAGGACCCAAACTTTCCGACCGGAATATTTTGATTGATGGTAACTGAAGCCCAGCCACGATATCCTACAGATGGATAAGCAAGTTATTCAAATGATTGACTGTATTCCATATCGACGGTGATTTATCGTCTATAAACTAGCGAGTTGTATGAGACACAACTGAATGTTTGATCGAGTTCACTCGTCTGTGCTCAGGAATTATGCGATTGTTCCCAACGTGTTGTCCTGGCTTTTAGTGAAATATTTGTGATCCAACAGCCCATTTTGACAAAGTAAGTATCATCAGCGTGAGATTTTGTTCAATTCTGCATATAACTTTACTCATTTTGTGTTTTTGTCTCATTTACTTTAACAGTGGGGAGGGCTTATGCAAGCAGTGTGACACCATTTAACTCACTCAGTGTTCGCACCATGGAAACAGTTTCGTTAGTCGCGTCATCAGTCCGACATCTCGTAGTATGCGGGGTGCAGTGTTCTACCGTGGGGGATTGCGCGTGCAAGATTTGAGAAAGACACGGAATGAAAACTCGATAACCCCGCAACTACGTAAGTGCATATTTGAGCATAATCAAGAGATGTGTGTGTTTGACGATCTATATCGGAGCACGTTATGCATCGGAGTTATTGCATCTGGTCACTACAAACAAGGACCACCTAGACTATATCATCGGAGCGGTTAGCGCTTGTCTCAGACTCTTCTCCTAGCAAATACAACCACTGGATTCAACTGCACTGAGATTGCGATGGATTCAGAGCAACAGCACTATCCAGTCTGTTCAATTTATCCCCATAATGAACGAACCAAACTGGAATCGGGTTTTGATCAAAAGAATACTGAATCTTGAATATTACAATTCGAGGGAAAAACGCCGTTCATCCAAATTTCGCCCTTAGTGATCGATTGGTTCACCCAACGATCGATCATATGCAGCATTACACTGCCAAGTGGTTATTGAGAGCTTCCAGTTTCTGGTAGAAATACAGTGACTTACTAGTGCCTGATCTAAGCTAATAGGTTTTCAATGGTCATTCCAATCATAAATTAGTCGATTGGGTCTTTCTAATCAGGTGACTTTTTGTCTGATACTTTCTTCATTCCGGTCATTCAACCGCAATGACAAAGGCATTAATTAAATTAGCACCGTGGTTATTATCAGTAACAAAAGACTAATAGATTTATTGAAACTACTGTGCGTGACAACAATAATAGGGATGTTACCATTGTAAGGAGTAGTATTGTCATCGTCAGTGTTAGCTACTGCAGTCATAGCAGCATTGTAATTCACTGTGGTAATGCCAGTTTATACGTGATTGCCTAATTTGTAAGGCTTCCTTCTGTCCCCCATGACTCATGTGCTGGCTGATGAATTCAGAAAATCAACGTGAATCTATGACAACCGGGTGTGGGGAGAACTTTACTCGATGCAAATGTTCATACCGTGACAGTTCGATAGCCGCTAAATGAGTCCGCTGGTATTAACACTACCGCTCGGAGGGTAGACTGAACAGAATAACTGTAATAAAATGTGACAAATTAGTTGACGTTTTTTATTCACACCTTAGAAACGATTTTCCAGTTCCCAAAAATTTCACTCCTGAATATTGCTTGATGTTCTCTGAAGAAAAATAGATGCGAAATTACGGACTTCAACAAGCGTGGGCTGGTGATGGTATAGTGCACTCGCATGGCTACAAAGTAATTACATATCTGCTACAAGGTGAACGTTTCTATGTGTTCTGTAGTCGAATCAACCATCCCCGTAGGCCCACCAACCCCCCTAAAACCTCGGTTGAATTATACCACGAGGCGTGAAAGCACAGTTGTTCCGTTAATTCACCTCTCGGTAAGCTTCCTAAATTGTCACAGATAAAACCTTTTTCGTGGTGAAAACTGAAAGAAATTTGTCCGGGGACAACATAGACAGATTCGGAAAAGTGTATCGTATATCTTTGAACCACAAAGTATATCTCACCGATCATAAATCATCGAATCGCGAGAACTGCAGTGCTCAACGTCTTCTACTAGAAAGAAAATAGGATAGGCTGGGGAGTACCCAGTACTTAGTAGATAAATTACGAAAGATAATAATGACATTGATGATGATGATAATTTCTGTTATATGACTATGACCAGAGAGACGACAAATCTGTTCGCTACATCCATGAATCAAATCTTACTTCACATATGTGAATTCTCATGACTAAGGCTTAAGGATAGGCGACTGTTGTGATTTTTGCCAGTTTAGGTATATAAAAGATGATTGGAATCTAGGCACGGTGAGACCAATCATGCGTCTGTTAAACAAACCTGCTTAGCAATCTAGGCCGACGAGACATTATACCCGTGTATGTGGGCGGGAACTTCAGTCACTAATCGATGAGTACCCTGAGATAACACGAAGGAAAATAAGTTATTGTGAACTTGTAGAGCACAATATTACAAAGAGTGGAAGATTAAACGAAACTCTCAAGGGCAAGTGTCATATTGGTAACGTCCGATTTCGGAGCTGTATGAATCAACGAAATGAAACAAATTGGGCCCATTTTTGAGAATAGATTTTGATTTGACCCAGGTATCTATTTGGTCTTTCAAGACTCGTGTATTTTCAGTAGTAATAAACCTAACAGGTATTTTCAGGTTTCATTACTTTTTGTTTATCTGTGTCAGTGACGGCAATGGAATTATCCGGTTATATTAGCAAATGAGTAGTGAACTTACCACGTGATGTACCAATAACGCAAGACGAATCACAATCTTTATGCTCACGACTTGCCAAATACGGACTACTGATGGTTCCCGTTTAACTGCATGAAGAATCATACCAGTATGGTACTCATCGCCATAATCGAAGTGAAGTTTTTGTAACCTCAATGTGACATGACGGCTCAGCCCGCAGAGCTCATGCGGTGTTTGTAATGTGAATATTTTATTCAAAATGTCAGTGATGTAACGAAGGCGAATGAATAAGCCGTTCATTTCGGTACACTGCTACCACTGCGACATTTGCAAGCACGCGCGTACGCACGCATACACGCGCACGTTACCAAAAGAGAGAACAAGCACCAGCACGAAAATGACAGATTTTTTTATGTATATGTGATTTCACATCTTTCACAGCGCATCTTTTCTGCCTGTTCATTTTCGCACGAATTCATTTTTGCTTGTTTCCTCTTGTTGTTCTGCCTGGAGTGAGATGTTCACCCGTCTCTGCTATGCAGAAGTATACACCGCGAATAAGGCTCGATAGTTACCATCTTACAATCAGATGACGCGGTTTCCATATCGTTGCATTCCCAAAATTGGACGCTGTTAATCAGTGCTGATATCATAGTAAACTTGGGATCAAAACAATAATTTTCAAGTCTGTTGTATCGACATTCGTAACTGAATGGTAATTCTTTTGTCGAGCAACTGTTTTGTAGCTAGCATAATTCAGTAAGCATGCTTTTTATTTGAAACTTTATTGACCGGCTGTGGTTGAGCGGTCTGGTGGGCTAAAGGGCCCCATGTCCCGAGGTCTAATCCTGCCATCAACGCTGGTCACTTTCCTCAAGTGACAGCTTTTGGTTGGCCACAACCCTTTCCTGAAGTGTTGCGTTGTTATTATGTAATGAAAAGTATGTGAAACGTAATACAGAAGAGGAATAAGGGTCATACGTTTCCCATGCGGAGAAAAGCCAGTTAGTCAAACAGACGAATGACGTCACGATTGATTTTCTTCCTCTTTATCTGACTGCTTAACCTGATAAGTTTAGTACACTCCGACAATCTGACGACTGCACCTTTGTGAGCATACCTTTGGCTTTGATCTTCGTGGAAGACGATATTACGTTGTGATAATATTTTTTGGAATAAAGCATCGATTTTTCCAGTATCTAATGGCTTTTTCAATAATTTATCAATTTTTCGATAGAAATGATAAGTAATAAAAGGGTAATCACGTGGTTATCACTGGCATTCTTCTCATGATCGAACGTCGAAATCGAATTTCAAAATGACAGTGAAACCAGCGTGGATATGTTGTAGATTTTGAAATAACGCATCTTATTCAAATATCAACGCGCCTTCGTAAACGCATGATATCCAATGAATGGGATTCACATTTTGAGCGGAATGACTAACTTCAAACCTTGTTACTTCTGGTTTGTTCCGAACTTATTCCCGTCTTTTTGAGACCTTTTCGACTTACCAGACGGGATGAGTCATTCACTTTTGATGATCCGATTGACATGGCGTAGGACCAGTATTGTTTGAGCATCGTATATGTGATTGATCAGTCGTATTAATCAGGCTTACATGAAATATCCGAGAACTGGGTCATTATCCTCATGATACAGAACCGGTTCTATGATCAATATGATTTCCAAAAATGCCTGTGAATATATATTTGCTCTTTGGTGATTCACTTCAGAGATTAGGTGCAACGCGCGGCATGAAAACAGAAAAATTCGACAATTTGCAGAACTTCCTCAGTAGTGAGAGCATAGAAGCTCGCAATATGACTGCCACTGACTACAGATTTCAACCGTCTCCGGCCGTGTTTCCACCCACGCATGTGATAAATTTCGAGGTTCTTGGCCATGCATGTGTGAGGGACTGTAGAAGCCAATCGCCGATGACTAGTGTTTGATTAGTCAGTGCGGCGGCATAACTTGGTCTCCGCGGTTCTTTTCCCCTGGCCTCCACAACGCAGAAGGCATACGTAGCACGTATCCAGTCGAACGTACCCGGTAGAGTGATAATGGCATACATGCTAACTAGGCTGCAAATCAGGCTTTGGAAGTGCAAATGGGAACGGTGAGGTGTTGATACAAAACTCACGAGGTATTCCTCCCAAAAATGCCCACTTAATTTAGAACGACTTTGAGCTTTTGCTTTCCTTGAATATATTAGTCAGTCAGGTTTAAGGTATAGTATGCCGTTTATAATTCGATCCTAGTCGATCTCCGCTAAATATAGGGATTCATTATTCGAGATGGGCTGTTTTGAACTATGCGGGGATTAGGTTTGTATTGACGAATGTCACAAACATTTTCGACAAGTTCAGTCACGCGTTTTTTGATAAATCCATTGATAAAATGAAAACATCGGTTTTCTAACGCTTCATTATACGATCAATCTCAGTTGTTAGGCAGGTAATACACCTGTAACAGATAAACTCATTAGTTTAAAAGATGAAATATTTAGGGCTAAGGTCCGCAGGAGACAGATGGTTTGAGACACTGAGCAGTTTGATTTTCTATTGTGATTGGTGGTGGATTTGTATTCAAGCTTTCCCTGACATATCTTATTTCACAATGGTTTTCCCCTTTCCGATATATCGGTTCGCAATAGTGATGATCTACCACAGTTTTAGGTCATCCATCTCGCTAGATTTGTACGTGAAATAGACAAGAAGAGGTCTTTCAACTAGTTTATTCTCATTTCCTCATGGGATTCCCATCGAGTTTCACCGTGCATGCACTCAGGGGGAAGGATTCCAAGCATCACTAGCCGTCGTGAAATGTTGCCACGTTGTATATCGGTTTGTAATTCAAGCCTGTCCGGTCAACCTGTACAAACTCGACAGACCCTTGCCCGGAACTAAGCGCACCAAGAACTGACAAGACGAGGAGGGCAAGTATGAATTCTGTCAGCTTCAACTGGTACACACTCATTTATATATGAAGTGAGTCGTGATGCTATTGATAGACAATGTACTGGCTAGTCATAAAACGATCTGACTTCTTCCAGCAGATCTGACTACCATTCAAAGCCAGGTTCAGAAAGGCTCTATATTCGGTACTGTTTACGTTCGACAAACCTTTAAGGGCCAGTCTGGATAGCCCGGAGATTGGGTGTTCAACAACCCAGTCGGTAACCTCGGGTTCTAGCTCCAGATGAGCGGGACTCGGTGGAAGTGCTCTGTTGATGCATCTAGACGAGCGGGGTGAAACAGCTTCAAAAAGGTTCCATGATTTTCGTCTGTGAGTATGACATTGGTACTGCATGAAGAACCTCATTATATATGAATGTAATGTTCTACTACCCATATTCATACCTGTATATGTTTTGAAATATGAAATCGAATCCCGGTTTTCACGCATAAATGCTGGCATTAAGCAGCACATGTCACATTGTTTCTGTGCTACTTTCGAGATGTTCAATTCGCAAATAATTTGCTCGACAATACCCTTTTTTCATTCCGTTACCAGCGACTGTGTGTAATCCCTGGGGTCAACTGTTTTGTCACGGAAAACCCGCAGCCATGGCCTTGATAACTAAGGAGCGCAAAAGCACTTAAGATCCCGACAGGCTGGTCTTGGTTACAAGTCAGACTGCTGCACAGTGTTGTCTACCACCGATAGGATAGCTGTTGCCTAGGGTCAAATCTCTTACTTCAGAGGTGATGAACTCCTACATCACTTGATCAGTACTGGCCAAAATGTCTAACCATTCCGAAGTGAGAGAGCAACTGCCACCATGAATATCGCAAGTGAAAATAATGCGTGAGATCTGAGTGGTACCATGAGTAATAAAAGATTCACACAGTTCATAAAAGGGTTCATAGTGCAGTATCTGAAGTGAACTCTCCAGTGGAAACGATGGCAGGATCCACCGTAGACTCTCAGCTCTGCGGTGGCCCACCAGAGAAGACCAGTCTACCTTCAAACCATCACGGTTAGTTGGTACAAAACATGTCGTTTATATAAGATTTAAAGTCACTGCAACCAAATCCTTACGTGAAGACTGATCGGTTCTATTTCCATTCGTGAACGGCTGCTCCTGCTGGTTGGCATGGATGCAACGTGATTTGGGGATGTGATTCAGAAAACAATTGGCACTTGATTGGTCCGTCGGCCCGCTTCCTTGGCTCTAATTTCGTCATCGATTCAGAACAGACGAACGCATGCTGGCTGCTCTACAAACCCTTGTGGTGCCTGCCAAATGAACCGGGCCTTCTGTTGGCAGTGTGCCAGCCCACATCCTCACACACTATTTTAAGGAATCATCACTCGCGCATTTCCTTCGAGCCACAGTTCAGAACTGTTGTATTTAGAAGTAAGCAAGTTGGAAGTTGAATGGCAGTTGCATTGAACGCAGTATACTCTAACCGTACGGGTCCAAGACAACGCAAACGTCTGAGCTATCAAGTCAACTGGAAGTATAGAACCAGTAAAATCGTCAAATGTCCAAACAGGAATGCTATTGATCGGTTCGCAATATGACCTTTAGTCACACATGGGGACTGCGCGTTCGTACTCTTGACTCGAGTGATGAGGTAGTCTAGTGCGCTGACCGGGTGCGCATGAATGACACGCTAAGAAGACACAAAAAGAAACACCCGGAATGTACGGTTCTAAGTCAAACACGATACCACTAAGCTATCCGGGCTGACTTTTAACGATTTGTTTTATTTAAAACTCTGATTTAGAGTTGAATTTAGACTTCAATAGCTCTTCGGCTGCACAGTGATTGACTTCTACGATGTGTCTGAAATTCATGCGCTGTGGGTTGAAGTCTCAAGGTCACGTGAACGTGTTTCCTCCAACAGTAATTAAACTTTTGCGAGCGGGGAAGTCGAAATCGGAAAATCCTATGAATATGGTGGACGGGAAAGATAAAATTCTGTGAAGACTTCGATTCGCAGTCCTTATGTCAGATACTGCTCAGAATCTTCCCTTAGACAAATAAAAGCTTTTTCCTGCTAGTCATGTAAACACAAGCTATCAGAACAAGAAGCAGTTGGCAAAATATCAATAAGTTTGATTCTCATAATGAAATTATCTGAGTGGAGATAAATAAGAAAATCCAAAGAGCAATAAATCTGATCAGCAAGAAGATTTGCCGTGTCTGTTTTACAGCGCACTGCAAAAAATCTGGGAGCAAATTAGGCCGTGTTGGCTTTCTGTTTATCTACAGGAGTTAAAAAGCACCCAGAAATGAGGTCACTTGTTGCCCTCGAGAAGGGATTCAGATGACAGTACTAATAATTCGGATGAGTGGATTACTGAATACAATCCATGATGCGATTTTGTCAGGCTCACAACAACGTGACTGGGGACTACAAATTCTCTAAGAAACTTTAGGCAGTAACTTTGAGGTCTTTGCACTCATTACCCCGGTTTATATGGTTTAATTGAATCTTGGTCATCTTTGTCTGGAGAATGGTAACTATGACACCAAATGGGGTAACTTTCTTCGGAATTAAAAACATCTCTTTTTTAATTTCCCCGACCGGAGGTTATTACAAAAAATCTATTTTACCGTCATCGACACAACCTAAGAATAGTCAATAAACGTCTTTCACGTGTGTATCACATTTTTCACTCATGCATGTTTCGTTTCCCTAAGCCTCGTTGTTCCAGATATGGGCATCACCAATGCAACACTTACCTTTGAGAGTATCACTTAACTGTTCACCTTCTGCACTCCTATGTTCTATGGGTTAAAAAGAACTTATTGTCCTTTGCGTTGTTTTGAGGCCTTCTTTGATCAGTGATTGAAATTCCCCCCCATATCAGAAGGTCAAATGTCAGGTAAGCCCTCAAATCTTAACAGCTGCTTTTAATAAATATATGACTGATCTGGCAGCGTATACCTCCAAATGGTCTTCCAAATTTTCCGAGGGTTCACTTTGTTATAAATCACCAAGCTCTCCTATCCGAAGAGCTATCTTCATGGGGATTTGAACGGGTGATGTAAAACTTGATTCAAGGATACGGTGAAAGGATTATCTGTCACTCTTCTTGCCTGGGTAACCCCATTTTCCCCGCTTTCTGTCTGACAGTACACTGGTTCTTCCGGGGGGACCAAATTATTGTCACTTGAAGCCATGCCCATGGAGTGAAGGTATTCGTCAGATCAAAGTCCGTTCATCATCGTGATCACCAGATATCAGTTCATGAAATATCGACCTTACTTAAAGTTCAATTCGTATTACATTCTCATGAACGAGTGCCGTGAAAGCTCAAAACAGCGTAGCTGTAAAAGACAGGCAGCTAAATGCATAAGAGCTCCTTGCGTGAAAGCAAACTACTTTAGGCCATGACCAGCCATGTAAAAGTGGCACTAGGCAATATCGGAGATGATCGGCTCAGCCAGAGTTCGAACTTAAACCTGCGCAAAGCTTTCAGTCTATGACTTGTACTGCTTCACCACCTGCTCCACTCAGCTGAGGTCATAAACATTTTTCGACTCATTTACAAAGTCTGGGGAAAGCAATCAAGACTTGTCAAGTGTCACATCTTAGCCGCAGTCGAAGCTGTGAGTATTCATCTCTACAATCCTCCCCTGTGTGCTTAGAAACAATTTATGAAAGCACTTAAGCTTCCGTGGCCCGCGTCTTTGTCCCGAACACTAGTGCAACCACTTGAACATTCCACACTGTGATCAGGTTCGCATAGACACTCACACACACGTGCAGAGACAGATTTGGATCAGTATTCCTCTTTCTTATTTCGTGAGTCATACGTATGTTGTTATATATTAGCAAGAGTACAAAATAACTGAAAACGAGCTTGCTCGTCATGTTGCTTATTGTCAAATTCGGAGTAGTCCACCAGGAAAAGTCTTTCGAGCATGCAGTCACCAGTCTTCATCAATTTGACTTGTTTTACTAAAAAATGTAGAAAATCTGACTTGGAACAGATAATAGTGTAACACTTTGATAACCGTTATTTAAATCGGTGTACTCTGAAGGTAAACACATGTGTAGTGTGTGCAGTGCACGGACGGCATTGCCAAATCAGAAATAAGCTATTTTTCGTGAAATATTCACACAGGAACAAAATTTTCACACCACTTTATCATGGATAATATTCTATTCATTCAACGTCCACGAACATTTCCCCGCTCGAACACCTAGTGAACAACTTTCATGTATTATTACGCACGATACTGCCTTGTGAACAAGGTGCACTAATTTAGTCAGCCAGATCACTATGATTCACTATGGTGGATGTCACGTGTTCCCATTTGACCTGGCAGCTAAGCCGGTACAGCTGACACAGTATCATAGTGTAGATGTCATCCGTGGATGGGTTTGAATCCGGCCAAATACAACGACTCAAAGCACTTGGACCAACTCGGCAACGCCCCTCCCGGACAATCGTGGGATTCAGTTCTGTTACATAAAACACATGACAGAAATCACATAGTATTTTGTTCAAACGTACTAGGTTGTACATTTTTAAAACTAACTGAGGAACATTTTTGCGTAAAGTAGAATATTCGCATTTGGGTTAGGTACATAGCTCAAGCATGGATCTAGATATGCATATAACTAAGAATACCGGAGATGTGGATACTTTTTTGCTTTTTTACATTCCTTCACAATGAACATTGCTTTATAAGTGAATCTGTATACGATGCTATTGGTTGATGATATGCTGACCCATCGCTGCACGATTTCGTTTCATTAGAATGATAAAATTGGTTTCAGGGACATTTGGCTGATTGGTTCGGTGGTGTTCCGACCGTAGGAAACAAAGCTGTGACAACTGAATTCCTGGGATTATCGTGAAAGTGTGTGTCCCGTATACAACCATGAGTAAACAGTTCCTTTCAGCTGAGGTTTGTACCTTCGTGAGCAAGCAGAATTTATGCAAACCCTAAGTGCTTTGTGACACGAAACGTACTGATGACATTAGGATCCTGAATCTTATGTAATGGAAAATCCACTTGCATTTTCCACATGGAAAAGTCGGACGCCGTGAGCCTGAATGAAACCAGCGTAATTCACATCCGACTCTTTGGATCGCGATAGCTCAGCTGGTAGAGCTTCTGCCCGGTACGTGGAGGGTCGCCGGTTCGTTTCCGGCTCGCGGCTTCCGGCTTTTCGATTTAAACAATGCAAGTGGATTTTCCATTACACAATTTGTGACAATTTGTACCATTTGGCGATTGGTGAGCTTGGCTTTTAGGTCGCAAACGTTTCAATTGCAGCCGAGATGATATTTTGAGTACACTGTCTACGAATGAAGATGTCACCTTGACTGGTCGTCAAAAGGTTGAGACCTAAAAGCCAAGCTCAGCGATCACCAACCGATACAAAAAATAAAATTTGGGTTAAAAACAACACCAGTATTCAAAATCATTGGGAATTCGCGACAATCTTGCACAAGTAAGAATCGTGTATCAAGTTTTTTCCCGGTTATTTCAGCATAGTATATAAAATTTATACAAGGATCCTCTGGGAGCTTTCTTGATATTTTTCTTTGTTACAAAGTAATTGGCAAAAGCATTTTGGGAAATGCCGATACGAATTTCACTTTTGTGATTTATTATTTCCCAATTGTGCACATACCAGTTCTAATTATAAAGAGATTATATACTGGTAATGTACTCTCCGGTCCGTAGATTGACGAACCAGGGCTGTCAGTTGGCTGACCTTTAGACTATCCGTGACGAAGTATGCAAGCAAGTGATGTATGAATTAGATCAACTATTTGAAACCGTTCGGAATGTTCTAAAGCATTCCCCACTATAAGGCAACACCTTTCTCATGTGAACTTGAAAAGATAGAATAGGAGAGCGAACATTTTACCTATTTTGCCTAAGCTCTCAAGATGAAGTTCTCGCTTGTGATTTCGAAGACGTCATCCAGGTTGTCAAAGCATTCCATTTCACTTCCATTCTTTGGTCTACAGATTAAATACAGTCACTGGGTGGACAGGCAACGCACCTGTTGCTTCTAAGTTGATTCACATGCATGCACGCACATAACATGGGCTGCTTATCATGATTGCTTTTCATCGGTCCATTTTGAATACTTGACACTTACCTGATGTGCTTATCGATCGCAAACTGGCGGTTTCTCTGGACGTGACGTTCGAGTCGCTTCCACTCCGTCGGTTCTCCCTCAATTCAAACTTCTACAGCACTTTCGCCGCTTTTGCGAAAGAGATATGAGAAATGGGTCTTATCCACCCGACTGTCTGGCCTAGCTATTAGACATGTTCACAGTGCGTCCAGTACCCAACTGTGGGTGAAAGTTCCCAATCAAGCACCAATCAGAACTTCCTGATTCATGAAACGAAAGGGTCGACCAGAAGGGAAAAATAATTGTCACATGGTTGATAAGGTACATTGTTTCGTGAGAGAAATTTTTCGACCGATCAAAAATGCCGAAATAAGTTTTCATGAGTACAACAATTATTTGGTTCATCGCCAAACAAAAATTGTACACTTATTTCCGAAATTAAAATGAAATTTTTTTTTTGAACTAATATATCCTGGACAATTAACGTTACAATCTGATACAAAAGTCTATGTTAGTTTGGAGAGGCACCGAAGTGTTTCGCATCCTTTTTAAAAGTCCACGGTCACTATTAAATGGGGGCTTTTATGCGGCAATTTTTGTAACGGAAATTTTAAAACATCCATGGTTGCGCTATTGTAAATCATGTAACAAGCAAACGGATACTTCCACGGCAGCAGTACTGATATTCCCTGGAAAAACGTTTATTCTGGGGTATTTTGAAAATCTTTTGCTTTGGTCCAATGGATTCGTTAGTTCTCGTCGCGTTGTAGGCAATACTCCCCGAAATGTGAGTGGTCATGGTTTATTCTACCGCATATTAACCGGAGTTATGCGTTTTGCATTTTAGAAGTCACTGGAATGAGGTTCTTCTAGAACTTCTTGTCGTGGATAACGTTTTTATGAATCCTCAAGTCTCACTGTTGAGCACGGATAGTGAACTGAGAGCCCAAACAACTCACAAAACCGTCTCAAGTGACCACCCTGTTCGGCTTGTGTTGCTAACTTTTGATAGGTCAAAAGAATAAGCAATCCAATTTATTTTATCCTTCTTCGTTAGTTCGCGTAAAAATTTACCCAACAGTACTCACTCTGAATATGTTTAGCGCCTTTTCAGCATCCTTTTTTCATCACAACTCGGAAAATACCATCATGCAGTTCGACTGTTGTGGCTTTTTGTCCACTGTACCTTGCTGGGACACCGATTTTATTAAAAATAAATAATGCGAGAATATGCTTGCTGGTTTACGGGGAAGCTATGATAAAATTCTTTCACTGGTGAAAGTAAAAAGCGCATCACCCTAATTTGATCGTTCTCATTTTCACTAACTCGGTGAAGATTTCCTGACTTGAATGAGAATTTCCCCGCAGAAAGGATTGAGAATGGATTGTTTCAATCTCATCAATGATCACTATGGGAATCATACATTTTCACCGTACGATGGGTTGTGTCGTTAGAGTTCCCCTTTCCAATTGCTTTTCTCTCGTTTGAATTAGCTGGCTCACTCTGTTCGAATTTCGAATATTTTCTTGGTGTTCGGTTTCGGTTAGCCGGCGGGAAAATCCGCGAAACGTACTAAATTTCATTGGGGGTGCGCAATAACTCATACTTATCTTGGGAAACTGTTCAGCGCGCTATAAGTGCCAAAAATACAACTGACGCTAACTGCTAACGTTATGAGCTAATGGCTGCCTACATAAATATATAATTAAATATGGCTTATGTAACGTGGTGCTAAATAGCACCGTATGTTAGTAAATATGTAGGAAGTAGGTGCGCAAAAGACAATTTAAGTCACTCATGTATGCAGAAATTACTAAAGTAAGTAACTGATGATGGAAGAATCGTTTCTTTCCATGACCTACGGCATGTTACCAGACACTGGGAGCGTTGTAGACAGGTAGAAGAGAATCAGGGTGCGCGTGATTGTGACATACAAAAGGTCCTCGTACTTAAGCGCAAAGGACGCACTTGACGGCGGAATATTACTACTAAATTGCACTTAGTGTACCACAATAATTTACAACCTCTTCAAATAATAAATTGGAGTTCCATCGGCTAAAGCACAATCTCACCCGATGTATTCTTAATTTAACCGATAATTCCGCATAAAACAGTTGGCTTATTTGATTCCCGTAGTGCAGGCTGGATTCTATAAATGGTTAATGCAATGGGAATCACACCTTTCTTTCTGTCGTACACATCGACTTATCCGTTAACCAGAAACGTAAGCAAAGATGATTCAGAATGGAACCTGAGAACTTTTAATTTCGAAATTAATAATCCTGGACCACTTGGTCAATTTCCTGGAGTAAATGCAATCAGTGTGCTCTGTGAACGTATTCCCCCCTAATCGATCTCTGGAAAGGGTAACAAGCCAGAAGATCCAACGATTGTCGTAGGTCAATGAAAAGCCGTTGTCATGGTTTTGGTACTGTTTGTCCTGACAATGAGACATTTCATGCTCTGTGGGACACCGTACTAAAGATCAGCTATAGGACCCTCTAGCCAGTCCTGCTCAAGCATTTCTGAATAATCCATGTAGTGATATTATTATGAACAAGGAATCCAGAAATGATGGCAGCAATATAGCGAAATTAAAATAAAAAATAATATCACATACCATGATAATATTAAAGCAGTGGAAAAACAAAAAAGATGACGTATATAATACAGTAGTGGTATTAACGATAAATGTAAAACTATATAAATGTAAAGAGACGGATTTATCCATTTGCATATGTGCATACAACATAGATAAGCAATAAAAGTGTATAAACATATTTATAAATGTAAGCATATATACGCCTACATAATGCAGAAAGCGAACGACAGTCATCCATACAGTCCCCTGTTGCATCGCATTCCATGCGGACAACCTAAGCCGGTGTACATGAAGATCTGTATTTTAATGAAACTTTATACAAGCTTTCTGTTTCATCTCCGGTTCTCCTCAGCTGTCCGCCCGCCCCGAGAGCAGAACGGATTAGCAGACCCTTCGACTTGAATGAGGATGTCCTGTGCACAGGCCACCCTCGGTTCAACGAATTTCAAGTGACACCGGGGATCATTTAGCGACGCCACTATTCACTCGCACTGCCGGTGGACGAGAACCTTGCACACGGGGATTAGCGATCTCTTGGTCGACCCTAGCCCAGGTGTTCGTGGTCCGTTATTTTCAGAAGCACAATTCACCCGTAATGGAACAAAAAATTGCCGTCAGCGGTGGTTGACTACTGATGTTGGCTGTGCAACTTATGGTTTTTCCAAATGAAACATACCCCGGTTTAGCAACCGTCCACCAGACGGACTACCTGTGTACAAATGTGTTCCCCAACGGCAGAACCCGCGTACACACTAAGCCGACTGTGGAAACCCGTGTAGTGCTCCGTAGCCTTAAACAAAGCCACCGTCAGTTTCGCCAATCTTCCGAGTCTACCCTGATCTAGATATTCCTTGCACTTTAAATTGCGCACAAACACATCATCCAGTGATAGCCTGCTGAATCATCCAACTTTGAGGTACCGATTTTCTACCTTCACCCCGTTAGTAGTAAATACTCCAAGATTAGTGACCTACCTAACAAGGTAACCCGTCCACGTATTCTCAAAAGGCAACCACGCACGATCGAGATAATGCTTTGCTGTCGCACATCGACCAGCCATAGCACTCTTAAAGCGATCGAACTGCTCCGTAGTTGAGGAATAAACCGGACACCGCGTCCAATGACATAATCTTCGTTTGTTATTCAATGACAAACATTGCACTGGAAACAATGCTGCCTCATATCTCACAAAACATGAAAACGGCAAAAGACAGTCCTGCTATGATAGAATAGGGTAACCGGTCCCTCATTTCCCTGGGGGCATGCTCATAACTAACACCACTCCCTTTTGGGAGAATGGCATAAAAAATAGACCTACCCAGCCCACTTTCGTCCTCAAGCTTAACGTGCCAAAGAATGTAGCCGCAGCAACTGAGGTGATGAGTCCCATCAGCCAACAAAAAGTCACCTAACTTGTCCACCAACGGAATGTCCATTCTTGGAATGAAGAAAGCTTAACGAACCACTCTATTCCGGGGTATAATATGCAAATAACCCTTACCACTAACGAACTGGTTCACCCGCGGGGCATCCGTACGACTATCCGGATTACTAGTCTTGGTTCTTATGGAGTGTGAAGCCGTTACGGTGAACAGTCCGTTGATTTCATCACGGGCGTAGGAACTGATTTCCTGAGAGCTGTGGTAAGTTCCCATGAACTCGCCTACGTGGGACTCCTGATCAGGATTCATATATCTATTCTTGATATGCTGTTAGTCATTAAACAAATGAAAACGATGATACACCAAATAGTACTACGTTTCAACTGCTCGAACGGTGAAGAAAGCCGATCAATGGATATTCTTGTACCTTGCAACTTATACCACGAAAGATTACTCTCGATGCATTAGTGTGGCCTAGTGAATTGATGTATTTCTGAATTTTAGTGTAATACTTGCTATCCTATAACATTCTTTATTGGATTAGGAAACGTCAACGTCCGACGCTTTCCAATTAGGCATCAACACATTACGTGATATACTCAGTCCCACCACCAAGAGAACCGTTTCGTAGACCATTCCCATGGGGATACATTTGAATTAATCTGATTAGGAACGTCAAAATAATCCATTTGGCTACTAATGGACATAACACAAGTGAAATGCCATCTGATATGAGAATGTGACTTGGGAGAGGGATAGTGATGGACACGCAGAGATGTAAACACCCCCAAATTGCGACAGTCACTTATACCGAGATTGTCTCTGAGGTTGAGCGATATGATGTTGTTCTCGTAACGGACTCTGTGTGAGTGAGAGAGAGAGAGAAGCAGTACCGACTGTTATTTATGTTTCGTTCTCTGTTTCTCGGTGGGAAGAAGGAGCGTACTCGATTGCTACTGAGCTTGTCTCCGAATCGCGAACAGTATAGTGGCCACTCCCGTGGTTAGGCACGAACAGGTGAGCAACAGTTCGCAAGAAGCGGTTGTAGAAGATCCACAATTTTGTAAGTGGGTGTGTTATTTTCCTGGCAGAAAACCCCCAAGAGGCTATAGATACCTATAGACAGCAACGTGACGTTAGCTAACGATGCCCATCACTTTACAAGGCAATTGCCAAATACCTGGTTCTCAACTCATACTAGGACATTTTGGACATCTTTGACTGACAGACCTTCACCCAAAAGGTGTATGAACCGCCCGTCCAATCACCGGCTCACAACACACAAACGTCCGGCCTCCCTACAAGTGGCATTTGATTATGCACGGGGTAGAGTTTCTACCTCGAAGAAAAAGCTGATTGATTTTGGGATACGAATTCGTACCTAGTTCCCAGGACTCTTCAAGAATAGTTTCTCTACACTCTTCTCATTAAAATCGGTCATTTCCTTCTTGTTTATATTATTTTTATCATACCTAATTTTCCTAACCATCCAGTCCATTGTTTTCACCTCATATTGTCCAGCTGTATGTTTTTTAGGCGAAGTCTGAACTCTAGGCCTGAGTCTACTCTCTGTCTAAACCAAACCGATTTGGGCAGCGTGGACATCTCAATTTATTTGAGACCATAAAACCGAACACTATCCATATACGACCTCAACGATTCGATGCAGGTCGGAATTCAAGTAATTCTTTGAACTTTTAGCCACACTGGTTCTGTACGTTTGATTGATATCCCACTGAAATCGGCATACATGATTGCGAAAAGGTGAAATTCCCAAACAAAGTTATCCCACCGACCACATACGATGATGGGGCTGAATGTATATCGTACGTCAATACCACATAAACCGCAGAACATTGTTTGTCAGGTCTTCAACTGAAGTATTCAAGCGTAATCTGAGCATTGCATGCAAAAGACGGAATGGGTCAAGATTTCCGTCGATTCATTCATGGTCTGAGAAAACCGTCTGAGGGTGAAAATTCTCAAACTGTGGCAGCTGAAAGAAACCAAAACTACTCTGTTTCGGACAAATTCATGAGTCGGATGCCGTATAACCTTGTTCAACATTGACTTGTTGACAATAAATCGTTGGGTGTATTGGATGCTTCTGAATGAGATCGGTGACTCGATATGCTCCAAAGGGAATCCAATGTTTTCTAGCCACTCGCAATAACGTCGTTTCAGACACACGTAATCTCGAGCACAGCCACTTCCAATTCTCCAAATTGCATCCCTGATGCAATGACAGTGAGTACCGTGAACAGGATCCCGACGGAATCTCTGATAGATATGGAGAGTTATGACTGTCACACACCTGAATTCTTGGCACGTCTTTATTTCCATGGATTCCACCGAGGTAATTCATCATACAAGGGGCCCCTGTTTTGTTGATATACGTTTCAAACGGCAATTTGTATATTTTCAAACCTCCCAAGCCCCTTTATATGTGTGCATGTGTAATAACGGGGCATGATGCTTTCGAAACTGCTCAAAGTAGCCGAGAAACGATTCACTGGTACCTGGCCTTCTTTTCTCGCTTGTATTTTGACAGTTTCATGCACTGATTCATCAACCATTTTGAGGAACTTGCTTCCAGATAGCAAGTCTATAGGAACAAAATTATGTTTCCGAACTCCTGATGAGGAGAAATTCATTCGATCGTAGATTCATCGACTTCGGTCGGACGGTGTCATTGAGACGTCCTCACCAATCTGGTTCATTCAAGTCCATATAGCAACAAAATAAGTGTGGGAAAGAGGAATTATGCACAGCCACATTTAGGGCGTTGTTTGACAGATGTAGATGAAATGATATTGTGCTGATCGAGTATAACATTCACATAACACCGCACAGCTCAATAATACAACAACGAACAGTGAAAAGCCTAAGTCAATCAGAAGGTTTAGTGTAACTACGCGCAATAAAACCCTGTAATTTACCACTTGGTCTTACCCACATAAACAAATGAGTTTCGTAATAAACACGGCATACGATTTCACAGTCAAGCTCTTAGTAATATTTTTTCCGTAAGTAGCTCTGGATTGGTGTCATACCAAAACACTTTTGATCAGTCCGATAACTCCGATTTGTACAGAGATATGATGATAAACCAATTTCTGTACATTGAACTTACGAAATCCATACCACGAAATCTCCGTGGGAAAATTTGTCGGCCATAGACTGTGTTTGAAGCCTTAGGTTCATCACTATCACTCCCAGCGATTATCGGCCAGAGTATGGAATGATGTTATCAGTTTTCAGTGCACAATCCGAAAGGAAAGCCTGAGGATACTTTGGCCAAGGCGGGCAGTGTAGAGCTGTTCGAATGTGCATGTGCGTGCTTGTGTTTACGTGAGCGCGTGTGGATTAACCAGAGACGATCAGGAGAATAATCTATCCAACTTCCCCAAAGTTCTCATGAAGTAGTTATTTATCCCAAATTCATTAGGCTGAACGAAATTGGGTGCGCACGGACAGACGTGAATACCAAACAAACAAAACATTGGGATCGAAACCTGAGGTCACAGTCATATCTGCGGCTTTGAAGGTCTGACGATATAGCTGAATGCGGTCCTAGTCGAATCGTTGACGTCATGAATGAAAATTAACTTTTAGCCCGTCCTCTTTCCTCGGCTTTTCAGGAACACCTGTAAATATAGCAAGTGAAGAGTCCGGCTACAGTCGGGCTGACTGACTTTATTATTAATGACTTCCTCATTTATAAAACATTATTAGCTGGAGGAGCTTGAATCTTTTGTAACGTAAAATTTACTGACACTTTTCATATGAAGAAATCCACCGACTCAAGCCGGCATCGAACCGGCGGCATTCCGCTTATTGGGCACATGCTCTACCAGCTGAGCTATCACCAGACCACCTCTTTATTAAACACCTCATAGCGTAGACTGATTGCTTTCCGAATCGGAATTCTTTTTGACTTATTACAATTGGCCTTTCTGCCGGAGAATTTCTCCCTTAAGGACCACGTGAAATTTGAACGAATGTCCGCACCAGAATCTGAAAATTTCACATCACAAGCCGCAACATCACGAACCATAAATCATTCAAGAGGGGTGTGAAAATTGCCTCACCACCTGTTACAGTCTTTATGTCTCTCATTGAGGCCATGAAGTCCTTGACCACAATAGGGAAAACTGTGAAAGTCCCCCATTTTCATGCTCTCGAAGTTCAACTTTCGGAGGACGACTACCGTCCAATCCGTGGCTATCTAGAAAATTTTCGGTCCAACAAAAGACTTAGCTGCCTAATAAGTACCTAGACGGGAATGCGTATGATAGCGTATTGGACTTTCGGACAGATTCCACAACCGTTTAATAAAACACTTTCGTCAATATTCAGCACCTACTAAATCCCCGGGATTACTTGTGACCCAGCAACGCGAATTCGATGACAGAGCTCAACTGCCTGGCAAGGCAGTCCCAGCGTTCATCACTGATCCGTTGTGTCTGGGCGAGATCGTATTTCCGACTCTTCCCGTGGACGGACTCGAACAGTTTGCGTATGAACAACTGAGGGAGAGCATCACCATATCGCAAGTCTACGAAGAGTTCTCACTGCATCCTCAAACAAATCTCGAAGCACTATTGGAGCTAGTGTGCAGGTTGGAAGCCCCCACCCAATTCTGGAGTTTGCGGATCTCTACATGAGAAGATCTATCCCGGAAGCAAGCTTACAACGCCTGTATCAACCCACGTTTAGACAGACCTTTGAGTGACACCCCAAATCACAGGCTAGTGACGATGTCAAAAGAATCACGTGGTAGGGGAAACAACGCGATGGTCCGTTCTCGTAACAACGAACATATCAGAGAAACAAGGTAGTCCCGAGCTTCATGGATCTCTCGCACTCTAATCCTTCACCCAGGATTTCGTTAAGACTGGCCTATTTACATGTGGAAAGGTTAGGCGATACAGGGTCAGCCGTCGACTTTGTCATTCAGAAGCGGTTGCAAGATCGAGAAACAAAAGCTTGCGGTTACAAGAGGTGACCGAAAAGTTCTGCGAAATAAATGGGGAATCCTGAGAACAGACCGGCATTGTGACACTCGGCATACCTTTTAGGTGAACTATCCGAGGTCTCAGTCCACCGGATGGCATTGGATTTGATTATCGAAGTGAACCTGCCAAGTACGTCTCACTATGACACAGATGTAGACACCATCTTCTTGTTCGAACCCCAAAAGGGACAGTAGTATTCTCCCCAGCGACAGTCTCTGGCCGCAACCTTATCTCACGTGTGCTGAACAAGGTTGGATATGTGTGCCGCTCGAAATACGTGAACTGAGAGGAAGTACCAAAATCGCACCAACTCGGAACTAAGCACGCCGAAATAGCAAGAAGGTAAAGGCTGCGGAGCTGCATGGTAATTTTATCGCAGTATATATATATATATTTATATATAATATATATATATATATGTAAGTAAGACTTTTGTGGTTTCTGATCGCGGTGGTTTTGATAAGCAGAGACGTCTCACTGTATGTGGCCGCAAAGCTGTATTGCACGGAGTCCCGTGAACAGCATGCTGAATCATCACAAGTTGATGATGAGGGTGCTAATAAACGGCCACAATCAGTGGATGCACCTGAACACAGTGAATCCACTTTCAGCGGTCCCCGAAGAGTGTGCTGACGGTTTTGCTAAATCGGGACGGACAGGCTCAATTTGACACTGTACTAACCCTGGTCATGCTCCGTCCGGTAAAATGCATGACAGGACGATCTCTCTATGTTATGAAACAGTCGTGAAAACAATCAATTTCCGTCGAAAGAAGCTCCGTTTGAATGTACACAAGCACACCCAGTTTCAGTTTGCGGACACCGGGGGGAAGGGTGGGGTGGGGGGGGGGGGGGAGTCAGCCGGAAACGGGATCCACACGTGTACAGGATTGTTGTCCTGTAATTGAGTAACTCGCCGACAAGGGAACCCCGAGACCCGAGGCAGTGAAAACAAGGTGGCCTAACTACGTGTACCGTAGGACTAACTACGAAACATTAACGATAACCCAGCTCAAACCGACCACAAAATCAAGACAGCCATCAAAGGTTTCAAAATGCTCAGGCAACAATAGACAGGAAACTTCGTGACAGCATAGCAGAAGTGAGTCAAATGGTTTGCGAGGAAAGGCTTTATTTACGTGAAGCATTTTGACCAATTAACGGTTAGCAGAGAAATAATTGCCCGAGAGAACACACACAAGCGTGGTACAGAACAAACGAAATGGCTATAGCTCTGAGAAAGTGGCATGATCATGACGGGGTGATTGTTCATTTATGCAAAAGAGGCTAACAGAGAGGGTAAATAACCGTCAAGTAACTCAGGCAATCACAACTTTATAACCTAGCGGGTTATTGATACCAGTGGGTCAGTGCGCATAGTTACAAAAAGCGGGAGAATGGTTACGTGAGAAATTTGGAGTTAGAGTTCGATCCGAACAGATAGGACCGGCAAATGGACCCCAGACCAATAACCGGTTGAGGTCAGTCAACACTTGTCACGGCAGTGTGGGTTTAGGAACTATTATCACACGTGCTTGAAGGCGAGGGGTGGTGGTTAGCATGGCAACTGGAGACCTAAGTGCATAGGAAGCTAACAGACTGTTTGGTAAATATAAGATAAGGAATTATGGCTGATAGCGTGGGATCTGGACTAAACCAGTGTACTAGCATTTCTTGTTTTGGTCAGCTATATTTCAGTGCCTAATTTCAACAAATTTTTCCAATTAAGAAAGATCAGGTGTGGCGCTAGAATATGTGACTCAAATTGTTCAAATCAGGTCATTAAGTTCTTTTGGTTTCTTGTAGTTCATTCAGTTCAGGAAATTCGAGAATTTCCGCGTGAAAGCATTTTTTCTCCAGTACCCAAGTTGCATTCAAACCTGAAGTAGACACAAAATGGCCAGTTTCTTTTGATGATTGATGATAAACAAGGATAATGAATAAGTTGTGCCTAAAAGGCCATTTTTATGGTCTTTCAGATATGTAATTTTCTTAATCAAACTCATTTATTCCATGGTATCCGAAAACCGTGAAGTTAATCCACACTGTGACGCATTTATGATGTACTCCGTGAATTTTGGTGTTTACCAGTTGTCACGTTTATATGCTCGTGTGAACATATTAGGTTAGCTTCGTTGAAAATGCAATATCGATATCGTCTTTCGTATCTCCGGGAAAATACGTGTTTTTTTCCAATTAATACCACCCAACTTCTGGATAAGATATTGAAGATCATGGCAGCTGGAGTCCCCTATTTCAAACTGGGATAGCGATAATCCAATTTCCTCTCCTTCTATTTGCTATCCCACCCAATGACCAATCCGTTCCGGCTGTTTCTGTTGGGGGTGGGGGGTGGGGGGTGGGAGAGAAACAGGTTAATGTAATTAATCAACTTGCCTACGTTATTGATAAAAAACAAATTAAGTGAAAAACAAAAACACTCGAAAATCCCAATGTGCTATTTTTTGGTAGACTAATCGGTTGAACAATGGTCACGTGACTTGCTCGAGCTTGTTCCGCCGGCCCGCTTCTTGTTTGGCTTCTCCTGATCTCTTCGTAGGAAATAAATTTGGTATGATTTCAATGTGATATGAAGATGTTCAAGTTTTTCTAAGCTACGGTAAATCATGCAACACCAACGCTCAAGTTGCCACTGAAATGCAGGGAATTACTCGTTTACAGCTGTTGCGCGTGTAGCCCATTCGGAATCCTCAGTTATAAGCCAAAACACCCACCTAGTCCCAACTTGATGAACTCGAACTCTGATTAAAGTTTTTCGATCCTACGCACTAGTTCAGGGTTCAAAACCCATTCAGGAGTCCATGGGCATGCTTTGTAAGAATTCTTAAAAGGCATGAAGCGACGGAACAGCGCTCCCTCAAATTTTGTTGTTAAGTGATTCCTCGATTTTCCATAGTGGATAATGAGTACCACTTATTTCAGGAAGTACAATTGAAACGTCCTTCTTGTGATTGCCATGTTTTAGTCAAGGTCAATGGTAGGTTGTTTATTTTGTGACTCCGAGTTACCGATGAGAATAAAAGATTTTCGAAAATTAAAAAAAAGATGGTGGTGTGAGTTCAAATGGATTTCATCAGGCCCCATAAGAACAAGCGGAAGGTAAAAAAACATCGTGATGGAATTTTCCGCCGAGATTGTAACGTACAGAGACACTACGCGCATTCGCACAAGAAACGAAATGCGTACAATTGTGAGAACATTTTATTCTGGGCGCCTATCTGATCAGTCGTGTGATGGTTCTCACGTTCGACCTTCCGAATACACTGATTGCATTCGGTTGGAGATCACAAACTGATTTGGTTTTGCGTGTTTTGTTCGAGTTCTGTTCACTTCCATTCTACGAGCTCGAAAGCCTCATCATGATTTACGAGCTTCTTTCAAGGCCTTGCTTCACACTTTAGTTCGACTCAAGTGTCCGTCCGACCTTCGAATACAAGTCAATAAAATTTCGTTACGGTTGACCAAACCTGCATACTGCCTACTCTGTATGGACTCAGTGTTTCCGTATAAACCGTTGCCTACCAGTCCGATTTGAAATCCTAGTACTGGTGACTTGAAGGTAAACACCTTTCGGACTGACGCTATGGCTGGTCAGACGTCGAATATGTGCAATTCGGTTCAGTTCAGTTCATCTAAACGTTAACCTGGGACTACTACTCTCCGGTTTTTTGTTTCTACCTCGAAGTGTCGTCTGGCCAACAGGAAAATCAATGAAATCGTAAAGAGTAAGCAAGCAGCAATGAACGTTATGCCGGCGGATCATGGAGACGAAGTAATCTCTCAGCCAACCAGTCACTCAACTAATTGAGCTAGATCACTGGACTCGATGCCAAACCGTATCACTTGGCAATTCCAACAGCACTAATCATACGCTGTTCCCACCATATTCGAACAATATTACGAAAAGATCGATACTGAAAAAACGGTCCTTTTGTATCTTCTGTTCATACCGGCCATGAATAAAAGCCATTTGAAACGGCGGATCTAACTGCTGCAGTATGCTCTGTTTGCCTAAAATAACACCACCCTTGTTAAATACATTACTGTCCTGAGACTCCACATCACTATTTCGGTTTATTTCAAACAAGCCCAGCACATGTCGGAAAATTCCCAATGAACACTTTTGGAGAACACAGCTTAGCGAACAAGCTCGTTTTCACTAATTCATAATCATGCCATTACATCATAATATATTACAACAAGTTAAAGGATTGAACCAAGTGGTTCAATCCCAGCCCAGCACAGTTGTAATTCTGCGTCTTACCGTCTACCGTTGAATTCAATTTGTCATTGAAGGTCAGACATACACTTATATGTGTACTTTCCAGTCTTACAGCTCACGAGTCTATCCGTTCTCTTGAGTTCACCTAATGCTCACAAATGTGAATGTCCGAAGGTAGGAATCAGGGAATTCACACCACGAGATTACCAAGCATTTTGATCTTTCAAGACCGACAGTAAGCACACGGATGGACCAGCTCAAGAACGGAAACCGGCCATTTGACCGATGAGTCAGTAATATCGATATCCAAACACAATCGTCGAGAGAGAGTTTGAAAACCAATTTCTTAGTGACATGGTGACAGCAACAAAGCAACACAATGAACTTTCAATGCCTGTCTGGGGAGTCATCTGATGGAAAGGCCGAAGGGAGCTGGTATTGCTGAACAGAATTACCAATGGTCAAACTTACCCGGAAGTCCTGATCGACCATATCTCGTCAGTGTTTAGTACAATTGCTGAGACGATTTTTTTAGGATGACAACTAGCCTGCACTTCATTCCCTTCTCGTAAGTGATTTTCATGCCCATCAATGTACAGAGACAGTTCAGGGGATGACTCGATCCCTCGACACCAGTCCAGCAGAATATCTGTGGGATCAGTTCAGGAAAAAATGGATCAGAGGCGGCAATACAACTTTCTAGGGTAGATGGAAGCCGCATTGAAGGAGCAATGGAATCGTATGCCACAAGACACCAGATAGCCAACGTGACTCGAAGGGTAGATGATGTTATGTCATCGAAAAGTGGCTCCATCGTACGATTAGGGGTGGCCTTTTGAGAAGGATCACGATATTCCATTCACAACAAAACTTTTTGATTTCAGTAAAGGATTTCTCTAATGTCTTGATTATTTAGAGGGGGGCATTTTTTGGTGAACAGTTTATATTCTACCCACGACGGACAATCGAATGTCACTCCGCCCCAGAGGAGGTTCAAATTCGCAAAGGTCAAACGCTCCTTTTGCATACGCGAAAACATTTCACTTGATATCGAACCACCTGGTCAGGTGTAACTGTCCAGGTAGCAAAATGTGTCTTCTTTACCAGGACAACGTTTGGTGTAGGGTTAATTCAGTCCTGCATCTGGGTTTCACACTTCCCGTATGTTCAGTAAAACATGCTCGATTTGAATAATATAGGTTAATCTTTCATCCTTGTGTGTCGATTTTGTTAACTCTACTCTGGGCAGATCCTGTGGTAAAACTGCAATCATTCGGTGCATAATCCAACCCTATTACCGACTGTGTTGATTATGTTTCATCAAATCGACACCTGATTTGTCCCATGCTTAGAAACCGACATGATACTTGCACTTGTGAGTTCTTACCTTGTGTTTAAAACCTGCCCGAATTACTCTGCTGGTTGACTACAGAGTTTCCGTTGCCTATGGGTCAGTTCTTCTGATATATCGGAAATAATCGGTCGATCCCTGATGGTGGTCATCGATCAACAGTTAATGAATAACCGGAGGACAGATGGCCACGGAGACAGGATCAAGTAACCGCAGAGCAAGTAGTACAAAACACGAACTGTTCGAGGAGGAATGTAAGAACAAAACCTCATGTTGGCTGCCAATCAAGGAGCAAGTTTGCCTGGAGGTGAACGAATTCTTGAGCGCCGGGGTTTTAATTCAACACGTACCTTATTTTGTAACCACCGACGTTGGCATGGCCTTTGATGTAGACATCGGTTTGATTCTCAGTGAAGAATTATGTACCTGGCGGTTATTGTAATTTTATGTGCAATCATTTGTCTCAATGTGTCAACAAATACGACTGTGGAAAGTGGAAAGTCCCTCGAGATTTTTCTTATCCAAAAAATTTAGCAAGACGAGCCAGAATCGAACCAACTACCTTCGGCGACTGCTGTACCAGCTAAGCTATGGCTGTGTGGTTAGTCGTGTGCGAATGACGCAAGTCAAAGTTCTGAATTTAATTACCAGACAAGCTTCTTCAGCCACCTCCAGACTGGACGAAGGGAACAAGGCTGAACAAGATTCAAAAGACATTTCAATTTATTCATGAAATTTACCGATTACTAGTCCACTGATTAAAATTAGAATTTGTGTATGGATCCTTGGATTAGTGGTTGTACATCGCCGGCTGTTCGTTTGTGTTATTCGCGTATCGTGATAGACCAGCTGATCGATGAAATTCTCGATAGACGGAAGGTCGCCGGTTCGATTCCGGCTTGCGGTGTCAGCTTTTGTTTGAGAACAACTCAAGTAGATTTTTCATTATTTTCATTATTTCGGCTCTTCGTGCAATCAGTACTTTCTAAAGAAAAGCAACTGTTTTTGTGATCTGAGGAACAGGTTTGAAAGAAATGGATTCATTGTCTATTATGTTGAAATGCAGTGAAACAAGTCAGTAATTTGGAGATATTCCAAACAAAAAAACTGTATTCCACTAATGATGAAGTGTTCAGAGTTTTTTCATTGTATTGACTTTGTTATTGGTTATTTTTCAACTGGTGCCCTTGATTGGATTACACAAATGCTAGGTTGACCATTGAAAGAACCGAAATGAACTGAGATCAGTGACTTTTAACATTTGGATCTGTTCGAAGTTTGTCAAATCTATCAAACCGTGTTTGCCTAATTACCTCATGAAATTCAACAACAATGCAAATGACAGAACCTTCCAGAGCGGTGCTGACTGCAGGCTTTCCGCGTCCGTAAGGAAACGCTCACAAAGAGTGAACTCAGACGGAGCTGACTTATCGGGTTTGGAAAATGTCCACTCACAATTGAAGAAAAACATTTTCATACCTTTACTTCTGGCACGGCTTTGTTTTTCTCCCGCTAATCATCCTTGGATAGATAATTCATAGAACCGTAGCATCAGATCCTCTCCTATTTTGTTTCTCACTCACCATCAAAGCGTATACGAGGAATTTTATCTCACCTATTGTGGCTTGCGCAAGAAAATTTTATTCCGGTGACAAATTTAGTCAAGACATAGAGCTAGTGATAAAAGAGACATATACGAAGTGGTTACTTTGATCGGTTTGCTCAGAAGGACGCGATACCGGAGCCATAGGAGTTTCAAATGTCCACCGCGAAACTGGAGTAACTGTACATACAACTGTCATCCGGAGGTAACTATCCCTCACACCTTCTGATGTGGCGTCTCATAAATACCATCGCTCACACGTTTCCTACGGCCAGTCTGCGTACCCACTCTGCTAGCCCATCAATAAGTGGTGATTCCGTCCTATTCATACGCAATTCGAGGAAACCCATTTGGGCCAATCGGTGTTCATTCGTTCAGTATGTATTCCAATCACCATCCATGCATTTCCGCATACGAACAAATGCCCCAGGTGCCTATGACTCATCTCAGCCTAACCAGGGATATTGATTATAGCAGTATGCGTGTCCCACGCACGTGGTCGACTTCCATACCACGTGACCGTGTCTAACAAGTTCGTCTCCACCCATCACATTGCTGATGGATCAATACTTGTGCTGAAATGCTTTTCCTCTTGTATTTCGTGCCTATGTAAATCCCGCATTTTATATGCTGAACAGCAATACATTTCAGTGCCAGTTGTTGTGACTTCTGAGTTCATTTTGGGCAATCCGGTTATAGCTAATCTCAAAAATAGACTGTCAACCATGGCAGCATCGATGGATAGAAACTTGTAGATCGTGTACTAGTTTTTACCGTATACAGGACGACATCTTTTCGGGTGTCCTACCAATTTGAATTTTATTTTCTAATTGTTTCTAAGTCTTTCACGAGTGTTCACTTCGCACGCCTACTGAACCGCAGTCAGCGGATTTGACATACGCGTACGCACGCGTATCCGGTCCGTTCGTGCACGTTCACGAACGTTCACTTTTCGGATACACGTGTAGGTGGTTGCGCTACGGTAATCTGTTCACTGGATATGGCTTTATTTGTTTATGATCGGTAAAGTAGTTCAAACAACAAGGCAGTTTTCTCGAAGAGTTACAAAGCACAAATCGGCCTGGTTGACCACGAAGACAATCACCAGAGCCATATTCATGTGCTTCGTTGATTCCGATCATCAGCTGAACGAAGGGAACGATTAAAGTCGTTTAAAGTGCACAAAAAGCGGTGTACAAGACGGTAGCAGTTGCAGTCACCTTGATCTCAAAGCGACTCATCAAGTCACTCCGACTATCGTGTTCAGGAATCGACGTCAGTCCACAAGCACGGTACAAATAATAGCACGATTCGGCAACGATCCTATCAGTGTTCTATAGACAATTTGTGATAATACACGGTACGGAAAAAAACTTTTATTTGCACGTAAACAAGCAAGCAGGTAGGCAAGTGAATCATTTATGTCAAGAACAAAATTGCGGGCACCGAGTGCGGTCAAGTAAGGTCACTCAATAGGCAATGAATCAACAAGTGGGTATGACTCAACACAGAAGTCTGATTGGTCCGACCAAACCGGCCTCGACATAGGTGGAGTCGAAGTGATGTGTGTGCGTGCGTGCGTGCGCGCTCGCATGCCCGTTTAGTAGACTTCAGTATCGGCTAACCTACCAATAAGTTTACGGGCATGGTCTTCATGCAGCCATTGGGTTGATAGGTAGCAGGGCCACAGTCAGACCGAAGCATCAGTGGTTTAATCCCACAAACACCACGCTCAGATTGGATTTTGAAAATCACAATTTCGTGCCTTCGATATCCCAACCCCTGTGCTAATAACACCCTTCCGAACCGATTCTAAAGAAAATATTAGCCGTAAAATATAGATATCGTGAACAAAGTGGATTGCTATTTTATTGTTCCTCACGATATAATAAATACGCAAAGTGAATTAGTACGGAAGAAATTGTCACTGACTGTTCAAAAAAGAGCCTTTCCGGTGTCATTGAACTTGAGTGATCCCTTCGAAAAAGTAGAAATGCAACTGAAAGAAACTGCCGTCATGACTGTAGGTCGAACACCACCTCGATTTTGAAATGGATACTTTCAACGACTCTAGTGTTGCCACTTCGCAACCAAACCGGGAGATCCGTAGCATTCTGTTCGAGGACTGCCATGGCAAGTGAACGTCGTCACTCAGTGATCGACTTGGAAGCTTGCTCCATAGTGGAGACTGTTGGAAGACGGACATATTGCTTCATAGAAGCTCATTTTCAATTAGCAGCCGACGAAGGTTCTGCTGTGGTCATTTCCGACTCGAGGGACAGCGGCAAAATATAGAAACGACGAACTCAACTTTGACGACTTGAAGTCACTTCTTTCTCGTGTAACGTGGTTTGCAGACCGAGAGCTGCAGTAAGGCTGCAAACTGGTCACATTCTCCTGTCCTATCGTAATCCCTGCTGATCGTCTAGCAGACATTGACGGTTACTTGGCGACTACGGCCTTTTGCACAGAAAGCAAACCTTTCTCACATATCCATAGATCAGAAGGTCACAGCCTTTCAAGTTGCTCGCACAAGGGTTCTAAGCCCCGTATCAAGGGACAAAAGCCCATTCGTGAGGTGACCCCGTGTGGCATGGGTGTGTCGGAAAGGTTTGCTTGCTGTAGTCTAGCCTACCGTCGCTAAGTGTCCAGCAGTGTCTACAAAACGATCGACAGTGATAAATGAACGAGAGGAAAGTCTGTTCTCGAATTCCGTCTTGGAACAAGCTCACAGAACACTCTATCATCCTGACAGGACGCGAATGGCGCACTTTGTGGGATCCGAAAACTCCCTTTCCTGTATTTGAACCGAGGTCGAACTTTTGATTCTTCGATACCTTTTTTGCCGAGGTAATAAAGATCATTCAATTCCTCGAAAGATTTAGCTTTGATTTCAGGGGCCTACTTCCTTTACGCACTCATCACAAATGAATTCCTACAATCAGTGTTAAATATTTTCCTTCCACCCGTTTTGCCCATTCTTGTTTTAATACGAACACAAAAATGGTCGTCAGATGTTCCGTCACTCTGTTTTCCACTTCACGGATATCATTTTCCATCCACCCAAATAGATGCCCAACCTTTTATTCAAAAGAAATGGAGCGGTTTCTCGATGACGAAAGCTTTACATGTAGTAGAACAACAGAGTACAACCCACAATGCCATGGGAAAATGGAATGCCTGGATGGGATATTATAGTAGGTTTTTCGATTACCTGTAGAACTTAGACAATTACCGGATGCGTTGCTTTTGGTCAGATCTCTAATGTGCGCGGTTGCCAGCTCCAAGCCCATAACAAAAAAGTACGTCAATACAAACGTAAAGTTAACTTGTGGATGAGGTCAATCTTCTTGACTGCCGTCCAGAGTACTGGCCATGTGCCTCTCCAATGCCACCTTGAAGAAAGTATTTTCACTTCGACATTCTGCACCACTGCGCGTTGAAAGGGGAGGACAGTTAGTCGACCATCCTTTATCCGTAAACACGGAGCAAATTTCACTAACACAAATGCTGTGACAGACTTCTTCAATCGCCTTCCAGAAAAGCACTAACTTAGTGAAAACACTGGGGACGTAACAATTCAACCAAGGCAACCTACTGGGCCTTAGTGTTCACGAAACAGAGGTACCCAGTGTATTGGACACATTAGAAGTTTTTCTATTTTGTTTCTATACTGTGGAGATTGATAGAATCATTTAACCTTGGGGGAATGATGTTTGCTTTGCTACATCAGAGTTTGCTTTCCACCCAGGAATTTACCACATTTTTTCCATTCTCTCTTTACAGCTGATGCTACATTTTGGATGAGTAAAGCCTAACCTACTGGTCATTTAAGCTGCTCTTTCTGATGAGACAGGAATCTGAGGGAAAATTCTAGTAATCCCCTCCCTTCAAGATAGCTCTGGTGTTTTCACGGTGCCTTCTTATCCTCACTTATCTTCTCCATCTATATTAGTGTGCTTCCCATTCCTCTTATCTAATTGCAAATACCCCAAAGATGCTACTATGGATGTCCCTACAATTAAAATGAAAGTTTTTATTCTCAAAATAATCTGAATGAAACTGGCAGCTGCCCCTTCGTTACCTAGGCGCTTTTGTAACTCACAGTGGCTGTTGAGCTAGTCCTGTTGAGAAGCTGTTCACTGAATTTCGAAGAATTTTATTTTTATCGTTTAGACTGGGAAAACCTGGAGCAACCTGTAATCTTGAATAACGATTTGTAATCTCTTATATTCGCCCTCACTGGTTTCCCCAATTATTGTGTAATTTTATCCTGGTTTGAATGAGAACAAAAGTGATTGTATCACCAAGTCTCCGAAATTGTCTCCCCATTTTGGCAACAATATCAGAGATGTAGTGCACGAAAAGCTATTAAATCTATCCCACTTTTCTCCGCTTTTCTGCTATTCTTTTTGAATCACTCCAATTAGGTGGACCAAGTTTGGTATACTGATGTGCCAACGCACTACTACTATGTCAAAAATGCACACGGATTTGCAGCATGAAACAGACAAATCAATTTACCCCCGGGAAAAGGTGCCAGTTGGGGGTTCCAAATGCTATAAAACCCATCCCTAGACAATTGGCCGAACGAACCAACTAGTTACGAACCACTGTAACCTTTACTGATAACGACTGAAGTACAACGTTCAGGCATGCTTCCAATTATGTTCCGGGTGGCTCTAAGTTCTATGCTGTCCCGGTCATTGAGGATGACCGACCTCAGCTCGCGCAAGGTACTGAAAACTGTTCCATCCGCATAGACTTCCTCGCTGACAGGCTCCAGACATTTTCACACAGGTTCATGTCCGTACAGTGAGCTGGCCAGTCCATGGTCTTGATGTTTCGGTCCGCCAACCGCATCCTGGTGAAGTTGACCATAGTATGGCCCCACAACCCTGTTGAAGGATAATCTATCTCAGTGGCTTTTCTGAAATCGTTGGGAGAAGAAATGCGCTCAGTGTTCTGATGTATGAGTCAGCCTTCTGATTCCCTTCTAGAACATCTGGCTTAGATTTTCTATCTTCAGGGATCGCAAGCCAGACCATCACAAAGCCAACACCCAAAGGCCCGACTACTAAGTTCCAATTTGCCTTTTCTGAAGTTGAGCCAGTAGTACATGATTCCATGAGGACCACCTAATTGAACCTACTTTCATCGCTAGACGTCAGAATGTCCCATCCAGCTTTCCAAGCGAGGTGACTTCTGGCCCATTCTTCTCGATATTGAAAATGATGGTCATTCATTCAACACAATAATCTCGTCTTTCTGCACTGCGAACTTAGTGCAGGCTGTACGATTTGCATTAGATATCGAAAGTCAACTTTTAGTTGCAGGGCCCTCTGTAGCCTCGATACCCTAGACTGCCGGTCCGAAGCACCACAAGAGAGTCTTCTCGTGGCCTATCCCGGATATTTGTCTTCAAATTCCACTTTTCCTCCTGGTATAATAATGTCTTCGATCCTTGAGTAAGTTACGGATACACATTTTTTGCTGGGGAAACTTTCTTAGAAATGTGACACATGAATATCTCGTTCCAGATGGGATAGCCTCGGACCTCACGCCGTCCCTTAGTTTTTCATAAATGATAGTTCTCTACTCCAAATGAAAATGAATTTTGTTCACGAATCGCGTGTGCTGTGTACACTGTTTAATAACTCATCTCTGAGTGTTGAAAATAAGTCATTACTGACAAAGGCCGTTACGTTTGCAAGCCAGTTCGATATTTTTTCTATTCCTTCAGAGGTGGATTTATGAGCATTTCGCACCTCCAGCTGGCACCTTTTCTGGGATAAATTGATTTCTCTGTTTCATGCTTTAATTCCGCGTGCATGTATGGTATAGTAGTGAGTTGACACATCAACATACCAAACTTGGCCATCCTAATTGGTTTGGTTCAAAAGGAATAGCAGAAAATCAGAGAAAAGTGGGATGAGTTTAATAGCATTCAGTGCGCCATATTCTCACCGATTTGATCATTAGTAATCCTTTTGATATTCGCGACAAATTCGCCCAATAGATCATTATCTAATCCCAACCATTATCTTCACTCCACGCTGTCCAAAGTCGTCTCCCATGCTCCCACTCAGTCGAAATCCAGAATCCCTCTTTCATTCGTGTCTGCCTACAGGAATAGTGTCATTTCTTTCCCTATCCGCCTACTCATAGGTCGACACCGATTAACCGGTAACCTCACTGTTCTCATTCATCGGTAATTTACACGTATTTGCAACTTCATTTCATTGAGACCCATTCTTCACATACCCTACTTTACTCTTATGCGTTTTTTTTATTTGCACGATTGTGTTCATTGATTTGACTTGAGTTGTTCTGTTCTGTTCTGCTACAATGGCCACGATCCCGAATGCCACAAATAGAAACAGATTCTTTGGCGACTTTCAGTTGGCAACCAACCTTTCATCTTGCCTCTATGGTAAAAATGAATCCACCTCTACAACTCAGTCAGTAGTCGATACAGTTTTCTTCTGAACGTGATCCGGCAATTCATTATTCTTCTTATCTATCTGTCCTGCATGCTTATTTATTTTTCAACATCTGCAATCCATGGCTGACTAGTGGTTGCCAATTTTGCTATTTCTATTCCCCGGTGCTCAATGGTTGTATCAGCATTGGGGTTTCAATGTGCTGGTCGTGTTAGTGTGCCGGATACAAAAGCTACCGGGCTCATATGGGATACATTTACACCGAAATGATTAACGAGTTATTATTGGCCTGAACAACTGGAAATGATAACCAAAGGACATTACTTTGTGATAATTCTGAGGTGTGGAGAGTATGTTAGCCTCACTTGCGGTGACAATGGTAGTGATGAGAACATTAGTTATCTTTATTGCTAATGGCGAAGATTACTCCGGCGCCGATGGAAGTTTGGCTGACGATGTCGATTCAATATCCAAATACCCCCATACTTGGTGTTTTGGCTCTCACTGACCCAGATTTAGGACATTATCTGACCATCTAGGTGGTTTCTGTTTATAGATATAGCTAAGTGCATGTGGTGTCCATGTTTGCCTGTGGCATTTTTTATCCACTTTTCCGCATGCGATACATACGACGAGCGCCCTGTTACACACAAACGCACACACACGTTCGGACGTCGAATCGTTTCCCTGGTTCTGTCGGCTTTGTTATATCTGATACGAGCAATAAAAGAGAATAGCTCACAGTAAGTGGCTCTAGCAGCATCACCACCCATCACGAATACAACGAATGGGCGTGCGAACAAGAATACGAAAGAGAGAACAAGCCAGTGGCTCAGCCGGGTGGAGCGTGTGTTGTACGAATTTCACTCGGTGGAAGTTACAGGTTCTCGGAGCAGGGATACACCTAATTTGGCTGGCGGTAGTCGCAGGACGGTTGTGAGGACTCGTTACGATCTGAGCTGAAGCTGGTCCAAGTAGTACTCAGAATGGAGGATACAAGTTAGCCCACATCCAACTGCTTTGATTAGATTGTGCCTGAGCTATCCTCCGGATATCCACGCGAAATTCTACTTGTGTTTGGGTGTGTGCCTGTACGCACGTCTGGATGAAAGTTTGCTTGCACGTATGCATATGAACGTCTGAGCATTGGTCGACTGAGCTCGACCAATGGAAGACACGTTCAAAATGTGCTCACAGCAAACAAGTGCAACCGCTAATTCTCCCCTCTCGTTTGAGCTTGAGCAAAGCTCAATTTATCGAACTCCTAATTTCAGCTACTCAATTTGTTCAGGGGTAGGAAGAGTTCCCAAATTTCGATCACAGTAGGATCAGGTGAGGGATAACAACTATTACTTTCCTGTCTCTTGTTTGTTGTCAAGAGGATGACACAAAACCTATGCCGGATAAACCTGGTGTTACACAATTGTGTTGTTTCTTGTTTATCAAGGCTGGAAACAAGATCTTCTTCCTGTTGCGCAGCAGCAAGCCGCACTCACTTTGTCAGGCTCATATTTTCATTCCCGCGTTCAATATTCAGACAAATACCCTTCACTATTAAGTTACTGCTTCCAAATGCACATCTTCGGCTTTACGTGTTGTAGACCAGCCGCGCGTGCTACATAGCCGAACTTCACTCTTCACCTCATTTGACATCGCAAACTGAGGCACGCTTCAACTCATGTGTCAGCAGTTTTGCACCTTCGGTGACAATTATTCTGCTATCACTAAAACTTTCTCTCTTTTCGACCGTGATCTGGGAATAGATGTATGGGAATGGGGTGGGTAGGGAGAGAGGGGGGGGGGGGGGAGCGGTTGTTGCTCGAGAAGATTTGGTTCTGGTAATCCATGGGTGTTGATTTAGTGTGAATGGCGGATTCAATCATTGATTTTGAGCTGAAAGATAGCTTGCAATTTTGACTGCGAAACAGTGTTTCTAAATTGGAAACTCGGGTTCCTTTTTTGAAATTCGTTAGGCTCACGACTGAAAAAGTATAATCATGTCCAATCAATGTTTTCTCAAGCACACAGGAGAGATTTTATTCGTCCTTCCGTAAGAGGACACTCAGGTTACAGTCAACCATTTCCTTGTGGTACTTAGGCCCGTATAATGTGCCTTTACATCACGGGACTGAATTACACTTTTAATTATGTCGACACTCTCAAATGCCTTTCTCTAAACAGTCCCCACTTATGTGGGTGTACTGCTCTGTGTAAATAAGTAGTTTATTTCACGTCTGGTTCGGGCCTCATGTGATTGCAGTTCAAACACCTAAATTGTTTGCAAGAAAAGCTTTGAAAATATTTGTGAAACTGTCTGAGAGAGATCATTTATGTCGAAAATTTCCATGTAATGATTTTATTTCTATATTTCCATAAATCGGAATTTTATGTACAAAAAGACCCTTTTTTGATGAGTTAGCGCAGAATATTTGAAAATATTCGACAATTATTTGTCCGGCTCGCCCTGGAAAGGTATAGGATGTTTTGTTTTCCAAAGTAAACACAATTGGGCAAACGACTTGGTGTGAATTCTGTGAATCAATATGATGAACATCTGGTTTGGAACCCTTTGCTATCAGTGAGCTAGGTTGCTTATGATTTTAGTGATTTTAACAACTTTCTTTGCTTGTTCTACGTGACGCGTCATTGACATTCTGCCCACCAGTCAGAACAGCGCTGGATCGACCAGTGGGGTGTTTCAGAAACCGTGTACCTAAACCATTATCTCGACTCGATTGGGATGGCTCGGTAGTTAAAGTTGTCTCAAAAGCAGTGCGAAGGTGGTATCTTCTCACCACTCTTTCCCTTTTTATGCTGTCTGAAGTTTGACAGATTTCCTTGTTGCCCAAATCTTGGCCTATTTTCTGACTTCGCTTCCGTCGACCATTTGTGTTACCGTCCTGATTATCACTGTTGCTTCCGTTTATGTCAGATCCATGATTTTGTTCACGTAACCCGTGCACTTCAGGTTCACCGTCATTTGATAGTTCCGTCTCTACCATATTATCTCATTTGTCACCCGGTTTCCATCTTGATTGTTACTTGCCCTGTCGCAGATTGGAATTTCCAAAAAACTACGCTAATAACCACCCTTCGTCTTATGTAAAGGTGTTCAAGAAACCCCGTTCAGTTCATCAATATTCATATCATAACGATATTAGTTCATTTGTGTGAACTAGCTTCACTGGAATTCCAATTATTTGTTTTATCACACCAATTCTTTGTCACATGACCGAGAGTGAGTCATTGATAATGAACTTTGATGGGACTGTATTCGGTAATCTCATCTTCTGTTCCCAACCATAAGTTGTAGTTCAGCCGCCGTTTTTCATTCATTATTCAATTTTGGAGCGTAAGAGCTCAGAAGGAGCACTGTTGAAGTTTGGTTATGGCAAAATTGCTTAACTTGTTGTATATAGTACCGTAGCTATTTGGAATTGACTTTGTTTTGAATTGGTTGATACGCGTTACCCAAATGTTTGACTGACCGGAATTTACGTCTTGCGTTAAAATGCAGTACTATCATAAGTGAAATCATCTTTCAAGGAGAGCGTATCAAACATACCTCGCTGCGAGCGTCTTCCAGCTCCTGTTCAATTTTTCTCCGCAATTCTGCTACCGGTGATTTTTCATTATTAGCAGCCTTACACTTTGTGCTGGATTTTACGCGCCAAGCAGAAAGATATTGTATCAAGCACTACGTTCTACGCCACGAGACACAGGCTCCGTTTTCTGACTTTCTCGGTCGACCAGTCGGATTAACGGAAATTGGTGGTACGTGCGCACAACAGTGAATAAGCTCATTTTTCGATCAGGTTGCACAATGCACGTATGATCTCGCACAAATTCGGTTGCGAAATGGAACGATGAGCTGTGCCTCTTCGATAAAGTACTTAAAATATCGTATACGAATAGCCTTTTAAGGTTTAGGACAACGAGTGAGGGAAATTGATGAATGAACGTATGGAAATAAAAGACCCTGATGACATCGATCTCATTTGAATCCACGATTAACTGGATCATTGTTTTATCTTTTTAGGAATAATACAACCATCCAGAAATTGTAAACGCCCTTCATTTTTTGCAAGTACAAAGGCTTTAACTATTCCATCTCTGACTATAAAAATAATGAGGCCCCAAATCGTAGTTGATAGTTTTCTATTGGAATGAAGATAGGCAAATGAGTCGCGGCCCTAGTATCCTACAGTCAAATACGTGGCCTATTCAAATCTTTTTAGAATGATGTGTTACGACCACTCTGTTGAAGGATCTCAACATTTCTTCTCGGCAAGTTTTCACAAGTGACTAAGCCACATCTTGACCGACATTCATGGGTTCTGCCTTCAAAGTGGTCACGATTACTCGCCAAGCAAATCTGACCAGGGTAAGTGATTGACCCGGCAATGACTACAACCCGCCTGCGAACCCCACGGATAATAATTCCGTTTGAGCCCAGAAGGACGTGCTGGAATAAATACTAATTTTGATAAAGCCTGTGTAGTTTACGCAAAGTAACCTGGAAACGCGACTGATAAAAAGATACGTACTCGGGTGCTACCCTGACAACCATCATAGAATCAACTATTTGGCAATAGATTTGTCTCATGGGGTGCCACGGCCAAAAACGTGCAATAAAAGTCATCTAGTTGCCATGTCAAGGCTCATCACTTCGTTGATATCAACAGGCAATCAAATCGCTCTTCGTGTTGGTGCACCTCAGAAACTGATTGACTGTCGACCCAGGCGGTCTTTTATCTCAACAAAACTTTCAATCTGTCTGAACTTACCATGCGTGGTAGTGGCAAATCACAAAGCTGGCGCAATGATGTCTCTGAGATGAATTGAACCATGTCTTTTTGGTTACTGTGCCGTAAATAACAATCATTACTTACAAATGTCCCGTGGCTGACAAAAACTAGAGGCAAACCTGATGAAAGTGGGGTGGTTGTTCGCGTGTGTCAATGCTGGTGCTGACCGGTTCATTTGATATATATATATATATATATTATATATATATATATATATATATATATACTCGTGTCTGAGTTACAGCCGTAAGGTTGACGTGGTATGTAGAACGAGTGTGAATGCTGGACAATTTTTTCGTTGCACTGAATTCCAATGAATGAACAATTCTCCTCTATGTATGTGGCCAACTGGACAGAAAAGGGATCCCAGTGAGGCCACTACAACTTGACTATCTCGGCATTGCTATACCTAATTCATTGCGTTATCCATAGATAAGTGCTTTTCCACGTGGGTCTTATTTTAAATGTTCGACGAGGGTTTTAAATGAATAAGGCCATCCGCTGATGAGGTGGAAAACAATTCATTGATGAGCTTTCATGCAATTACTAAAATTACGTCAGCAAATACAAGCAAGGACTAGCGAAACAATAAGCTAGATGGAATCAAAAAACAGTGAGTTATTGACTTGGTGGACACTAAACTCGTACCGTAATGTTGATGTGATGCCGATTTCGTGTTGTGGAACAGTCACTGCATTGTAGTGATCCACGGCGAACTCGTTCGGGTAATGTAACATCGAACGTGGTTTTATACTAGCACAACAGTACCGTAAGCATAATTACATCTATGTACTGTGTCACTAGCGTTGAACCCCTTGAGTTCTGTGAAAGCCCACGCGGTTGTTGTCTACCATGAATTTCCACGTACGTGAATTCTGCTCAAAAACGTGACCACTGCAACCCGATAACGGAAAAAACAGATGACAGAATAACGCGCCAAAATTGTGTGTATTCGTGGAACAGCACGATGTCACTTAAAGGGGAAATTGGAAAACCTGGAACGCGCTCCCTTCCAGAAGAATTGTTGCTTTGATGACCGTGGATGATTAAGTTATTTGCTCTAATTTCAGGGGACCGGTTTTTTCTATATTCACTCGGCTGACTGAGCCACGTGCGCCCGGGGGCAGAAGTGTGTTGATTAGCTGACTCGGCTTGGTGTGTTCGAAACGAATAGCAACTTATCTTCAGACAGTTTTACGCGACACCCTGACAGTATCCTTCCGTGTATGAAGTCCCTGCCGAGATGTCTGTCACACGTAGCCGAAAGTAACCATAATGACGAACCTCAGTCGTTTCTGCTGTGTCAGCGCGCAAACCTCTGGATTACCCTCGTTCAGTGATCCTTCAGTCGTCCAATCCCAACGGAAAAGTAACCACGAACAAGTGCGGAAACTGTATTCCATTGTAACCAAAAATCAATACTCTATGTAACATGAAGAAACGAATACATGGGTGCATGAGGCGTTGTTATTGACTACCCACCTTGGTGTGCAAATGCTATTGGTTAGGTCGGATCACAGTGTTTCGTACGTCTGACTGGTCGGCGGGTTGGTGTGAAGTGTAATCAGTAGTTTGTCAGCCAATGGTCGATGTGAACGGTGCTGTGTGACGGACTGGTTGGTTCGTGGGCATATGCGCCATGACTGCGCTGATGAATGGGATTTCCGGGCCTTGGCATTGGTTACCGTTAGCGAAGCACCCCGTCCGTGGGTTGGAAGAACGTGGACTGTGGGTTCACTAATGACGTGTTTTCAGGAAGATTTCGGACTTCCTGACAATTTCTATTCTGTATTACATAGATCTATAGTTATCGGAAAATGATAAAGTAAGAGTACCCATATATTTTAATGGATACTGCAAATCCTTTAGTTACTTTCACCATAAAACTTTACCAGGTATTCAAGCAGTCGCACATTAAACAGACTTAATAATTAACCATCAATTTAACCTTTGAAGACATATCATATTCTTCAAAAGCAGCTATTTTACACTACTTAAATTATGCATCTCAGAACAAACACAAAGGACAGTGTCCAATTCACTACACAAATTGCGGAAAGTCAGTTTTTTAAAACTAAAATTTTGCCCTAATAGTAAGTAATAACTGCAACCTAGGTAGGATGATTCCAACGTATCCACTCTACGTGACTTGTTTTGATCTGAAATATTGTTGACTCAGTCTGTGGTCGTATCCTTTGTCTGCATGACCAACGCAGCCTTACCAGAGAAGCGCGGGACCGGAGATTGCTTTCAGGTAGTGCGATACAACAATACTGTACAACGGTCTATATGAATGAGCGGTACCGTGGTACAAGAGAAAACTCGAGTGGGTTGCTCTAGAATAAATTAATGCTCACACGAGAGCACAATAATTTGTCTAGCCTTCAAAACGTCAAGTTCTGGACCAGAATTGAAAACCGCACCCCGATAAAATGTAACCATTGCGAAAATTGTCTGTTAAATAAACCTGACCCATAAATTTCTCATTTAAATGCTGTTGAACTAACTACAGTATACACACCGAAAAATCGCATTAACCGCTTTACTGAATTAAAATCACCAACCACGTTACCATAAAGGCATAGGAATAAACAGCTATCAAACATTGCTTTCTCATTACTCCTTGTGTCATGACCCTTTTGTTTAGCTGAAATTTATCCGATAAATCAATATAGCCCGGCTTGTTGTGTGTTGATTGGTCCTCAACGGTCCAATCAAGTTCGTCCATGTATGATACTGAGGTTACTTGTTAGGCGACACATTCGTTTTGAATTTCCGATAAACCATTTCTAGGTACTGATGTGGTTCTGATTTGCGAATTATTGGTTTTGACACAAGTGCTACGTCACAGCACGATAACGCAGCCAGCTATTCACAATCTACATAAAAAGAATATCTGACCTCTTTTATGAGTTAACGAGGTCATGGTATGGCTAGCGTACTGCCGAGTTCCCAACCAAATTGGTAGTCTTTGGGGGAACTTTAGCTCGAAGTTTATAGAGATTTCAAGCATAATTCATAAAAAAATCATTTTGTGACTGTAATGACACAAAAATAAAGTAGTGTTCATCAAAATGGGATCCGGTCTCCGGTGAAAAGTACGCCGGAAATGTATATTGGGGTTCTCAAACAGAATGTGCGTAACACTCGATTTGAAGGAAACCTGAACGAGCCACAGTTTTACCGATCGAGCGCTTTTATGGCGTATGATTTCCCTACCTATACCCCAGTATTTTCATTACAATCTGAAAGTATCCGGTGCGATTCTGTTCTACGATTTACAGTGATAAGCCTTAGTTTCGCGTGGGTGATGGGATTTTTTCGAGTGCCGGAAAGCGACAAACACCGGCTGGATTCTTCGTTGCTTCTCATTAGGTCAAAGCAACACGCAGTCATTCAATCTAACTTTTTGCGTGTGTACCTCAATTCCTGTTCCTGTAGAATGGGGGACATCTGAAAGACAATCAGGGGTCTCTATCTACGAGTTCAATAGCACTGATCTAGTTAGCTACCGAAAGGAATCCACAAAACCGTTACTAGTGTGATTTTGGCCAACACGATCGATACGTGGCATATGTTAGCTGGAAGTGGGACTTTCAGGGTCACCTACTGAGTGGCCCAAATTCGCTCCAAGTGGATCAGGCAACAAAACCTATCCACAGGTTAGGTGACCGCCATAAGGGCATGGGCAGCATGTCGAAATTGCCAGCGGCAGCCAAAAATAAAGGCGGAAAGTCGGAGGGATAGGAGAACAACAGTGTTTATTAAATCGAGGTGATTTGTCGACCGCTTCTTAAGTTTATAGAGGCTCCGGGCACAAAATGAGTCAAGAGAACTGAGGTTCAACGGTCCGTATGCAGAGCAGCCAAAAACGTGTTTTCCAATTGGCAAAAACCAGTTGTCGTGAGAGCAAGCAGATAAAAACGAGCGGCGCTGTGATATAGAACAAAGTGGTTAACACCAAGAGCTAGGTACTGATTAGTTGTATTTGATGTAGATCAAATTTACTCAGGGAATTTACACAAGCAAACTCAGCCATCCGCAGGTAGTTACATACCATCCAATCCTTTATTCGTGAGAACAGTTTTATCAGTTACTATTTCTTTCGTGATTGCAAAACGAGGAGATAGTGAGACTAACACACGGAATGGGCGAAACCACTGAACAGTTGTCCACTCGAATCCACTATTGTAAGACTGGCAATCCTTATTGTAAAGTTTTGGGAACACTGAGGTACATTTACTAAATTTTACAAAGCCTCGTAAGTCTACTGTATTGGGCTGGTGAGAAGTACCGAAAAGGCCTGGTTGCTGAATGCTCAAAAGCCAGAATATGAAATTCTGACCACGGCAGAATTCCACGGTTTTCCAAATTCAAGCTTTCTCAAGTACTCAAGAGATAGAACTGTAGAATCGATTATGTGGGCACCGAAAGGCAGAAAATGATTAAGTGGGATCGGATATTGCCATCCAGGGGTATACTGAAGAAGTCTGAATAATTAGCCTCTGGACAAACAAAAAAAGGATTACAATAGCATAATTTTGTTTACTGATCTCAGTCAATAACAGTCCAGCAACTGTAAACCCCCAGGCAGTACCTTATCATGCAGTTTATGGTCTATAACTTTGTTAACATTTTCAGTGACCGTAAAGGTTTATGGAAAAAGTTACCACGGTGAGTACATTCATTTCAACGCTGAGTTCAAACCGCGCACGCCATTTCGGTTCCAGTTCACATAGCTTAGCAAATATGAAGCTGTACTGTGGCAAATGAGAAGGATTTCCATATGGACACGTTACATGTGATAGATAGACTCGTTCTTCAATGATAATTACTACCCGTGACCCATCATGGTCTTGAAGGTCTTATGGTCGTAGTCAACGGTTCCCACTGATGGTGCAATCAGCTGTGCTCCGTACGCCGCTGTCGTAGAAACGTGGGATTTGGGTGTCCGTAATGGCTGTCAACCAGATATCCTCAGGGTGACTCCTTGTAGTACACCAAATGACATGGTGCAATAAAAATTTGTGTTATGAAATTGTGTTGTCGCCTCAGGAATTATCTGCTGTGTAACTCAGTACTGCGGTTCACGTAAGTAAGCAGACAAAATTTGAGAAAGAGGACCACTTGTGATTAGACGGGTGATGATAGTTGTGGCAAACTCATTCAGATTATAATCTAACTCCAGTTTCCGACTTTGCTCCACACTCTCCAAAGCCATCTCTCACACTCTCCCACTCACTCTCGAGATTCAGAATCCTTTGTTCATGTACGTCAGCATAAATAGCCTCACTCCATGCCTTATCTACTCAGTTGAACACCTCGACCGGGTAATCAATGATCTTACTGCTTGTCTTCCTCATTATTCTAAATGCTTTTTGTTTCCACGCCGTCCTCTCCACCTTCGGTTGAATTCCAATACCTTTTTTTATATGAATTCCATTGTATATGATGCGCGTGCCAAATATTCACCGTAAGTCAATTGCATGAAAGTGTTTATTGACTTGACTTGCTTAAATACCGTACCGTTTATTATGTGGGAAGACAAAAGATAAAAATCTTCTGACGCCCAAGTGAACTCCATGTGACCCGGACATTGCCACAATCCTGACCTAATTTTTGTAGCATATACGTCTGCTCTTTACGGTACTTATTCTTGTTTTACAGAGCCACGTGTGATGCTTGGATCATCGTGAGTGAAAAGTATCTTTCTCATGAAGCCGTTTTTCTGATTTACGCGTTCCATTAGGATTATTGGAACCAAAGCGTTTTTAGCTATTCGAAGTATAAGATCTGTGTGTGACAAAGATGTCTAAAATCAAATCTACCTCGATTTGACCGCTTAGAACAAAATTCGGAGAGATATTCAGCTCCTCCAACCGTCTAATTTCCCCACTGATAGCTCCCCAAAGAACTGCTTCTTCTCTGTCCTGGTGTAGTGAAACGTACTTACTACTCATTGAATAAGTGAGTAGTCGGCTGCTCAAAACGTAATTGTGGACAAGTGTGGGTTGATAATGAACGCGACTACGTGCATTACGAGCTAAGGGATGAATGATGTCTATCCCTCATAGAACGTCTTCAGCATGTGGCCCGTGGGTCATCTGAGTCCTTTCAAATATGCCCTAAGTGACAATGGAAAGTTCGGTGGAAGTGCTAGCAAAGCTGGACAGTTCAACAGACTCGTTGATAGTCGCCGATGGCATTAGCAACATAGCAACTTTACTACCACACTCCCGACAGGTTAATACACTGGGAGGATTACAAATCCTTGATACCTGTCTTCGGCTATGTTATACTCTATGGTGTTCTAAATGAACTTAGTTCAGTTGGTCACAATGCAAGGTATACGGACGGCTTCCACGGCCGATGAAGCGGTATTGAACTTGCAGCAACCATCCCGAATTCTCGAGCTATCAATCTGCCGGAAACTTAGTCTCGCCAGCTTTACGTACGATATGGGCTGTACACGGCTACAGGCGGCACAACAAATTCCAATTGAATAACCGTGTTTATCGCAGTTTCGTGATTCTATATAATGCAATATACATAAATATATAAAGGAAAATGAGTCACAGCCAGGTGAGCAATCAAGAACAAGAGTGCAAAAAGTTATCCGGTAAATCGGGACAGTGCAGTCATAAACGGTTCACTCAGCAAGGAGTCAAACGAAACGTGTAGCGCAGAACGCGTTCACGGTACAGATAGTGAGTCAAGAAGCTTTCTAGCTAACATGAAGTGATAGCTTCAGCCACAGAACGAGAAAATAATCTTTACTTAGAATATACAAGGGAGTTGCCAGTGTTAAAATGCAATTAACGACAGTTGGAAAACGACAGACGAGACATCTGTCAACTTGAAAGGATAAACCTGGCAATAGATTTTTTCGTGCCAATGATGTGCTCCGTGGTCTTACTGTATAGCACAGTGGCAGTGGGGCTGCTACGGGATGTCAGGTCTCCCGAGGGCAGTTTTGTGCGTGGATGAAATGTCCAGCCACGTTTTCCTGCAATGGAAAGGTACAGTCATTGGACACCCGAGTTAGGAAGTTAGACGTAGAATGTCCACGCAATATACATGATAAAACGGCCATAGTTTATGCGTAGTTGTCATTCGCGGTCTCATTCTTGTGGACTGACGAACAATTAGCGTCTGCTGTGTCCATCTGACTGTTTAGCTGCATCTATGACCTGTTTTCTTATATCACAGAATACTTCTGTTTCTGAGAAGTGGCATTTTTTCGTGTCAATGAAAATAGTTCACGATAGAACTTCCTCGAAATCTTCTCTGGAATTTTGATTAATATAAAACGTCTTGGGAACTACAACTCCGAAGTCCATCTTTTTATATAGTAATATGACAGTTCTGTTGACCACAGAATACAATAACAAAGAATATGTTCGAGTGATTCGGATTAGAGCTGCGAGAGCGTCGGGCTTTTGCATCTAATGGGGCCGTGAAGATGTTTCATTATACATTTTCGTAATCACTTAGGGGTTAATATTTTCACTTTTGAGGCAGTTATTCACAAATACCAATTTCGGTGATTTCGATTTCGTGCAGACAATCCAACTGCTTTTTTCAACTGAGCCAGGAAAATTTAACAAAGTTAGCTACTGCTAATGTTGTTAGTAACCAAAATAGAAATACAAAACTCCTTAGGGGCCCTTTTTCTTGAACAGGCTGTATTTGTATTAATCACTTTTTCATAATATATTTAATTGTTTTTGAAAAATATGGCAGTTATTTTGTAGAAAACATTATGCAACTTAGCTATGCGAAGTTTGCACGTTGTTCACAGCCAGCTCTCCGAACAACTTTCATCGAGGATTGGCAGGTAGGATTGTTATCCAGCCTATTGAGTCATGCATGAATGGATTTGGAAGTAGGTTGTAACAGTTAAATATGCCCGATTTCCTGGTAAACACGAATGAATGTTTGTCGAGTGAAGTTGTTCTGTTACCTGTGTTTACGCTGAAAATAAAAACCCCTGAAGGTGGGATAAAAATCTTAGATACCGGTCTTTTATGTACGGTAATATTACTAACTATCTATAAAAAAATTCTCATTGACAGTGTCGTCCAGTTGTCTACTAGGAATTAAAAAACCTAGTCACATAAAGATAATCCAGTGCGCCCGCACCGGTTATATTTGGAATCTAGATTTTAATTTGCTCAAGTTTCATCAACAACGACCGACCTGGTGACATTGTATTGTGCCATTCCGTGTAATACTGGTTACAAGTAATATGTTGACATATACTGAACAAGTAAGAATATAGATAATGAAAAATCCACTTACTTTTTCGCATTCAAAAATTGATTGCCACAATCCAGATACAGAAATGGAAGTGGATTTTCCGTTATCAGTGAGATCCAGGTTCCTCGTGTCAATGATACATTCGATTGAGAATACTTTGCTTGGCAGACCGTCCTTTGGACTTCAACTTCTACGCACAAATCTTAGGTGATCGAATCAAGCCGGCACTCGGAAGCACCAGAATCGAGTTTTGCCCTTGTTAGACCCCATCGATGGTGCTCTAACAAGAGAAAATTTTAATCCTGGGGCTTCTGAGTGCACGGTTGATCAGATGATCTGAGGTTTGTGCGTGAAAGGTGGAGTCATACTGACAGTCAGCGCGGCAAATTACCATCAATCCCTCACACTGCTCGCAAGTAATTGTGAGACATATAAAATTGAGAACAGGTGCGCCGACTGAAAATGTGATTGTTCAGTATTTCAGGAGAACACCAGTGTTGATTTGGTTGCAGTTAACTGAATTGTTACAAGTGAAAAATTGCGCCCTTTATATCCAGTTACTGAGAACAAAATTATGATGTGACACGATTGTAATGAAAAAGATCAAACGGATCGTGCTGGGGAAAAAATGACGGATGCTCTGCAAACCTTAAGGTCCTAAAGATATATATATCCCTTATCCTCTTGAAGAAAGTGAAGCCTATAGGTTCAACCAGACCGTGGCTTTATGGGTTGCCCAGGATCCACGAAATCGGCGTGCCTTTACACACTATTCTTTCCATGACTACCTCACCACGGAGCGATGGCTCGTAGAAGTTTCGGAACCGGCGCGAAAACTGATTGCTATACACAGGCTCCGTGACGGTTTCCTGTTTGTCGAGGCCACTGAAGACGCAAACATCGACAGAAAGACAATGTTCTCACTAGAGTTTGCTCCTCTGTACAGAAAAGTGTCATTAGTAGAAACGGTGAATTTTATTTGTTCATTTATCGAAGAAAGACAATTTCCGATAGGAATCTGAACAGTAAATCTCAAAGAACTGCTATTGAGATGCACATTAAACGTAAAGTTTCTGCTGAACGGAAAATATTATCGACAGAAAGACGGAGTCACAAAGAGTTCTGCCCTCCCCCCCTTGGTCCATTTTTAGCAGATATTTTCATGACTAAATTAGAAGATAGCGAAATAAATATAACAATATTGGGTCTTTGCCATTATTATCATTATGTGGATGATGTTTTCTGCACTACCGAATAACATACAGGTATAGATAAAATCGTGGAAATTTTCAATTCTGCCCATCCAGCCATACGGTTCTCGGCTGAGCTAGAAAGGGACCACCGCCTTCCATTTCTGGATGTTGATCTAACGAGGAGCAATAGGCAATACACGGATTTTTTACAGCTTTGTGCCATTAAGCCAAAAGAGAGACCTGAAAAGGTGTTCGACATCAGGGACTAAACGTATATGCTGTGATGATATGCTGGACGCAGAACTACAGACAATTCATAACGTCCTATCAGCGAAAGGCTGTCCAGAGAAATTCATCAACTGCAATGTGGAGTATGAACGAACTACAAAATGGTTACCAGGGATAGCTAAGAAAATTCTGTTCATCAGTCTCCTCCTCAGAAGGTGACACGGCGGCCGAGAGGACTAGTAGAGTCCTGTGTGGTGTCGTCAAAACCACTGTTTATCGCGGCTACGCTAAGATGCAACTTCTCAACAAATCCTGTCATCTGATGTGAGAACAAAGATAAAGTGCCTTTGTTCACTTCATTATTGATTATCTATCAGTTCAAGTGCACCTGTGGTGCCACTTATGTTGGTCGAACGATGAGGCGGTTGTCGAAACGCGTCAAAGAGCATCATCCACGCTGGCTTCAACGCGGGTCGAACGGCAAGGATTCCGGCTCAGTTACCGCCCATTTACTAGATCCAGGGTATCCGATCGGAGCGGAAAACGCTTTCAGTGTTGTGTACAGAGTGCCACGTAACGAATCTAAGGCGATCAGATGCTGAACGTTAGAGAAGGCCGAAGTGATTGGTTTACGGGTCCTAAAGCCTGAGCTATGCTCGCAAAAGAAGTTAGTCCATGCCCTTGAGCTTCCCTGGCCAAAGACTGAAGACATCACCTCGAAAGCATTGTGGTTCCGGGTCAATAGGTGCTCACACGATGACACTCACCACATTCTCCTACGTCTCTCCTCTATCAATCAATCGATTAACCGACTAACCGATCGAATGACAAACCGACCGATAGACCTACAGACTACCGTCTGTGCCCTCTGCCCTCCACTTTTCTCATCACGAATAAATGTGGTTGTAATGGCTTGAAAATGAATCATCGAAAACAAGTATTAGCCTACACAACGTGTTTTGATCTAAACCGTGGGTCTGTTCACTACTTTCCGATATATATATATATATATATATATATATATATATATATATATATATATATATATATATATATATATATATATATATGCAAGCATTTCGTTTGGTCTTGTCCATTACACACGTAAAACGTGTCAGTTTATATATCAGACGGTACACGGGATACACAGTAGAAAAAAATGAGGTAAATATTTATCACAATTGAGTTTCGTAATTCGTACGGGGGTTACACCGGGGAAGGTAGACTGTTTGCTATGATATTGTCTGCGCACAGGGAGGAGGGTTTTTGTTTCCATCCATACAGCTTGACTAAAGGCTAGCAGTTTTACATTGGGGTTGCGTAATCAGGTCAAGGTGATGGCTTGTTGATAGCTGATGCTTTGCGATAGATGGCGCTGGATTTCTCGTTGGAATTGTTCTTGATTCATTGAGAGCAAAGGTCGTTTTCGAATGCTTTCAGCCAATCGGTCTGTTTTGTCGATGTACGTATCACAGTAACTGCAAGTGAACTGGCATACAATACGTGAGGTGTTAAGGCTAATTTGACTATCGAAGTGAACATTGAATCTTAGCCTTCTGAGGGGTCTCGATTCAAAATGTGACTTCATTCATCCTTAAGGGTGGATTCTCGGCAACATACTCGTCGGTAAATTATTCGTTGCGTAAAATTGTTGTCCATTCAAGTTATGAAAAATGTATAAACAGATAATCTATTCTAGTGTTGGTAACAAAGAAACGATAGTCAAAAGAGTTATGACAGGTCTTTTTGAGTTTATCGGACACAAGTGATTGGTTGTTGAGATGACTTGCAACGTAGGGTGGAATAAACAAACGATGAACGGTGGTCCTGGTTTGAAACAAGTTGTATTTACATCAAGTAGACTAGGAAGAAACGCCCTGGAAATACTTTGTGAAATCGGAATGGATATTTAACTCGTCATATGGAGAAATTCCTTTAATCTCGTTTAGTCCAGATCTCGTGCTATCCACCGCAACTTTTTATCTTGTATTTACCAAACAGTTTGTTTCCCATGCGCTTAGGCCACTAGTTTCCACTCCGACCATCACACGCGCCTGTGTGATAATTTGTTTATTCAATACCACTGCAACATGTAATTGTAGCCCTTTTTCTATGACAGATATTGATTGACCTTAATTATCATGGGTATAACTGCCAGCCTTATCTGTTCGTATTGAACTCCGATTCTAAACACAATTTATCGCTTACGTAACCTTTCTCCCACCTTTAGGTATTTATGTTCACTGAGCCATTGGTATAAATGACCCTTTCTGTTATTGCGTCATAACTGCCTGGGTTACTTGACAAGGCTCCAAACTTTTGCACGTAATTATATTTCCCTCTCTATCTGCCTTATCTGTGTGAATGACTGAACTTCAGCCATCCCGTTATGATCATGCCACTTTCTCATAGCCATGCGATTCCGTTTGTTCTTCACCACGCTTGTGTGTGTGTGTGTGTGTTCCTCCAGGCGATTACTTCTCTTTTAACCCTTAACTGGTCAGAATGCTCCCCATAAATAGGGTCTTTCTTTGTAAGCCAATAGACTCTCTCCTGCATGGCTGTCTTGAGCTTTTCCTGTCTATTTTTGCCAGGGCTTTTTAAAGCCTTTTTTGACTGTCATGATTCTGTAGTCGGTTTGGGGTAGGTTGTTGTTATTAGTTGATATTTTGTCCTATAGTACACGTAGTAAAGCGAGCTTGTGTTCTCCGCCTTGAATCTCGAGGTTCGTTTGTCTGCGAGTTACTCAATTACGGGACGTTAATCCTGTACATACACAGTTATTGGCGCTTGCATTTGACGCGTCAAATCCGATAAGATGGTTATTGATGCTGAGTTTTTTCACAGAAAGAATAATGCTTCTCTGTAAGCAAATCTATTACTCCAAGAAGAACGGTTGAGGTGACCAATCAGAGTTGTCTAATAATTTGGTAGGAAAAATGGAGTTTCCAGAGTTGGCTTCATGGAGGGGGGGGGGGACGGAAAACGACCCCTTGTGTCATCAAGTTGTGCATATATCCAGTGAATGTGTTTCTGTTTCAAAATGCCGCTTTTCAGAAGAAACATCTCACTCACTGTGAAAATCCCAGGAAAACCCGTGGATATCAGAACGATCTGCTTTAGGTAGGCTGGTCAATCCGCGCGTTTGAAGCAGGCTTTACCAGTGTGGTTTTGTCTCTGGAGTGGAATATTTTTACATCACAACGCATCCGAAAGTCAATAAGACTGTAAAAATGTATGATGAATGCTCCAGATAAATGGAACCCCAGGGGATTTGAAAAAATGTCGTTCTCTGTTTATCGGACGTACCAGATCCAGTGAACTGCTAAATCCTATTCCTTCGGCTAGGAGCTTGGACTAGGCGATTCCCAACAATGCGGCGTCAACTGATTTATCACAAGGGTTGACGTTTGCCCAGATCGTTACTTCTCAATTAGGACAGCTTCTTTCTACTCTTCCTCAGTTCCGGTTCCTAGCTGAGTGCCTCCGGCTTCAGTACTTGGTCCCCGTTGTCTGATCACTTATAACAACGATCTACTTTGATGATATCTGAGCCAGTAGATCAGTGTTCGTGGATGGTGTGACGCTATGGGGATCAGAAAAATAATTGCATTTGGCCGTGTATTGAACCGCTGGTCTACTGACCAGGGCACCGTCAATCAGCGTCGAAAATTCATCTCGCTGATTGTTGGCCGAGCTCACGGTCAACCATTCTCGGTGGCTAGAAACATCCAGATGTAGATAGTGGATCACCACAAGATACTACGATTTTGGCTCTCTAATGATCTTTCCTCTTCGTCCTGTGAAAGAGAAGTCACAAAATTCAGTTTCCATGTTCTTATTATGACGGTGTACTTTCCCTAAGATCTTGAATAGAACTTCCATATTCTCTACGGAACTTTTGTTCATCCCCTGTTGGAATACGAAAATTAAATTGGGTACACGATAATTTCCTGGGATAATCACCCCAATAAAACGAGTCTGGAAAAAGATAATAAGGATCGCGTATGACCAACAAGAAAACTCCTATACAGCTCGCTCGACTAAGCTAAATCGTTGTTTTTTAAACGTCATCAGACGTACACCGTGTGATCTTTTCCTCATGTACAACTTAACTTTTGCAAATTTGGGGGTTCAATTTTCTTACACGTTCGACGATGGAGTTGCTGAGACCATGCCGTAGGAAATATTTTTGAGCCACGTGTTTGCCCATCTATACGCCGAACAACTTTCAATTGCAGAATAATACCTCCGTGTGACCTAGGTTTTCACACGAATTTGTAGCAGCTTCATCAAAAACAGTTCTCAGGACTTATTCAGATCGTCACCCAGGCTAAATTCCTGGCTCACATCCCCCACCAATTCTTATCCCTACTTCACTCATCTTCTCCCGTAATACATTTAAGTTCGACCTTTTTTCTTCCTTCCCTTTTTAACAGTCTATGCAAAACACAGAAAGCAGTCAGGAAGGAAAACCACAAATTAAATTTCATGCATTTTTTTTAATTCGTTAACTCCCGCTTTCACCTGCAATCACTTGCAAATAGATTTTCCACCGCCACAGAGCAGCAAAATAAGATTGATGTTATTGTGTTCAGAAATCAGTAGTAATACAAAACACAGAATGCGGGAAAACCGCTTATGAACGCACGCTTAAGCCCGTGCGGAAAACGGAGCAAGCTGCGCAAGCAATCGACACTGCCAAGCGAGGTCGTCCGGTGCGTAGCGACATGCGATTGGATGAATGATGCAATCAAATGCCAGGTGCGTACGCGTGACTAATCGTGGCGGCGAACAAGCATAAATCAGTGGGCAATCAGTAAGGTGGGTACGTGTGAGACTGTCTGATTGCATACGTGACCAACTGAACCGCCATTTTTGTATAACGTGTTTATTGTGTAGCTGTTTTACTTGGTTACTGCCCCCGTTGTTCAGTTTCGTGCCTTTCAGTCCGGGTAACCCAAACAAAAAGAAATAAAGTGCACGATCCCGGAATATTCGGACCCAAGCCTTGTCCCCGCGAATTACCCCAAGACTTTGAGTTATCCCGTCAGTCATTTTGTAACTCCCTTGTGACTACTACTCCGCCGGTCAAAAATCAGTTTTGAAATGTGGAACAAAAACCATTTTCAGCTTAAAATGTCCGACTGAATCTGGCTCAAATCCCTATGTCCTCTTCGGTTGAAGTCCTCCTAATCGGTAGTCTTTCTAAGGGTAAAATTGATGTAGCGACTATTCGTTGGCATAAAGTGATAAATTTACATTTAGATTTCAGAGACTGGTTCGCACTTTTGCTCAAATGGGCAATTGTAATTCAGCCTACTCGTAAAAGTGGTTGCTCTGCAAAATCTTATTCAAACCGGGTATTAGGTTTTTAGCTGGCCATGACTAGCGCTTTTGAACCCACCGCGATCAGAATTAAGTTTTATAGTCTCAAGAAGCTGCTTGAATTCTGACTCAATTCTGACCGCAACTAGACAGCAGTCACTTCCACTGCGGACTGCTTACTTGACATACGAATGACTCATGTCAATCACGCCTGTTGTATTCGTCCCGAACAGTCATGTGCTCACATACATGCAAACTTGATCTGAATCCCGTGCAATCATGGACACACGTTTACAATCGTACACATACGTACACAGTTGAGTTTTGCCGTGCTCCATCTCGGACGGCCCTGACCAATCAGATTGTACCACTTGTTGCACGACCTTGCCCCACTTAATCCGATTGTACCGTTGTCGTACTCTTTCGATTGCATACATCACTGACTCACACATTTGCATACGTGGTTGCGTTTTCGTTTGTTCGCTTGTACTGGCGCTTATTGTACGCTGCTACAGAATACACGTTCATTCGTATAGGGGTGTTTTCCTTCTCTTTACCGAATCCGGGATACAACGACGCCCTTCCCTCATGTTGGAAGACAGTATGTTTTCCTTATACCAAAGCTTGGTGACTTGTCCCAACATACCAACTACCGACCCGTTTTTCTCACATCAGTGATATCCCAAGTTATCGAAACTGTAAGTTAAAAACAACTGCTGTCGTACCTGAAACGTCATGTACTCATGAGGGTTTTGTTGACGAAGATCCAGTGGTGATTGAATGACATGCATCTCACTTATCGGCTGCTCTCTGATGGACGATCACCGTGTTTCCAGATATTCCAAAAGCCACTGATCATGTGTGGCACGAAGGTTTGGTGTAAAAACTACTTGTGTTCATATTTTCATCTGAACTTCTCCAAACTCGACACCGTATTGGCGAACGCTTAACTGCGATCCGAATCGATGGGGCTCTGTCGAACACATAATAATTGAATTCTGGTGCCTCCCAAAGGAATTCTACTATACCATATACAGTGCTTGCTTTCCATTAATGACCTTTCTCCCATACCTCTAGACCCTGTGCGTGCTTTAATCGATGACACCATCTTCCAAAACTCTGTTCCCTATTCACCTTTTCGTGGCTGATCAACTAACATCTCTCACAAACATTCCAACGTTAGTTTACCGTTGAATTCCAATCTTGCTTTTATGCTTACGGTCTGCTTTAGCTTCTCCACCGCGTTTATTTGCATTTGTGCATTGCTTACAACGGTGCTATTTCAGTACCACGATATACACAATACATCTTCCTATCTGTCAGCCGACTCGAGTCTCCTATGCTAATGTGAAGGAGGGAATTTCGTTGGTATTTAGCTTCGAAGTTCGACAGAAGACACTCGGGGTCTTCAGCCGTTTGTCCTCTTTACAGGATAAATTTTTGCCCCTTAATCTCTATGGATCATCAGGGATTTTCCAAAATGTCACTGATTCTCTCATTTCTGATTTTCATATTGTCACCTTTCACCTAGATGGCATTACAGTGTACGTACCAAACAAGGAACTACATGATGAACGCATGTATTCGTGGTTCGGACGATTCCGTGCGCAGGACTTAGCTATTGCTAGCCACAAAAGCATTTTTGAAACCCTCTGTGATAATCACAATGAAATGAATTGACAGTCCGTATTGAAATTGCCCACGCCCAGAACTACGCAAACGGAAGTAGCAAGGAGACCAAGGCTGTGGAATAGCACGTTAGTTGTATTGCACAACTGGTTCGTATAAATATGTTAAATCAGAAAAGATAATTGGTAGACTCAGAGATGACCAACCACGGGGAGCTCTTGTGGACTTGTCCGTGGTGATCCAGATTCGTTGAAAATCATCCATGTACGTGGTTACGAAGCTGTACTTGGCCGTATCACATGTGCTGAATCACCACAACCATCCTCCCTCCAGAGTTCCTCGTCAATTTGGCTCGTCTGTCGTATTGATCTTCGGACTTCAGTTGATGGCTGTGGCTCGGCCGCTGCAGCAGCCGTTTCAGGAGGCGAAATGGATGTATCACAGTCATCCACACGGTTCCCGTCATGATCCTCGGTCGCCTCAGTCATACCATTGGTTACATCGCTGGTTGCTACTTTGAAATGGATTTGGCTGGGGTGGAGCCGATGCGCCGACGCATCATCCAAGTCCGTGATCTCGACCATAGATTGACCAAGTTGTCTGGTGATTATTCCACGGGTTGGTCGAAGCTCGTTGCCAAGGAAGTATGTGACATCACTGGATTAAAAACATATCAGCGATGACCGTAGTCTACCGGACTTGAAGAGAGCAGCTGGACTCTCCTTAGTGGTTGTATGCATTGCGTTTCTGTACTGCAACAAGAAATTGTCGAGAAACGCTTCCAAGTCGGGCAGCATCCTTGGGTAGGTTGATGTTATTGTACTTTTCATAGGAAGCACCAAGTTTTTCGCTGCGCCGTCAAAACATGGGTGGCGTGGTGCCGTACATAGACGCCAACACCCGACTCTATCAAGCCAGCTTTTCAGCTCCGCCGCACAGGACGATGATCCATTGTCGGTGACCAATACCTGTGGGATTCCTTCTCTGATGAAGCATTTCCGTAACACCTGGATTACGAACGAGGCGGTTGGTGAACTCGTCACGAACACTTCCGGCCATTTAGAGTAGGAATCGATCAGTACAAGGGCGTGATAGCGGTTCAAGAATGGACCACATAAGTCAGCATAAACTCTCTGCCATGGTATGTAGCTTTCGGGCCATGGATTCCAGTCGTTTCGCCTCGCTTGGACTTTGTGCAGACAAGCATCACAGTTGTTTGCCGTAGTGCAAATATCCGCATCAAATCCCGGCCACCGACACATCCGTCGAGCAATTGACTTCATTTAATCCACGCCCAAGTGGCCTCTGTGTAGTTCACCCAAAACCGACTTGCGCAATGTAGGTGAAAAGACAAGCCGGTCACCTCGACAAAGAACGCCGTCGGGTTGTATACTGAATTACTCTCGCAGTGCGAAGAACTGAGGAAACTTCCGCTTCACCTCGGGCAGCCATCCCTTTCTGATCGCCAAAATCACAGACTAGTAGTATCGTCTTGTTTGCTTGTTCAATTCTTCCCTCGACACAGGCCCAACCGGCCAAATGAAATGGCACTGGTCAGCAGCTGTGAATCGTGAGTAACGGGACAGGAAGTTCGCCTGCAGGATTTTCTTGCCGGGTCGATGTGTCATGTTTATAGGCTGCCAGAGCAATGCTTCAACGCTGGATCATAGCAACCGTGGATTTGGCGACGGATTTACCTGGGTTATACAGGAACTGAAGAGCCTGATGATCGGTGACAATCGTGGACTTCACTCCGAATAGGTATTTGTTTCGTCGGCGTACCGCTCAGAAAAAGGTCAAAGCTTTCTTCTGCGTTTGGGAGTAACCCTTCTCTGCAGTAATAAGAAGACAGGAGAAGCAGATGACTGGACATCCTTGTTGTTCCAGAAAAGCTCCCATCCCAGCTTCGGACGCGTCAGTGATCAGCAAGGTCGACTGAGATGGTGCAAATGGCGCCAGTATCGGTCGGTCAGTGATATTTTGAGTAAGATCGAGCGGTCTCAGTTCACACTTTTCGTTCCACTGCCACACATCGGACGACTGAGATGGAAACGATGGTTGGGCTCTTTTTGCAAATTTCAGAATGAACCTGGAGTAGTACTGCAGGCACCCAAGAATTGATCGTAGGTGCGCCTGATTTTTCGGTGATTCGATGCAAATCAGGGGTTTGAAACGCTCGGGATCGGGTCGGTTTCCATCTAATTCGGTGACACGAACTTGCACTTAGGGGCTTTGATCAATATATTCCTTTCCACGAACCTCTCCAGCAACCTACGCAATCTGTGGTCATGTGCATCCTTCGTGGACTAAAAATCAGCTAATCATCCTAATATGCCATCACCCCCTCGATATCATGGATCACCTCATCCCTCGCAGCTCGGTATATCCCGGATAACATGTGCAGAGCAAACGGCAAGAAACTGTATTGGAACGTGCCACATGGAGTGGTCTGGACTCCGGGTGCAGCGCAATTTGCAAGTACGCAACAGCCAGATCGATTTTTGAGAACAACTTGCTACTATGCATGCATTTCATGAAGTCCTCAGGTTCCATCTTAGTTGCCGCACATCCGTAAACGAGGATTCGAGGTCAATCGGTGATCACCACAAATCCGGTATGTCTGTCGGTCGCTTTTCTTGACCACCAAAATCTGGGTCACCCAAGCAGATGAAGTCACACGCGCAATGATACGGTCTTGCTCCATTTTGGTAAGTAATTTCAGAATGCCCTCTCTCTGGCCGTACGGCAACACCTGGCGCTTTAGGAATACCGGGTCACCATCCACTTCCAACTTCGCGGGCTCAACAGCCATGTCACCTTTGTTGTTCGAGCATTATGCGATCAACTGCTGAAGAAGAAGCTGATTCACCGGATTGCCAGATGTCGTTTGGAGGGTTATCGATTTCCCGAAGGCACGTAGGACCTTCCAAACCAGAATCAATGGACTGTCTATGAAAATTAGGAATTGTACCGGGTTATATTCACCGTCCCAGCAGTGAGAGTCGATGTCCAGTAACATCGAGAACGCGCACAGCAGTGGGGCGTATGGGTACACTGGGCTGAACCAAGTCGAATACTGACTTCGGAATAAAGGACTCACAGATCCCGGTATCCACAATGAACTGATGTATCAAGCCGCATTGGAACTGGACTGATCTTTACAGGTATTGGTTTGATTCACTCGAAATCTTCAGCGTGTATACCGGACTATCATCAGTTTTTGGATCTTCAGTGGTTGCATTTGGACTGACGACATACCTTGCGAAAGTGACCAAGCTTTCCACAGGAATGGCACACAGCACAACAAAAACGACAGGTGGAAAGTAGGTGAAATTCGCCGCACGGAAAGCAATGATTCGGTTGTAATGCTTTGCTTTCAGGAATTATTTTGTTAGCAGGCTTCGGTTGAGGCGTTTGACTTGTAGGGGCTGGTTTACGGGGACGAACATGTTGATAGTGCACGGAATGTACAGCCGTCGCATCGGCTACGTCATCGAATTGTTCGCAGGTTGACCGGGCTTCGGAGAACGTAAAGTCGGGCTTCAGCAATAGCTTCTTTTGCAACTCCGGATGATTTGAGTTGGCAATGAGGCGGTCACACAACTGGATTCAAATTGATCACCGACATTACACTTTGCAGCCTGTGTCTGAAGTTTCAGGATGAGTTCACGGCACTCCATGTTGGGACCACAAACCAGTGAATGGAATTTGGCACTTTCGGTCGCCTGGAAATCTACCGGAACCACGTGGCCTAGCAGTAGAGTCTTCAACTCGTCGAACAGAACTGCAGCAGGGGTTCTCGGATACGCAAGGTTTTTTATCAACGAGTGTAATGAACGGCCGCCAGCTGTCAAAAAGAAGGTAGTCTGGTTCTCTTTCTTCACATCCTTTCATATGCTACACCATAACTCGAAACGTTCAATCCAGTCTTCGATTTCAGATACACTATCATGCAGGTTCATCTGTTCAATACTGGGCAGCCTCATGACGCGATGCCAATTGTAATAGTTGTAATGAACTGAACTGGAAGTCCGTATTGAAATTGCCTCCACCCAAAACCAAGCGAACGAAAGTAGCAAGAAGACCAAGGCTTCGGAAAAGTACGTTAGTTGAATGAATATGTTAAATCAGAAAAGATAATTGGTAGACTCATAGATGACCAATCACAGGGAGCTTCTGTTGGACTTGTCCGCGGCGATCCTGATTGGATGAGGCTCATCCATGTAAGTGATTACGAAGCTGTACCTGACCGTATCCCATTTGACAGCTGCTGAATCACCACACACTTTTTCACCTGTTTGGGACGAACAAGGTTTTTGACCTTTCCGTGACTATTCTTATTCCTGATCTTATGCACAGTCATCTACGACCCTCAAAGAAGTTCATCCCTTATTGGGTTCACTTCAATATTATTCCGCATCCAGTGCAAACGTTTCTTCTAAAGCAACACCCTTGTTCGACCTTTGGTTAGAAAAATTATTTCAATGGTCGTCTGTACGTTAGCGTGCAATTCGAAGGTTGTTCCATTTTCTTCCTGCCGAGCTGTTTCACCTCAAGTATCTTCCCAGCTTGCCATCACCTGTTATCGGAACTGTGCTCAAACAGCATGACCTGATACTGTTCATTTCGCGCCAATTAAGTCCCGCAGAAAGCAGATGCTCACAGGCACAATGTAAAGCTCTAGCCGCATTTCGGGCAGTCTATCGATTACACAACCACTTTTTTGGTTCGCTTTTCTCATCCGTGACAAATCAAGAGGCATCGAAGCTCAATAAATATCCCTACATTTAGTTAGCGAAATCATCCGTAACCATGGTTCAACTGTGGGATGTTGGTCTTAGTGCACATTCCTATGATACTCCGCATCATCAAGTATGTGGTGTTTGTAGATAGCAGTTAAACGTGCCACGTTTGTACTGCATTTCTTTGTACGGGCATAAAAACAAAACCTGGCCGTAGCCGGCAAGTAAGTAGAAACAGTTAAACTGCAAGTGTCTTCACGCACAAAAGAGTAAGTCCAATCAGTACACAGCAAAATAAATCAGTCAGTACTGCTTGCGCTGAAGCAGGACTAAAGGTCAGTACCAAGTAAGTGACTGTCCATGCATGAAACGGATATCGGTCGGTTGTCCGCATGGTATGCTTGACTTTAATCAGACACAACAAAGCGGATACCATTCCGTATTGTTGCGTCCAAGACTCAGTAAACTGAACGAGCGTACGTATGCGTGGCAGAAGTTGTATTCCGGATCAACGTTTGGCAAGCGCAAGCGTAAGCATCTGTCAGTCGGACGAAAGTGGTTAGCGCATATTAGTCGCACATGGAACTAACTGCATGTGAGAGGTAGAGACGAACAAAGCAAGGCGAAACACAGACAGGCATCGCACTTGCGAGTACAAGGCGAATGTGGTTGGAATGAATCACGAGCCAAAGTCAATGCCACAGGAATTAGCAGACTACTCATCCCTTTATGCCATTTCTGAGGAAATGTCTTTGTGGTTTTTAACCTAACCGTTCCGTTAGGTCAATCAAATCTAATCCGTTAAGCTTGAAAATATTACAGTGCTAATTTGTCTTGTGTCCGAAGTGGTTGGAAAGCTGATTTCATACTTCGACTTCCGGGGTTTTACAAGCTTCAAGAAAGTAGTGCTGCCATTTGTGATAGCGTCTTGTTTTTCAATGATCACAAATGGTAACACCTACTTCTCGATGAGCCTTCCTGACGGATTTGGATCTCGAACATCTCGGCATTGAAAAGATGAAATCCTCGGCCCGACTCACCGGTTGTTGGTCTGAACTGAACAGTGATTTGTGCCACTTTGCTAAACGCTGCACTGACTGTGTGTGCACAAAATTCATTCCCAACCGTTGGGTGGACTGTGTGGCTCATATCATGCGTGGCCTGGCAGCGTGTTCATGCTGATTATTGTGAACCATTCAACAAGTACTACGCCCTCGTTATCATCGAATATTATTCCAAGTGGCCAGAGGTTTGATTCACTAATTCACCGTGTTCTAAATTCACTATTACTGAGCTACACAAGACATTTGGCTGAGAAGGAGTACCATATTCATTGGTATACATATATGTTCAGTTTAGACAGAGAATGTGGATACACTCTAGAAAAGTCGAATTTCTCAACTTCCTACTCAAAGCCTTGTTAGTAGACAAAAGGAAGCGAATATCAGAAAGCAAATAATGGAGTCAGCTAGAAAAGTGTACTCGAAAATTGAACGACAGAGAGGCAAAGTACCGGACTTGGTCGATTATTAATGTCAAATAATGATTCCAGGCTCTACAATAACCTTAGGGAGGAGTTCATAGGTGGCATATTATTTGTAAGTACATGGAGTACTAACAAGGTGAAGTGTGATAAAGCCAGTTGTCCAAAAGGGTTGCCGCCAAGGGTGCAAACTGAATTTACCTTCCTTTCATCCTCTGCGTTAACTCGTATACCTACCTGTTCCTTTGCGGATACCGACAGAGTGTAAAGGACAAAAAGAATGCCACCAACCAAACAAACTAACGGGAATGAACGTATCGCATTTGTTAATGAGCTTAATTCATCAACTTGCATAATCTATGCACATTTTCCATAAATAATCCTGTTTGCTGTCTTGATTATAGCCACAAAATCATAGCTACTGCGAACAAGAAATAGATTCCGATTCCGTAGAATAAATACGATAGGCAGTCCTCAAGCTTGCGTACAGCACTGTGGGCTATCCCCACTCTTTCCCACAGTAGCTGTGGGCAGTGTGCTGCTTGGAACTGCATCTTGGTTCCGGTACTTCCGGTGAGCTGGAATACGGACTACTGGACAACGGGAGAGGGCTCAGCTTTGCAGAATTCTGTTTTGCTTGAGTGGTGCAAACCACCCCATCTTGGAAAATCTATCGGATATTACAAAGTAAGAGTTATGGACCGCACGCACAACACGCGGCCACCTTGGTGACACGTCCGTTAAAGTTGATAAGTTGCCACAACGGATTAACTCCTCCACGTCGTCCGCAGTCGGGTAACATTGATGGGAACTTCGTGCAAACATTAAACAGTGCTATCGAATCTAAAAATCCAGGAGCATTCAGCGAGCCTCAGAGAATTGTGGACAGCTTCCTAATGCAGTATTGTGATTCTCTCCGTTAAACTGTAGATAGTAGTCCCGTGAGATTGTTTAAGAACCGTACACTTCGAACAAGTTCACTCCAAAGAGAGGGAAAACAAGTTGTTTACCACGGAGGGATTGTTCTGAGACTTTACCAGACATTTTACTTAAGCAGCTGGGGAATAGACTTTGTCAGATTTAGGATCTTACTGATAGTTCTATACATCGACGGAATGTAGACCAAATGGTTTATATTCCTGTTTTTGATTGCAATCCAGTCGGTTCTAATTCTGACCTTTCGGAGTCTTTCCGAGATGGAAACGATCCCAGTGGAAATTTCAGTTTAACAGAATTGATCCAGAAATCTGAAAGTTTACTAAACAAAGAACGCCGTGATTATAATAAATCGGAACTTTATTCAAGCCATGGCGAATATGATAATTGTTGATGACAATACTTTGTGCTGTTTCAAAGCCTCTGTAAAAACATGCAGAGTAAGGTTGCGCATAATGCCGTTTCAGTAACGTGCAATCTCTACTAGAGTCCTCAATAATCCAGTACACGTAGTCTGAACTGAAACGTTCCTGCCTTCGTCGCGTACAGTTCTACTACTCTAGTGCAATTTCCAAATATCCGAGACACTTAGAACTACTTCTGGCTGTCCTTCCGGAGCGAACCGATTGACAGACCTTCTCACTCGATCCTACCACCTACCTTAGATAACTCCTCTAGAAGCGCCCGTAACAAATCTGGCTTTGAAGGTTGTAAAGTGGGTTAAATCAAGGCATGTGACAACTAGACGGCCATATTTTCATGCTGTGGGAGTTTTCAAGGCCAGTTTTCGATAGCTTTCTCGTCCGTGGAACATTTTGTTCGTTTCTCTGAGGTAGTGTCTTCCGGGTAATGGCGTCATTGTGTGACAGTCATCAGGGAAAAGACCGTCTTATAACCCCAAAATTTATCCAGGTAGTTGGCGTATAATGCTAACGGTAACGAAATGAATATGCTTTACGGTTCAGCTCCCAGTAATAGTAGCACTTTTTACAATTATCTTCTTTGGCTCTACGGATTTAATGCTTCCCGCTGAAACTGAGAGGAGAAATGCCTTGGTGAGATTGATTCTACTTCATGCAACCGTTTTCAGATTTCGCAACAGTTTGGGCGGAGCGGAGTGACCTTGAAAATTGACGGGTAATTGGGCTACCAACCAATCAGAGAAAACAACAGCGCGATAAAATTAAAACGAGAATTACCAATAAATGAATTCAATTCATTCGGCTTTTAACACATCATACACCGTATCCGGGAAGTTGAACTTACGAAAGGTAAGCGACTTCTACTTGATAATCTTAGCATAGTGTATCATGGTAGTGATTAAGCACCTGTCACACCTGATACGGTCAGGTGCAGCTTCGTAATCACTTACATGGATGAGCCTCATCCAATCAGGATCGCCGCGGACAAGTCCAACAGAAGCTCCCTGTGATTGGTCATCTATGAGTCTACCAATTATCTTTTCTGATTTAACATATTCATTCAACTAACGTGCTTTTCCGAAGCCTTGGTCTTCTTGCTACTTTCGTTCGCTTGGTTTTGGGTGGAGGCAATTTCAATACGGACTTCCAGTTCAGTTCATTACAACTATTACAATTGGCATCGCGTCATGAGGCTGCCCAGTATTGAACAGATGAACCTGCATGATAGTGTATCTGAAATCGAAGACTGGATTGAACGTTTCGAGTTATGGTGTAGCATATGAAAGGATGTGAAGAAAGAGAACCAGACTACCTTCTTTTTGACAGCTGGCGGCCGTTCATTACACTCGTTGATAAAAAACCTTGCGTATCCGAGAACCCCTGCTGCAGTTCTGTTCGACGAGTTGAAGACTCTACTGCTAGGCCACGTGGTTCCGGTAGATTTCCAGGCGACCGAAAGTGCCAAATTCCATTCACTGGTTTGTGGTCCCAACATGGAGTGCCGTGAACTCATCCTGAAACTTCAGACACAGGCTGCAAAGTGTAATGTCGGTGATCAATTTGAATCCAGTTGTGTGACCGCCTCATTGCCAACTCAAATCATCCGGAGTTGCAAAAGAAGCTATTGCTGAAGCCCGACTTTACGTTCTCCGAAGCCCGGTCAACCTGCGAACAATTCGATGACGTAGCCGATGCGACGGCTGTACATTCCGTGCACTATCAACATGTTCGTCCCCGTAAACCAGCCCCTACAAGTCAAACGCCTCAACCGAAGCCTGCTAACAAAATAATTCCTGAAAGCAAAGCATTACAACCGAATCATTGCTTTCCGTGCGGCGAATTTCACCTACTTTCCACCTGTCGTTTTTGTTGTGCTGTGTGCCATTCCTGTGGAAAGCTTGGTCACTTTCGCAAGGTATGTCGTCAGTCCAAATGCAACCACTGAAGATCCAAAAACTGATGATAGTCCGGTATACACGCTGAAGATTTCGAGTGAATCAAACCAATACCTGTAAAGATCAGTCCAGCTCCAATGCGGCTTGATACATCAGTTCATTGTGGATACCGGGATCTGTGAGTCCTTTATTCCGAAGTCAGTATTCGACTTGGTTCAGCCCAGTGTACCCATACGCCCCACTGCTGTGCGCGTTCTCGATGTTACTGGACATCGACTCTCACTGCTGGGACGGTGAATATAACCCGGTACAATTCCTAATTTTCATAGACAGTCCATTGATTCTGGTTTGGAAGGTCCTACGTGCCTTCGGGAAATCGATAACCCTCCAAACGACATCTGGCAATCCGGTGAATCAGCTTCTTCTTCAGCAGTTGATCGCATAATGCTCGAACAACAAAGGTGACATGGCTGTTGAGCCCGCGAAGTTGGAAGTGGATGGTGACCCGGTATTCCTAAAGCGCCAGGTGTTGCCGTACGGCCAGAGAGAGGGCATTCTGAAAGTACTTACCAAAATGGAGCAAGACCGTATCATTGCGCGGCAACTAAGATGGAACCTGAGGACTTCATGAAATGCATGCATAGTAGCAAGTTGTTCTCAAAAATCGATCTGGCTGTTGCGTACTTGCAAATTGCGCTGCACCCGGAGTCCAGACCACTCCATGTGGCACGTTCCAATACAGTTTCTTGCCGTTTGCTCTGCACATGTTATCCGGGATATACCGAGCTGCGAGGGATGAGGTGATCCATGATATCGAGGGGGTGATGGCATATTAGGATGATTAGCTGATTTTTAGTCCACGAAGGATGCACATGACCACAGATTGCGTAGGTTGCTGGAGAGGTTCGTGGAAAGGAATATATTGATCAAAGCCCCTAAGTGCAAGTTCGTGTCACCGAATTAGATGGAAACCGACCCGATCCCGAGCGTTTCAAACCCCTGATTTGCATCGAATCACCGAAAAATCAGGCGCACCTACGATCAATTCTTGGGTGCCTGCAGTACTACTCCAGGTTCATTCTGAAATTTGCAAAAAGAGCCCAACCATCGTTTCCATCTCAGTCGTCCGATGTGTGGCAGTGGAACGAAAAGTGTGAACTGAGACCGCTCGATCTTACTCAAAATATCACTGACCGACCGATACTGGCGCCATTTGCACCATCTCAGTCGACCTTGCTGATCACTGACGCGTCCGAAGCTGGGATGGGAGCTTTTCTGGAACAACAAGGATGTCCAGTCATCTGCTTCTCCTGTCTTCTTATTACTGCAGAGAAGGGTTACTCCCAAACGCAGAAGAAAGCTTTGACCTTTTTCTGAGCGGTACGCCGACGAAACAAATACCTATTCGGAGTGAAGTCCACGATTGTCACCGATCATCAGGCTCTTCAGTTCCTGTATAACCCAGGTAAATCCGTCGCCAAATCCACGGTTGCTATGATCCAGCGTTGAAGCATTGCTCTGGCAGCCTATAAACATGACACATCGACCCGGCAAGAAAATCCTGCAGGCGAACTTCCTGTCCCGTTACTCACGATTCACAGCTGCTGACCAGTGCCATTTCATTTGGCCGGTTGGGCCTGTGTCGAGGGAAGAATTGAACAAGCAAACAAGACGATACTACTAGTCTGTGATTTTGGCGATCAGAAAGGGATGGCTGCCCGAGGTGAAGCGGAAGTTTCCTCAGTTCTTCGCACTGCGAGAGTAATTCAGTATACAACCCGACGGCGTTCTTTGTCGAGGTGACCGGCTTGTCTTTTCACCTACATTGCGCAAGTCGGTTTTGGGTGAACTACACAGAGGCCACTTGGGCGTGGATTAAATGAAGTCAATTGCTCGACGGATGTGTCGGTGGCCGGGATTTGATGCGGATATTTGCACTACGGCAAACAACTGTGATGCTTGTCTGCACAAAGTCCAAGCGAGGCGAAACGACTGGAATCCATGGCCCGAAAGCTACATACCATGGCAGAGAGTTTATGCTGACTTATGTGGTCCATTCTTGAACCGCTATCACGCCCTTGTACTGATCGATTCCTACTCTAAATGGCCGGAAGTGTTCGTGACGAGTTCACCAACCGCCTCGTTCGTAATCCAGGTGTTACGGAAATGCTTCATCAGAGAAGGAATCCCACAGGTATTGGTCACCGACAATGGATCATCGTCCTGTGCGGCGGAGCTGAAAAGCTGGCTTGATAGAGTCGGGTGTTGGCGTCTATGTACGGCACCACGCCACCCATGTTTTGACGGCGCAGCGAAAAACTTGGTGCTTCCTATGAAAAGTACAATAACATCAACCTACCCAAGGATGCTGCCCGACTTGGAAGCGTTTCTCGACAATTTCTTGTTGCAGTACAGAAACGCAATGCATACAACCACTAAGGAGAGTCCAGCTGCTCTCTTCAAGTCCGGTAGACTACGGTCATCGCTGATATGTTTTTAATCCAGTGATGTCACATACTTCCTTGGCAACGAGCTTCGACCAACCCGTGGAATAATCACCAGACAACTTGGTCAATCTATGGTCGAGATCACGGACTTGGATGATGCGTCGGCGCATCGGCTCCACCCCAGCCAAATCCATTTCAAAGTAGCAACCAGCGATGTAACCAATGGTATGACTGAGGCGACCGAGGATCATGACGGGAACCGTGTGGATGACTGTGATACATCCATTTCGCCTCCTGAAACGGCTGCTGCAGCGGCCGAGCCACAGCCATCAACTGAAGTCCGAAGATCAATACGACAGACGAGCCAAATTGACGAGGAACTCTGGAGGGAGGATGGTTGTGGTGATTCAGCACATGTGATACGGCCAAGTACAGCTTCGTAACCACGTACATGGATGATTTTCAACGAATCTGGATCACCACGGACAAGTCCACAAGAGCTCCCCGTGGTTGGTCATCTCTGAGTCTACCAATTATCTTTTCTGATTTAACATATTTATACGAACCAGTTGTGCAATACAACTAACGTGCTATTCCACAGCCTTGGTCTCCTTGCTACTTCCGTTTGCGTAGTTCTGGGCGTGGGCAATTTCAATACGGACTGTCAATTCAGTTCATTACGACTCGTGAAATTATCTTCAATGGTGGCGTTAAAGCAAGTCAACGTGTTTTATTCGTTCAGCGCCCTTTGTTGTTTAACCGAATGTTGACTACTGTGCTTGACGGACGCTCGATGGTAGCTCATGGACGCTCCTTACGCAAGCTCACTTAACTACTATTGTTCCCGATAGCATTCTCCTTCGAATAGGAAGTGGAAAACATATCGTATTGGCGTAAAGTCAAGTTTTGTAGTAACGAATACGTGGTCCGCACTCGGTGGAAAGGGCGAACGAAAGGATTAACTAAGAAAGCGACGCTGAAAAGCCACTAACCTTACAGCGCTCTGATGTTCTTCTCTTGTGACTACTGAACCTTTTTCATGCGTCAAGTTGGTCGTCACTCATGCTTCTTTAATATCCTCAACTTGCTTGCCTTTGTTATCAACGAGCCAAGGAGGCCTGTCCACTGTTTGATAGCTAATATCACAGGAAATCAAGAGCCCATACTTCAACCTGGATTTTGTACAGAGGCTGACAGACTGACTGTTAACAAGACTCTATTATTTAAATGCAGTTAGTCAGCTCGTATCCCCACACGGTATATCGTCACAGCTTGAAGACGCCTGAGGGCAAACGCTGCATGATATAGATCACATCTAATCTGCTATCTCAAAGCTCGAACAGATGCACACCGAATCACGGTATTTGTTGTTCAAATTTCCCATTTTAATTAAATCATTCGAAGTGATAGATGCCTTGACCGATCGTGTGGCACACCACACAGACACCAACGAATCACCAGTTACTGCATGACTTCGCCCACAGGAATCGAAAAAACTGGATTTAGTCAAACTTGACTCTGGTACTGTACTTTCTGAAGGTCTTGTTCGTCCTTCTCGCAGTTCATGGGCTTAACTTTTACACGTGGTTCATAAAAAGGCCGACGTAGGCTGGAGATCGTGAGGCGACTATCGCGCATTAGGCTCATTTCCCCTTTACGATAATCTTCCCATACCCCACCAACACGATATCACGGTATCAATTCACGGCAAGATTATATTTTCTAAGATCGATTTAATACGAGCATATCACCACATTCCATTCATCTGTTGAGTTGCCGAGAAAACTGCTGCCACGACTCTTTTTGGCCTGTTTGAGTTCCTAAGTATGCCATTTGGATTGGGAAATGCTACTGTGACTTTTCAGAATTTTATCGACAGCAGCACGTCAAATCAATGAGTTTCTAATCGATCACAAGATTACTCAAAATGACATCAAACCTTGAGAAGATAAAGTACGCACTATTCTAGATCACGCTGTACGGTCCTCAGTACTCTGCGACATGTTTACTGGCCTTTCTCAAACAGTCATAAATATTGCATAAGATGTTGCTACATCCGTGGCTTCGTTGCACTTGTTGGGCTTGGCTCTGACATTTTCCTTTTGTAGTGAGCAGGTTTGAGGTGGTGATTTTGATGTTCTGTTAGAGTAACTGATGCACCTACTGGGCTTCGTTCCGTGAGGTTATTTTGTGTTTTGCAGATTGTACACCTGCAACCCCCATGAAAGAATCTGGTCTCGCATACCACACATTGGCTTTATTCTTCTCGTTGAACTTATTCACCATTGTAAAGCCGTCACTGTGAAATTGCGTTGATCGCGGTAATGTTTGAAACAACCCCTAAGATTCACTGATCTTTGTCGTGTGAGCATGAAATACCGAGGTTTGTAATAATTGCAACTTACCAAAAGGTGAAATTGTACCGTCATCGCCAGCATTAAATTGGATTTCTGATTCCCGTGTTGTGGAATCACAAAAAAGACAATTAATAACCCGGGACGCGTTACTCGAAGTGTTTTCGACAATATATCCAATACAGTACTCGATAATACACTTCTTGTACGAAGCAAGACGGAATGCTGGTGTGAAATGCCACGCGTCTTTTTGCCGGAATACCATATCAAGCAAACCATACCTCGCTCAAATCCAATGAATATTTTTGCTTGGCTGACTGTCTTTTGGATTCCACCTTTTACGCACAAACCTTAGGTCATCCGATCATCCGTGCACTCAGAAGCACCACACTCGAGTTTCGCTCTTGTTAGAGCTCATCAGCTGCGCGTATCCTCAACTGCACCCAGGGTTTGAATCCGGACCTTTTCACCTCGGAGGAGCATGTTTTACCCCAGCGCCATCCCGCTTTTCGTCCGAGTGGATCCGAAGCACCAAGTTCAGTTTGTTTAGAAATTGTCCTCGATGAACATTTTTGCTAATAACCTGCTCCTCCTTGGAGTATTCCTCCGGCGTGACTTTTTCGGAACTGCCTTAACTTCAACCACTTTCCGCTTCATTGATATTCGACCATCTCGTAGTGTAATATTTTGCAGTCATTGCCACTTGTGAATTCTGTTTGTGAGTCCTCATTGTCCTGTCTGTTTGACTACCTGGAAGATGCGAGATTTGGTGACGCCGGAACTCTGTCAAGTAAGTCGTTATGTTAGCCTTGTTTTCTTTCAGCGGTAAGCTGCAAGGATGATCGTTTTTGAGTAACGGTGGAAAGCGAAGTTGAAACAGAAAAACTTCAATTTCGATTCCGGTAACTTGGAGGGCGCCCGTGAGCTCTCTAAATTTAATCATGAAGCCCGTATCAAGATATCACGGAGCAGATGGAGTCGACAAAAAGGGCCAGCAATCACCAAACATCCGTAATAAAAATCCCCTTAGGGGAAAAAGCAATCTGGGAATGCTTGCTAGATATTGACTCTAAGCTGAGTGGCAATTTGCGTATTGCAGATAACCTAAATGAATCTGTGAGATGGCTAGTCGGTTGGAACTGCCACGAATCAAAATGGCGAAATTTAACAGGAATAGTGCAGATAATCTTCATTTCGTATGGCAATTCCAGACACAAATAGAAGACAGAGCTTCAGGTAATTCCCAATGGCTGAGCTATTCACCGCATTACTGCAAAGAAACGGCCGGAATTGTCAAGGAAGGATGTGTAATACTCCCCCCTTCTGAAGGTTATCATAGGGCAAGAGCTATTTTGTCAAAGATATTTTCGTAAGCCACACGTCATAGCAAGATCTCCCTGGAACGGTTGTTCAGTGGAAAGCCGGAAAGAGTTCGTTATTCAGATGCAGAGTTGTACACCGACTCTGTCGCCGGTGAATTGTTCTTGTGATCTCGGTACACTTTCCACCCTAGAAAGAACCCTTTGAAGGCTGATCATAGAACTTAGAAATCGGTGGGTCCAGAGAGCTAGTGATATCATCGACATGGGAAGAGAACCAAAGTTTTCGGTTCTAAGGGAGTATGTTACGAAAAGCGCCCCTGTCACAGAGAGTCCATACGGAGAAATGTTCGTCCACGAGAACCTTCCTAGAGCAAACCTGTCCGCTAATCAGACAGCAGTATAACATTCCAATACCGCTAAAACTAGAAAACAGTCTATGGGGTGGTCTTTGGTATGCACGGATAAGCAAAATTACAGTGTTGCACCGAATTTTAGAACCTACTTGTAGATGAGTAATGAAAGGTAGTGCTGCGTCGTAAAAGGTATTTCTTATGTTTAAAAGCAGGACACATTGCGTTTGACTACTGTGACAAAAAAGATTTTGCAGCAAACCCGCATGTCATGACAAACATCACGAGATGCTGCACCGAGAGAAACAGCGCGTTCTTTGTTCCATGAACTAGGCCAAACTGGAAGTGAGTAACTCAACTGATTCTCGGAGAGTACACCTGAGAGTAATTGCTGTTCGTACGGTCGATCCAAAGGGAAGCTGTGCACTCATTGATAGTGGTTCAGGTCCAATGTTAGTTAGCAATAAATTAGCAGAACGAATAGGGTTGAGTGGTATAAAGACCACTGTCTCCGTCCATTCGTCTACCATAGTTAGGACAAGAGTGTGAAGTTGTTTTGTAAGGTTGGTTAGACCTTACTTCGCGGTTTCCTTAGTAAACGCGTGCTTTGGTCCTTTGTACTGCGTGGACCACCTGCACGTTACTCTAATGCTCGGCACTGTACGAATATGTTAACCAGAACGGTATTCTCCACGCCCCGTGAGAACGAGAAGGCGATTGGTAGAGATAGTGGTTAGCGTATATTTAGGAGTGTGCGTGAAAGCGTGCGCAAGAGCAACGGTCAAATGGCCACCGCGCTTGGCAGTCAGCGTTCAGTTAAACAATGAACGTGGTAAAAGTACTAATGAAAATGGCAACCGCTACAGTTTCATATGCAACTGAGGCTCCTGGTAAGTCACATTCACTTCCAGTTGAGTGAACCTATGGAGTCAGCAACTTGGTGGTCGGAAATCTGCCATCTTCCCATCCATTGGACAGTGGAGATATCACAAAGGCGTTGGCACCATCCATGGCGGTGTACATTTTCCGTCATCCCTGTCTGTATGTTCGTTACCACCAGTTCGCAGCTGACCTCCTCTCTATGTTTGTCCAACAATGCGAACTTTTTACGGTTCGATAGAACTTGTTTATTATGTTCACCATTTGATTCATTTGAATGATTATGCATTCTGCCGCGTTTCCTTTCGAATCCTATCTTGGTTACTTGAAATATCTTATCAAAGGACCAGAAATCCTAGTCAACAATTGTACAAGCAATTGACTGAGGGCCGATATCTCCCTCCTCCATTACAGCGGAATGCCTATGTGGATGGATTTGGTGCGCCAGTAATTCGAACACCGATATGTGATAAAGTTTTCTTCTTTAAAAATGCCTTTTTCACTGACCAATCTCCGAACAATGTAGTTGTCGTATACGGGTTTCCCAGTGACACTGTCAGCATTTCGGATAATATATTTCGTTTCAAATCATTTGTTAATCCACGGTCATTTTTCACAATGTATTTGCCATCTACTTACTTGTACTTTTTCTCCGTCGATAAGTTAAGCTTGGGTGTTTCCTCAACTACAGCTGTCGATATTGAGTGTAAACGTTTGTTATTGCCAAGCTTTACGGACTTTGTAGTTATCCCTGTCTTGCGTACTTTTCAAGAACAAATACAGCTAATACCGATGAATTTCCTTTACAACTGATTTGGCTCGAAAGTTTCCCGAAAAATGGTTCAGTTCGAACTATACATCACAACTGGCCGGTGGATTCCAAACACACCAGATGGCCTAGCGTGAAACATGCCTCGGAATATCGAAGCTTTTTAACTTTGGGTAAACAGTTGCCCGACGACATTCCCGTTCGTGAATGCCGTCAGCTGTTTAGTGCGGGTACGAGTACATTTGAAAACTACAAAGCTTGCACCAAAACTTTTTCATGAGATCCAGGAGTGTAAGTGGTAGTATCTGCGGGAAATCACTTCCGAGGCCTCTGTTGTGACAGTGCCAATGACACTGTTTGCAACGAGGTACGCAACAAGCAAAATTTATACCGTTGGCATTTTCTTATTCTCGCAGACGACCCATCACTTTTAGCGGTGACTCAAAAGACACCGATTGCGAATCAAACGGGAAAACGACCCCTAGAGCCGGTAATTGTTTCGAGTCTACCGCAACAAAGTCTTACCACCAGTCAGACGGCGCGGTATGTAAAGCAATCTAACTAAATGGTTCATATCATCCAGACCATCCTGCACGTCACAACCAGTATCCCGTATACTGGAAACCGGCAATCGAATTCCGATGTTCTCCCCTATATTGTTAGTCAACCGGTTTTTACTATATCCACCTACACCATCATGCAATTTTGGAAATGCTTTTTCCACCAGCTTCAGCTAGAACTCCGTCGAAACAACGCACAACTATGGAACAGCTGGACAAAAAAGTGGAAAAACTGCAGTCTTCGGTAGCTGCCGCTGTTGGAGACATGAGCATAAAATTCTCCGCCATCGTTACATTGCCAAGCTCCGGGTTTGGGGCATTACAGAGCCAAATAAACTCCGTATCTGGTGCAAGACCAACGCCCGGTGTGCAGTCGTTCTAAAGCGGAAATCTAGACGATGCTGGAAGATAGCAACCGAAACCAGAGCATGGAAGTACGAGGTTAGTGGTTGTCTAAGCTGAAATTGAAACTGGTAGCACGGTTTTGTGACATAGACTAACGTCGGGTTCTTTTTGAAACCCGGGGGGGGGGGGAGGGTAACAGTAATCTTGAGTATTTCGTCATTCCGCATATGTCCCGGCTCTCAAATGATCTCATCGCTTCCGATTTCTTTATCAGTTTGCTTACGATTGTGAACACTATCGAAGTGGAGTGTGTTTTGGTTAAGAATGGATTTCTTGCGCGTAGGTTTTATAAACCATGGCACAACTAACCCCTCACACTTGCTTAATTCTACTTCAAAAACTGTCATCCGTGGCCGTATGAAGATTGATAATTCGGTTATCCTGGTCCCCGACAAATCACAGTTGTGGTAGTCAGCTCCAAAAACCGTTGATCCAAATTGTCTATGCCTTTGTTCTTTTCCTGTGGAAAAACTAGGTCATTCCCCTAAGCTACCTCTCACCATCACAGGACCCTGGTCTGAGCAAATACAAATCATGGTCACCTGTGTGAACAAATCATAACAAAAGTATCCATCTTTCTTTAAAAGTGCAACTCCTCTTGAGATTAAACGGCGTATCATGTGAAACAAACAAACGGTTGACTGCGTAGTTCAAATAGTACGGGCGAATGTGACTGGGTGCAAAACGTTCTCAAAAGCGATGGTGTGAAGTGACTAATGGCGAGCTTAATCCACCCTCGAAATTTAAAATGCACGCGTAAACAGCTGAATGTTTATTGTGGAACAATTAAAATTACTGCTTTCTTTTCTCAACGAATAGTAACCTGTATCGTAGCCAATAGACTATTGGTCAAATCAACAGACGGCTTGTTGTGACCAATCAAACTTGAGAGCCATAGACAATCAGGAGCAACTTTCTGAAGACCCATTGTTATAGAAATTCAGTGAAGTTGGTTTGGACGATATTGAGAACACTGTGGCTCTTTGCGGACGCTACTTTTCAAGATCGGAAACATGGGTTTCGAAAATTTTGGGAACATTTCACAAACTGCTTTTCCGGACTCAAAGAACCGCCAGGGAGGTGTGAAACGTGCTGCTTCTACCAAATGGTATTTGTTTAGTTTTTTCAATTTCAAAGCCCAATAAAATGGTGCTAACCTACCCCTAATTGAGGACGTTGATTCATACTGTTAGTCCCAAGACCCTGGTTGGCATCGCTGTAGATGCCCATTTCGACCAAGTATGGTATAGATATGGTTCCAACAATAGACCATTGAGTTTGTTAACATTCACTTGGTTCACACCCTATGTGTCGATACTCATAACGATTATCATATTTTTCTTCGCACGTTTCCCATCATTCTGGCATAGCCAGTCTGACGTCGCTGTGATGACAGGCATGCACGCACAGATTTACATCGTTACTTAGGCCAGCGCGTTAGTCTCGGCTATTCACTGACATTTTCACTCTAACCTATTTTTGTTTTTCACGCAATGCTTGCGATTGATTTACTTTGTTTTCTGCGTTGCACGTGTTTATCTATCAGGCTTTGTATTCAGCCTGATACAGTCATCTGGATTGGCTGCTGTGACCACTTGGGTCAACTCTGAATTTTGAAATTAGTGTTGTAGAACAGAGTGACACGATCGCTGGAACCGTTCGAAGGATTGAGCCCAAACAGGAGCAAGAACAGGGGACGTAGCTGAAAATCTGACCTACGCCACAATTGGATCACGAGCAACGTAATTCGCATTCATCGACGCAACGCGAACGATAACATAGGAAGGCACATTACGTAGACTGGTAAACGAGCTCGTCTTCAGCAGTACGTAATCATTTCAATATATTGCGATTTATGTGGCAAGTTAGATTCTTGGACAGGCTGAAATATTTGAAACGAAATACTACAATTCTTGTGGCTTGGTTTGTATCCATATCGCGTGCAGATTTTCACATGTTGAGCGACGGTTTTGACTGGTCCAAGATTGGTTGTGGAGTGACGTTAGGCAAGAACCGCACACCAGTTTTTGTCGTCTGCAGTCAAAAGTCGAAGAAGCAATTGGTCCAGTTTTTTACTGGTGTTTTAAACAAATGCTCGGTAAGTTAACATAGCGTGCGCATCAGACAGACGTACAAGTGGAGCGCACCGGGTCTCTCTCGCATTTCATCGGGTAACTATCACCCACCAAAGCTGGGCAGCCCCCGGCCCAAAGAATGCCGCCTCGTTCACGTTCCGCCCGTTCTATTGGGTGTATAGGGCTAAGGAGTGACTCCGAAAAGCGGTTCGATCAGAGAGCACCGGCGAAGATAGGACAAAATGAGTGCAATAAGTCGGGTGTGGTAACGATCCGGATGACAGTGGATTACTGTCTACCACAAAAGTAACCGGTGATGGTAGGAATCTAACCTCCGACCTCCGAGGCGTTAATCAAGCGCTCTTACCCACTCGACCACCACCGGGTATTCAGTCTGTGAAGGTTGTTTGTAATACCTGCAACATACTTAGGCGTCCATTGGGAAAACGTGTTATAAAACGAGTTCATTTTCACATGGCTGACGTACTATTTCCATCCAAATTCAATGACGAATCGACACTATACTTTACTACATGCTTGAGCATAAGTGCAGTAAAATAAGTACACCCTATAACCACAAAAGCCAGCAGTACTAGGAATAACCGACAACTCAACAGACTTTAGGTGGAGAACCATATAAAGTCCCAATAGGGCAGGCATGGTAACCAGCCGGGCGACAGTGGACTACTACTGTCTACCACCAAAGTGACCAGTAGTGGTGGCTTTCGAACCTTTGACATCCGACATCACATTCACAACTGCAGTTGTGAACTATAACGTGGTACTGACGGTTGGTTGCTGTGTATACAATATCGTCGCCACCACAAGTGCATAGTGATGACGTCACCTCAACTGGTGGTGAAACGTGAATGGCCTGAATGTCGAGCTCAGCGATCAGAATCTTATGAAAACCAGTAGCCTCAGCTAAAAACAAAACCAGTATTCGAAGTCAATGAATGACATGTCTCTGCCCTCAGTTCTCGGAACCTGGTATTGTTGGTGCATTTCTGGACGATGAATATGTTACATACCTTCCTACCTGTTTCTAATACTCATTTTCATAAATACTTCTTCCCATATATTTTACCTGTACATGAAGCTTTCAAGCTGATTAAAGCCGACTCTTTTCAATCAAGATCATTTGGAAAGCCTGTTTGTGCTTAGTACAGTTTATTCAGCTTGAAATGGAGTGAGTCCTGCCGCCGGATCGTTTTGATGTCGACCCTCCTGACGGAACTGCACCTTGGCGTGATGTGACGGCTGGTGTGCTTCCATGAACCAAAGAGCTATTCAGGATGGCCTCCCTAAACCGGAGATGCAATCATGCCTGGCAGGTCAATGGGTAGAGGTTAGACAAAGCCCGGTCTCTGAACCACTAGCTGGGCAACATCTGGTTCTAACCACTACGCCCCTGAAAAGGACACCCCAGCGAATAAACACGGAGGGAAACAGTTTACTCGTCTGAAAACCTCCACTAAATGGACGTGGAAGTGGTGTGCATGAGGTTTCTCTCGTCGATTTGAGAAGTAATCGAACTTCATCGGGTAACTATCGCCCACCTAAGCTTGGCAGCCCCCGGCCCAGAGAATGCCGCCTCATCCACGTTCCGCCTGCTCTATTGGGTGTATAGGGCTAAGGAGTGACTCCGAAAAGCGGTTCGATCAGAGAGCACCGGCGAATATAGGACAAAATGAGTGCAAAAATCAGGTCTCACTTGAAAGACCAAAAGTCCCTTTACGGGTTCTGTGGCCACGTCCCAGTGTAGGGTTAACGTCCCAGTATCATGTGGGTCAGACCTTTGATTCAAAGGCTCCGGTTAGAGTTCTAAAGAAAAACCCCTTCTGCAGCGTGGGCTGCCGCGAACTGATATGTCCAAAAACCGACGGGGGTCCCTCGGGAAACATTTCTTATCTCTTTGCCAATCATCCTTCGCATCTCAATTCTGAGTGGATACGAGGGGCCACAATGAGTCATGACCGCGAACTTCTAACTTTCGCTAGGGATAGCAACTTAGAGATAGGGGGAAAAAGGGAATTGATTCTTCGACGTAAACATTCTCTCCGCTTTGCTGCTTTCAACTTCAGCGCACTTTACGGAACGGGACAGCAGGATGTCCTAGCTAGAACTATCGGAACGTTTAACAGAGATGTGTTGTGTCTTCGAAACATGCATATAAGACCTAACTAGCTCCCCAGATACAGACATATATACGTTATATATATATATATATATATATATATATATATATATATATATATATAATATCAAGGGACGAATTCTACCAAGATTTGTCTCCACTGCTCCGCAGCGTACACTCTGCGAGCATCATGGTTGTTACTGGGGATTTCAGTGCTCATGTTGGAATCCTAGACGAGACAGAGAGGAATATAGGAGGCCGATTTGACGTTCCAGCCGATCAAGCCAATGACGGTGACCGACTCATTCAACTATGTTCCCACCATGGGCTATTCAAATTTCTCGCACAAAAAGCGACATCGACTAACCTGGCATCCTCCCACACCTTCACGGCGCTGGACCCAGATCGACCAATTTGTTATCTTTTATTGCTGGCGCAGCTCAATTTGACATCGTCGATCATTTTCGTCCACATTTGTAGACACTGATCGTGCTCTTCTCCACGCACGTTTCAGCTTACGCCTCACTGCCGCTAGAAATAACACCAAATCTACTTTCGAAGCAGAATTATCCACCAGGTTATCGATACAGTCAAATACCTAGGATCCAGAAGAGCAACGGGAAAAGATCAAGGAGGCTGTATTTGAGGCTGCTAATTCTGCTCAAGGTCTAACAACCAGACACACAAAAATGATAGATATCTGAATCCTCAGGTGCGCTTTTAAATGCTCGCAGATCGAGTTCTCCGGATTCCAGATACGATGAGGCACGAAGATGTCTTAAACGCCAACTGATTCGTAGATCGAGAAACGACCGTGAGCAGTGATGGACTGCAAAGTGTACTTGCTTTCACGCGACTATCTCCTGCGAGAGGATAAGTCGGCTCCATGGATATCACGAAGCATTGCTGACCACGCGCGGCGGTCGGAGGCGAGCTCTGTACAGATCTTGATCCAGTCCTTCCATCGAGACTGCACCTTGACGTGGTGTGATGGCTTGCGCGCCTCTATGACCCAAAGAGCTATACAGGACGGCTTCCTTAAGCCGGAGATGCAATCATACCTGACAGGTCAATGGGTAGAGGTCAGACAAAGTCCAGTCTCCTGGTCCTCCAGGTTGGGGGTTGATTTGAGCTGGCAACTCAGTCGGAAAAACCAGTGGAAGAATAATTGATCCAAGCAAATGGGCTTCCAATAAGCCATCCCGCTGCCTTGCGGATAGGTTCTTGTCAGAACTAAAGGCTTTGGATGAGGACCCTAATCGTTCTCCTGCTTTTTGGCTGGACACCCTAGCAGTACCCGTCCAACATCTCCCATGAACTGCACGACTTCAAAGAATTCCACACTGCATCGGTCGTCGCGCAGGATAATCAGGACCGCGCTACCCATTGCATCGAGAGGGCTGGGTAGTGATAAGTGGGCTACTGCTCAGAGTTCCCTCTCTGTTATTCAACCTTTGTCTTCTGTCCCTAACCATCCCTCTTTGCCCCATCTATCCACCCATAATGCTCCCACTGATAACACGGTCGATACTCGCAACGATTCACTGTCAAACAGTGTCGGGAATAATCCTCTGTCTGTTAACTCACATTTTCTCCAGCCTCGTCAGCCTCTGAATCTCGGCTCCTTCAACGTGCTTACATTCATGCAGGCCGGTCAGCAGGCGTGCCTAGCCCTCACAATGAACTCTCTGAAGATTGATGTTTGCTGCTTAAGCGAAACGCGTATCCAGGATTCGAGCAATGTAATTCAACTAACTGCTCCTGGTATCTCATCGAGGTATATTCTGCGCACCTCAGGAGATGAAGCAGCTAGAGCTGCGGGTCAACGTGGTGTAGGAATTGTCTTGACTGACAAGGCTGAGGCTGCCCTATTAGACTGGATCCCTGTTAACAGTCGTTTATGTGCTGTGAGACTCCAAGGGTCAGTCGGCGTTCGAAAGGATAGTTGTGTTAAACGCAATTTGTTCGTGATCTCGGCGTACGCCCCAACGGACTGCAGCTCAGACGCGCAGAAAGATGAGTTCTATGATGCCCTTGCCACTCTTGTTCGCAGCAGCAAAGGTTCCGACATTGTAGTGCTAGCTGGTGACTTCAATGCACAAGTTGGCAAACCTAGTGCGCCAGAAGCCTGTTTAGGTGGGCGTTATGCTTTACCCGCTGAGCGCACAGATAACGGGGATAGGCTTCTCCAATTTTGTGCAGACAATCGATTGTTCTTGTCTAGCACAAATTTCCGACACCGCTCGCGTCGCACAGCAACATGGCGCTCTAACTCTACAGGTACTTTTAGTCAAATTGACCATATCGCCGTAAGCTACCGATGGCGCAGTTCTGTTCAGAACTGTAGATCTTACTGGTCCACGTACGTAGAGTCGGACCATGCCTTAGTTTTAATGCGATTATCTCTCCAGCTCCATGGCCATCGTCGCAAACCGCAAACCGGATTAGCCGTGCAACGTTTGTGTGATCCAGACGTTTGCACCCGGTATGAGCAGAAGTGAGCACATGAGCTAGGATCCACGGAGAACAGTAATGTAGATGAGCATTGGGCTCATATCAAACAGGCGATGCACTTTGCAGCAGGTTTCGCCTGTGGTCCTCGATCCGTTGTCCATCAGAGACACTGGATCTCGCAAGAGTCGCTGAGTATAATGGAGCAAAAGTGTCAGCTTTCGAACCGTAAGGAGATGAATAAGATGCGGAGAAAGCTGCAAAGACAAGTTACGCGAAGCCTTAAGAAGGATCGCGAAAATTGGTGGGTCAACGTGGCCGAAGAAATGGAAGTGGCAGCTGCTTCAGGTAATAGTCAAAGACTGTTCAAACTTATTCGTGACACCAGTGGACGGCGAACTCAGGTCAGTGAAACGATTTGCAATAGGAATGGAGAACCCATCCATAACAAACAGCAAAGGCTTGACCGATGGGCCGAGTACTTCAAGGAACAGTTTAGCTGGCCGCACGATAGTGTAGTTACTCCAGTGTCAACAACTGTGACTTCTTGGGTGGTATCACTTGAGCCCCCATCAGAAGTAGAAGTAGAGTCATGTATTCGATTACTAAGGCGGGGGAAAGCGGCAGGTCCCGACGAACTTCCTCCAGTTCCTTTCAAACTGGGTGGTGAGGCATTGATAAAATCACTAACCGCCTTGCTCCGTGACATTTGGAACGAGGAGCGTATTCCGTTAATATGGAGCGAGTCATTGATTGTCCCCATCTTCAAGAAGGGAATACGCAATGACTGCAGTAATCATCGTGGGATTAGCTTAATCCCGATAGTCGCCAAAGTATTAGCTTCGATTTTGCTGCACCGTCTTACACCGGCTCGCGAGAGGAATGTCCTCGAACAGCAGGCAGGATTCCGCCCAGGTCGAGGATGCATCGACCAGATTTTTACTCTTCGCCGACTACCTGAAACGCGTCACACGCACCGCCGACCAACAATAATGCTTTTCTTAGACCTGAAAGGCGCCTTCGATTCAGTTGATCGAACATCGCTTTTCACTACCCTTCATCGAAAAGGTATGCCCCAGAAGTTCGTGAACCTAATGAGATCATTGTATTCTCATACTTCTGGCCGCGTAAGGGTTTACGGTGAACTATCCGGTCGGTTCGAAACGACCAGTGGTGTTCGGCAGGGATGCCCTTTGTCTCCATTCCTTTTTAACTTCGTCATGGACGAAATAATGGAAGGTGCTTTGCAAAATCTTCAGGATGTAGGCGTCGAACTAGGAGATAGTGAAAAGCTATGTGACCTAGATTACGCAGACGACGTTGTCTGCTTGTTCGAACGCACGGAACATGCTCAGCGTGCACTAGATAATCTCGCAAGAGCTGTAGCTCCATTCGGCATGCGTTTTACACCTTCAAAGTGCAAGGTGATGTTACAAGACTGGACGTCAACGATTCCGAGCTTGATGCTCGATGGGGAGGTGCTGTCAGTTGTCGATCACTTCACCTACCTCGGTAGCTGCGTGACGACGGATGGGAGCACAGTAGTAGAGGTGAGTACGCGGATATTCAAGGCTCGAGCGGCGTACGCTGGACTGAAGCACTTGTGGCGCCGATCCGATATTTCACTGAAGTTGAAAGGTCGTGTATACTGTGCCACTGTGCGTTCAGTTTTGTCGTATGGTTGCGAAACTTGGAGTCTGCGTGCTGAAGATATTCGTCGTCTTGAGGTTTTCGACCATCGATGTTTACGTAGTATCGCTAGGATTGGGTGGAATAGCCAAGTAAGCAACGATGAGGTAAGAAAGCGAGTATTGGGTACTAATTCAGAGAACGTTCTGTCACAGCGTATCCAACTTAGTAGACTTCGTTGGTTGGGACACGTGTTACGTATGGCAAACACACGTCTACCGTACCGTGTCCTATTCTCCATTCTTCCTAGGGAGTGGAAGAGACCATGTGGAGGTCAACATACTTTTTAATTCAACGTGCAACATGGTGAGAAAGGCAGTGGTCAGTGGGGCTTGCCCTACTGTTTAACGCTGTACGGTGATGATGATGATGATGAGTCGTTCTACTAACCGACAAGTGCCACCGCGGTGGAGGGAATGCAAACTATGGACGGTAATGTGAGTGTTCTGTCTAACTACGAACACCTGGTAAGTTGGAAATGTTGCTGATTACTGTTTCAGGTTTCCATGCTTGTCAGAACAGTAACAAATGACCTCCGGGAATCGGTCCGAAAAATGTTGTCCGTGATGACCAGAGATGAGCTCGCAAAGTAGTGTTGCTGGCCAGGCAGTGTAACGAAGACCGCCGTTTCGCAGCTTCAACATATGAGCGTAATTAAAGGCAGGTTTTCTTTTCTTATCACACAATTCATGCGACATTGGACGCCATCAATAGCAGTGAGCGGCTCGAACATATCTTTGATGGAGGTATCGAGAAGCACAGAAAACACTGGTTTAACAAGGCAAGGGACGCAGATTGTCGGGCAGGAAACCCGGGTAAAACGTTGTGTATGTTTGCGTTTTAAAACTCAGTAAACCACTGCTTTACGTGTAATTCTACGCGGCACATGGTGAAGCATATTCATCGAGTATATAACTTTGGTACTTTCTTTTACGGATCTCCATTATGAATCTAAGTTTCTTCAGTATATTTATACGTGGATGCAAGTGAATAATAATTTTGTCGTCCACTCCCGGTACCGTTTCAGGAGTCAGTCGAACCATGCTGAAAAAGAGTGACAAAAAATTCTCTTGATTTAACTGCAAATTGTTTGATACCCTTGTTATCATATGATTCCACTTACGCACGTCGCTACTTGGTTTTACTTCTTCCAATGAAATGCGGGGAAAGTACCTGAACTGGGAACTATAGACCGTTTATCTAGATTCAAATAATTGGGTTAGGAAAACAGGTAAATTTAGGAAAGCATTTCAGGGCTACCCGGAAGCTGGGTCATCCCCATCGGGAACCCACTGGAGCCCAATTGGGATGCTTTTCCTATCCTAACCAAAACCCGACCTTCGGGCTAGAGTGTCCCAACCAAAACCCAAAGAATAATAATCGAATCCCAATCAAATCCCAATGGGGACCCAATCGGGATTTGACCGGGCTTCCTACGTGGGACTGTTTCGAAGTTGATCATTCAACGAGGCACACTTCAAAGCTTGCGTCTGAAGTTCAAGTGTGAACGCACGAACGGACTGGTTCTCTGTTCCCACGAGAGTATTGAACCTGGCTCGTTCGGCTGCAATAAAATTCGCGAATTGGAAATGACGTAGCAAAAGCGCCTTCAAATGGTCACAAAAGGGATTCATCGGGGAATCGGGAAACGCAAGATTCTTTAGCAAGTCGTGTGCATCCTTGTCAATAAAATGCAAGTAAAAATGCAGTTTTCTCCTCATTACTCAATCCATTTTTAGTCAGACACCAAATTTCGAAACGTTCAAGATAGTCTTAGTCTTCTTTGGAAGAACAATTCACGTGAAATGATTCTATATCAGCCGAAGGCATGTTGAAACTTCCGTATGCGCCGCCAAATGTGATACCACATGGATTACCGTAGTATTATTCCGCACAGAATTTCACGGAATCAGAAAGCTGATACGGCACACAAAGTACCGCAGTATTTCGTTTATCCCGCACAAGTACGTACAATATCGGTGAGTGTTAATAAAACGGAGGTGTTAAAAGTCACATGTATATTCCATCTTGAATACCACAGAATTTCAATATACATGCTTTGTAGGCTCAACTCGGAAAGTAGAATTTTTGGTGCGTACTGCAACGGTTTCAGTGAAGCTCTGTCCCAGCTCACCCCAGTGAATGATTCAGTCCAGATTCGGCTTGATAACGGGGCGCTGCGGTATGTGTTCCCCGTAGTTCCTGCATCCTGCCTGTGGGTAACCTGTAAGAGCGTAGTGGATGATGAATGCGACTACCTACTGAAGGGCAGCTGTGGTCGTGCCGTTGGGGGGAAGGTTTTTAGAATCCGTACGGGCTTATAATGATGGTGTCAGCAGAGAACAAGTAAAAAGAACGTCAACAAAATTGTCTGGCGATAAAAGGATTTGGAAGATGGCCGAAGTAAGAAAACAGGCTGCTAGTGAGAAAGAACACTGGAGAAAACAGAAGAAGTCCTTTTCTTCACGAGTTGGGCTTTTGTTTATTTATGGAGTAATAAACACCGTATCTATAGGTCAAACGGGTTCCTTGACCACCCGTCCGCTGTTCAAAGTCAGTGGAAGCGGCTTTTGCTGTGGTTTGCTTCACGAAGACCAGCCGGCTGGGTCACTGGCCTTGGTGTGATCGGCGTATGGAACACCGGGGTTTAGGCTCTGGTCCTGAAGAAGTCGATGAGGTGAAGTCAGTAGGGATGGACTTGGTCAGGAAAGCTGGTTTCAGTCGGACCATGGTAACCTTATCCTTTCTGCGGCTGTGATAGATGACTATTGTTTTCTGTGGGTGGCATAAGGCCCCATGAAGGCTGGAGTAAGCAGGGTGTAGAGAAGCTTGTGCCCTTGTCCCAAGCCAGGATGAGTGAAGTTTTGGAGGTGCGGGGGAACGTTAAGCGTCGTGTTTTGCCCAAGAGGCTCAAAAAGGCGCTGTTTATGCATCTGGAGCGCTACCTTGGCGGGGTAGTCAGCGTAGTCTAAAGTGACGGTGGACTTCGGAGCTACCGTGTTACCGTAAAGTCAAGGCTTGCTACCTGTTGTGAGTTTGGCTGATGTGGTTCGTAGGCTGGTCTTCAGAGCGTAGTGGCAGCCTAAGAATACAGACGGTAGTATTCCCGCCAGTCAGGGCTTCTTGTGAGCTGCTAAGACTGCCTTAGGTTGCCGATGAGAACATTCTGCCATCCCGTTTCCTGACGGGCGGTAGGAGGCGGTATGAATGTGATGGGTGCCTGGAAGCTGCGGAGGACCACTGAAGACTCCCTTGAATAGCTAGCCGTGGTCTGTGGTATTTGTACCGACCGGTCGTGAAAAGTCCCCCAAAAAGCACTGCAGTTCCATGTTTCCTTAGCACCAAGCACTTGTTTACACTATTGACTAGTTTTATGCACTGTATGTTTTTACGAACCGACGTTCGTTTGTTCGCTTCCGGCGCTCTGCTCTGTCATATCCTTGTTCTGGACCCACGTGATGCACGTGCTCCCTTCTCGCACCCCGCAATTCGGTTCCCCTTTTTTTAGTCCTTGTGGTCGTACAATTGAGGTTTATACCTGTTTCGTATCATTGTTCTTTTGATAATCTAGTATCGTAGAATTTCAGGGACAGTCGCCTTCTGATTTCGGGATCCGTCGCGAATTCAGCTAGGCGTTGCTCAAAGGTGTCTTACAGTAACCACGACTAGGTAGCTGAATGCTGCTACCCAGTGCTCTAGAAAGGATGGGCGAAAGTTCCGCTAGCCGCATCGTGCAAAGGCACCCCCAACGACCACCCAGTGAAATGACCTACCCAAGTGGGGGGATATATGCCACTCCTTGAAGGAGGCACCTACCTCACAGTGTTAGCACGCGCGTGTTGGAAACGTGAGTCGACTGGTGAAATGTTAGATAACGGACTCTTTGTGTGCCTAAGCACTTTCTGTTGTTGGCCCTGGATGCGGGCACGGGCCCATGCAGTGGCGTCACATTCCACTTTGAGCCAAGCCTACCGGCAGCAGACGGGTTTCAGTGGAGGCCTGGAAACCACGGCGAGATGAAACGTGTGGGTTTTCGAAAACCTGTTTCCAAAACGCCAACGGCACGAATGGCCTCGGGTGGCCTTTGGACGTGTCATGCGGTGCATGACATTCGGCTGAAAGACTGCGAACCGACTGGAGTCGCAGTGATGGTATGCTACGGATTTTCTGTACCTCAGGGTCGTCTGATTGTGAGGGTGGAATAGGCAGGGCCGCAGAGGTCCAGGTTATGGCCACGAGATAGCGCAATCGCGGTGGAAACAACAACAATGGAGCATGGCGTACGTCACTCGTGTACTGAATGGCGTAACTTAGGTTTCTGGACTCTTAAAGAGAGTATATGTCTGTGGTGGCACGTAATGCCTGGATGATTGGTTCATGGTCGGCGTAGGCCGTAAATTCGCGTCCCTCTAAGATACTTCCCAATTGGCGGATGTCTAGTGGATAGCAAACGTTTCGCGGCCAAAGGTGCTACACTTGGACTCAGCCGATTGCAGTTTTTGGAGAAGAATGCAACGGGTTGCAACTGTCGGCAGAGTATTGTTGTAGCTCCTCACCCACGGCTTTGTCTGATGCGTCGGTGACTAAAGCCATCGGGGAAGTTGCCTTCAGGTGTGACAGTATGGCTGTTCGTGCTGGACTGCTTCACCATAGCAATTGCATCTTGCGCCGTTTCTGTATAAAAACGGGCTGCTTTGCGTTGATTTTAAAAGGTCTGCAAGCGGCTGCACTGGCTGAACACATTGTGGAATGAAACGATGATGGAAGTTGACCACCCCATTTAAAGTCCGTAGCTGTTTGAATGACGTGGGTTCTGGTCTGTCCAGGACGGCCAACAACTTGACCTGCAACGGCATGATCCCTGTGGAAGCAATCTTGCACAACAGGAATTTGATGGCTTCGGCGCATGTCACGCAATTGTTCGCGTTGACCTTGAGCCCCTGTTTAGAAGGGAGGTCGCAAAGTGTCCCCACATATGATAGATGTTCTGTCATGTAGGAGCCGATAAACAGGACGCCATCAAAATCACCGAGATAAGGCGTACATCACTCGTGTGCTGAGTGGCGTAACTCAGGTGTCTGGACTCTTAAGAAGAGTATATGTCTGTGGTGGCACGTAATGCTCGGATGATTGGTTTATGGTCGGTGAAGACCGTGAATTCGAGTCCGTCCTTAATTAAGAGATTCCTAGGTAGATAGCAAGTAAAGCACGGCCAAAAGTGCTATATTTCGGTTCGGCCAGTTGAAGATTTCGGAGAAAAATGCGACCGGGTTGACAAGCGTTGGTTAACTAAAGCTGCAGTACCGCGCCTATGGCGCTGTCCAATGCTTTGGTGATTAAAGCGACTGAGGCCGTTGTTGTACCCCACAAAACGCGCGGGCCCTAGTCAAGGTGAAGTTTGCCCAACGATCATCTGCTCGATCCATCGAGCGACTAACTTCACGAAGCCGTGATTGCGCCTCGGAACCTCACAGCAGCGCGTGGCTCAAACCAATGCGGAGTCTTGGTCAAAATCTAGACGGCCCTGCAAATTCTACAGCGCTGTTTGTAGGTTAAGATGTAAGTACATAGCAGTCATACCTTTGACAGTGAGCCTTAGTCATTATTCAGTCAAAAGGTAGTCAAAATCAGAACAAAAATCCGTACGAAAAGAATAGTCGACCATGAAGGACAAGTAAAAAGTACTTGCCCTGTAGCCCAAACAAACAGAATAAATTCTCCACGCTTAAACAGGCCCAACGAACTAGTTTTTGAGCGTGCGTACGATAAAAATTATTGTAAACGAGCTGGTCGTCCGCAGTCCGTCGTTGTGAGCGAGAAACTAAAACCGAACCCTAATGAAACTAACTGCCTTGAGTCAATGCTACTAATTACCGTACTGAAAGTTCACAGTTATCTCACGAAGAAGTCGCTACCGAGAGAGAAGAAAGTGAACGCCTCAGTCGTGGAAAGGATGACCACCGCAATCAGTATAAGCGACAGTAGGGCGGAAAAAGTAGTTCAAAATTCGTAAAGAAGGTACATCAAGTAACACACGAGAAGTTTGCTATCATTCATGAATGCTTCTCGTGCGACTTCTGTGGGAACTAGCTGTTTTGCTTTGTCCTTAACAGGTCTGTTATCAGTTGCATTAACTGAGAGAACTGTGGAGTGAAACGCAGATGAAAGTTGTATACCCCGTCGAAACGTCTTAGTTGCTTGAATGATGTGGGTTCTGGATGGTCTAGGGAAGCCTGCACTTTGCCTCACAATTGCAAGAATTCTCTGAAGGTAACGTTGCAGCCCACACATTCCACGGCACCGTGGTCTATAAAACACTTTTTCAGCTGACCGTGACCATCTGTTTAGACGAGAGAGGTTGCAAACTGTGCTCATCTATGATAGATGTTTTGTCTTGGAGGAGCCGGCAAAAAGGATGCCATCAAACCACTGCATACCATATTGGTAAAGCGCTAGAAAGTTTGCTTGGCGCTGATAAGTCCGAACGGCACTCGTAGTAACTCGGAAAGACCGAAAAGAGTCGCAGCGGCTGTCTTGGAAATATCTGCCTTAGCTACCGGTATTTAGTTATATGCCCGCAGCAAATCTATTCGGTTGAAAATTGGCTTACTCGATAAACCATCTGTGAGGTCCATGACGTGTAGAATAGGATATTGGTCGGGCGCGGTCACTCGGCTGAGTGAGCGGTAATCTCCATACGGTCTCCAGTCGTCGGGTGGCTTCTTCGGGGCCATGTGTAAGGGTGATGCCCACGGACTGTTGGAAGGCCGGATAATTACCAAGTTGAGCACATGTTGGAAATCGGAGTGGGCTACGCGGCGCTTGTCTGGAGCCAGGCTGCGGGGTCGTGCGCACACCGGGGCCCTTGAGGGACGATGTGATGGGCCACGTCAGTGGCGATTGGGGGCAGGTTGTGGTTTGGGTGAAGAAGATTTGGGTACCCACTGAATAGGCTGCCAAGTTCTGGTTGGGACGTGGAGATTGGAAAGAGAATTGTTGGTGGTTGGGCCTGAGTCAAGGAACCTACACAATAAAGTGATGTAACTCGACCTACTGGCTGTTGCTTACCGAGCTTGACTACTGGGTCGTTACTTTCTAAAAAATCGAGGCCCAAGATAGCCTGGAGCACCTGGGCGACGACGAAAACCCGCGGGAAGGGACGAAGCAGGCCGAAGCCTAGTCTGAGAAATTGGCTGTCGTATGTTAGGATTGAAATATCGTTGGCGGCTTACAGTGTTAGGGCTGTAGGGGAGACAGTGGACCTTTTGAAACCAGTATTATACAGATATGTGCACCAGTATCTATTAGGAGAAGCATACCAGTATTCTCGTCTGCTATAAATGAGACTACTGGGCACAGGGACGCCCAATGAAGTCGTTACGACCTTCTCCGGGCCCATTAGTTTTCCCGGCTGGTGCGTAAAATACACAGCTACTCGCACTTAAGCGTTTGGGGATTGAAGTAGCGGTGAAAGTGACACTCGCCGAATTGTGAACTTGCTCTCGCGGCTTTTAGTTTAAATTGGCGCCGGCTTTGGCTTCGTGAGCTGAAGCTACTGTTAGTGGTCTCGCGGTGTTTGACCACGTGTAATAAACGGCAGACTTTCTTGCAAGAAATCCAAAAGTCAGATTTGCTAAGGGTTGCTTTGTACTGGGTGGTTGACAATGCAGGGTTTACATCAGGTTCTAGGGCTGTAACAGTGGCTTTGGGAAATGCCCGGGTTTGTGGTGCAAAGGGAAATGCCTTCCCGAGGATTTTGTCGAGAACCCCTGCGCACCTATCCAGGCTCCGACATTGTATTGGGGCGGCAGCTGTGCTTTGAGCACATGGTGGTGTCCACTGCGTCCGTAGTTGGCGTAAGACCGCATGGTCTATGGACTTCGTACCTATCACTGAACGCATTTTCGAATCAACTGCAATGACCTCATATTCCCCGGCTGGATTTGGAGTAGATCGTGTTGGGTGCGCTTCTCTTCCGACCATGCTACGAGGTAAATCGGAGCCTCCCGTAGTGTATCGTACGGGTTGGGATCTGGTGGATTCAAAACTATATCCCTGATTTGTGAAGTCTTACTGGCTGGGATTACTGAGAGTAGTTTGGAAACGAGACCCGGGGATGACAGTGACCACCTCCGGACCCTCTGGTATGAAATCTGGTATTTTCATTTGCACTGCATGGCACCTTTGTTCATAATTTGGCCTAGACTCTCTATTCATTGTGAAGAAGGTGTGCTTTGGCAATGAACTAGCCTCTAATTACAAAGCTTCCTTGGGCACATCCTGATATACAAAATCTCGGGGTCAACGGGAGAGAAAACTGACCGATACAATAATGACGATCAAAAAAGAATGAAACGGTGGTTTCGACCAAAAAAATGTACGTAGTTAAAAGTGCCCAATGGGAATGTATACGTGAAACAAAAAGAACTAACCAATGTTAGCTTGAGTACATGTGACCGACGAAAGGAAGGGAAAACCACAGTAAGAGTAACCTGGCTGGGTCACTTTGGTGGGATATGGCAAAAAGTATAAATCAAACGGGCTTACCAATTATTGGAGGGCACCCCCCTAGCTTCTACGGTCGCGTTTGTCGAGGGAGTCGGAAAGAAAAGACCGCGGAGTGCCAACCGCGTGTATTCCGCGGGGGCCGAGCACAGAGACCACAAGCTGGCGTGTGCCGGGTAATTGTGTCCGAAGTGACGCTTGCAGTTGCCTCGTGCGCGAAGCGTACAGTCAAGCAGGTGATAGACAGGGTGTGATCGGCTTATCACCACACAGCCGACGAGAAGTTTATGCAAACTTGCAGATCAAAGAGCATGGAACGAGAAACGACCAGGAGGGACTCACGGGGGCGTGTGTCATATTGGCGGTCGAGCCAGGAACAGCTTGGTTCGGAGTGATAAAATGTAATTTACGAGTGGAGTGGCACCACAGATGATGTTTGCCAGAAATGAATGCCGTGCTACTGTACCTGGCTTGTGTGCCCGGGCTTGCACCCTGAACTCTAGTGTCTGTTATAAGGGCAAAAATGGCAAGGCATCTCGAGGCACCACTGCCCTTTTGAGGTTGGAAGGCACCCTAATAGCCTCAGACACTACGGAGATACGCTGTTGGATGTGCTTAAAGCTCCCGTGAATAAAACCACCCAAGCCCCTCATTACACTAGATGGCTCAATAAACCCCGTGGTGGTTGATCTTCTGAAACTACCCTCAGTGCACTCCCCATCTGAGAGCAGGTGTCCGCATTTGTCTGTCCTCAGTAGAACTTTTCACTTTATAGCCCAGCGGTAAATTTTATTCGGGTCCTCAAGCAACCTACTGGCTCCCGGTTCTCTCACCAGTTGGTTGTCGCCGGCAAAAGGTAAACCAGGACAATCGAGAATTACCAATATACCGTTTGGACAAGGAAAGAACAGCGAGGCGCCTAGCAAGGATTACTGAGACGCTCCAAAGCCTTTTCTAGCGGCAGATCTCAGTTCAGTTCAGTTCAGTTCTGTTCTGTTCAGTTCAGTTCAGTTCAAATTGAACAGGACAAGCACTAGCCAAGGTCAGTCATGCTAACGGATTCCTTCTGCGGTATGCAAGCAAGTTACGCACTCACCAGTGAGCAGCGTATTTCGTCGAACCCCGCCAAAAATAAAAGGGGGGAGAACACCTCACTGCTCATTAACTGCGAGAGAGATTGTGCACCTTGGGTGCTCGGTGGGTCACCACGCAACTGATGGGAACTCTCAATGCCGAAGCACCTCGAACTGACCTCAGTCTGTTCAGTGACATGATCAAAGCTCACCATTGGAGACATTCTCGTTCTACTTACCATCTAGGACCTCTTTGAATATCCCGACGGCTTCCAGATCTATCAGTTCTCCTGGAAAGGCATCCCAGCAGTTCACAACCCCGGTGCTAGAGAAGTAGGATCTAGCTATCTGCTTAGATCGAGCTTTCTCCTGCTCCTTCTAGTATCGCGTTGTGCAGAAGCCCAATGCCACCTTGAACAGACTACCGGTCTGGGTCCAGAAAAGTCACGGAATACCTTGAACGTTTTCATCGATCCCCCTCATATCCCATTCATTCACACAAAGAAAATCCAAGGTCCTGAGGTTTCCGCTGGTATGCTTTATCCCTTTGACCCTCAGTTGTACGTGTTGTGACGCATTTAGCCTTCTCCAAGCGGGCTGCACTCCTTTTGTAAAAGGGCGGTCATCCCCGCATGATGAGCTAAAAGAGCTTTAGTTTTGGTCCTGCACGTGGGTAGGACAATCTATGGTTGTAGAGAAGGCAGCGGTGATCTCAACTTGAAGAGTTTACGAGGTACCTCTTGTGCGGCGGCCCCTTTGATCACACCACTTGAGGTCAGAAGTCACGAATCTTCCAAAGTCTTTAGCCTTCTATACAATCTCTTTCGGGGATGAGCCCCGGTCCGGCACAATCATCAGGCTTGTGGCCGTTTGTGCCCTTCGCGACTCTGAGGGCTAAGTCCCGTATGTTCTCCCGGCCAAACAAGGTAGCTACGTCTCTGTTCAGGTCTTCTTGCTCCTGAGCCCCCACTACCTTCACATCATCTGAAAAACGAAGGCAGCTAATTTTGGGAAGGTCTAGATCACCTAAAAATAGAAGAAACAGTAGTGGAACTATTAGGGATCCCCATGGTGCCCCACAGTCAGAGTTCACTAAGTTAGAGTTCTTACTACCAACTGCAATGCAGAATGTTCTACCGGTGATCATATCTGATGGCCGTCCCTGAATTTACCTAACTAAACCAAATGACCCCAACTTGTGTGGCAGAGGCCGATGGTTTATCGGGTCAAGTGCTTTGCTGAAAGCAGGACAACATACTTCCGCTTGTCTATCTTCGTAGGCCCTGCCGGTAACTTCAATAAAGCGCAGCAGACAGGAGCTATGTTTTAGAAATCCATGCTGAGCTGTGGGAAGCATGGAATTCTCAAGTGGGGGCTAACACCAGTAGGCCTGGATAATCTTATCTAGCACTTCGCGCAGAACTCTCTCCGCTGTTGCTTTTTTCCATCTTCCGGTGACCTACCATGAATCAAAGTGGCCTTATATCCAGCTCACTGACAAAGACAAGACATCGGCCGCCGGCCCAACGATAGTAGGGTGGTAATCGTCACATCCGACAGGCTTGGGGATCCCTGATAGTCCAGGTGCATGAGCACGATTCCCTCCGAGATGTTTAAACTATTTGTGACCGATGGGAAAGTAGCTGCTTTAAAAGATATCGGTATGTTGGGTGCGTTCAGTTCGAGTGAAATAGGTCGCAGGACCTGAGGCTTGAGTCAATAAGTGTCCAGTTTCTTCCACTGAAAACTCAAGGAATTCACGCCGTGCGGCGACTTCTTGGAACAATAATACACTTGAAGGAGACCTGAGCCCAAAGTCCCCTGGATCTCGTTCTCTGAATATGCCCGGAGCGCCAAAATATAGTTCTCTGGATAACGAGACAGTTAGACAATGGGAGATGGTTTGTGATAAAAATCTTGGCGGTAACTTGCTCCTGGCCTTGCCGGTGAGCTGGGGGATAGACCACAGGAGGACGAGAACAGATTGAGTTTTGCAGCCTTTCGCTTAGCAAAAGCTGCAAAAAAAGATTTTCGCTGTGTGCGCTACGGGCGGCCTTGTATTTGTAGTAAATAAACACAACAAAAATCTGGCTGGCAAGAAAGCAGTGAATGCGTAAAAAAAGCCTAACACCCACACTGACAAAGATGAGCCTAATGACATGCCTTCGTGCACGTGGCAGATAGAAGGAGGCAGGCCAGCTAGGCCAGTTTGGTTCGGTTCATCTCGCACCGGACTCTGTGCGGACGCAACCAATAGCAGTCCCGACAGTTGTGTAGTCGGCGCGTCATTTTTACTTTCCTAAAATGCACATTTTGTGCGAAATATCAGGTCCGGCAAGGAAAGGAATAAGAACAGTGCATGCATCGCCACTGGCTTTCAGCCTGTCTAACATAGTCAGGGTATACTGCTCCCCAGCACACTAGTATTTCCTTGAAACCCCTCAGAATCGTCTCATTTATGACTTCCTCAGAGGGCCTACTTAAAAAGGTTATCACCCTATTGGGGAAATGGTTCGCCTGATTTGGCACCCCACGTACTCACTTTGAAATCTCCTGCTACTCCCGTTTGTTTCGCTCCCCAGAATCGATAGGAAGGCCGGTTCGTTTTACATCAGAAATCACTTTCACTCCCATAAATGTTTCTGCTTATCCCAGCGCGCACATAAGCCTCATCGTAAGTCAATCGAGAGCTCAAGATCGTGGTGCGTAGATGCTCCCCTTCTGGTTAGTTACCATCACAGGGGTTGGCCCTTGCGCTTCCCTGGGTGGTCTACGTCCTTTTGGTAGCACAGTGTCCCGGCTTGCTGGCGGCAAACGGGGTGAGGACTTGTGGACCCGAACCAAAATCTACGGCCTTTTAAACGACGTGAGGTCTTTAACTAGGAAAAGTTCTGGGATAAAAGTACGAAGCTGTGAAACCACCTACCAAAGCTCTCCTGACACTGTCAACAAATGCTCCGGACCAAGCTGATGGTGCTGTTTTACAACAGCTAGTGCGAGTCACGTGGCAACCTATGGAATTCTTCTCCAAACGTTTGCAGCTGGTGTATTAGATTCGGCAGGGAATGTATCCTGGTTCGCCTGTCCATCCGTCATTTTCGGCACTTGCTTTAAGGCAGACAACTTACCTTCTCCCCGGACCACTAGCCAGTCATGTTTTCTGCGTGGTCGACTGCCGACCTATAGCCGCCCAGGGAATCATGTCACTGAGATTAAATCACTCGGTTCACAGAGTATATTTGACACATCTCAGGTGAGCCCAACCCCGTGGCAGAAGCTGTTCCTAGCATCCGTATTACTATACCGACTAGTGATATTGACATGGCCGCCATTGCCACAGCGCAAGTACATGACCCAGACGTCGAGAAGCCACCTCACGGCAGCTCTGTCCAACTCAAACCAGCTTCACTCACCTCAACTGAGGGCACGATCTTGTGCGACGTTTTGCAAAATATTCTGCGTCCGCTGGTACCGTTTGCTTTCAGAGAGGGCGTCTATAGGACAATGCATGGGTTGGTAAACCTCGGCATATAGGCCCCGGCTAAACCAGTAACTGAGGGTTTCGCGTGACCAAAAACAAATAGGGATATAAGTGAGTGGGAACTCAGTTGTCTAGAATGCCAGTACCACAAAGTACACAGACAAGTAGAATATCCTCTCGGCAAGTTCACTGCACCCGATGCACTTTTTACTACGTGCGGTTCTGCCTCTGTCTCCGTCTACGGGGTTCACTTACCTGGTAACATGGATGGACTGTCTTTTGAGGTGGGCCAAGGCGGCACTTCTCAGCGACTGCTCATCTAAAACAACAGCACCTGCTTTCCTAGAACTATGAGTAACCCCATTTGGATGCCCCGCCATTATGACCACCGAGTTGGGGAGCCAACTTTCAAGGTTTGTTTGCTTCCCATGACGGACCTATTGGGACGCAGAAAAATGAGAATTACGGAGGGCTATCCAGCTGCTAACGGTTTGATGGCGCATTTTCATAGACTTTTCAAAGCAGCCTCGGGAGCTAATGCAAACTCAGTATTACACAAGTTTATTCCCTTGGTCCTAATAAGAGTTCACACTTCTATAAAGTGCAGCCGGTCACGCCCCATTTTTCACTTGCTTCCCTAGGTTTCTTGCAAGCGGCAACAGCTAGCGCTTCCCTAGACGCGCTTCATCTGCACGGCCCAACGCTCGGTCTCTGTAGTCAGGCTCGGCGAGAATGCACGCAGGTTGCTAGCTGTGGGATTTTCTCTTTGACTTCCTCGTAGAACGCGATCGTAGAGCCCTGCGGAGAGCGTCTTATTGCAGTTATTAACCCCGTTCTACTTATTATTTTAATTACCTCCGCCGAAGCGACCCAGCCAGGTCTCGTCCTCGGTAGCATTTTCCTTGTGTCGGCCACGCAATCAGTCCAACATTATGCGGATTGTTTAATCGGGTCTATATGTATATACATATATATATATATATACAATATATATATATATATATATATTGATACGTATACCCCGATGAAAAGCATCCGGTTGCATACCTTTTTGAAGGCTCAAACACATTTTTGTTTTGATCGCCAGTTTCGCTCAGCTCACTTCTCCCCCGCTTGTATTCCAAGGTTTTGCTTGTCAGGCGTGGCCAAGCAACTTTTAGAATTCCAACCTAATTTATCTCCATAGTGCACCCTTTTCACAATGGGCAAAGAGTCTAAGCCAGATTACCATGCGGAGCGCACGGAAATACCGGACTTCATGCCTGAAGATCTGGAGATTTATTCGCCATTCTGGGGTCTTTTTTCCAGGAGGCCCGTATATCTAGTGAACAGCACAAGTGTGATGAACTGCTTTCCCGACCAGTATGATCCCGCAAATCTGGGATATAGGTGTGAGCCCCGCGGGATCAAGACCGGTGGGGCACGCTCAGGGAGGTCCTATTTGAGCATTAAGTAGTATATGAAGGGAAATGTATCCAGCTCGCCCTCTCCAAAATCTGACCTGGAGATCGGTAGGCTCGACTTCCATGGATGATGAAGTCTTGCGTCAACTACGGATGCAGTGGCTTCCACCACGTGCTCAAATCATAGCTGCTGTTATAACACGAGAGGGGGGTTTTAGAAAAATATTTCTGGGCCCCGGACAAGGTTCACCAGCAGACACGCGCACGCAAAGCAAATTCCTACGAGTTCGCCGACCCCGATAGTACCCTTATATTTAGAACAACGCACCCCGTGGCAACCCCGACATCCATATTTTATGTCGAGAGGCCCGACGTTTATTGCAAGGGGTCGAACAGCACGGGACCACCATAAGCCTCCTGCGCTCACAATGCCGAAGCCGGCGCCAATTTAAACTAAAAGCCGCGAGAGCAAGTTCACAATTCGGCGAGTGTCACTTTCACCGCTACTTCAATCCCCAAACGCTTAAGTGCGAGTAGCTGTGTATTTTACGCACCAGCCGGGAAAACTAATGGGCCCGGAGAAGGTCGTAACGACTTCATTGGGCGTCCCTGTGCCCAGTAGTCTCATTTATAGCAGACGAGAATACTGGTATGCTTCTCCTAATAGATACTGGTGCACATATCTGTATAATACTGGTTTCAAAAGGTCCACTGTCTCCCCTACAGCCCTAACACTGTAAGCCGCCAACGATATTTCAATCCTAACATACGACAGCCAATTTCTCAGACTAGGCTTCGGCCTGCTTCGTCCCTTCCCGCGGGTTTTCGTCGTCGCCCAGGTGCTCCAGGCTATCTTGGGCCTCGATTTTTTAGAAAGTAACGACCCAGTAGTCAAGCTCGGTAAGCAACAGCCAGTAGGTCGAGTTACATCACTTTATTGTGTAGGTTCCTTGACTCAGGCCCAACCACCAACAATTCTCTTTCCAATCTCCACGTCCCAACCAGAACTTGGCAGCCTATTCAGTGGGTACCCAAATCTTCTTCACCCAAACCACAACCTGCCCCCAATCGCCACTGACGTGGCCCATCACATCGTCCCTCAAGGGCCCCGGTGTGCGCACGACCCCGCAGCCTGGCTCCAGACAAGCGCCGCGTAGCCCACTCCGATTTCCAACATGTGCTCAACTTGGTAATTATCCGGCCTTCCAACAGTCCGTGGGCATCACCCTTACACATGGCCCCGAAGAAGCCACCCGACGACTGGAGACCGTATGGAGATTACCGCTCACTCAGCCGAGTGACCGCGCCCGACCAATATCCTATTCTACACGTCATGGACCTCACAGATGGTTTATCGAGTAAGCCAATTTTCAACCGAATAGATTTGCTGCGGGCATATAACTAAATACCGGTAGCTAAGGCAGATATTTCCAAGACAGCCGCTGCGACTCTTTTCGGTCTTTCCGAGTTACTACGAGTGCCGTTCGGACTTATCAGCGCCAAGCAAACTTTCTAGCGCTTTACCAATATGGTATGCAGTGGTTTGATGGCATCCTTTTTGCCGGCTCCTCCAAGACAAAACATCTATCATAGATGAGCACAGTTTGCAACCTCTCTCGTCTAAACAGATGGTCACGGTCAGCTGAAAAAGTGTTTTATAGACCACGGTGCCGTGGAATGTGTGGGCTGCAACGTTACCTTCAGAGAATTCTTGCAATTGTGAGGCAAAGTGCAGGCTTCCCTAGACCATCCAGAACCCACATCATTCAAGCAACTAAGACGTTTCGACGGGGTATACAACTTTCATCTGCGTTTCACTCCACAGTTCTCTCAGTTAATGCAACTGCTAACAGACCTGTTAAGGACAAAGCAAAACAGCTAGTTCCCACAGAAGTCGCACGAGAAGCATTCATGAATGATAGCAAACTTCTCGTGTGTTACTTGATGTACCTTCTTTACGAATTTTGAACTACTTTTTCCGCCCTACTGTCGCTTATACTGATTGCGGTGGTCATCCTTTCCACGACTGAGGCGTTCACTTTCTTCTCTCTCGGTAGCGACTTCTTCGTGAGATAACTGTGAACTTTCAGTACGGTAATTAGTAGCATTGACTCAAGGCAGTTAGTTTCATTAGGGTTCGGTTTTAGTTTCTCGCCCACAACGACGGACTGCGGACGACCAGCTCGTTTACAATAATTTTTATCGTACGCACGCTCAAAAACTAGTTCGTTGGGCCTGTTTAAGCGTGGAGAATTTATTCTGTTTGTTTGGGCTACAGGGCAAGTACTTTTTACTTGTCCTTCATGGTCGACTATTCTTTTCGTACGGATTTTTGTTCTGATTTTGACTACCTTTTGACTGAATAATGACTAAGGCTCACTGTCAAAGGTATGACTGCTATGTACTTACATCTTAACCTACAAACAGCGCTGTAGAATTTGCAGGGCCGTCTAGATTTTGACTAAGACTCCGCATTGGTTTGAGCCACGCGCTGCTGTGAGGTTCCGAGGCGCAATCACGGCTTCGTGAAGTTAGTCGCTCGATGGATCGAGCAGATGATCGTTGGGCAAACTTCACCTTGACTAGGGCCCGCGCGTTTTGTGGGGTACAACAACGGCCTCAGTCGCTTTAATCACCAAAGCATTGGACAGCGCCATAGGCGCGGTACTGCAGCTTTAGTTAACCAACGCTTGTCAACCCGGTCGCATTTTTCTCCGAAATCTTCAACTGGCCGAACCGAAATATAGCACTTTTGGCCGTGCTTTACTTGCTATCTACCTAGGAATCTCTTAATTAAGGACGGACTCGAATTCACGGTCTTCACCGACCATAAACCAATCATCCGAGCATTACGTGCCACCACAGACATATACTCTTCTTAAGAGTCCAGACACCTGAGTTACGCCACTCAGCACACGAGTGATGTACGCCTTATCTCGGTGATTTTGATGGCGTCCTGTTTATCGGCTCCTACATGACAGAACATCTATCATATGTGGGGACACTTTGCGACCTCCCTTCTAAACAGGGGCTCAAGGTCAACGCGAACAATTGCGTGACATGCGCCGAAGCCATCAAATTCCTGTTGTGCAAGATTGCTTCCACAGGGATCATGCCGTTGCAGGTCAAGTTGTTGGCCGTCCTGGACAGACCAGAACCCACGTCATTCAAACAGCTACGGACTTTAAATGGGGTGGTCAACTTCCATCATCGTTTCATTCCACAATGTGTTCAGCCAGTGCAGCCGCTTGCAGACCTTTTAAAATCAACGCAAAGCAGCCCGTTTTTATACAGAAACGGCGCAAGATGCAATTGCTATGGTGAAGCAGTCCAGCACGAACAGCCATACTGTCACACCTGAAGGCAACTTCCCCGATGGCTTTAGTCACCGACGCATCAGACAAAGCCGTGGGTGAGGAGCTACAACAATACTCTGCCGACAGTTGCAACCCGTTGCATTCTTCTCCAAAAACTGCAATCGGCTGAGTCCAAGTGTAGCACCTTTGGCCGCGAAACGTTTGCTATCCACTAGACATCCGCCAATTGGGAAGTATCTTAGAGGGACGCGAATTTACGGCCTACGCCGACAGCAAAACGATTATCCACTTTTTGCCAGTTACCACGGATTGATACTCTCCCGAAGCCTCTAGGCAGGTGGATCTCATCTATCAGTAATTGGGTGATGTGCGTTGCACTTCAGGTGACAGTAATTCTATTGCAGACGCGCTGTCTCGCATTCACAACATGGAACTCAACATCCTCGGCTCGATCAACCTCCAGGCTATCTTATTCTCCCATACTAACGGTTCTGAGGTAGAACAGCTCCGTAGCACCTCGTCGTTGCGGCTCCAGGTGGTCTCTGTTCCTTTGGGCGGAGGCTACGTAGTTTGCGACATTTCCAAAGACCGCCCAAGGCCAGCAGTGTGATCAACTTTAAGGCGACAGATTTCCAGCGCGTTACAAGTCTTTCTGTTTGAGCACAAAGGCCTCTCTTAAACTCGTCGGTGACCCTTATGTTTGGAGCAACACAAACTGCGATGTCACTGGATGGGCAAGAACCAGCATCCGGTGTCAACACTGGGATGTGCTCAGGCACACAGAAAGCCCCTTATTGAAATTTTCAGCTATCGACTCACTTTTCTAACGCATGCAAATCGACCAAGTAGAGCCGTGGCCTCCGCCGAACGGCAGCATATATCCACTGACTCGTGCAGATCGTTTAACCAGATGGCTGTTTGCTGTGCCTTTGCACAAACCAGCAAGCAAAACAGTCGTCTAAGCCTTCTTATAACACTGGGTGGCAGCTTTCGGCTGTCCAGTCGTGGTCGCTTTGGCAGCGGCTCGCTAATCGAGGGAGTCTTTGGTAGCGTCCCACAACTTTTAGCCACTCGTCAAATTTATATCACCGCCTACTACCCGTTTGCAAACGGGAATATAGAACATTACCATCGGCAACTCAAGACAGCCTTAGCAGCTCACAAAAATCCGGACTGACTGGAATAGCTACCGCTTGTACACCCAATTTGCCGCAGCGCTCTTAAGGCTGATCTACAAATCACATCAGCTTAACTCACATTCGGTTTCTAGCTATGACCTTCTGGTTGCATGGTAGCCCCAGAGACCTTCGTCACTTCTGAAGTGGTTAAGTTCGCCGCCATGAAGTTAGCGGAGAGTAAAGATTCAGTTCTGCTCTTGCCGGATAACCCTCTAGTGGAATAGACCACCTCCATTTGTGGTGGGAAAATCCCCAGTAGCTGCTCTAAATCCCAAACGAGATGGCCGCCGGGTATAAGTCTTCCGGACGGTGACTAACCAGCATGAAGCACTGTCTTCTTACGTACTCTTTTTCTTGACCCAAAAATGCTTTTACAGGCTATATATACAAATCTTTACGCAGCCTTTCACATTGCCACTACCCTCCATCACAGAGTTCACCAACTGACAGTCCGGGACCTGTCACTTGATACTGCCAGTTGGTTCAGCTGCCGTACCTATCCCACTGCGAAGTGGAGAGGCTAAACGGAACTGTATTTCACAAATGCTGAGCAGCTTTGCTTCCCTCCCCACAGCCGATGGACTATCAACAAGTTGCAAAAAATACCTGAAATATGCATGACAGCGGGAACCTCGGAGCTCACGTCGCAAAATTGGGCTTCTCTGACTCAGCCCGCAAGTCCTGCTACCCTGGATATGATGAATCATTCAAAGTTGCCCTTGAGGCCCTTTTGGATCTTTACTTGGGTTCATACATTGATCCGCTCACTAAAGACTCCCTATCGGCTTCATACAACATTCTCACCAGGCATGCTTCCAAGCTCCTCTTTCTCCACCTGCCCAAAAACGCAAAAAACGCACAAAAACAAAAAAATAAATTAAAAGGAGTTGATAAAGGAGGAACAAACAAACAAAGGCCACATTCAGTTTTGTCCTTTCCAATTGTTATGTCCCCACACATATACCAAGTCTTCATCCGACTTAACTGAAAAGTGTACATGCCTGTAAACAAATCGGACTTGAAGGGATGTGTGTTCATGTTTCCCCAATTTCATAATTAACGGCTGCTTTTTGTTACGACTCTTCGCCACTTCGTTTAATCCAGTTTCCTTCAGCCTTGGACCCAAAGAAAGGGGAGATAGATACAGTGTCGGGAAATGTTTGGGCCAAAGCTGTTACGGTCGCCTTGACGAGGCTGCCCTTACGCAAATAGTCCAATGGAACAACCTGCTGATCTCAAACTAGACCATGTCTGATAATTGTTTAACCAAGGGGATACGAACGTTGGCACACAAAAATGTCAGGGAAAAAACGTCAAATGATTCGGAATCGCCTACAAAACTGCCCGTCATTCTGCTTTGGAGTATAACCGAATATCTGGCAGAGTTTGGTTTTACTGTCGTTTTGCAAGTAGAGCCTTGGTAAGGTGAAGAGTCCTGCATCTACCACCTTCGGTTAGAACGGTTTCACCTCCAAGGAAACGGTCACTGATATATTTCACCAATTTCCAAATGGTTTTATTAGTTCTAATTTCTTCTCTGCTGTATTCGCCCTTCTTTCTATCCTCTAAACTCCCTACCACGTCACTGGTAGTGTTTGTAAACGCTTTGGAAAGGCGAAGGCCCTAAGCTTTTATTCAAGCAAGTGTCGACCCGGCAATCTCGAGAAAGAACAAAAGGAGGTGAAAGTCGAGGTCTCTCCACGTAGCAGGCTTCTTTCCGTGCCATCCTATCTTATCGCTCAATGGAATACGAAGTCGACTGTCTCTCGTTTTTGGGGGCAAAAGAAGGACCATACCATGGGAAATCAACTCCTTCTTCAAGACGACTGCCCCAGGCTATGTGGTCATGTGGAGCTCGGCGTGCAAGAAATAAGATTTTAAAAATCTCAAGCCTCCACAAGAATAAACATTCGGGCAAGGAGTAGCCGATTCACACTAATCCCGACTTTAGAAAAAGGTTAATTTGCTGTCTACCGTGCTAAACTTCAAATCATAAAATGCGCAAATGTATGCTAACCTCAGGCATATGGCTAGATGGAATTACCAGCTAAACTCCAAAGGTCAATCTTCTTGCAGCCCCAGCAAACCAAGTTCAAATGTCCCACACAAATTAGCAGAGGTGTGAAAATATTGTGTATAGACGAGATCAGCAAATGATGTCGAAAATAGTCACATTCATAAGGCATGCAGAACTTTTGAAAGGATTTTCAATATAATTTCTTTACAACCCACGAACTGGTCTGACCTGATCTGATCTTCAATGAGCCGACTGGAAGGGTGTTGCAAAGATGCTATGGTAGAATCAAAATGAACGAGATGAAGAAGGTTACTGGAGGAATGCAGTAGACTTCGGGTTAAGCAAACCCCCTTTCTGGAAGAAAGCCCGGACGCCGTCAGGGAGGGATATTTCCGACTCAAAGATGAATTCGCATCTCCCAGGTCTGATAGCGGCAGAAGTGGATCTCCGTAGTGGGAGGCCAAGGTTAGCAAACCTGGGAATCCGCGGAAGATGGTGGGCAGGGCATAGGTTGCAAAAAACCAAAAATGTTCGGAACAGACGCAAGCTGGCCAGCAACATAGCTTCAGCGGTCCGAAGAACAGAGAAATATTCTTTTGATCGCAGGTTAGCTGTGCCTGTCCACGCACGTCCCAAGCAGGCCACTTCTGAAAGCACGTAAGATAAAGTATAGGAATTTTGGAAGGGGAACAAGGGCGACCAGCACTAAACAAGCAAGAAAGGGCCAGCAAGTCCCTTTTTGTTTTTCAAGAACATACATTGATCAGAAAATAGCGTCGAAGAGAGAATGGAAGAACCGCAAGGGCCTCCAGCACAAGACCTTGGTGTAGAACAGGAAGAAAGGTACAAAGAGCTGCGAGTTTTGAATGAAAACGAAGCATCAAAATCAGATGGGATTTACCAAGTCATCGCTCAGCTCCTGGCTGAGTTCTTGGAGGCTTCGATGAGGCAGCTGTGTGAAACATCATTAAAGAAGAAAACGTGCCAGGAGACTGGGGAAAGAATTCAGTGGTGGAAACATGCTTGTCCGGACCCCGAGGCGAGGCTTAAAATTACTGGTTAGCTGGATTTACTTCAAAGCAGTGTAAGGACTTGGCGCGAATGGCTAAGAAACAGATTTCTAGATAATTGGCTAAGCAAAATCTATCATCGGACATTTTGTACGCATTCGGTAATGGCGCCCATGTTTGCGCTGCATTTGTTTGTAGGAATATAGGCAAAAACCCAGCCGTAGCCGACAGGTAAGCCACAATCTATCAAAGGAGTTAAACTACAAAAGCTGTCATGTGCAGAAGAGTAGGGCCAATAGGTTCACAGTAAAATAGACAAGCCAGCACCACTCGAGATGAAGCATGAAGCGAAGCCAATACTAAGCGAGTGTTCGTACATGTGTGAAAAGGATATTGACTGGTTGTCCGCGTAGTTGGCGCGACTTTGACCAGCACGAAACACCGGGCTTTCAGGGCCGGTCCATGATGGGATGATCCTGTCTAACGAACCTCCTGCTGTTCCTCGAAGGAGTAACAATGTGCCCCGAACGAAAGGCAGTTCATTGAAGTTTGTTCCACAGACTTGAGTAAAGCTTTTGTTTTCGTGAACCACAGGTTTTTGAACTTCAGGCTGCAGTCTATTGGAACTGTTAGAAAGGCAGAACACTACTTAGTTATCTTTCTGGCGAGGCGAAAGTTGTGTTGAGGTGGGTGCTCATGCCCGGAAATTCGGAGGAGTAACTAGCGGGATGCTTCGGAGCTTGAAGCCCGGTCTTCTGCCCTTCCTCATCCTTGTCGACGATCTGGCGTGCAAATTCATCATCTCTTCCCCAACTATTGCGGACGCTGTCAGCATGGCCGGAGTAGATATAGAACCTGGCATTTTAGCTGTAGAAAAATAGACAAGCAAGTGAGGCTTTCCGCTAAATCTTTCCAGGTGTCAATGCTGGACCACAAATCCAATGGTTAGAGGAAATGACGTGGCATTTTGCAGATGGTCCTTCAAGTCAATGATTTGGGTTTGGTGCTAGATAAGAGTTCCAAACCGCCACAATAGTGCTCCACAGCGGTGATACGACCATAAGGGAACTCTTTCGAGTTATACGCAATATTTTATGTGGAGAACCGGGGTTTTTCCTTCCGATCTACCAAGCTGTAGTTGGGCCGCAGCTGGGGTGCTGCATGCAAGCCGGGGCACTGTTATAACCAGAGGACAAAGACTGTCTGGTGAAAGAAGCAAAGAATAACCACTGAAACGGTGACTGATAAAAGGAGAATGTAGCTGCAAGGGGTTCCTTTGAACTCTGGATCAGTTCCTGATGAAAGGGCTGTGCTATGACGGAGATTTGATAGAAACATTGAAGGTGATGAAGAGACTGCCACGCATAAATCGGGAAAACCTTTTCTGTCCGATCCGGAAGACAGGCACACGCGGCATAGCCTTGGATTACAACGAAAGCCCTCATGGCTCCTCCTAGGGGTAAATTCATTCACATATAAGCTGAAACCCTGATAGAAGAAGCCCTCGGGTGGAATCACAAACGCCGCAACAGTGAAAGCTTTCGGGAAAGCAGCAGACCGATGTTGGTTGGCAGTATACCTCGACTCAATTCAGGTGGTTTTAGGGTCAGACGCAACTCACTCAATGTTTCTCCCTCTCTTTGCCAAGACCAATACTGCACATATTTTATGCTTTTTAGAAAGAGGAAGACAGTCACTAAAGTGCGTCGAAAATACCATCGTCTAGACACGTGGCTGGCAATAGCCAGTAGAGTTATTGAAGTTCCAAATTATTGAGGGGGCACAGGTGTTCGACGCCTGTGCTCACGTATTCTCCCTTCTTTAGGTATTTCATTCTCTATGATGGTCTTTCCGCTAAAATAAGATAGCTGGGAAACAGGAGAGGAATATCAGAGTCACAAGCCGCAGAAAGCAGCTCGGATAGAGGTCTGGGGTGATTGGTAATGCAACATGGAGAGCAGGCATGAGCACACGTTAAAGCAGCAGAAAGAGAGGGAAACATCTATGAACCTAAACAAAAGGAAATAAAACCTCAGTTTTCTGTGTTGTCTTTCGTATGGAGCCAAGTAAGGCAGGCTGGGTGGGGGAAGCTCGAGGAATAGTAGACGAAGGTTGAAATGTTAAAAACATTCAAGAAGGAAACTTTTGTCCCGGGAACGTGTCCAAAGGCTCTTTGGAGGTTTCTTTGCTAGGATCGTCCATAACCCTCTTCAATGAAGTGGTGTTCACAAATGACTGGGCTGGCGGGATGCACTGAAGTGGCACCCAGCCAGAACTACTCTAACGGAAATAAAAAGGAGGTCAGGGCTGTGAAAATGCACGTTGTTGTATGGCAGAGGAGTTTTGTATAAATACCTCGGACCAGAGAAAATGAGTGGTAGACTGGAAGTCAGCGGATCATGAGGATCTTCTGTAGTACCTGTTTCCGGCGAACCTGAATGGCTGAGGCTCATCAACATGCGTAGGTACGAAGCTGTACCCGGCTGTATCAGGTGCGACACCGGCTAAATCATCACTGGTAAGTTGTTTAGGCGCAAGATTATTCCGTTGGAAAAGGTCTTTGCCGAAGTTTGAACGAGGGATAAGCCCGAATAATTTCGGCCCGCACTATCTGAGTGTGTCCTGGTCCGAGAGCAAACGAAAGCGATGCGCAAACCGTGTGATGAAGAGGTTGTACACTAAAAAGATCTCCAGCCCTTGAAAGTCCCCGAAGGATACAACTTCAGCGCGGTCAGCCGTAGGGGGTAAGAGTTGTGCGAAAGCCCACAAAATGGTTCCTTGGCTTCTCGTTGCACACGGTCCCATGTGTCCCGCTTGTTGACCAGGTCGGGGCTTACGGTCTGGCTGCCACACCTCAGAGGGGGTCCAATACAAGCGTCATAGAAGACCTGAAGGTATTCTTTCACAATTGTATGACAGCTTTGTGTCATCATGTTAAGAAGGGGAAAGGTAGACCAGTCGGCTGAATAACGATGATAGGAGGAGGAAAGCGACTTGCATAAAAAAAGCCTACGGTTTCAAGCCACTTAACCTCCCTAATGGATTTGCATTTCTTTTAAGGAAGAGATCAGCAGAGGAGTACCCAAGTGACTTGCTCAAAACTTTGCTGCCGATAACTGGTGGGCTCCTGTTGTCAGATTTTTGCCTGGCGTGGTCCGTCTTCGGCTGCAATTCTGTAGCAGCTTTGCCCCAGATCGCAACATCGATAGCTCACTCTGCGATGCTCGCCGATACATTGTTTGGCAAGTCAATATTATAAGAGGAGGACGACAGGGTGCCCAGCAATAGCCCTTGGGGTGACTTCAGAGTGAATTCGAGATGGTTCTGTGAGAGAGCTATGAAGAAGTGCACGTAACCAAAAATTCCATGGGATTCCAGCTCTTGCTTAGGGGGAATTTGAGGCACCCTGACAAAAGCTTACTTGAAATTGGCAGAGATCTCGCGTGGGATGATTTCCTCGTCGTAAGCCCCAGTGAGACTATCCGTGATGTAAAGTTTATCAGCAAAGCACGGTATTTCTAGTGAGAAGCCAAGTTGAGCCGAGGAAATTAACCCTTCATCGAGCGGTTGTGCCATTTTAGCACGTTTTGGTATGCACTCGAAGGTCTCATTGAGAACGGAAGTTGGGTTATTGAGCCTTAGCCTCCTGGTTGATGGCCGTTGCTCTTTTTGAGGATGGGGAGTACTACAGCTTGTGCAAACCGAACCCAACTTCCTGCGCCTTGGCGGCGGGCTCGTAACCTTCGGACCGCATCCGCTGTTCTGGTTCTGCGAGATTTCTGATAAAAAACCTTCTTGGCTAGAAAGGCCAAATGGAATCTTGGTGTTGCCAGCGCCCTCATAGAACCTAACTACAATCTATACCTGGAAAGGCGGAACCTGATGCCGTCTGTAATACGCAGTGTTCAGAGTTACTGAAACGCACCGACAACACAGTTATCTGGGCACACTACCGAGTCGGACCACACAAGGTCCCCTCCAAAGTGAATCGAAATGGAGATGGATAATCAGCGGACTCATTGGAAGGCCTTTTCAGGTGGGGGTGGAGGGAGTCTTTTCCAGCAAGCGAAGATTGCATAATGGAGTTCCGCAGGGGTATCTCCTGGGTCCCCGCTGTTCGCCTTGTCAAGCATATGAACTGGAGGATAACTGGCATAAAATTGTGGACGATGTCAGAGTGCTTGGGACGATTGTAGATGGTACAACGCAGAGAAATCTGAGTAGCGCGTACACCTGGCCGGTTGACTTGGGTCTCCCCCTCAACCTAAACAAAAGTCGAAAGCTTACTGATGAGAGAGAACCACGGCCCAATCTCCTTACCGGCCATCCAAGCAACCACATAGTGCTTACTCGGAGTATTTAAGGAGTCTGGAAGCGGTGCTTAGAGCTAACCCCAAACCAGGTAAGCAATGTCAGAGTGTCACGAAAAACAGCCACACTCGCACTTCACCAGGTGAAACGCGCAGCAAGCTCGAGGAGACCACAGGGTTTGCCGTCAACGTACAGGGTAATTTGAAACATTGGGTCCCCTTTATCCGATTCATGAGAACAGAGAGAAGACATAAGTCGCGAGATGCAAGCATTTCGTTTACTCTTGTCAACCGCGGACGTAAAACGTGTCAGTATATATACATGGTACAGTAGGGGGGGGTAATTGCAACAGTAAAGTAGGCACGATCGAAAGCTCTTATATTACGTACGTTGGGGTAAGTGAAGTCTGTCGTGTTAACGCCGGGGTAAACAAACATTTTGGGTCAATCGTCTTTGTGCACAGAGTGTTGGCTGATGCATCATGATTAGAATAGCTTCGCTGAACGCTAGTAGTTTCGGTACTGGATTGCGCAACAATGCTTTGAAACACTGGGTCAGGTCAACTTTGTGACCTGATGCAATCAAGTGTCTTCCAATCGAAGAAGCTGGCGGTTTCACGTCGTCGTGTATTGCCCCGGCAGGTTGCGTCATCAAGTTTGACAGCCATTTGGGTATGTGTTCTGACACTCGTTGAGTCAAGCAACGATCCTGCAAGTGATCCCAATGTCTCACATATTGTCTATCAGTTCACTTGCAGTTGCGGCGACGTTTACATTGGCAGGACGGATCGTTGCTTGACTCAACGAGTGTCAGAACACATACCCAAATGGCTGTCAAACTTGATGACGCAACCTGCTGGGGCAATACACAACGACGTGAAAGCGCCAGCCTTTTCGATTGGAAGACACTTGATTGCATCAGGTCACAAAGTTGACCTGACCCAGTGTTTCAAAGCATTGTTGCGCAATCCAGTACCGAAACTACTAGCGTTCAGCGAAGCTATTCTAATCATGATGCATCAGCCAACACTCTGTGCACAAAGACGATTGACCCAAAATGTTTGTTTACCCCGGCGTTAACACGACAGACTTCACTTACCCCAACGTACGTAATATAAGAGCTTTCGATCGTGCCTACTTTACTGTTGCAATTACCCCCCCCTACTGTACCATGTATATATACTGACACGTTTTACGTCCGCGGTTGACAAGAGTAAACGAAATGCTTGCATCTCGCGACTTATGTCTTCTCTCTGTTCTCATGAATATACAGGGTCATTGTCAGGCTCCAGATGGAACGCAGCTTTCAGGCTTGGGGTCCGTCCGTCGTGCAGGAGAAAACCCTGGATCTATTGAACCAAGTATTTACTGGGTAGTTTGGATACTGCTATGAACTACGAACGGCGATGTGACAAGATGAACCTTTGCTACTCGGAAAAGAGATCGGAAGAGGACTTAATAAAATTGTTCAAAACCGGGAGATGTTTGGATAAGTCAGCTAGCCTGCTTTTCAATCTTTGAACTTCGGAGGAAGATTGACCGCCGTGACAAGGGCTCATTCTTGAAAACGACCATGTACTTAATGGGACTAGGAACCCGTCGTTCACTGCGTGGTCTGTCGATGAGCGGAACAAACTAAAGGGAGAAGTGAATGAAGCAACTTCGGTAGATGCCTTGAAATTCAATTCGATAAATCTAGGTAAGGATTTTTTACTGAGAGTGGATAACGAATCCTCGTGTGACCCTTCTGTCCCTTCCCTTCTGTCTACCTTAAATCTCCCTCCCCATGAAGTAACTGGTCAGGCAGAGTTGATGGCTAAAAGCTTGGTCCCGGAGTCAATTTGGAATGGAGCACAGTGGCAAGTCAAATCCGAATTTTCCTGTCTGACCAAGCCTAGATGCGCCTGCAAGGAAGAGGAGACTCTTCACAGAGTCGAAGCACTTGGAGATCATAGAGCTTACTAGAGCAGGGAACTGGATGTTCTGGCAGGCCGCTGTCAATTTATGGAAGCAGAACTGATCTGAACCGAATTGTTATTGAAAGGCGAGTCTTGTCTCTCGAATCTTGTAGTGTTCCTAGACGAGATCACTGACCACTGTACCTCAAGACTATAGCAAGCGGAGCAACGCCTGGCCAATTCACAAAATTCCCAAAACCAGGGTAGAGTGATTTGTGGTTTCTGCGGAACTAAAGTGAAAATTACGAAAAGTAAAAGGCATACACAAACCTCAATTATGCGGCCAAGCAGATTCAGCAGTAAAACTCAAAGGTGTAAAGTCCCGTGGTCCAAGCACGGCAGTCAAAAACCGTTCAAGGCCAGATTGAAATTTCTCACACAAACAAACAAGCTTGAAGAAGCATTTTGTATGGACGAGCTTGACAAAGAAATGTGAAATGTAGTCACATTAACAACGCATGAAGAACATTTGGAAGGATTTCCGAAGTGTCCTTTAAATCGCCGGCCAAAGTCCTTCGGCGAAATTTACTGTCAGAGCTTGAAGACGGAGTCGCGATTCTCACCTTAATTAGCACGCTATCAGTGCTCGCGAATACTAGCTGTCTGCATTTGCTACTTGTACACCAAGTTTCCATTGAGGTCATCGTTTGCACACTCCTGAGGGAACCAATTCCAGATCCTTCCGCACGGCCCGAGATAAACGTGTTCATCAAAAGTTGGATGCTCTCAGTTAGATGCATGAACAAAAAGTAGACATTAGAGAATAGAAAACTGCTGCTTCAGCTTGGTCCAGGTATCCAAAGCAGGAGGCTAGTGCAACAAATGGTTAAATTAGTTTTGCTTACGAGGTTGCGTAAAGAACTTGAACGCAAAAGCAACGTTCAAGTGTGTAATGCATTTCTGACTGTACATTATCCTGTCTCCCTTCCTTTTACTTTCCAGGTGCCGTTATTAACCATGAGGTGGAGCCATCCAGTGCGGCAGACATCTCGCCTTCCTCCCCCCCCCGAACAGTGACCTTGACCCTGACCCTAAAACTGTAAGAAAAACCCCATGGACGCCCCCAAATGACCCACTTCCGGTTTCGACCTGTACCAATTACTGTGTCGCCTCTTGCCAGTACAAGTCCATCGTTTCCCGAGCTTTGTCTTCTATTGTGACTGATCTCGTGCTGTGAGCAGTTGTACTGATCTGTGCATCTATTTTCAGACCTACGGACCCCACGCGCATTACAAGTGATAATAAGATATCGCGCGAAATCTAAGGGTCAAAAACCGTGGATTTACGTAAAATCGACGCAAGAAATCTTCCGAAGGAAAAGTAAGTCGTTTTATGATTATAAATAATTTTCGAAAGAGTGTACGACGGAGAGTACTGAAATACGCATGGACACCGAAATCGATCGAACAATAACACTTATCAGAGCACTTCTGTTTTCCTGTGTACAAAATGCGCGAAGAACAATATTCTATGAATTATCAATAGGTGTTCCTCTCCAATGGCCGGAATAAATTCACTATGCAACTTCAGCTAACAAGCCTCACCTGAACTGTCCGAGTAAAGCCTTGGCTGATCATTTTTCGACTCTTTGCACGCCATGCAGGAAACTGGAACTCAAAGCTTCCCTATGATTGTTCCAGTAGATACAGTGGAATAAAACCCCGAATCTTCCGGTGCGAAGCTGTTTGTAAGCTGTTTCTTCCTATATGTGTTGTTGTGAGTTTGAATCATCGGCCTTTTAAATACTGCTTCCTCCTGCAAATAGATGAAACTTTGATGTTTCGGGCTCGTCCTCCGTTTCCTCTGTTTCTTGTAGTGTAATACAGTTGCGGCATTTGTCCGATATGCGAGGCTCAGTCCGACTGTGGCAAAGTTCCCCTTTACCTTTGTTACTAGCCAAAGGCCAGAAGGCAATACAGTCATTTGGATTCCTTTTATGAACGATGATTTCCGCTCAGTAATTGTTGCTTTGGCTGACGGTAATTCACTTCGCCTCCAGCCATGCAGTTTCAACCAGGTACCAAATGACGACACTCGGTCGGCTAATCCCAAATTGAATTGCGTGACTCCCGATATCCATGTTTCAACTAGGCTTTTCGAAAAGGCATCCTTCTGAGTTGTGCCAAATACTCTTGGGCCATTTCTCCATTTCTCGATAGGCGGCTTGACGGTGGTCGCTTAGGTAGAGCAACTCCGTTTTTCTCGTAGCGACTTTTTGTCTTTGCAATGAACATTGAAAGCACCCACTGATCTTTTGCGTGAACTGCACTTTCCTTGAATAGACAGTTGGATTCAATATCGATAAGTTGGTTGTGTTCCGTATGGGCAGTTTTCTCAGCAAACGTTAGGCTATATACCAATGTCCATTGTTGAACTTCTTTCGTCAGTGGTCCGAAAAGTGTCCAGCTAGGTATCGTTCGCGTAGCAAATGGTTCCTTTCGACGGCCTACGCACTTTTTAAACATACAGTGAGCCTCTGGTACGTTGCACCTAATAAGTATATCAAAGTGGGGTCTGGACACTTCCTCAAACACTGCCTTTGTGATTGAGCTATTTCTTGTCGACTGATCTAATGGAGTCTCCTGGTCTGCTTGGCAGGCTGTCTATAGCTGATATCTTACTGGTTACCGAGATGTGGCTGACGGACCACACTCTACTAAACCACTCATCCATACCCGGCTACCGTGCCATGGCCAGCAGTAGATCTGACCAACGCGGATGCGGCTGCATCATTTATACCAGATATATATTCACGGTGAGTAGGTTTCATCATCCTATTCTTGACAAAATTTGGGACTCAGTCTGGCTCACCTTCAAAAAGGATCAAAAGCTACTTCTTGTAGGGTCTCTGCCATTCTCCAAACCAGGACATGCACGACTTGACAGCGATAATAGAGGCCTTCAACTGTCTCTAACCTCCCCGTAACCACCAAAATCTTAGCCGGTAATCTCAACTTGCCGGAAACATGCTGGCATTCCTTGACATCCCCCACAAAACTCCATGATTCCCTTTCGTGCATCCGTGTTGGTAACCGGGTGCAGCATGTTTTATCCACAACCCGAGGGAAAAATACATTATACCTTATCTTTACTATAGGTATGAAGAACTTAGATGCCCAAATCTTAAGTCGCTTCACCCGTAGTGACCGTAAGATGGTATCCTTTGTTTTCATTGCACCCCGGCCTCACACCGATAAGTCAGCAGCAACACACCTTCCGATCACCAACAAGCAATACTATGGAGCTTGCTGGAACGGTCTAACCCCTCTTATCCGCTCCCTAAACTGGGACCAATCCGTTTTAGCTGATGACCTAGAGATAGCGGTTGTGTAGTGCCACCGGTACAACACACGATGACAAAGGCTAACAAATTTGTCTGTTCGAACAATTACCGTTTTTGGTGGCGCCACTTTCCCTGCCTGTGTACTTCGTCTGCACGCCGTAGAGCTCCTCCAATACACACGTTGTTCCACTTCAGCTTTCCGAGTTCTGCTTTGCGCTCTGCCGAGTATATTCGCTATCGTGTCAAAAACCGAGGACCGGGGGCTATAGACTATATACGGGAGCAGGTCCTGGCTTAACTGAGGAGAATCCTAAAGTTGCCCAGCAGTATTCTAACTTTCATCGCTGCCTCGAAAAAATCACTCCAGCCTCAGGGCATATGATGCGCAAACGGCTGAACCCTCTAGGTCGTCTTAGCGGTAACCTTTGCCAAAATTCAAGGAAGTTTCACTGAAACTAGGGACTCCTCGTCGTTTCTCCAAATAATACGTATATACCTTATGATTAAATTGCTTCTAGATTCTTCCAAGAAGAAGCGGAAACTAGACGCCTTAAGCTACCCAAATATAGTGGAAGCACTGGCCATGCTAATGAAGGTCAGAAACAAGCAACCCAATCAAGCCACCCATATTTGAGCTATAACAATAACTACTTGGTTGACCCCCTATTGATTGCGGAGGCTTTCAGCACCTACTTTGCCCCCTCTTTACCGATGGACGGTGCCACATCCTTTCCCCCCTAAATCCGGTGACATCGGTAACTTTCTCGGCTGTAGTGTTCTACTCCGGTGAGGGTTCAGCCCATGTTGCAAAAACAAGACCGTCCTACAGACCGGGTCCGGAGGCATCACCGCCGGCAATTTTCCGTCGAGGTGACGAGGACTTTCCAGTGTAGCTGACAAACATTCAATTTGTCACTAAGGTGCAGTGTTTTCCCTTCTCAATGGAAAACTTCCACTAGCATACCTATGCACAAAAGAGGACCACGTCTAGATCCAGTTAACTATCGACCGGTGAACCACAGCCTGGTTATGTCCAGAATCATGGAGAGATTAATCAAAGAAAGGCTGACGCGTCACCTTCCCAACCACAGTCTAGTCAACGCTGGTCAGCATGGTTTTCCAAAAAGCAGATCGTGTGCAAAATGCATGAGAGATTTCCTCAGCCTGGTCACAGAGGCTGTCAATAATGGTAAATCAGCAGTCGTGATCGTTTTGAACGTGACCAAAGCGTTTAACCGAGTATTCCACGTCTGGTTACTACAGAAGATCAAAACATATGGAATCGCGGGCCCGATGCTTGCTTGGTTTTCATCCTATTTATCAGCCCGTGACCAGGCTGTAAGAATAGACGAAAGTTCGTCCAAACCCCGTCCCGTAACCAGTGGTGTGATACAGGGTGGTGTATTCGGCCTACTACTGTTCTTATTGTACACAAACGATATGTTTAACATTTTCCAGCGGGGGTTCCCCTTCTGTTAGCATATGATACCAATGTTGTGTACCTTTTTTGGCAGCGACGTTAGCCCCTAGCGTAGATGACATTACAAGGGAACTGCCCGCTCTCAGCTCCTGGAGTGATGATTGGAAAATGAGGTTCTCCGCCGGAAAGAGTAATATTATTGCGTATAAGTGTCACGTCCCCACTGAAGCATTTAGTATAAACGGCAAATTCATATCCAATAACTCACAGGTACGTGGCTCGGGTCTACACTATTCATGTGCGTTTGACTTTTCTGAACACCCAGCCATCCAGGTGGATAAAGAACGCCGTACGATCGGGCTCATGCGTGAAACATTTATTTAGCCAGAAAGTAAACTAAAAATTTTTAATTCCCATGTCAGGCCTCTTCTGGAATAAGGCTCAATCATTTGTTCCAACATGCGACAGAGAGACCAAATAGAGTTTGAGAGTGTACAACGGGCATTCACAAAACAGCCCTCAGGATTTTCGCCCTGAGATTACATGGTACGTCGTGATCTACTGAAATTCGATCCCTGATGGCTGCGCCGCCTAAGAATTAACCATCTGTTCTTTCTCGATATCTCAAAAACAGATCACTTGGTCCAGCGCCTCCAGTGCAAGCTATTTCTTATTATTCCTTACGTACTAATGAGTTCTCGGTTTCCGTCCCTTCGCTTAAGCTTACACTTGGATCGAACCTTCTCATCAACAATTACTCTTCAACGTGGAACAAACTGTTACAGCGTATTCGGGCATTGTCACCAACGTCAGTGGCTTTTAGACAAGAAATGTGTCCAGCCCTTATGGTGAACACACTGATCACGATGTGCAATCTTTATATAATAAAAATAATAATAATAATAATAATAGTAATAATGGTATATTTCTGGACCGTGCTCCAGAGGCAAGCATGTAAGCATGATCAGAGTTTACAACACCACTGAATGAGATGAGAAATTCGCAACATTCAAAGAGAGATTCGCACGTCACAGAAACAATGGAATAAGGCTGAGGAGAGTTTAAATGAATCGAAATGACCAAAGAATACAGGTGAATACAGATTTATTTCGAGTCAACCACGTCAACAGTAATGAATCGGCCAGATGTAAAAATGTTCAGACGGACATTCGCTTAGGACGCAGTAAATACAATATTCACAAGAATCATGCAAGAAAATGATCGGTAATGCATATTCATGTTTACTTAAAAAGGTGATTGGCGTTGATACAAAGGTGGCAGGGAAGAATTTCATGAAGGTTCGCGGAGGAATACTAATTTTCATAGATTGATGGATATGAAAATAAATAGTACCTCCTGAAAGGGTGAGACAATTTCCATCAGAAGTGGTGTGTGTCATCTGGTGTCGGCAGTTCGCACGTGGTGGAAAATGGATGAAGTTCCAGGAAGGAGTAATCAGCAATCGGAATGCCGTGTCCACGAGGGACAAAATAGAGAAAGACGGGTAAAAACCTTTGCAATAGGCCGGGCAATGCTGATAAATTGGCGAATACACGATTGTGTTGAACTTCTTGTGGCTTTTGTGTCCGTGTTGGGCTTTTTGGACAAGGGCTGGCTGCGGATTTTGTTCGCTGTTTCATCATGGGAAGAAGGAGGGCATCGCCGAATCTGAACCGATCACTATTTAATAAGGAGTCCCCGCACGGTGACTTCGGCATCGGGAAGGTTTTGTAGTGAAAATTCTCCAATATGCCTCAGAGGGGCGTATGCAGCAATATCAGGATTTCTTGTGGGCGAAACCCGGTGGCTGGATCGTATTCGCGGTGGCCAGTTCTTGGTGCGGTTGTGGACGGGCAGAGCGAAAGATAAGCTGTCTGCACGATATATTACAGCCAGGCAACGTGATTGCCGGGTGGTTCATTCACTAATATACAGGGCAGATCCCAGACCTTTGAGATAAGAACCAGGTACTAATAAAGCGGATAGCGTTTTTAAGCATCTTGCTCTCAATTGGACTCAAATGTGGTTGGCATCCTTCAGACAGCAATCAGAAAATCTCAGCCGTTCGTTCCCAGAATCCAGGGCTGCAAAACAGTCTCTAATTTTTCCTATCAAATATCTCTTTTAGGGCAAGCCAGCATGGAGGCCAATCGAATATTTAGGTATAAGGTCTCAGATACTAGAGCCCACCAACCCAGATGTCAGGTCCAAGTCAACTTGGGGTCTCTTTCAGGTCCACAGTGTTCAGCCGTTTTGAAAGTGCTGCTAGTAGCACCTCATCTTTGGGCAGACTGGTGCTTCGGTGAGCATGAACCCCGTCGAATAATCGCAGACTGTGGTTGACTCTACCTCCCCCTGCATTTTCTGACCCATGCAAACCGCCTTAGGGATCTGACTTCACGGGTACGTCCAGCGTTACCGCGGCACATCTGTGAGCGTTCCTGGTTGTGACTGTCTCCCTGCACAAAGTTGACCACCGGTGAGACGACAGAAACCTCAAAAAAGTAAGAGATTGGCATGAAAGGGAGACGAGAAATACCCCGCTGTTTTGTCTTCCAGGCATAACAGCCTCGTCTTATGTGACCTATGTCTCCGGGCTGCCGTGTTGCTACGGATTGACTGGTGTCACTGACCTATTCCCAACGCGGCTTCTTGCAAGCGGCCCATGTTTCAGTGGGGGCTTGGGAGCCGTGGTCACCTAACAAAAGCAGCTCCGCCTTCTCCGACAGCCAGATATCTGACTGTAATGAGAATAAAAAATAAAAACCTCTAAAAATTGTGGATCACTCTTGGAGCGGCACGAGCCGGATGCCAGTGGATGTGTATCGAGCTACCTCCATAACTAAAGCAGGCCATAGTTCCGCCCATTGTGAGCACGGAATGTAGACGGTTAGAGTTTGCTTCCCTGACGAAAGTTTGGCTCCAACCTGTTCCCATCTCTCACGTTTTCCCGAACCAGTACTCACATGGTTATTGTCCTGCTGTGCAGTATGCTAACGACGACAAAGATATCACGAAACCATGCAATCACCATTATACAAGATATCCTTGCTCATAACCAAGTATAACCTCAGCATTCTAGCACCATCGAGGAGGAGCAAAGACGGAAGTACGGCTACTTTACTCGGCACGAGGCCAATTTTTTCTAATGCGTCTTCACCGACACCGTAATAGATTCTTTAACTTTGAGGCTCCTCAGAAAAAATTCCATATAGAATAACCACTATATAAGAAGAGACCGTAACAAATATAGTGCTATGCTGGCAGGGTAGCAGTCCCATTAACTCGGATACTGTTCTTTCAATCCCACCTTACCGCCTCGGCGCCGAACTGCAGTCTGCGTAAACAAACTGTTCAGGGTTGCCATTTCTGGGTCCTCCTACCGTAAACCCTTAGGTTTTTCTTAGTATCCCAACGCTGTCACACCAACGTGCGAACAATCAATCCTTTAGAATGCATGCACAGTTGCTTAATCGGTTTACGCAACTTCGCTGGCCTGTAGCATTATAGCTCAGTCCCCTGCAAGCCTACTTTACCCAAAACGTGAAGCAGGTGCCACAGACCGCCTAAATGAAACTTTGTCCTTGACCCATTCACAAAAACCGAACTAGTTCATTATTATTGCCGTCATATAATACCATAACCCACAGCTGGAACCACGTCCGGACTGCAATCCCCCTTTATTTCAAGTTCTTCTCCTCCCACTATTTCAGTCGCCAAACTGGATAACCAAGGATGCCACTTTGACTCGCACCGACAGGAACCCGAGTATAACCTTTCACAGCATCTGGGACTGCAATCAAGCCACGCTGCAGAAAATACCCCTACCTGCCTATCAGATCGATTAATGTTTTCTAACGGAAAGCCTCTCCCGCCGATGTCACCACTGCAGCCAACACAAGTGACAGTTCACGCGCAACCTGCTAACATACCAGCCATCAGTTAAACTCGTCATATCTCGCCACACCCGGCTAGCTGACCGACACGTATCCTTTACCCCGCCAGACGAACCATACCCATAGGATGTAGTTCATTACCAGTAATGGCGCTGAATAAGACTAAGGCTCAATGAGTCAATGTATACATGTATATTTGTCGGTGGAACAGCATACTAACGCTCAAGTCAATGCGGAGATTCTCCGCTTTAGTATCTGTTGCAACAGTCCATTTTCCCCTCGATCCGTGTCCGGCTGGAAATTGATCCTCCACTTTTCCAGGATCCTCCAGTTGTGCCTCCTCATTTCTACATGGTATAGGTTACTAATCCCGAAATTAAACTCATCTTCATATGGACTGCTGCTCCTTCCACACTCACCAAAAGTTCCCAAATGCACATTCACAAAATTGGTTCCATGTCTTTTTGTTTCGTAAATAATTTCTTTTATTGAACCTCGGTGGATCTGTCATTCAGGGTTTGCATCAGCTTTAGGGTTTGCTATTCTCTTTGCGTGCCTCGATTTTCCCGAGTGTACTTCCGTACAACTTCTTTTTCTTCTTACTAGGAACTCACGCTGTTTGCATAACCCCATTAAGCCGCCGTTTTTCATGGTTTGCATCATTCTCGTTTATAATGCAGCTTTAGCATTATGTATTGCCGACCTTTTCGGTATCCCCATGGTGCACCACCGCCCAACCCGAAATCGAAACTGGTTCGAAGTTACCGCGCAAACCATTATTTGTGTGATTCATATAAACTATCGCTGGCTGTGGTTTCCTATTGCCGACACTTTCGACTTTTTACCTAAAGTTTGTAAATATTTCATCTTACTGAGTTAAGCTGTACACCATGATCATGTGCTTGCTCGTGGGTCTCGACCATAGCCGGGAAATATACCATTATTATTATCATTATTATTATTATCATTAAAAGCCTCCGGATTTTTAACTGTCCCTCCATCAGTTAAAGATATTGACTGCGGGGTCAGCCTCATCGAATTGTAAGCATGAATCCACGCAACAGGGCTGATATTGAGAGGTAGGCAAGCTAGCTGCTTTCCAGCGTTCTCCAAGCTCTTGCGTAACCAGCAAAGTAGACGACTCTGTGTCTCAAGATCCCACGGCCCTCCTCAGTCTTTAAGTGTCGCGATGCCGACTGGCACGATGCTCAATCCCACGGGCTGAAATCATCATTTCCTGTTGAGCAGGTAATCCTTGATTTATCCAGATGGGTAGGCCTTAATTATTCAGGGAAGTGAAACAAGGGATGATATTACTGATGCAGCCGCCGTCGCCACACTTCGATTTGAAGCAGCATTCAGAGTCTCGGTGAGGGTTGCTCAAATGCACAAAACGTAAGCCGATTCTTTTTGCTGCGGGCCACCGATCAGCTCTACTCCGCTGCGAGACTTTGTTGGTCTCTCTAATTTTTACCACTAGTTACTCTAGAAGTGTTTCACCTGAAAGCTACTTAAATTTTTCGCCGTTGCTGCATTTGGGAAATCCTCCCTTTATCCAATCTAACAGTGCTCTGGAATTCGTGTGGGCTACCCTGAATAAGCTGTAAAAGCAGCCGGCAAGAGTGGTAATAACCTTCCTCTGGGTTGACTGATCGGCGGTTATTATCTTAGATTGTGTCGCTTTCCAACAGTATTCTAGAAAACAATGGCAAAATTAACGAGCAAACAGTCACAACCAATGTCTTCTCTCTCTACCACATCTCAGAAACCCTCACGACCGGAGTACAAAGACACCCCCAGTATGGTAGGAATATTTAAGGGAGCCAGTAGAAGAGCCAGTGCCCGAAGAGCGTCTATTTATATACTATTACCAAAGCTAATATCACTGACCTACATTCTTGAGCTCACGGCACTCCCTGGTCTCCATGACTTGGCAGCAGCTAGTCAGTTTCTTGACTCGGTGGCGTCATAAATCCTGCGGCAGCTGCAGAATGGAAAAAAACAGTTGCCTTTACCATCACTAACCGTCTAGATAGCTCAACAGATAAATCTACTATCCTTCAAGCCGCTGGCATGGCTTTCTTTCCATGTCACTGCAGAAGGCTAAGAAAGAAGTCACCAAAGCATGCTTGTCCATTTCTATTCGAATTTCCTAGCGGAAAAATTGCCGGAGAATTCATCGCGAAACAGCGTATAGTCTCGGGTGCTTCAGCATTCAAATCCATTAAGATACAAGCCCACAGAATGCTGCTGCAAAGAGAAGTGATAAGACGTGCGGCTGAAATTTCCCATCAAACCGGCTTTAAGATCCAGTAGTCGACCCCTCCCCCAGGCACCTTAACAAGTATTGTCAAAACCCCTCTCAATCCCACTCACGGATGACCCACGGGATAAGTTGACCTAGATGAATCTCTTCCTGTCTCCCCACAGCTACCCCCGACAAGGAGATGGCTTAAGTCAGCAACACCTACCATCGTATTCTATGAGGGCCCCCACATTATGCCTCCATCTCCGGCCGACCGTCCCCCTGGACGTTGAGCTTCGTATGAAGTTACATCTGCATCACTAGTATCCGTTTGGAACCCACCGAAGTACCCGGATGTGCCACTAGTATACCACGTATGTCGCCGAAATCAAATAACCGCCCAGAATAGAGGGTCAGGGGGGGGCAGTTGCCAATGGCAGGTCTTCGTGCAGGCAAACTATTCAGGGATGCTCAAACAATGACAGTGATAGTTCCAGCTCCAGGCCAAATTCATTACCGATGAGCTTCCTCCTCAGGAATTCTCTCGTGTCTCCCAGCACGTGAACAAAACAGTGCTTCTAAGATGACAGTGCAGCAATAGCGGGACCCTACCCACAATAAAAATAGATGATACAATGAGCAACCAAAGTCCATACCCAACTCCCGACCAATGAAACCTTCCCATCAGCTAAAAGCTGTTGTTCTCTCATTATCCCCATCTTTTCTATCTCCCTGTCAGTTAAACTATCGGAGAGCTTTTCTTTCCCTCCTTTGTATCAGCGGGCACCCATTGTCTGGCCATAGTACATATATTTTTCCTTACTCACTGTGGGCAAAGCTTGGCCCCGTAACCTAGCTATGCCTCACGTGAACCGTCCCAACCATCCGTTCGGTAGTAAAATGCCCGATAACCCGTCATTTGAGATTCCACAAGCAGACCCAGGACCCTCCGCGGAATTCGCCAGTGGTACCTTAAGAGGGCTTGCACCATGCTCTGATGATTCTTCCCAGGTTAAGTGCTGTGGACAACTGACCGTAAGTACCATTACGAACGGTCACTTCAGGGGGACCCGAATTTTCAATTTAATATCGGCCAGTGCAACTTCTATTAGGAACAACTGCAATATATACGATCGGCTGAAACGAAAAAGACTATAACTTTATATAATTACCGGAATCTGGGTAACGGACCTCTATCTGGTGGATGAATTTGAGGTACTTGTCTACAAAGCCGTCAGCAAAGGTGGACCAAGTAAACGTGGGGAGGCGGTCCAGTGTATGTAATGGAGACTCAGAGCAACAAGCTTCCAGCATCCCATCCTAGATGGCCCTATCGATTCTAAGTGGTTGAGTGTGGAAGTCGAAAATGAAGAACTGCTGCTAAGTTGCAAATACAGTCCACCCAGACCTATTTCCAACGGCTTTCTGCAAATTATCGGGGCACTCAACTTAGTTACTGATCTCCCAATAGGCCCAAAATCAATAGCGGGCGACTTTAGCTCACCAGAAATAAACTGGCCATCACTCCCAAAACCAAGCCACTTACAACCTTTTTTGAATCCTATTCGCCTTGGAGGATGAAAGCAGCCCACCACAACCCCAGCCAGATGCAACATCCCTTGGCTTAATCTTGTCGCTAGGCTTAACGCAAGGTCCAACAACAGTTCAGAATAACCTACCCGGGAGTGAACACGCCACTATCCACTGTTGCTCTGCAGTGCCCACGAAATATAAACAGCCGACACCCCCACCTAGGCCGTACAATACGGCCAACTGGAGCATACTACCCGATCTGAGCTGCAGCCAAAACTGGGACACCTTCTTCTTAAATGCTTATCCCCGGCTGGCGGCAGAATAGCTTTAGTTCATCTTTCAACACTGCCTCAGTCCAATAACTTCGTCAAAAGGACCGTCAATTGGTCTTAAAGGCAACAAGCCGTCTCGTCTTAACTTGAAATTGGGTAGCTCCAAAGTGTCCATCATAAAACAAGGACATTTTCATTGTTTTGTATAGCCAGATCACTTGCCTGAAAAGATAAACCGGCACTCCGAGAATGAGTCAGATAAGCAGGAACACTGGGCCTTAAATCATTCCAAGAAAGTCAAGACTGTTGCTAAGCTGACGAACTCGAGGAACCACGAACCAACGTCTTCTATCTTTTCTCTCTATTTTATTAACGTTTACCTCGACAAACCATTGAACACGGCAGAAGAGCTCAACACTTTTTTTGCCTCTTCTTTAGCTAGTTAAATAGTACCTTTTTTCTAAAATCCACCAGTACCCTCATATGAGCCACTTTCTTCTGTAACATTTCCACCCACCAGAATTGAACCTTTAATTACAAATATCAAAGTATCCCAATACCCGGATCGGACACCTTACCATGGGCCACCTAGGGCTGAGAGGGCCATATATCCGGATTCTCCTATCAGATTAATTTGATTTGCCTTTGAGGTCTAGTTGGTGCACCATAAAGTGAAAAACTTCGGCTATTATTCCTATTCAAAAGAAGGGAACACTGGAACTACCGGCTGACTACCGGCCCGAGAATTACACTCTACTATTATCGATAATTGTGGAAAGGTTGGTAAAAGGTAAACTGACAGACAACCTCTTCAAAACTCATCTTTTAAGTGAGGGTCAGTATGGTTTGCTAAATTATTCATCCTGCACAACTTGTATGATTAACTTTCCAAATCTCATTACGATAGCTGCCGATGATGGTAAGGCAGTGATGGCACTCGTTTTATACTTTTCTCAAGCCTTAGACCCGGCGCTCATATTTGTTTGTTATCGAAGGTTTAGACATACGGCATTGTTGACCGGCTTAACGCCTGGTTATGATCTTATTTGTCCTCGCGCAGTTAACTAGTAAGCGTTGATGGCACAAATTCCACACCCAGCCCTCCAACCAGCTGAGTGATCCAAGGTGGTGTACTGGGTCCCTTGTTGTCCCTCGTGCACATTAGTGATATTTTTACCGTGGTTCGCTTTGGGACACTGTTTTCATTTGCTGACAATGTAAAGTTGTTCTACACCTTCGACTATAACCTATTGGGTAATAATATAGTTGCTGAGACTTCGGAGGACTCGCAGATGCTCATCTGGTGGTGCAGTAGTTGGCCAGTGAAGTACTCGGCGGATAAAAGCCGCATTCTTACATACAAACATCATGCCTTTCCCGAAGCTTTTGGTACAAGTAGTCATTTGATCCTCAGCAAACCAACACTGCGTGGCTTGGACGAATATTTCTTCCTAACCATTCAACTTCTAGGGGAAAACAGACACTCAAATTGCTAGGTTCCGGAGGTTAATAAGACCCTTTCACAAAACATTCCGTTTGCGTGAAATTAAACTCATTGTCAATGCAGCCCACTCTAGGCCTTTGCTAGAGTATAGTGCACTAGTTGGATCTGACATGCTTGACGGGATTGCCATCGAAAACGTTCAGTGGACCTTTTACTAACCAAGCGTTTGGCCACTCTTCTAGTCCCGAATATAAAGAGCTCTATGACCTGCTACACCCCAAACCCCCTGGCCCCGACGGATAGAGGACAACTTGTTCTTATTCCATTCACTACTAAAAAACGGATCCTGCAAAGCATTTCCAGTGGTACCAGAGCCATTAGGCTTCAGGTTTTTGGTACGACTGAGCAGTCATCTGATCACTGTGCCCTCCTCAAGAATCAGCAGACGGTCCAATTTCTCCATTGCTCGATATTCACAAATAAGGAAAAAGCCTCCGCTAAACGACCGTTCAGCAGGTCACTTACCGAGATTTAAGGAGGAGTGAAAGAAACTTCTTGATATGCCGACACTTGTTCCCAGCAATGATCCGGAGCGGTGAGCGTACGAAGTTGGTTTGGTTCACTGACACGCTGTTCTCGGTCTCGGGCCAGGAGGTCTAGGCATCACACTATTTTCCGTGGATCCCCAGCCGTTTATCACTGAAGTCCTATTTATCTTCCGTGTGCAACTTTCTGTTTTTCCGAGTCAACCCTTTCGCCAAGATGACATCTACTCAAGAAAGCAACTACACCCCTAGGCCTGGAGCCGCCTTTTTGCCAGTTCCATCTACCGGGTTCTTCTTTGGAGGAAACTCGATCTCCATCTTTTTACTTGAAGTGGCTCATCGACGTAATTAAAGCTTCAGTTGTGACGTCATTTAGGCTGTTCCGGTATACTATTCGCCAGCTACTTTTATTTAGCTCTTTCACGCCGAACTTTGCTCTTCTTTCTACGGAGTGGTTACTGCAAGTCCAGTCCCAACCCCACTCCCAAGTATCTTAGCTCTTCTCTAAAGTTCCACAATTCCGTTTTCCGTCTTAAGTGCTAAAGCCTCAGCCTGATCCTTATCGGCCTGATTATCGACCCTCTTTTGGATTTGTTCATTACATCATTTTCTGTAGTAATCTTTCACCTAGATGACATGCTTTCAATAAGGCAACACACTCCTAGGCCCAGAGCTTCCCTCGTGCCTATCCCACGCACTGGGTTCTCCTTTGGAGGAAATCTGGTCTCAATTCTTATCCCTTGTCCACATCATACCAAATTTGCCTTACTCTGTCCAAACCGGTCCCATTTCCCTTCTTTCTTTTCTTCCCAGCATTTCAACGCAAAATCCTGTTCCAGCGACTATCATTCATTTTCAAATTATCTTCATTCTTCCTCATGGTGTTCGCCATTCTTTGCATTCCTGTGCAATATCAACCACTCGTAGCCTACACTCTTTTAAAAGTGGTTCCACTTTCTGATTACCAGATGTTTTTCACACCAATAACAGTTGATCCTCGGCTGAGAGCATTTCAGACTGCGTCTTTCTATTTTTATTTTTCCAGACAGCTACTGACGCATATCTTCCCTTCAATGGTATGGAACGATTCGCAGACAATACCTGGAAAATTATCTGTCTCACACTTCCGGCTGAAAATATGATACTTGACAGTCCTTCAGTGACCCCCCTATTGGCCCTGCTCTCCAGGATCCCTTGCAGTCTGGTCACAAGCTCCTGAACTATTTGATCTCTACAGCTATGTGACTACGCCAATATTGCTGGTGCAAATCCCGCCGCTGCGGGGCGCCGTCAGGTCCACAGTTTTGGCCGGCGCACATCGCGTGGGCAGAGCGTCCGCAACAATTTGCGGGCGCATCTGGGTTGACACATTGCACCTCCTGTCACAAGAAGTGGCTTTTAAGTTACGTAACTGGCGCTCGGCCAGCTCGCCCACCACCAACAGTTACGGGTTAAAAGAATACCATTTAAGCACCCGAAATGCCGCAAGTGCGCCGCTATTTCCTCCATATCATCGGTTTTCTACCTTGCTGGATTCCATCTTCGTCATATTAACTTACCGCTCCTGAAGCCTGGCAGAATTTGCTTCCGCGAGAGCAGTGCTTTTGCTATTTATTAAGTAACTGCTATCATCCGCCCATCGTTCAGGGTGTACTCCCCCTAGGATTTGCCGCAAATTACTCTCTAGTCCCATTTGCAAACTTAACTATTCCCCAATATAAAACTCATTTCTTTTTAACACTCTCACTGATATATTGGAAGACGGCCGGGTTGACTTTTGCCACACACTTCCGCTCCACGAACTCCAAACAGAGTACTTAGTGGCGAAATATTTGTCTTCGGAGTATCCAAAGAGTCGGTAATTTTCAGACAGTTTGCCCTCTCTACCAGTCTCACTGTTCGCCCTCTTAGGGCTGTTGCACTGCAGTGTCCTCACCTTGTGAAGCGTCACGTCCCCCCTATATGTGCACCTCTAAGCGACAACTGTATGCTAGCGTTTTGATCTGTCGCCACCACGTGATCTAACTTTTATAAAGAACACTCATAGATATTATTCTACCTGTCACTTTCTTCACCTTCCTTTCTGTAGGCTATGAGTCACTGCCACTGCCTCAGGTACGCGTCGAACATTTATCTGTCACCCAGTTTCAATTTCCTTGTTCACTCAGTATATTCCATTTATCTGAAAGTGAAAAATCTGCTCGACGTTTACCTGCTTCCATCCGGCAATTTCTTCTACCACTCCGTCGTCAATCTCTGCAAAAATATTGCCCATTGGGTATTTGACTGATTCAGCAGATATTCGGTCGGTAAACGTCATTTGTAACCTTCAACGGATTGTTCTTGTCCCGTGCCCGCAGTCACACTACTTTCCATCGTCTGCCTTCCAATCCTGTGCCCTTTCGTACACCGCGAAGCGTTATTGCTGGTTTACAACTCCCTTGAAAGTTTCTTTTTTTCAGGGTTAACAAAACCTCCAGCTTTCTTGTTTCATTCTCCCGTCAAGCAAACCTAGTTTTGCAGCATTTGCGTGTAAGTCCACCATTTCTACTTTTTCCCATCAGCCCAATCTGAATCGGCCTGCCTGACCACCTAGCCTTGAGTCCAAATTTGCCGGCAGCTGCCATGAAAAGTAGACCAAATTCTTCCTGCTCTACTTAGATGAGTGCACGTGCTTGCATGGCTCTCTTAGACTTCGGATTCCGCTTCCAGTATTACTGTCTGATCTAGCGCCGCAGCTAGCTTTGGGTTATCTGGAAAAACCACTATTATTAATAATATCTCACGAAAGGTCTGACAGCGTGGTAGCCGATGTAAAGAGTTGCCCAACTTGTTTTCAGTTGACCACTCAGGCCCATGACCTATGGTGTGCACGTTAGCCAAATACTGGATTCCGTTGCAGTCTTTCTCTTCTGTTTGAGCCCATGTCGGTTCTGTTTTTGCCGCCCCAAAACTCTCGCGTACGATTCGTCCAAATCGGCTGTTGCACTGCGAGACTGACGATCACTGAACTCCGTCAGATCATCGAAAGTGGATTCTCACCAAAGCATATTTCTTCCACCGGTTTCCTTTTTCCATCGACTTTATCTATCAGTAGGTAGACACAAAGCAATGCGTTCCAGTTTGTGCAACGCATTCAGATCAGTCCGGTATTTTACTTGCTTCTACTCCATACCGCAACTCCCCATTTTTGTCACCGTTTTTGCAAACAATCTATCGTTGCCCTCAGTCCTTCTTGCCTCGATAAAACACCAGAAGTAAAGCTTCCAGCCAACTTGAATGGTTTCTCACACAAAACTATGGAGATTCTGCTTGCCCCTGACGTACACCCTTGGGAGGTCGAGTATTGCGTATCCTTTGCTGGAATCTTTGGCCTTCCCGCGACAGTAACGCAATAAATACAAAAACCTCCGCGCAGGATCTGCAGCTCTGCACCCAGCAAAAGTTTCAAACTGCTTCGTGAATATACAGTGGTGCTTATAGTGCCAATAAAAAATAGCCAATTCTACTCTCGGCAGGTCGAATGCTAAAACCTCGGAGGGGGGCGGTCTCAAGGATTTACTTTTGCCGATTACATCGCCATTTAGATGGTTATATTGTGAACTATGTGTTTTTCTGCCGTCTAGCTTAGATTAGTTCCCTGTTTAAAAGGCTGTGCTTCCATTCTAGCCATCGCAACTGATCCCCTAATTCTGTCACTCTCATTTCACGAATACTAATATCTTCAAACCCATCGCGATCAGGAGTGCGTGAGCTCGCACTGGAAGACCTAGTAAACTTAGCATCGCCTAGAGAACCGACACCATCCCCAGAGACGCGCCGGGTTAATTCCTGTTGTCCCATAAGGTCCTTGTTTCCTCGGCCGGGGATTTAGAGTGAGTTTTATTGTTGAGGTTCCACTTGGTTATTGTAGGTCCCAGAACTCGCAAGTCGAGCAACCCCTGGCCAATTCACAAAAATCCCAAAACCAGGGAGAGATTGGTTTATGGTTCCTATGGCACTAAACTGAAAATCACAAGGAGTACAAGGCATATAAAAACCTCAGGTATGCGGCCAAGCAGACTCAGCAGTATAACCCAAAGGTTTAAAGTCTAGCGGGCCGAGCACGATGGCGGGAGCATGCTGCCTCCTGTAATACGCAGTGTGGAGAACCACTAAAACACACCGATAACACAATTTTCTGGACACACTACTGACTTGGACCACACAAATTCCCGTTTGAACTGAATCCGTAGGGATATGGAAAATCAGAGGACTCATTGGAAGGCCGTTTCTGATGAGGGTGGAGGGAGTCTTTTCCAGCGGGCGAAGATCGCATAGTGAAGTTCTGCAGGGGTCGGGGTTTGTTACCTAGATTTCAGCAAGGCTTTTGACTCAATCATTCGTCGTCTATTGATGGAGAAACTGAAGGCTTTTGGGATGAAGGGGCGGATTTAGTAATGGAAATCATCCTTCCTGGTCAGCAAGTCTTTCCGTGTTAGAGTAGCATCCTCAGATAAGAAGCAGCAGAGGTAACCAGCGAAGTGCCTCAAGATCCAGCCATAGGCCCACTTCTTATTTTTCTCTTTGTGGATGACTAAGAAAAAGGTTTGTTAAAACCGTGTCCCATTTTTGCGGACGGTGTAAAATTTGTGGGTTCAGGAGATAGTGATGAACTAGTAGGAGATACAAGGCAGGTGGTGAGCTGGGCCAGCCAATGAGATATGCCGTCAAACGAGAGCAAGAGTCAACTACTCACCGGAGCTTCAGCTTGATTGACGGTAATGGCGAAAGTGGACCATTCACAGTCGTGGCGACTCGGCCAACAAGAGACTCAGAGGTAAAAGTGACCGCTGACTTTAGGCTTACCGGAAAATGCGGGCAGCTGCCCACGGGGCAAGAGACGAGCTGTATCAGCTGCGCCCAACACTTTCCTGCGAAAAGGTGGGAGTATCTGTTCGGATGTACAAGGCAGTAGTGAGGCAACTTTCAGAACACTGCTCACAGGCCTGAGTAGAAAAGGTTCAGTGATCACCCAGTCGGACGGTCGACGGACAAAAAAGAAAATCATGTGAACAATGATTGCAGGATTTCGCACTCTCCTCATTTGGGAAAAGAAGACTCACAGGTGGCCCGGATGAAGCCTTTGAAAGCCTGACGGGTAACTGGACATAAATGCCAGAGATACTTTCGAAAAGGCTCTTGATCACAGAAAGAGGGGAAATAGCACAAAATTGTAGACGCCTCGCTCTAGACGAGCGAACTTCAACAATGGAGTAGCAAAGATGGGGAGTAAGCCATTTGAAGAAGTAGTAGGCGTACAAAGTGTAGGGCATTTTGAAAGGGTGCTGGATGCTAGGTAGGGCAATTAATTCACAGAAGTCGAATACCTAGGATAGGAAAGAAATTGTAATTTACGCCAGAATTTAAGTTATCTTGTGTCCGCGCCCAAGACGTGGGACACTAAGCGAGATTGAGAGATAATGTCAGTGTCGTCTGTTGCCTGGATGGGGATAAGTGCGGCTACTTCTTTGTTTTTCGGGTAGAGTGAAAGAACAAGCTATTCTTGTAAACGGAGAAAGAGTAAGTGACAAAGTAACATTAGTAGGCGCCGATCTCTGTGCATAGCGCTGGAAGAACTCTAGAAGCTCGATTGGCCCCGGCCACTATCGGTCCTGAGCAGCCTGACATGACCTGACCTGCTCTGCGCTACACCGTGACGGTAGTGTAGTGACACCGAGTTCATTTCTGGCCATCATCATCTTTATTGCCGTCCCAAGTGTAAACTTTGTTTTATCACTACGAAGCAAGCTGTTCCTGGTCCGACCGTCAATATGACACACACCCTTATGAGTCCTTCCTGGTCGCTTCCCATTCTATAATCTTTGGTCTGCAAGTTTGCGCAAGCGTCTTCCTGGCTGGACTTTGATTTTATGACTACTAGCGAGGCATCCTTCGATTAGCGACTGCAGTCATCTATCACGTCGGTAAGCCACTCATCTCGTTGGTCCTCTGAGCAATAGTAAGTTTGAGGCTTCGGGTGCAGCCCGCTTATTAGATTTTTTATTTGCTGAGCACTTTATTACCAGTAGTCATACTGTTATGGTACCCTGGCTAATCGCTGAATCGTTGTACCCAACTTTTCACTGGCAGAGTTCGGTGGAACATTCTGCCCTCTTCACGGTACTGCCAGTAACAGAAATAAAGTAACTTACTTTTGCGTATGCGGTAGCTAATGCCATCAGAAATGCAGCCGGCTCTCTCCCCTGGCTATGGCTTTATTTGGATCACCACAGTCTACAGCGTCTGTACGAGATGCTTAATCACATGGAGGCCAATGCTGCAGGGAGTTTTGGAGGGAGTGGAACCATCTACCTGCTCTGAAATCACAGTGAAGTAAGATAGTTCTCGGAGTACAGTTCTAGTTAGCTTCACGTTGCATTCAAATGATAACTTAGTTACCAAGCGTCTATGGAAAAAACTGCCAGGTGGCGAGTCCACAAAAGACACCATTCCACTTGTCGATGAAAATCGTATCTGCCCAGAATGATAGTGATAGAATCTGATTTGGTTCGTTTCAAAATCCTACTAGTGAAACCACCGCCAAATCTGGCTGCAGGACAAATTGCGTGAAGGTCACAGACCAGCTGGCACTAAGTGCTGCCCAGAAGCTTAAGGCAGAGATAACTAGAGCCGGACAAATGGTGGCTTTTAGATCTTTCTCAGAACATTCCGACCTGAGCGAGACCACCAGTTCGATTATTAGCGCCCCGCCTATCGCCGAGGACCCAAACCCCGCTTAAAACACCCGACTATTCTCAGAAACCGAGCAAGTGACACTGGGCCTTCTGATAGATCTTAACACCGATGACCCGATCGGGATGGTCCTCGCACAACCAGAAGAAATGACATTTCAATGCCAAATGCTTGGAAGGGTATCCAGAGAGAGACCTCTTTACGTGAGGCAAACTCTCCAGGTCCGGAAAGTATACATTTAGAGCCCGGTTATGAAAATGGACCGAAAGCTCCTAAGGTTGACTGGGGTTTGCCTGACTAAACATGAGGCACCTAGGTTGAACCCCACGGCCAGTCTACCTAGGAACCCTGTGATTTTCAATCCAGAGTCACCTGGAGTTATCGACCACACAGATGTGGTTCTCATCAGCCCTGAAATAGTTCGACATGAAAAGGTGAGTAGATTCTGGTAAGATAAAATCGCTCTACCCTGAAGAATGTGGTAACTCTTCCCCGAAACTGTGTTCTACCTCACACGGTGAAGGCTTATTAGAACACCGTGCCCCATGAACACACCGCATCTCGCGATATCACAATTATTCCCATCATCCCCTCCCTACCGGCTACGTCAGATCCGGTGGCCCCATCAGTGTCCTAGAAATATCCAGCACGTTTTCGGGATGTGAGGAAATTGTTCTTCCCCCAGAGGTACAAATCGAAAATAATCTAGCAAAGCAACCATCATGGGAGCCGAAGCTGCCGGGGAACATATTTGACGCATCAGCGTGAGCAGAGCAACGACCTGTACAACGGTCTTTTCTTTTTCCTGTACTGAGGTTTCTTGCAAGAGTGCTCCGAGAAGTTAGCCGCCAATTGCCTACACATCTCCTTCAAGGTGCTAGAGCCTGGAAAACGGTGGCAGACAAGAACCCCCGCTTAACGGGTATCACAGAAAACTGGCTGATCCAGGATAACTCAGAAGGACAATTAGACATCAACTGACGCTCAGTGATCCAAAAGGACTCCAACAAAGGTCGATCTAACGGTGTGTAACTCTATTTAAACAGAAGACTAACCCCCGCATTCATCATTTTACCACTGATTTTACTTATTCACTGCTTCTGGGTGAAAATGAAGCTAAGCAGCAGAGAAGCAGCAGTAGTGGGTGTAATACCCTGTCAGTAGCAGTGCCAACAAGAAGGATCCACAACACACTCTGAACACATGAGGGGGCTAAGGAACACCAACCGGTTCAGTCACTCATTGGCGGTGGGAGACTTTTAGGCTCCCGCGGTAGGTTGGCCTGGTTGTCACTTCACGGACCGAATGTCCGATACCCAGCTATTAGGCATGCTGTCTCAGACTTCCTAGAGGCAACTCCCTAAGTCCAACTAGATTTCCTCGGGGGCAGACATACCCACTCCCTGATCTCGTCATAAAAATGGGGCGCACCAGGTGGATGCAAAATGTTGCTCCCGCCCAGTGGATTACATAGTCCCTGGCTTTGAATTTTCCTATCAGTGGTCACCAAGCAGTTCGCCTTCACGAACAGTGGGATCTTTTAAAAGACTAACTTCTCACATGCTACGGAATATCTTACATTCCATTGCGGGGGTATGCGAGAAGCGCACCGCGTCCGAAGCTTGTGGTCAAGTTCATTGATTTTGTCGCTTACCCTTAGGTGTCACCAACGACGTGGCTTGTTTCCAGCTGAATACTGAGAGGATAGTTCACGACTGGAGCCGAAAGTGACGTATGCATGACTTAATGACATAGTCGTATGCTGAGTCACGGAGGATGAACATGCTTTTACTTGAAAGAGATAGTGCGAAACCACTTGCAACTAGAACCTGACTTTTGACGACAGCAAAAGCACTATTCGTTCTCCAGCGATGCAGTTGTTGGGAATTTAAGCTTCGGACAAAACCTTTCGACCCGTTCCCGACAGACCCCAGCCTTTATATAACCTATCAGGAACCACCAAAAAATGTATCGGCAACGTATCGTTGGTTGTTTGATTTTTACTTTTTGGGGCCTCACATTTTTTTAGATAACCTCCCCTCTAAAGAGGAAAATCGATGTCATATCCCAGCCATATGTGACCATCCAGAAGGAATCAAAAAAGAAATGGGAGGTTTGTTATTTTATTTTTCAATAAATCCATCCCTCTTGTTGTGAAGACGGGTTTTTCTGGCAATATTATCGCTGCTATTCTGGCTCGTTATGAATGACCAGTTTCCTTCTTTTCTCGCACTTTACCACGTAAAGGACGACACCATTCAGCGAATAATTAGCGGGCCCATGCTACTGACGAAGTGGTAAAAAATTGTGCCACTGTCAAACTGCAAATGGATTTGGCATCGTCAGCAAGAAGAGGTCAGTGCCCCTCGCGTTCTGTCGTGATGGTACACGTTATTTACTATTTGTAATCAGAGTTCGTTCTTCTGCTTTCTATTTAGTTACTTATTAGTAGTGAGTGAATGCCTCGTGAATCCCAGACATTCGTGATGTGTTTTCTCTGTTTCTAAGGTATCACATCGGTTTATGCTCGAGTTTCATGGTGTTTATTACATGAACAAATCACGTATTTATTTATAACCTTGTTTCCTCAAAGGACTTCATTTTACTGTTATATAATCCTTCGGAGTGCTTCATTCGTACTGAAGAGCGGACGTTTGAACTCCCAGTCTTAGAGTTTCTGTCAGTGCACTCCACCATTGGCAGTCACGCGTCAACGGCATTAACAGATCTGGTGCAGGATTCGCCCATTCATGTTGGCACGTACTCTAGTTTACTCCCCAGACTTAGATTATTTGTACTTATTTGTTATTGGCACTTTTTGCTATTGCAACCACAGTCCAATTCACACTTTTGTAATTAATTTACTGATTCGTGACGGCAAGGGTTCTTGATTTATTGACTGCACCGCAACCGAACTGCGCTACGGTTTCGTTCAGCTGCCTGCCAAGTAGACCTTTTTATTTTCTGCTCTGTCTCGGTTTTTGGAAGCTTACTGCCCATTGTTCTTGGTTCTTCACCTGGCTGTTAGTCTTTTATTTGCTGTACATTCATGTTCACTGCATTATTTAGAACAACGAATCAGCGATAAACACGTTTATTTGAAAGGAATTTGTTCTGCTGCCCGTAATTGTGTTCTGCCCTTATCGTGCGTGTAGCTAGTACCGTTAGATTCACAGCTCTAGACATGATGACAGTCTCAGCAATACAAGTAAATTGGAAAGATAAAGTCCAGCGACTGAGTGTCAAAATATCTAGATACAGTTTCAGCGTCGTATACTGGCAAAGGAAAGACAGCTTAGCCGCAGGTGCTCTATCACGCTTTTGTTCTACGTTATATGTACTTGCCTCAAATCTTCATGAGCTGCTCCATTTCCGGAGCTTGGACATGTCTGCTTTTACCTTGATGGGTTGTTTCCGTCAGCTGTTTTCGCTGTTCAGTATGCCACTCTGCTCTCTTTGTGATTGTAGGGCTTCATATTTTACCTGCAAAACTGTGCGTTTTTTTGCCGGGAAAGTGAACTCGGCTAACCGCAGCTTGCGCTCCTCGGTCTCAAGGTCACTGGAGAGGGCAGTATACCCTGCTAGGATAAATTGCGTGCCAGGCTAAACCATCCCGAGTAGTCACGCTTCAAGGAGCCTAAGGCATTCTTGAAGTTAGTTAGCTTCCATAGCCGTTTCATACCCTATGTTGTAAACTTTTCCTTCCGATAACTGACCTACTTTGAGTAAGTCCACATATGTGGTTGCCTAATGATGCCGCACGAGTAGCGTTCTCGCAGATTAAAGCGGAACAGGCTCAAACCACGCTCCCAAAGCACCCAAATCCGTCAGCAACGCTGAGCGTAAATATGGATGGATTTGACTTCGTCTTCGAAATGGTTCTGCTACATTCTGTCTCTGGGGTTTGACAACCATTAGAATTTTTCTCTCGAAGCTTCAGTCTTATGAAATCCCAGTATTATGCATTCGGTCGCGAAATGCCGGCTGCATATAATGCCGCCAAATATTTCCGCCGCGCAAGGAGAGATCGACATTTTTTTCACCTATACCGACCGCAAGCCTCTGACGCATACATCGCGTACTAAGTCTGAGCTTTACTCCCCACGAGAAATCAGACATCTAGACTATACTTCCCAGTTTACGACTGACCTACGATACAATAAAGGTGAGTCTAATTGCGTTTCGGATACATTGTCGCGCTTTCCACCCAATACCATATAATCTACAGCTCTGGACATCCCCGCCATGGTTGCTGTACAGGCACAGAATGCGTTATTTATGAAAGACATCGCCGCTACAGTATCAGTCCGTACCTCCGGCCACCAGTGCTGAGGCTGCACCCCGCGACATATCTACCGTCCCTCCTTGACCAGTTTTACCCTCTACGCATTGGCGTCCCCTGTTCGATACCCTACATGGACTTTGACATCTAGGCATCGCAGCCAGTATCCAACTAGTAGCTGCACGATAGGTCCGGAATTCCATGGATAAAGAGGCTCGGATGTGGGCAGAACAGTGTTTGCCGTGTCAACTATCTAAAGTGCACAGGCAAGTAGCTTCGCCCATTGGTACTTTCGCCAGTGCTGATGCTCGCTTCCATCATATCAACGTACATGTTGCGGGTCCGCTGACCCCATCACACAGGTATACCTACCTACTGACTGGCATCGATAGATTTGTGAGTTGACTCCAGGCTCTCTCTATTCTTTACTTCAAGGCAGAATCAGTGGCTGTACATCTGACAGGAAGGTAGTTCTTCTACGATCGCCACTGATAGAGGGCAACAACTTTAGTCCGATTTTTTCTGTTCATTACTTCACATGCTCGATACGGAAAGCATCTGCACGACCGAGCATCATCGGGCATCGAAGTGCTCAGTCGAACGTTTCTTGGTCAACTGAAAGCGGCTCTTAAAGCACTAGCTTGAGGGCGGACAACCAATGTCCCTCGGCAGAACTTGTCTTCTCCTCGGAAATACGACTGCCCAAGTTCTTTGCAACAGGGAGTAGAGATTAACTTACAGCACAGACTTACTTTATTTGCTTGTCTACTTGCATGTGACCATGGGGAACTTTGATGTTCCAGAGGTAAACTGATCAACAGGGCCAGCTCCGGTAGGGTCGTTCGGGGGAAGGCCGGCAACTCTACGGCACGGCAAAGCTCTCGTCCAAAACTCCGATCAAGAGACCAGGTGAACGGCAGGGCCAGCGAAATCAAATCTGGACCTTGTGGAGAAGGTCTACCCAAAAGATATTGCGAACATAAACACGGAAGCTGCATTAGGCAAGAGCGACCACAAGTATTTTGCACCAAGTAGACCTCGTAGTTATGCTGGTTTCGGCAAAAATAAGCGGGAGGTTTTTCAAGATAAATGAAGATGGTCTTCCGACAAGAGAATTAGTGCTAAGCTGGGAGGTGGAATCAGGAGAATGCACGGTCCAAGCAGTGGTAGATAGTAAAAGGGAGCATCCTGGGTTTGCCAGATGGGGCCGCCTCGATTCAGAGTCTGCGGGGCGGGAGTGTCACGGTGGTAGCGCAGTGGGGCACGGAAGTCAGACAGAAAGAAGCAAGCGGCGTGAAAAAGCGCGGGGTTGGGAAGGGCACTGCCGCCTAATCCAGTGTTTAGCTTCTAGAAAATGATCAACCTGCTTTCAAAATGTGTGTGAGAAGGAGTACCAATGAACTCTAGCTAGGAACGCAGAGACGAACCCCGAGGCGTACCACGGGTGCGCATGTTCGAAGTGCGGCCTGCGGAGTAGGGTAGGGATACTCACGGATAAAGAGGGACGCTCCGCGTCCATGAACCAGGGAAAGGTAGACTGCCTGCGTAGATTCTTCCAAAATATGTACAACGTAGACCAGAGAAAACATGTCCAGAGGTTCTTTCGCGGGTAATGGCTGCGATAAAAGACTGCCCGAAAGGGGAGGATGAGGTCACAGACAACATCAAGCCGCTAGTCAATACCAAAGCAGCGATCACCGATGGTATCTACCGGGTGGTCCTGGAACCTCTAGCACCGGCAGTGTTGGGACCAGTGACGAAACTATTCAACGCCCCAGCTGAACCAGGGTCTTGCCTGTGGAAAGGTCAACTTCGAATATCACCCCCATATACAAAGTGTGGTAGAAGCAGTTGAGAAAACAACTGTTCAGTGAATCTAAAATCCGTTGTGTTGAAGGTCATAAGGCGGGTCACCCGGGACCGGATGATGTTGCACACAAAGCAACACAGTGTTGTTCGGAAATCCCAGCACGGATTTCTGGAGTAGCACTGTTGTTTGCCCAGTGTCCTGTTTTTCTCGCAGGAAGCGACCAGGAAAACAGACGGTGGGGAGCGAGGTGAGGTCGTTTACCTGGATTTTCATCGGGCTTCTAAATCACCCAACCACCGTCTGCTTATGGAGAAACTGCGAAGGTTAAGACTGTTGGAACAGAATGTAGCTTGGATTAGGGGATTTCTTTTTGGCAGGAACCTTCAAGTCAAAGTAGGGAAAGCCTACATCCGGCCGGAAGCATGCGGATTGGAGCACCCTAAGGGTCGGTCTTTGGACCCCAGCTAATCCTACTATACATTAGTAACTTAGACAACGTTTTTCGGAAACTTCTGTTTTGAGCTTGCCGGCGATGCAAAAATAGTAGTATTCGACAGTGAATCAGTCCAGAGGGATCTGGGCGGAGTCCAGGAGTGGAAAGTGAAGTGGGACGTGCCACTGAACATGCACCAAAGTGTACACCTGGTGGATAAGGAGTTGCCTCAAAGAAACAGGAGACGGGCGGTATCGGTACCGGTAAAAGGTGTGGTACAGAACTTGGGGATCACGGTTAGTGCTGATTTCCAGCAGAACACCCAGCGTGAAAAAGCTGCCCGAACCACTTCTAGAGCGCTCTATCAGCTCCGCCGAACAGTCAGCTCCAGGCGGATATCAGTGCTTCTCCTGTTACACAATACTCTCGCACTGTTTCACCTAAAATACTGTGTCCAGACCTAGAATTCATGTCCCACTCGGGATAGGCAAGCTCTAGAGAAGATCCAAAAGCGATTTGCCAGATCTTTTCCCACGTTAAGGGGAGAAACTTGCGAGGGACGATTAAAGTACTTCATCTGGTTCTCGATGGTAGGTAGAAGAAACCATGGAGAGCTGGTAGCAGTTTACAAGGTCCTCACAGGCAGGATCGACTGGGAGGTCCATAGGTATGCCCTCTTGTTGCCAGAAGAAAACCACAACCTGATATGTCATGCCTTTGTGCCGAGGAACAGGTTACGGACAAGATTTTTGGCCCCGTTTTTGAAGTAGAGTATGGTTGAAGTTTGGAATAACCTGCCAGAGAAACTGCGGCGGCTGATATCAAGCTTCGACTAGACAGTATGTTGGCCCGAGTGTTCCATGATTGGTTGCAATGACCGACAACATAGAGCTGCGAAGGTTGGTGAGACTTCGTTAGAACTTGTGTTCACCCGGTTTCCATTCCGTCAGCCTTTTACGTTTCCTCATAAAAATGCCGTCTGTCTTTACGTTGTACTTCGTTTTCCTTCCTATTTTCCCATTGGTTTTTTTTATCTCTAGCCGGTTTTCTTCACTTACGCGGCTTTTCTTCCACCTTCTCTTTTCCTTTCACACCCTTTCAGCTTCGACTTTGACCTTATCTTCTCTGCTTGATCATATGGCCTTTCGTCTCTGCCCCCTTCCTCCTAAATCTTTTGATGGTTCTGTCCAAGTGGTGTTCCATTGTTACCAACTGGGAATCTTGTAAGATAAATGGATAAAGAAGCTGAAAAGCGAGGATATTTTGGACGCTGCTTTCGTGGCACCGAGGGATTCAAGGAGCCAATCCCAGCATGAAATTCGAAGTCTTGGTTATCTGCGGCGAAACCCTAGAATCAACCTGCGCCTGGACTCGCAGGCAGGTCTGCCCCCCACCAGGTTCTGAATATGAATAAAAGACTCTTCCCACTATTCTCTGGTGATTTTTATCCCATAAACTCCGGCATAAACATCCGTCCCTCTCTGCAGCATTGTAGCCAGATAGTGGTCATTTCCGAGACCGTGACATCTTGGAAAGGGTCCAGAGGGTTTTCGACAGGGGATTATGGAGTTAGTCCCACTCACCTTATCCCGTCCTTCTCTGACTCCGCATTTCCTACTCCTTTGACCTAAGATCGATAAGATGAGATCTATTTTGCACCTTTCACCAACCCGAATCAGGTCAAAAAGACCACTTCTTCTCCTCCCGTCTAGTCTCCTCCCCCCGAGTGGACGGCAGAAAAGTTTTAGGAGATCGCGCACCTATGTATGAGCAAACCTTTTAGTTGCATGGCAACTGTTGCATGGAAAGTTCTTCCAGAAGATATTGTTCCTTTTCAGAACAAAACTATTCAGAAGAATTTCAGATCTTCACCTTAGCCTCTCCATTCAGATTTTGGCTCGAAACCAAGGAAGGAAGCTGATTGGATGTCTCATTTTTGGAGCTTCATTCCACCGTATGTCTACACTTGTCACATCTCCGTTCCCGTTGAGGCTCTGTCCATAGTGGAACACCGCTTGTTGTCATGTGCCTTTTGTTTTTGGTTTCCACCTCCACGCAGCCCTGTACCCTCGTTCCAGCCCGGTGATTCCGGCGGACGAATATGGACTCGTCAAGAACCGAAGCAATCGGGCTAGAAGATTCTAGCCCGTGTAACCCATCAAGCCTTCCAGAAATGGAGTATAAAAGGAGGTGTTTGGGGGCCGGGGGGACTAAGCCCTGTGCGGCACTATAGGAGGCTCACTTCGATAGTTTTTCTTCTCCAGTCATGAGGTTGTCGTCGAGAGGAGGTGGGGAGCAGAAGTGGGGGTTTTATTACGCTACCCTATGTTGCAATTTTTTATCTCTGCCTTCAATGAAAAAAGACTTTTTTCACCGCTTTGGGGGATCACCAGGAGATAAAATGGGCTCGATTGTTCAGAGAACTAGAGAATCAGGTTTATATCCCTCAGGTCCTGAGTGCCAAATTCAGATTGAGATGAGACTCGCATTAGTTTATTCGGTACTGACTACAACAAACCCTTTCAGTAGAACTTTATCTTCCCCCAGTTCAGCAGGTTGCTGCCACAAGTCGGATGGCTTGGATTACCTTTGATAATTGATCCGCCCGAAGCAAGTTACGGATTGCTCAAAAAGAAGCTCGAATCCCATCTGACGGAGCTTTGCAGTAAACCTCCATCGTAAGGCTATAGCCAAGACTGGACAGTAATGAGGGTCACACGGGAAGTGTCCCACTGCCTGTAATTCCGAAAACCTAAATCGTCGGTGGATTCTTCGGTGGTTTTCTGGGAAGTTCCACTCGGTCACCGACATTTTCATCCGGAATTCCCCTGACTGGCCTTCCGAGCCTCAACGAGTCACGGTGTGCTCCACACCAGGCTTGTGGAATTGTCTCAATATCTTGAAGTATTACACGAGTGCGAGGCTAAGGCCCAAATGTTCATGAACCTTGTGATTATCTTGTTATCTGAATGTCACCAGTGAGCTGTAAGATAGTTCACTGGATGTTAGGGAAATTGGCCAAGGGAGAGGGACTCAAAATGCAAATTGTGACAATGTCTCGCTTCTTGTATTGCTGGAGAGCTGGGAAATGGGTTGCTGAACAATGCTAAGGAGTTCGGGACACTAGTCTTGATTGTTTCTTGCCTCTTGAACTGCCGCGGATCTGGAAGATAGAACTCTGGACCGTGGGAGAAGTTCAGCTCTGTTGCAGTCTGTTCGTCTGAGGTGGCGCAGAAGATTCCACCACGGGAAACCTGTTCGACAAAAAAAGACGAGATTTTCGGACCGCGCTCCGCGCGCGACCTTGCGCTGTCTTGAAGTACGGTTCAGTACATTTCTATTCAGTACCCAGAACCCGCTAGCGAAGGGTCTGATTGCCCAGTTTCTTCCGCCAGTAAGCTTCTTGGATTTTACGATGCTTCTGCGGAAAGACCTAGCTGTTATATTATAATAATATAATAATATAATATTGGTTTATTTTTGAAACTCCCGAGGCACTCCATGTCGTACAATAATATATGTGCCTAAATGTTTTTATGGCCTTTGGCTAAGTTTTCTCCTGACGCTCCGCGAAGGGCTTGCCGTCCAAAAGTTCTGCCTCGCGATGTCCGATGAACTGCCCAAGACAGAATCGTATGAGCTACACAAACTAAGCGGAATGTCTTCTTGCACCATCCAGTGGTCTATCTTACAGCTCACCGGCAATACCAGAACCAACATACCGTAAAATGTTGCATTTAGAACCTTCTTTCTTTTCCCCACTACCCAAATGTCCGGGAAACTATCTCTCAGTTATCCGGTTACAATTGGATAACAAGATGATCACAAGGTCCGGGACCATTTGGGCTTTAGTTTCAAACCCGTGCTCTACTTGAAGACCACAAGACTTCAGGGAACTTCTGAGGCTTCTGTGTCTGGTAGGAGATGAGGAGACCAGTCAGCACTGTGTCCTGACCCACTCTGGAACTTATCCATCGCAGATTACTACATGGCTGGGTGAAGTTCCGAAGGGATCACTGGAGGGCTCATCGTTAGTCGCTATTCAGAATTAGGATAAAGAATGAGGAATTGAAAGAATCCAAAAGCAAAGCGACTTTGATCCGGATATTCTACAGTACCACCTTCGCAAAGCCTAAATGTAAAAAACGTGCCAGCCAAAACGACTGCCAAACCAAAGGGGGAGTTCAACCATTTTCGGAGCCAAGAGCTATCATGAGGACCGGAATTTAAAGATAGATCAAACTGAGTCACAGCAGCGGGAAGATGTCGGTAAGCAGTGATGCACGACTCGTACGTCATCTGTGGTTGGTTTGGAGCCGGGACCTAGCCATCCACCCCAGACTGACAGTTGGGCAGCTAACCCCTTGAAGAGGACCAGACTTTCACGTTTGTCATCTTCACGCGACTTCCTGAGCCGTCCTACCCCAGCGAAGGACCACACATTTTCCGTCAGCAAGAGAAAGGACCAGTAGATTTTGGGGGGGGTGCAATGTCGGTCCAGTTGAACTGGCATGTCTGGGGAAGTTAGCCACGAGATTCGAACTAGTGAGTCGGTGATGAGCAACGAATCCAGAGCGAGCTGAACGGGGTCGGGCCATAAGCCCTTGCAGAGAAACCTTATTTCCACTTAAATGGACATCATCCAAACAGTCTGCCATTTACTTATGGTGAAGGTAATCGATCAGTCCTAAATAGCTCAAAGAAATGATTTGATAATCATATTTTTTATATCTTCGAAGAGCCGTTGCAATCCTACTCTAGCAAGCTCCTCTCCGTCACGAGAAGGCAACGAATAGGACTTCCCCGGCAGAGGCTGTGGTGGACTCGTGGTCACTTGGGAGCTTTGTGAGGGGGGCTCAGGAAGGTTAACCTCCTCGAAGCCCAAGACGCTCACCCTTGACCATACTGAGGCATTTGAGGGTCGACCCCTTGGGATTATCAAGGGTTGCCGCTTCGACTGTGATGAACTCGTAAGTATTTTAATGGCGCAGGCAGAGAACGAAGAATATATTCTTGACATCAGAGAGGTGTGTCCGACTGAGGAGGACACCAGTGAAGGCGACGTTGACACGGGAGAAAACTGATGAAACATGCCCCTGATCCATCTGCACCGATTCCTATTACATTTATTTCACGTATTTTTCATTTATCTCCCCAAAGACCTGATTCTTGCGCGCAATCGTCAAAGTACATTTACATCCAATTTTCGGTAAGATTCGCACGAGTAACTAAGGAGGAATGAGTAGAAGACCCAGGTTAGCCCATAATTTGAAGCTAATTTGTGAGACCTCGTACACCGGAGCAGTCATTTATTGACGACCTATAGAGAAGCTCGCCTGTGAGTCTTCCCTTCTCACGTTAGTGCCCAATCAATGTTGGCGTTATTGCAAGTTTTGTTACTCATCCAATGCTGAGGTTATTCTGCCACTAAAACCTAAACTACCCAACCATCAAGCTTTTTGGGAATGATTCCATTCCTCCTTAAGATTTTTAGTTTTTACTTTGGCTTTGTTACTCTGTGAAAGAGCACTTTATCCCCTGCATTATTAAAACCATCTTCACATTACAACTAGGCGTCCAGGTATCTGCTTCTACGTATCTACAGAAGTATATAACTGCCTGACGAAATTTTGCTACGCGGTGTTTGGAGCAGAATCGCCACAATCTGCGGCAAAATTGCCTATGATAAACCATCAGCAGACGTATATGTAGCCGGCTCAGGGCTGCAGGCCTTGGTGTGGTCAAGGGCGAGCTTCTCGGGCTTCAGGGTGACTACTCATCCCGACCACCCCTCAAAATGATCTCCGATTACTTGCATTTTCCATCGCATCTGCTGAGGCAGCCCTACTCTTTGCATTCTTCAGGCCGTTTCCGCCAGGGTGAGAGGACGAGCGCAAATGCTTGGCCCTCTTCAAGGGGTTAGCCACCCAAATATCAGTCTGGGGTGGATGGCTAGGTCCCGGCTCCAAACCAACCACAGATGACGTACGAGTCGTGCATCACTGCTTACCGACATCTTTCCGAAGAGGTGCACTAGGCACAAGGAGCTTTGGTCTCAGCCAAGGGGCGTGTGAACTGCGCAATCAGTCACCTGTCTATGGTGGGTTACGAACCTACGCGTCGTCACGCTGCCTTGCGAGTTGAGCTTCGGATAGCTGAAGGCTCCGGTTATGGACTTATGAGAAAACAACCAGCTTTGGCCCGTGCAACCTGGCAGTATTGCGCCCACGAACAAAACGCGTCATTTAATCTCACACTACGTATCCCTTCCTTTCTGATTGTACCGTTTTGTTTGGCAGACAGGCTGTAATCAGTTGGGCTTGCGATACCTATATGTGGTGACTTCGGTCGTTCTGGGAATATAGCCGTTTTCTGGACAACATTTTTGGTCTATTTTGCGTACAATCTTTTTTGATGTTCGATTTGGACCTCATCGCTTTGTCAGGTTGCGTATGTTTAGCTCCAATGAGTTTTTCGGGGCCTGCTTCGATCTTGGTTCTGAATCACTTTTGCTTTTGGTGCTTCACCGACTTCACGAGCTTGCTGTTTGCTTTCTGTTTACCTGTTCCCGTCGTTCCCATTCAGTGTATTTCTAGTGTATGCACTGTGCCTGCACCACGTTTCACAAAATACAGTTCCTCATCGTTCAACCGACTTGTTCCTTTTCCGATCTTTCTATGGAAAAACTTCGTTAGTATTACGCCATGAGGCCAAATAGGACATGTTTACAAGCTGCCCTTGAAAGTCTTCCACATATATATGTATATATATATATATATATATCAAGTGGCTATCTCCTGAGTCCGGTGGTTCCTTCATCTAGAAGGACAACATCGCTTGGACTGAAAGACCTCTCTTAGGTTATCCACTTTCGTGCGGAATATCAGGATTGTTAGATATTTTCGCCCCTACGTTTCCAAAGCACTTCTGTGGTGTAATGTGCTCATTTCCAACAGTGAAAATTGACGCACTTTCTCGGAGGCGTAGAACAACCAGTAAGGTCGACGGCTAGGATCTTAACAAAGCTCCCAGATTGGGAGCAAGCATACTCCGAAGTGAAAGAGGGTTAGATATTACCCACGGGTGATTCTGGCCCTAGAGGAAAGCTTTGTGTCACTAATTGAAGTCCGTCCAGAGGGCAGACCTTCTTGATGGAAGGAATGATCAACCAAAGTCCAGAATCGAAAAAGGATAGCATAAGTGCGATATACAGAGTAAAGGGTTTTATCGTCCACTTCAGTCCAGACAGTCTGGTAAGGCTGCTATCAGGGTATGACTGCAGCTCCAGATAAAATATGAGCAGAGCCTAGCTGATGGTACAATAAAATGCCTCAGAATGTTCTGCAACTACGCATATTTAAATTCTGCTATGAGAGCCCCGGTAGGGGCCGTAGTGAAGGAGGACAGAAGGAGCAATTTGCGATCAAATGAAGGAGCTGAGGTGTTAAGAAAATACTCAGAGAGTAGTACATTCCGGAGAGGACCCTGAGGCAGTCAGACATGCGGCCACCAGCACAAAGCACGACATTGAAATCCGAATTTATATGATTGCAAGTGCTTTGAGGGCCTTGAAGTTGCACAAGGCTGCTTTTTCAGGTAACACCCACCTTATTATTCTTAGGTCACTAGCTAATATCATAGCAGCATCGTTACCTAAACTGACCATATGTCTTCAGAAACGGCCCCCAGCCCCGAGGATTTGAAGCTAGCGGAAGCCATTCCTATCCATAAAGGAGAAGGGTTTAAAAGAGAGCAGGACGCTACAGGCCCGTTATTGTTCTACCAATAACTTTACAGGGTTCTGGAAAAAAGGTTCAGGAGGATGTATCTAGAAACTTAAAGGGGAGCCAGCTCGTTGCACCCAGACGGTGTGGCTTCCATAAAAACCGCTCCTACCCCTCAAACCTACTGTCAGTTCCAAATGGAGTAACCTCCAGATTAAGCAGGTACAAATGTGTCGAGATGTACCGTTAAGACTTCCAGGAAGCCTTTGACTTTGTGAGCTGTTACTTATCTCCGCTGAAGCCAGAAGGGATAATCTTTGCCCCGAGACATACGTCTTGGATAGGAAACTACTTAAGTGATATGTCATACTTTACTGACTTTTGTACTTTAACCCGGCTCTTCCCTGCGAGCGGATGAGTCCGCTCAGAGATGTCACCGACCCAAGCTGACCGCGCGTGGCTGCCGGAGGAGAGCTCGGCGTGGATCGTGATCCAGTCCCCTTTTCGTTGCTGGACTCCATAGGCCGACCAAAGTCATAGGGGCTCTAAGTCATCTATTGCAATGGTCCACTTTCTGAGCTTCCCAACAAGGCGACTACGGCTACCAGTGCAACGATCAGAGCAGAGTGTTTGTCAGTTTGTCTCTGATTCGAGTCGCTGAAGGGTACGACCTAACCTTCGCAGTCCTTGCCTCTTCGTTGGACACCCTGTCGTGCGACCTGGCCTTGAAGACTTGCCGCATGCGCCGGCCATTGTAGGCTTCAAGCCTTCTGGTGTCCTCAGCTCATAGTGGTCAGCTTCCGCAGCCATAGATGAGTACTGGCTGACGGCGGCACGGTTAGCCCGAACTTTGGTCCTTGGGCTTAGTTTACTGCCAGTCCACTGCGTTTGCCCCAGGTGAAAGAAGGCCGTCCTGGAGCTGTCTGTCCGTGATATCACTTCATTTTTGCCTAGCCTTTCGGAAGCAGAGTTGGGCCTAGGTATCTGAACTAGGGGACTTATTTGACTGGTCGGTTTTTAATGAGCTGTTTTTCAATCGTTGGGCCCAACTGGGTTATGTAAGCCTTTGTTTTTGTTTAATTCACCTCCATTCCGAAGGGCCTCACTAAAGAATTGACCAGGTCAAGGAATAGTTGTGGCCTAGCGGGGGAGTCTCCCGGCTCGTAGATATCATTCACAAACTCCATGTCTGAAATGTATATTTCCTAGCCAGGCTGATAGTAATGGTATCCGCGTAGTGCGTGACACGTGGTCCAATCAGAGGTATAGATGGACAGCTCCGGTGAGACGGGACAGCCCTGTCTAACTCCCGCAGTTGATGCGGACGCATAGGATTCTTTGCCGTACATGTGGACCCTATTAGCGGCTGTCGAGTAGTAGTCCTTCAACATCCTTAAAAGCTTATTGAGCATCTCTCCAGACTGGATTATGTTACAAAGAAACTCGTGGTTAACCGGACCGGACTGCCTTGAAGTCAATGAAACAAGCTACCTTTGGCTGCTGGAACTTATAACGGTGCTCCAGTATTCGGCGCTATGTGAAGAATCAATTTATACAGCCTCTGCCACTGCAAAACCTCCTCGGTTCGGACGAGTGTACCGGTTTCTTGCCTCGGAAAAACGGTTTAGTAAAAACGCACCAAAGATCTCTGTTTCCGCCTCGACCAGGTTTATCCCTCAGAGGTTCTCACATGCCAAGTTATCACCTTTCTCCGGAATGGGCAGCACAGTAGACATACAACGGTCGGTTGAACATGCTTCCTCTCGCCAAATAGAGTCAAGAGTTGTACATAGTCTGCCAACCAACGGCTATGAATATGTTTTATACACTTCCGAGAGATTCCATCTTACTCGGCAGCCCTTCTGTTCGTCAGTTCGTTAATTATTCCTGTGGTCTCCGCGGTACCGGGCCGGCCACTGTTGCTTTCGTACTGGAATGAAGTGGTCGATAGTGGTTGGTTCCTTGGATGGTTTTTGGGCCTGCTAGGCAGCAGACCAAAGTGCCTGACCAATCCGTATCTTTTCTTACTCTGTTCCGGTAGTAGGATTCTTGCCTCCTCACGAAGAAGCGAACGTTGTTTGCATAACCCACTCGAGGCTTTGCGAATGAGAGGGGGGGGAGCAGTTTACCAGAGTCACCAGTTCCTGAGGTGGTCTCCATTCTTTCGGCTGTTTCTATTCAGAATCTTTTGCGGCCAACCATACTGCGTCCAATTTAAAGACGCAAAGTTAGGCTTAGCCGTGAAGAACAGTGAGGTTCCATAAGGCCCTGTCCTGGGTTCACCGCTCTTTCTGATTTACATAACTGGTCCGAAAGGCCACCTACGATGCTCCGATCTTCCCTTTAATAATGGCTTAAAATTGGTAGGAAATCTCTTTGATACGGATATCGATGAAGATCTGCCAAGAGTCTATCCGTTGACGGCTATGTAACAGTTGCGAGGCGAATTTGGGTCCCCCGTCGACGGCTAACTCCGAGGACCCCTACCCAATGGAGAATGACAAGATGGCCGACCTTGGGTTACGCATTGCGAAATCTGGAAAACACTCCGATGAACGCCTCGCGCCCGCAGCCAAAGCTTCGGCGGCATGGTGTCATTGCCACGCAGAAGCTATTTCAGGGACGCAGAATTGTGGGCAATGCTATACAAACCTTCCATGAGGCCACATGTGGAGCACAGCTTCCAGTCCTAAGCAGCAACGGTTGTTTGCCATTAGATCTTTCTGGTACAAGTACCGAGGGGCCCCGTCGAACTCAAGAGAGACCAGGCATTAGGGACAAGTCAGGCCATCTGGGCCCCTTCTCATTGGAGAAGAAAAGACAAAGGAGTGACCTAAGCCATTGAGGGGCTTACTCCTACTGATTCGGCTTATACTACTCCTCAACCGGAGTGAAGTGCTCCGAGGGCAAAAGTGCCAACTCATAAGGTCACTTGCTTGCCAAGGCGTGAAAGCAAACTCATTTGAACACAGGGTAATAGCCGATCGGAGCCATCTATACGAGGATGTGATGGAAGCCACCACCCTGGTGCGGTTTCAGGGCCTCATTGGACAAACACTGACCTTCCTCGTTTCCCAAATAAACTCACTTCAAACTCGCTGTCCTCACACTTCCATCTTCTCCTACCCGTCTTGCTCCTTGTATCTCTTCTAGTTAATAACCCAAAATGTTTACTAGTCTACTCCCGTCATACTATCTGAACAAACCCTCACTGCCGTCCGTCTCGTCACCGTTTCTCCTTCTCACCATAATCATAATTCGCGCCTAGGTTTTCGCTTCTTCCCAGTTATTTTTTTCGACTGGGCCTGGGTGACCGCACAAGAGGAGTAGGCGTTGTGCTGTGGACTCATGAGCCCGTGGGACTGCTACTCCTTCTTGCAGCGAACCTGATCTATATCTCTGATTCTCCATGGGCGGCTGCCCCCCCAGGTTGTTACAAACAACGGATTACAAGCTGTCAAAGCCCGAAAGAAATTCACCCCCGAGCCCACCGGAGCAAAAACCGGAATTATCTCTCACTTTGAAGCTGCAGACCCTGTGACCTGACGACCTGTCCCAGGCAGTCCGCCGCCTACGTTGGTTCATGGCATTGGCAAGTCGTTTGGACTCTGAGCGATCCGATTAGTGTCATTGGAATTGGTAGGTATGAACGTCATAATGATTGGAAGTCTTTCCACTTCACTGAGAACCTTACTCATTGTCTCGACATCCAAAGGCTGTTTTTCTTTCACCGCCGTTACCGTTCTCTTTGCGGAACGTGGCAATCTTTCCCATACACCTCCACGACGACTAGCCTGCGGGGGGTCGAAAAGCCAGCACTCTCCTTTGACGCTAGTTTTACGGCAAATCCGAAGTTTACTTGGACGTCGTTGTCAGTTTTCAAGTTCCTTTTAATAATAATAATAATTGTGTATTTCGGATGCGCCCGAAGCATGCTAGAATGCATGATCAGATGATTATAGTGATGCCGGAATGACAATTCACAAAAGGGTACAACAAGTGCATGCGGAGTATCAGAGAGAGTGTTACAGTTAACTAAAACTGTAGTAATGCCCGGCAAATTTGAAGGTCAAGGTCGAATGGTGTCAGTTGGTCTGGAGTACATGCATAAGTGGTACATGAAATAATTACCACTAGTGGAAATTCAAACATATTGAAAGGAAATGTTTTTGGTGCGCTGCAGTATATGAGAGGCATATGGATAGAAATCTCGTCGAAGCGTTCGGTGAATTATTCACTTTACGACAGGTATGTCAAGAAGTATTAACATGGAAATATTTCAGTCTGCAAAGATGGTAGTATATAAAGTGGTGGCTGTATACTGGAGGAATCATATATGTTGCAAACAATTGCGTATTTCTTGGGAGGGATACTACCAGAGTGATGGTGGCAGGGAACGGCCGGAGTAAAACAGGTGAGCGTGCGGCAAGTTGTTGACTTTATGTAGGGTTGGTATGAAATGTCAAAGCGGAAGTGGAAGACTAATCAATATTGACCGTGTGGTTACATCCATTATACAGGTGTTCAGTTCTGCGAGAGGAAAGGTAAAGTAATCCACAGATAAGTGTACGTCAATAGATGAATGCTGTGTGGTATGTACCATGCAAAAATGACAGATGAATAAAACTGCCCAGGTATATCGCGGGAAGCGGCCGTGGATCAACGAATATAGAAATAAAATGTATCAGCCGGTGCAGATAATGGTGTGATTTAGAGGCTGCATACGGGGTCAGTTTCGGTAATATAACACGAATGCAACATCTGGAAAATCAAAGGTCTCGATAACGGTGATGGTATAGTAATTAGACGGTGAGTGTCACATTTCTAATGACCAATTTGACAGGCTCGGACCAAATTCGACCCAACATGTAAATGGCTGGTGGTTGGTGCTCTTCTGGCAACAGAACACTATGACGCCATCATAAATTATTCCGTGTTCATCGTGTGCGCCACCCCTAGATGAACCGCCCTTGTCTGCAAGTGGGTCACTAGACAACCGTATCCCTGCGCAGTACTCGTTAAGCCTTTCCACTATAAGAGGGTCAAAGTGGTCAACAGCCGTCCCCGAGAAGGGCCCTGATCGTTCTGTTACCCTGGCTTTTGTTGACGGTGACATTTTAGGCTTTCCCACCACTACAATTGTTCGTCGACATCAGACTCAGCTAGCTGTGGCCCTCCTTATTGCAACGCTTTCGGCAGTGGTACAAAACTACGGTGGGATATTGTTTGTCAGGAGAGACTTCCCGGCGAGTCTCTTAGCATGGCGGCGCCGGATCAGAGGGGCCTTAAGGTTGTATCTGCCAGGTAATAGTATTGAGTGTTTTGTGTCGAAGATCAAGTAAGAATTATTCAGTCTGCTACTTATCATTATAAGCCCGTCTGCCGAAATGGTCCCGCTTCCTCGACGGACTGCCAACAGGCCCAGGTTGTCCCTCCTCGTAATCTCCTTCACTTGGTGTTGCATGTACCGAGGAAATTCTGCTATTTGTGTTAGGCCTACGCCTCAATCTATTGCCTCTTTAGTTTGACGGAGAGTGTGAGGATGATGCTCGGGCTACTTCCCGAACTGATATCTTCCAATATCAACTGCTGTTTGTATCTTGTCCATCATACCACGGCTGTGAGCATCGTGGTCCAAGCACAGAAGTAGCTCAATTTGTCAGCAAAATATCATTGCTAAGGGTATTGGTAGTCAGCATCACGAGTTTCGTGTCTAAGTTGGCATTGTACAATTCTGGCATCGAGAACAAAGGCAAATCCTTCTTGAGCACGTTCAGGAACCCCTGTCTACTGAACTACGTGAACAGCTTTTCCGAATTCTTAGGGCAGGAAATGACAGGGTTGCTGGATCGCAGCACATAAATCTGCTGACTTACCCTGGCCAACTGGCAAACGGCTGTCAGTCGACATGACACGAAGCTGTCTAAAAGGGGGCTCGCCTTGCGATTGGAGAAAAGTACGATGGACGAACTAGTCCAAGGAACAGGGTCCCATAGCCGCCTTGATCCGTTTGAAAAGCCGCCGTTGGGCTGAACTGAACACGTTAGCCGGTGTCATTTTTCTGGCGCTCATATTCCGACTACCAGAAAGGTGGACGTTCTCGAGCTTTTGTTTGCTACCATCTATTTTACTTTTCACATTATCGCACATACTTTTTTGTCGTCATCGCATCACACTTCTTTGCCAGTCCCTGTTCGATATTTGCCACTGAAGCTGTTTTGAGGTTCTTTTGGTGTACCATAGAGGCTATTTAGTTCACCACGGTAGTGGCTGAAAGATGGGTCGAAGTGTTTCGTCCAAAATGCGGAAGTTGTGGAAAACTTGACCAGTGTTCTTGGTCTAGAAGGACGTGGTAGACCTCCGGTACTGAGTCCACGACACCCACCTACCAGGTGGCCGGAGATGTGAGTAGTGTGACTACGTTTTTCGGGAAGCGGCATGGCCGAAATCTGGCTCTTCGTCCTCGCGATTCGCGCTTTTCCTTTGTTTAAGTCTCTGTTCTATCTTTATGTTTCTATTCACTTTACCGTCGAATCAACGACGCTCCTATTTATCCCCGACGGCTCGAAAGTTCAAGAATGATGGATAAAGCGACTGAACCGCGCCCAACTCGGGACAGTCAACTGAATACCGGGGGAAGGGGCGCTGTTGGTAGGCGTAGTTTGCTCATCGAGTCTTCAGTTTGCCTGCCTGAGGCTGGGAACCAGAGCTGCACCTGTCATTTCAGTTGTGCTGAATGGCCACTCGCTGGCAGTGACATGGGCACAAGGAAGAAACAATAAAAAGGCACTCCAAGTCAGTCTGTGTTCCGGAACTGCTCCACTACCATTCCTGAAGATTGCAATGAGCACCTCCGCTGTGTCGTACAGAGAGATTGCTGTAGAAGGGGTGTCTTTTGCTCTGTGTAACATCAAAAGCAATCATTCCCCGGGGCCAGATGTTTTCACTCTTTATTGTTAGAGGAGCTGGCTGATATATTATTCAGTCAGTCACTGGACCGTTCATCGCTTTGCGACCGGATGTAAAGCTGCCTCTGGATCAAAGAAGAGCTGTTTTTGTTTTAGTGTGCAAAAGTGGAGTGAACGCCGAGGCTGTAGGCCTAACGTCTGTGGCCTGAAGGACTATGGAAAACCTACTGAACACAAGGAGCTTATGGGAAGAAATAATCTACTGTGCAACAGCAAAGATTCCAGGAAAGCAGGTCGTGCCTAATGAACTTGGTACTAGCGTAGGAATAAAGGATAAAAACCAGGGCGTCGGTACTCTTTATGAGCCTAATCGCTGGGCTTCAGCGAAGCCTTCGACGAGATACGGCACGGCCATCCCATTGAGGAGCTCGAGGCTCTTGTTGTTGTGAATCTATTAGTTCAGCTGATTGAGAGTTTCCCTAAAGTATGGCTCCTTTTATTAGGGGTTGCACAATGAATATTGGCACCGCAGGTGGCTAACAGTGGGCGACTCAAGAGTCGGTTCTAAGCCCACCGCTCTTGGTTTACAACGATCACCTGCTGGCAGTTTCCGGTCATCATGTCATTTATGTCGACGACCTTATGATCTAGCTTGCGACCCCACTAAAGGCGGGAGAACGCGCCAACGGTGGTTCTTCTACGCCTGCAAGCCGTTTGGAGTGACACTTGAAACTTTATCTACCGCGACTGTGTCAATCTGTGGACCATAGTATAAACCTAAGCCCACAAAAAGGGTCAAAAGTGTTGCATCCTTGTGACGAGTTCTGTAGAAAGATTGTCCGCCCACTCGACAAGTCCTCACAGTTTGGTGGGTGTGATGATTGAGTGTTTCGAAATAAAGGGTGATCTTCACCTAGCTCTGAAGGAATGTCATGAGAAGCTGCTCAGAGTGCAGCTCGTCAAAGACGCTGAGCCGTTGACGCCTGTATGGCCGGCAAAGAGGCCGGAGAAGAAGATACTTTTCGTCACGGATGCAACAGCGTTATCAATATCATCAGTAGCAGCAACACGAAAAACCATAATTAGCAGCAGAATCAAAGGCACCATCATCGTCATTTTTTTCGCCTACACCATCAGTATCACCATCGTCCTCGCCGCCAGAGGGGGAGTTCCACCGAGGTGTCTGTCCCGGTCTGTGCTACGTATGTGGAGGTGGCGTCGACACCTATCACCAAGCCAACGGGAACAAAAAGCTGCCAAACACAAAACTGCCAAAGCCCGCCTTCCCCAGTGCGGATCTAATTGACACTGATGTGGCTGAGCAAACACAGGACAGTGTCATGGATGCAATACCCAGCCAGCTGGGCACGGCCGTGGACGAAAGTGAACGGGGCTGGATAACAACAGTGAGTAGGCCACAAGGAGCTCCGCCATTGAGAAAGTGGTGTTTCCTGTTAGTAGAGTCGCCTGGAGCAAAGGAGACAACGGCACACGCAAGTCTGGATCACCAAGCCTCGGGTCTCCTAAGTATACCAACGGAACTGTCTGTTTCAAAGGATAAAAGACTGTGGAGAAGATGCGGGTGAAGTTGGTTTAGTGAATTGGTGAAGCCAAGGAAGCTGATCGCCCCCGTCCGCCTAAGGTAGTGCCAGGCTCTTAGAAGGCCGCGACCTCTGTGTTACAAAAATCCCACCAGCTCAAGGGCGAGCGAGTGCCGTAGCACTCAGATCCAAACCTAGCGGATAGGGAGAAATAAGTAAATGCATTAATTGAACGGCATGAATGTATGAAACAAAAGGAGAAACGGACTCGATTATTCGGGTTTTTCGGGGGGCAGAAACGGGGCCTCAGTTCCGGTGGAGGCAGCTGACGCTAGAGCCCCCGTCAGTTTCCCAAGCTATTACACCTTAAACAAAAGTAGGTTGTGGCTTACAGAAACAAAGCCTCCATCCTGCTTCCTGACGTCCTTGGTCTGCCGAACAAGATGGACGACCCGGAACACTTGCTGCAGTCCAGCTCACCTACTACGTCTACTCTGGCGGAGACTTGGCTGAGTATCAATATCCTAGACTGTGAGGCGCTCCCTGGCTATACCCTATTCCGAGTCGATAAGAATTCTGTGCCCCTGTGTGGCACCATTCGTTCAATTAGAAGTTCTAACCAGGCGGTAAAGAGCTTAAGCCGACCCACGAGGATTTAGTGGATCTTTCTGGTGCCTCGTCATGCTTGCAACCGGAGGTCTCAAAACCGTTGGAGTAATCTACCGGACACCCTCCGCCACCTCCCCCCAGATACGATGAATTCACTGAAGAGGTGCGCTCACCAAGATTACTAGCTCATCCTGGGATACTTCACTGCCTAGAGTACTGGTTGGGCTTAAGGCAGGACGGCGGCCAGGGTGGATTCGTTCTCTTGGGATTCGCCGACAAAGGCCCAAGAACTGGCCCCATACAAATACATTGAAGAATCAACCCGGAGGTAACCCCGTCAGGAATCCATCCTAGCAGTGGTGACCCTTCCTAGGAGCTCTGACGTCAGTGGGGTTGAACATCTTCCTCTGCTTGGGAATAGTGACCACATGGTGCTGAAAGTTCTCTGGCCCAGAGGTCTTCGTCCGTCCCGTGGACCACATATCTGACGTGAAGTTTCGACCACACCATTTGAGGATATCCGGAGAGGCTCCTAAGAAGCCAACTAGTTCCCCGTGGATTTCGATGTCGATTATAAAGTGAACGGAGCTTGGGAGTTAGGTCGTGAAGGTACCGAGTGCCTTACGGATATCTAATCTACCCTCAGCTGACGTAGACTCCAGCCGAAGGGCTTACCGTGGGTTAACCTGGAGCCCGGACGCCTATTCCAAATACTTAGTCTGGTTTGGCAGTTGTTCCGATCTACAATTGAAGGTTGTGATCTCTATCACAGGAGTAGTAACCAGCGTACCGAATAAAACAGAAAAAGCCGATGGAGCTCAGGGAGGCCCATGTGGTTGACGCTGTGCGAGCATCCAAGAGTCTGTTTGCACAACTGAAGCTCTGCATGGAGCAAAGGTGAATGTCCCGGCTCTGAGAGACAAAGACGAAATGGTTGCAACAGATGACGTTAATGCCGAGACACTAACCAAAAGCTCTTGTTTAATGTTTTCTGCGGAAGAAGGTGCACCAACCCCGAGAATGAACGGCTTACCCCTGATTTGGAGCCAGAAGCGAATGACACCCATAATTCTCAAGGATCCTCCTGAAAGAGGTCAGGGAGTGCACCCATGTGGAGTCTATAGCCTCTGATCCTCGGCCTGAGACACGAAAACTGTTATTCTCGCAGTGCTTAACGGAGCAGAACTCGAAACTCAGGAGTGGGATAACGAGCGTATTAGAGGAACTCAGCGACGCGCTAATAGTGCACACAGGCGGGGCAACTGACGCCATCAAATTCGGCATTTGTTCAGATAAACGAGTTCCTTGATCTCTGTAATCGCTTGCCATATTTTTAGCCTAACAGGGGTCTCCCCCATGAAGGCTGAAGCAGGTGGATTTTGATCCGTGATGTGTACGTCCGCTTCGGTGGCTAGAGACCTCTTCCATGCATCCAGCCGAGGTCGAACACAACAGCGAAGCCGGAACAAGCCTTTCACCGTGACTCGCACTGTTCACTGTGAGTCGACGGCAAAATTGGGCCCTCCTCAACATTGGAATTCAACCCGGATAGATTCTACTAGACATAATTCGGTGAAGATTGAATTGCACATTTTGTCGCTGTCAGCACATTCCAAAACTTCGTTTGGCCTGTGGTTGTTATTACCTTCGTAAACGAGCCGGCCTCCAGTGTCAAATGAGTCCGGTACCGATCCAGGGAGCATTGTTCTGAGCCATTCTTTATGAGGTTCATGAAGTCCTTGCCATTTTATCCGATGGGACGAGCTAAAGTTCAAGAAAAGGAAGCAAAGCTTGCCCCCGGGGCATCGACCGATATTCAGATGAGTGGGACATACCGGCGCAGCGCAGACTGCCGCTACTCTTGTCGTGATAATCACGTGGTCGCTCAGTCATGCGTAACTAAACTATGCACAAGTGTATTATGAAGGGCAATATTAAACAAACACAACAGCAACAAATTCCAAAAACCTCGTTGGCCGTCGCAGGTAGCGGCCGCGTCGATTTCTTCTGTTGAAGGGTGTAGCTCCATCTCATGTGAAGTTCGGTATCGCAACCAGTAATGGGTAGTTTATAGTGGGAGTAACAGGCGCCGACTGAGGGCGGCCAACCAAAGGTCGTAAGCGGGTAGGGGCAGTGAGTGAGCTGTTCGGGGTGGGTTCTGCCTCGACAAGGGCTGATTTAAGGCAGTCAATGTTGAGGGTCTCCCTCCTGTCCTCGATATCCACCATGTGTTTCTTTCCCTTCCGCTGGACGACGCGGAACGGGCCAGAGCAAGCTGCCTGTGGTAGTGATCGCACTGCATCCACTGGAATAAACACATGGCTGGATTTCGCCAGATTGGTAGCTATGCGGGAGCTAACGGTTTGTTCTCGTGGCAGGGTGGGCTCTGGCACCCACTTTTGGTGTGACAGCCGTTTAATGTAGTCCTCGTAACTTAAAATTAGACTGTAATGGGGTAACCAACTCACCTGGAGGTCGTAGTGTGCAGCCGTAGACCTGTTTAGCCGACGTGACACCCATGTCGGCTTTAAAGGTTTTACGCAGTCCTAACGAAACCATCGGTAAAACTTCACCCCACAGAGGTTTATCAAGAGCGCGCGGGACAGCTTCCAGCTGGCGATGGAATCACCCCAACATGCCATTAGCATGAGGATGGTAGGCCGTCACCTTGTTGTGTCGGCGATCGAATGCTTTCGGTAGCTCCTGGAAAGCACGGTCAAAGCGGGAACGGCAGTCATTAGTCACAATAGCAGGGCTTATGAACTAACTTTCCCAACCAGTTAGGAATGCTTTCGCAGATTCTCCTGAGGTCGGACGGGGAATAGGTATGGCCTGTGGCCAGAGGGTGAAGCAATCAGCACATGTGAAGACGTGGGCTTAGCTGCTGGATGGTAGAAGAGTGCCTAGGCTGTCCACATGCAAGTGGCCGAAAGGTGCATCTGCCTCAGAGAACTTGCCTAGTACAGATCTAGTTTGACGGTGTGTTTTCACGCCTTGGCACTGAAGACAAGAGGGGCCCAAAGACGGACGTCACTTTTGAAGCAAGGCCAAAAAACATCTCTCGGTGCCCAGTTTTACCCAAGCGGTTACACCAGAATGCGATGGGTTGTGGAGACCGGTAAAACTTGTCCGCAGGACTTAGTCGCCGGGACTGCCCCTGTGAAAAGTTGAAAATAGTAGTTACTCCCGAGTTAGGGAGGATCGCAGTTTCTAGAAGCAAGCATAGCTAGTTCCTGGGCTGCCTGATCTCCGAACGTGTTGTTGGGGCTGCAGAGATTGCTTCTACGTCTATGCCGCGGGTAGTGGTTCGTCAATGTCTTGAATGTGTGAGAGTGCTTCTGCTACATGACGGTGTGCTCCAGGGAGGTGTCGAACTTCCGTTGTAAACTGCGAAACACAGTATGAGTGGTGAATCTCAAGAGGAGATTAGAAAGAAGCCTAAACAAGTGAATTATGATCTTTGAGCACTGTGAACTTTTGGCCCCCGAGTGTAAGCCCGAAGTGTCGGGTGCCCAATTAAATTGCCAGTGGTTCTCTGCTGAACGTACTGTCAGGATTCCACAGGTTAGAGACGCTCGGAGAAGAAGGCTTTTAGTTGCTTTAAGTTGTTGGCGAAAGTTGCAACTGTGCCACGACAGCCGTGTCCGAAGCTTCTGTCCCTTAAGCCAGAGAAGTGGAAAGTCGGGATGTGCTATTAGTAGGTCTTTCACAAACCCCGGATACAGACAACTGTGTACGCTTCTGCAGCTTGACCTTTTGTGGCCTAGGAGAATAAAACTCTACTCTGCATTTGTGTCTACTTTGCTCCACAAACAAGTTCAATCCTCTGGTCAGGCGCACTTCAGTGTCACCTGGAAGCATCAGCCACGTGATAGGGAATACCATAAAGTGATTCTTGATTATTGGAAATTCCAAAAGCGAAGCTTCGCCTTTCTTAAATATGCAACTCTGTGAAATAAACTCCCAGCTGATATCCTTTCCGCGGAGTCCCAAACCATATTTAAATCTAGGCTACAAGTTTCGCTGAACATCCAGAAAGTGACCATTCCTTTAAATCCAAATATGACTATTGAAGGAGGCTACAAGGATTGTTTTGAACTCTAACTTGACCGCCGATAACCTCCAGGATGCGCCTCACCATCCACGGTTGTAGTCCCAATCGTGCTATAGGTCCACCGGGTTACAAAGCCCAAATTGAGTTAATTTTATGACTGAATCCAGTGCCTCCGAAATCGTATTTGAATGCACGCAATACCACTAGGTGCATGGATGATAATGTTTAAGCATCATCTGGGCTAATCTTGATTTAATCTTCGCCCCTGCCTGTAATCCAAGAAGCAGTGCCTGTCAGACTCCTTAACCTCCATTCGGTGGTCACCCCAGATCGATTCGTTGGGCATTCATCCTTTATCTTCCTTCCCTATTATAAGACTCGAGCTTTTCCCCATGAGTGACCACCATAAAATCTGCTACCTAGCTGACAAAGCTACAAACCACCTGTGGGTATTCCCGATCGTATCACTTCAGTTGGCGCCGACAGCAGCCGGCTCATATATGAACCACAAGCCGTGAGGGTTCATATATGCATTCCTTGAGTGTTGAAATCGTTTTGTGTGTTTTCCACTTTTTCTCCCTTCCATGACTGAAAGCCGCAACCCCACAAGTGAGAAAATGGCAACAAGTCCGTGGTTTTTTTGTAATGAGAGGGAAAACAGCCAATCCTGGCAGGGGCGGACCCCATGAGTCACGCAGAAAGAAAAGAGGGCGAAGGAGAATTGCGAATAGCCATCTATGGGGTAAATAAGCCCTCCCGCTCCTCTGAAATAGAAAAACAGAGCGCAAAACGTGTTTCTGGCTGCAAAGGTATTGGATTCGTTATGTGTGTCCTTTCAATCACGGAAGAACTCCAGCCACAGCCACGCCCCTACCCTGCCTATGGGAGGCCCCGGAGAAAAAAGCGGTTGTACCATCTAAGCTCTCAGTACTTTTGCCTGACCCTATGCGAGGTGACAAGCTTGCCGCAACTGCGCTACACCGCCACGGGGTGTTCTTCGTTATCTCTTGCTAGTTATATAGGTTTCTAGGAACTTAGCTAGTTATTTAAAGACAAATCACCCCAAAACAATACAAGAATTCTAAAGATTTTTTTTCCAATATTTTTATCATGCCTGTTACTCAAAAACTTCGACCCAAGATTAGAGTTAAGAAACCGCTAACACAACTGAAACAATGCTCTATACCATTGGTGGACCTCGCGAACGACGCTATCTTCAGTGCTCGTATTCACCAAGAGGTTGAGAATATCTCAACAAGACTCACGATTCTGGATGACAGTATCGCCAAGCTTGCTCCGCTACTGTGCCTAATGGACCCCGCGGCAAGCTATACGCAACAGCAGCTTAAATCAGCCACGGACTTCCTTAACTCTGTTTCTACCGAGATCTTTTAGCGCATCTCAAATAGCAAAAATGCGATAGCCTTCAATCTCCCGGACAAGGCCCCAGTATCGCAACTGAAATCCACCCTGCTCAGGGCAGCTGGCATGGAACACCATCCATGCACGTGCACAAGGTTACACAAACGTTCACCACGCCACACATGTCCCATCCTTTTCCAATTCCCTTCCGATCAAATAGCAAGAGAATTTATCAAAAGGCAATCGTCGCTTGCCCTCAACACAGCTTATAAATCGGTCAGGATTACGGCAGACAAGACTCCTCTCCAAAGAGAGGCGTCAAGGACAGCAGTAACTCCCACTAGTACCTCACAAACCGGCCCTCGGCTGAGGCTAGCCTCAGCCGTGCGATCACCTCCCCTCAACCCGGCACGCTCCGTACCAATTCAGGTGCCGGTCGACCTTGACAGCTCACCCTTGTCGGACCCCCAGGTAACATCCAGTGGACGACAGGTACTTCTAGATGCAGCTTCGACCCCTACCCGCAGCGTATCTTCATCACCTGCCCCTAACAACGGCACGGTTGATCGGGCATTAGGGGCCTTTCCATCACCGGCCATCCCTCCACCAAGTAAGCGGGTTCGTAGGATGCAGGCTACCTCTACTCCCACTACTCCATCCGGTTGGGCCCATCCGCCTGTCCCTCCTGCCCTTACTAGATCTCTCAATTCCTCCACGAACCTTCCCGGACCAACAAAACGTGCAAGCGCGAGGCCCATTCCGGCCCATCATCACGCACAAACAGATAGAGTGGGGCCTCACTGCCAGGGCCATCCTACCATGCAATCCGAAGTAAAACCGAAAAGCAGTTGTCAAATATTTGTGGGCTCTCGGAGGCGACCGCACCGATCCACCCACAAACCTGAACCTAACCGTGCAGACTCTAGGCCTACAGAGGGCACCAGCTCAAAGATACAAGCATCCAGCCCACTCGAGCTGCGCTCGAATTGTCAGACAACTCACAATAGGGTCCGACCCACGCACAATCCCACTCAATATAAAGCCTTCCCAGAGACCCAGTGGCCGGCTCTCGACCCGTGTTCAACACCATCACGTATGCCTCCACGGATAATACAGTTTGCCCCGATACCAAATATGATGCCGGGCGGACCTTTCTTTCCACCACTGGCCCAACATGCCTTCGCTTCCGTGCCCTATACCTCTCGAAACGGGGTATTCGATTCTACCTCTCCGGGGGTCCTCCAAGACCCATATCACCACCAGGTTCAACCCTCCCTGTCGAATATTCCTATACTCCCATTTCCTCCTTCAGTGGACTACCTCAGTGCAGTCCGCAACCTTGGCACAAGCTTCAACTTCCACCCCGCCCCCGGACCGCTCCCGTTTTTTCGTCCTTATCCCTCACTCAACCAAAATCCACGTATAGCATCAAGCCCCGGGCTAATGCACCAAATGTCCATAAGTCCTTACCACCTCTATCCCCCCCTAGCTCCTTCCGCGCCTCATTTACCCCCTCCAGGATTCGGCCGTTTCAATTAGAACCCCCTAACCGCTCTTCAAATTACGCCCAATTTGAAAGCCCAGCGGCGCATTTAGTCACAGGCACAAACTCTTCATCTGAAACGCGGTTAAAACGGGTCGAGCTTCGACTGCCCATCGTAAGCCACGCCTTATTTGACGATCCTTCGTCACCTCACCACAACGAAATTACGGCTCAGTCTACTGAGAACCTATCCAAAAACACCTTGTCTCTCTTACTACTTAACGTCCGCTCTCTCCTCCCAAAATTGCCCCTGCTTAGAGAGCTTACATTAGACCTACACCCTGACATTTTACTAGTTACCGAGACGTGGCTGACGGATCACACCCCATTAAACCACGTATCCATACCCGGCTATCAGGCCACTGCCAACAGTAGATCTGACCAAAGAGGAGGCGGCTGCATCATTTACACCAAACACATATTCACGGCGAGTAGGTTCCATCATCCTATTCTAGACAACATTCCAGACTCGGTCTGGCTCACTATCAAAGAAGATCAACAACTACTTCTCGTAGGATGTATCTACCGTCCTCCAAACCAGGGCAGGCACGAGTTGACAGCAATAATAGACGCATTCAACTATGTCTCTAACCTCCCCGTAACTGCTAAAATTCTAGCTGGTGATTTCAACGTGCCTGAAATATGCTGGCATTCCATGACATCACCCCCAAAACTCCATGATTTCCTTTCGTGTATCCATGTGGGTAATTGGGTACAGCATGTTTTATCCCCCACTCGAGGGAGAAATACATTAGACCTCATCTTCTCTATTGGTATCAAGAATTTAGATACCCAAATCTTAAGTCGCTTCACCGGTAGTGACCATAAGATGGTATCCTGTGTTTTTACTGCACCTTGGCCTCACACTGATAAGTCAGCAGAAACACACCTTCCGACCACCAATAAGCAATACCATAAAGCTTGCTGGAATAGTCTACCCTCTTTTATCCGTTCCTTAAACTGGGACGAATCGTTTTTATCTAATGACCTAGAGATAGCAGCTGCCCAACTGTATACTAATCTTCACTACTGCCTCGACAAAATCAATCCAGCCTCGGGGCCTATCATACGCAAACAGCGGAACTCTCTAGATCGTCTTAACGGTAACCTAGCCAAACTCCAACGAAGATTCACTAAGACGAGGGACTTCTCGTCGTATCTTCAAATAATACGTATTTCCCGTACGATTAAATTGCGCTTGGATTCTTCTAAGAAGAAACAGGAACGAGATGCCTTAAGCCACCCAAACAAGGTGGAAGCACTGGCCAGGCTAATGAAGGTCAGAAACAAGCAACCTAACCAAGACATCCCATATTTGAACTATAATAATAAATGCTTGCGTTGTAGCGGTTGCCATCTTCGTTCATACTTTTACCACGTTTATTGTTTAACTGAACGCTGACTGCCAAGCGCGGTGGCCATTTGACCGTTGCTCTTGCGCACGCTCTCACGCACGCTCCCAAATACACGCTAACCACTATCTCTCCCAATCGCCTTCTCGTTCTCACGGGTCGTGGAGAATACTGTTCTGGTTAACATATTTGTGCAGTGCCGCACATTAGAGTAACGTGCAGGTGGTCCACGCAGTACAAAGGACCGAAGCACGCGTTTACTAAGGAAACCGCGAAGTAAGGTCTAATCAACCTTACAATTGGTGAGCCCGACGTGATCCTCAGGTCACGTGAGTTTCCTTGTTTTCTACCGTTCAAGGTCCCGTCTGCGCACGTTTTTGTGTGTTTTATTGTTTCCCTATCTTGATTTTTTTTGGTTGGTTTACCAAATAATTTTTTTTTTCTCGTCCATACATATTTTGTGTCTAATTCGTCGTAATTTTTTTTTTTCGCGAAGACTGTAGTGCCCCATTGGTCGTTGATTTCTTTTCCCGTCTGTATTCCATAAAGTAATCGCTATGTCTGCCGAACGGAAATCCTGCTCAGACCCCACCGTTGGGGCCATCACGCTGCACATACCGGCATTCACACCTGCTGATCCAGAACTCTGGTTCACGCTGGTTGAGTTAGAATTCGAAAACTGCCGTATAACCAGTGACGCCAGCCGTTTCAGGTGGGTAGCAGGCCGCCTCCCGCCAGAGGTCACAATGCAAGTAAGGGACGTAATAATCTCTTCCCGAAGCTATGAGGCTTTAAAGGAGGCTGTCATTGCCCGCACGACCCCAACGCAAGACCAACGTATGCAACAACTTCAAAACGTTGAGCTTGGAAGTAGGAAGCCCTCCGAACTGCTGCGTGAGATGCAGCGCTTGAGAGGACCGACAATAGGTGAGGACCCGCTCTTGAGGGAACTTTGGCTGCAGCGTTTGCCGCATAACATTCCAGTTTTACTAAGTGCCGCGCGCAAATGCTCGCTAGAGGAAACTGCAGCGGTAGCTGATGACATTATGTCACGATACAACCCCGCTGTAGCTGGAGTAACCAGGCCGTCCGTCGCAACGGTGCCTGCCTTGCCAACATCTAACGAACTCGCATCAGTTTTGTCTAGAATTGACGCGAGCCTGCAACGCCTAGCAGTTAGAAGTGGGTCACAGGAGCGGCACCGCGCACGCTCACCTAGGCTCCATAGTCCGTCATTGCGACGCCGTTTCGTCGGTTCTTCAAAAGAAGGATATTGTAAGTACCACAGTCGCTTCGGTGAGGGAGCCAAACGATGCGAACGAGGGTGTACGTTTCCCGGTGCCCATCAGGGAAACTAAACCCCCGGCCCGTGGTGGCGACCCACGAAGCCGGGTATCACACCAATAGTCGTCTTTTGAACGTAAGGGACATCATTTCAAATAACCTATTCCTTGTAGATACCGGTGCCGGAGTGAGCGTCGTCCCCCGAGCGAAAGACGACAATAGCACACCGCAGGCCCAAACACTACGCGCTGCCAATGGCACGGCCATCCCAACGTTTGGCCAGCGGTCGCTCACCTTAAACTTGGGTTTAAAGCGTAATTTTCGTTGGGTATTCATCATCGCCGACGTCCCGTACCCAATTCTGGGCATTGACTTCCTGCAGCACTTTGACTTGTTAGTTGATGCACGGCGCCGCAGAGTGGTGGATCGTCAGACCACTCTCGCCGTTGCGGGTCATAATTCGCGAGTGAATCACGTCACGCCATTTTACGTTCAACCACCGGCACACCAACCTTATGGCGAACTCATCGCCGCCTACCCGGCCATGTTTCGGCAGGCCGGGCCTCTCCCAGCAGTGACGACCAGTGTCACTCACCATATCGACACTAAGGGACCCCCAGTGTTCAGTAGGCCGCGTCGGTTAGCACCAGACAAGCTTCGTGTTGCACAGGCCGAATTCGAACATATGCTAGAACTGGGTATAATACGCCCTTCTAGTAGCCCTTGGGCTTCCCCCCTTCATATGGTTCCTAAGGCTAGTGGCGACTGGCGACCCTGTGGTGATTACAGAGCGCTTAACAAAGTCACCGTCCCGGACCGATACCCGATTCCCCATATACAGGATCTTACTTCGTCTTTATCAGGTTGCTCCATCTTCAGCCGTATCGATTTGGTTCGGGCGTACAACCAGATCCCGGTAGCAGAGGCTGATATCCCTAAAACTGCCGTCACTACACCTTTCGGGCTGTTCGAGTTTCTGCGAATGCCGTTTGGACTCAGCAATGCAGCCCAGACCTTTCAACGGTTCATGCACGAGGCAACTCGTGGTTTGGAAAATGTCCACGTATACTTGGATGATATTTTGGTGGCGAGTTCTTCAGAGAAAGAGCACGCTACGCACTTACGAGCACTTTTCGAACGCCTTAGCCAGCATGGCGTTACGATCAATATCGCGAAATGCGAATTAGGCCGGTCTGATATCACTTTCATAGGACATTCTATTTCATCCTCGGGTATCCGCCCTCTGTCAGATAAAGTTTCCGCTATTCGCGACTACCCTGAACCCCAATCTTTTCGCCAGTTGCGTCAGTTTGCCGGTCTGGTGAATTTCTACCGCCGATTTATTCCTCACTGTGCGGAAATGATGCAACCCCTCACCGACCTGTTGCGCGGAGGTAAGCGGAAGTTCGTGTTTCCCGACACAGCACAAGCTGCATTCGCCTTGGTCAAAGATGCTGTCGCCAACACAGCACTCCTTACCCACCCTGACCCTTTGGCTCCTATTTCGGTAGTGACGGATGCCTCGGACACAGCGGTTGGAGCAGTACTGCAACAGTTCGTAGATGACTCTTGGCAACCTTTAGCATTCTTCTCCAAGCGCCTACAACCCGCGGAATCAAGGTACAGCACGTTCGGTAGAGAGTTATTAGCCATCTACTTGGGAATTCGTCATTTTCGACATGCACTCGAAGGCCGTTCGTTCACGGTGTTTACAGACCACAAGCCTTTGGTTTACGCACTGAAGTCAGCTTCCGATCGATACTCACCACGCGAGATTCGCCACTTAGACTTTGTCTCACAGTTTACTGTGGACATACGACACGTCTCTGGGGTACTTAATCCCGTCGCAGACGCCTTATCGCGCGTATATCAACTAAGTCTGGCACAAACGCCTAACATCAACTTAGACGCAATGGCACAGGCTCAAACTATGGACCCTGACATCGAACAACTTCGACAAAACGGTTCTTTGAGTTTAACTACAGTGCCTATCCCAGCTTCCCAGAATACCATCGTGTGCGATGTGCCGCAAGGTCGCCCTAGGCCAGTAGTTCCTGCTGCCCACCGGTATCCTACGTTCATGACACTCCATAATCTGGCTCATCCGGGTGTGACTGCCTCGGTGAAACTGATAACTGAGCGTTTTGTTTGGCACAATGTCAAACGCGATGTCCGTCAATGGGCTCGTGCTTGTCTGCAGTGTCAACGTGTTAAGACCCATAGGCACACTAAGGCAGCGTTAGCCAGGTTCCCAGAACCTGAAACACGTTTTCATCATGTGCACGTCGACCTCGTAGGACCACTCCCACCTTCGCTTGGGTACGTTTACATACTCACATGCGTGGATCGTTTTACTCGCTGGCCGCAGGCCATCCCTATCCCTCGTCCCACCTCGGAAGAGGCCGCGAAAGCTTTTCTGACCGGTTGGGTTAGTCATTTCGGTTGCCCGGCAATAGTAACCACCGATCGCGGTCCACACTTTGACGGCGCTTTCGGCAGCCTACTCGCTACGCTCGGTTGCCAACACGTTAAGACGACAGCTTACCACCCTCAGGCCAATGGTATGGTTGAGCGTTTCCACCGACAATTAAAAGCCGCTCTTTGAGCAAACGGTAACCCCCTTTGGAGTGAAACACTACCATTAGCACTCTTAAGCCTGCGTAGTACCGTTAAGGAGGAGTTACACACAACACCGGCCGTACTAGTATATGGCTGTCCACTTCGTCTGCCTGGGGAGTTGGTAGCCCCCTCATCAACCGTGACTTTCGACTACGGTGACTATGCTCAGCGCCTTACGCAGCACATGCGAGTGCTCAAGGCCAGTCCGCCGCGTGAACAACAGTCTACAAGTTATGTCCCAACTGCGTTAGGAACCGCTACTCATGTATTCCTTCGCGTCGATGGCGTTCGATCACCACTACAAGCGCCATACACTGGCCCGTTTCGGGTGATAAAACGTAGGGCTAAAACATTTGTCATAGATATCAACGGACGACACGACACCGTATCTATCGACCGTCTCAAGCCTGCCGTCATTGAGTGCAAGCCGCTCGGCCAATTTACACCCACTCAAGTCGCTCAGTCACCTGCATCGAGCGAGTTACCACTCGAACCACCCCCAATTGCGCCTAGTGAGGACTCGGCAGCTAGTCCATCAGATTCTCCAACCGTACCCGCAACGCGAAGTAGCCGTCGCGGTCGCCAACTACGAAATCCCGTCCGCTTCGCCGATTTCGTGACGATTTTTACAACCGACTGTTAGCAATAAGTTGGGAAGTTCGCCATGGATTTACCAAACAACAGACCCGGGAAATTACAATCGGTAGTTATGATTTCATTTTCTTCTGGTCTCCTAGCGACTACAACAACACCGAACATCGTTTGTGTGTTGTTATTACGGTCCAACATCCGCCGGCGCCCTCAGGCGCTATTTTTGTTTCAGTTTACCTTGCCCTCTCTCAGACGGATCTAACAAGTCACATTGGCTTCATCCGTAGCCTGGCTGACTCCCGTGCACGTTCAAGGAGCCAACCGCTCACTGGACAACGGGACGATTGGTCAGCCTGGCACTGGAGACGGCAACTGGACGCCTTTTTGGATGGACCTGACGAGGCATTTTCCGGCTTGCATTCGTACGAGACCCGCGGGCGCCAAAACACAGTTGGACCCACGCACATCGGACCCCGAGAGTGCAGGCACCGGTAAACTCATCAGCAGTCGTTCGACGTCAACAACAATATAACGGAGAAGCTATGAGGAGTTCCTGGACAACCAATAATTCCGGCTTACCATCACGATCGAAGCCCAACTCCGTCGGACTTCTAGGAGGAGGCCCCTGTAGCGGTTGCCATCTTCGTTCATACTTTTACCACGTTTATTGTTTAACTGAACGCTGACTGCCAAGCGCGGTGGCCATTTGACCGTTGCTCTTGCGCACGCTCTCACGCACGCTCCCAAATACACGCTAACCACTATCTCTCCCAATCGCCTTCTCGTTCTCACGGGTCGTGGAGAATACTGTTCTGGTTAACATATTTGTGCAGTGCCGCACATTAGAGTAACGTGCAGGTGGTCCACGCAGTACAAAGGACCGAAGCACGCGTTTACTAAGGAAACCGCGAAGTAAGGTCTAATCAACCTTACAGCGTGACCCTCTTTTGATTACGGAGGCTTTCAGCACCTATTTTGCCTCCTCTTTAACGACGGATGACGCCACATCCTTCCCCGTTCTAGATCCGGTGACATCAGTAACTTTCTCGACGGTAGTGTTCTACCCTGAGGAGGTTTCAGTCCATGTTGCAAGAACAAGACCGTCCTGCAGGCCAGGTCCAGATGCATTACCACCGGCCATTTTTAGTCGAGGTGGCGAAGATGTTCCAATGTTGCTGACAAACATATTCAATTTGTCACTCAGGTGCAGTGTTTTCCCTTCCCAATGGAAAACTTCAACTATCATACCGATGCACAAAAAAGGATCACGTCTAGATCCAGTTAACTATCGGCCGGTGAACCACACCCCGGTCGTGTCCAGGATCATGGAGAGAATGATCAAGGAAAGGCTGACACGTCACCTTCTTAACAATAATCTAATCAACGCTGGTCAGCATGGTTTTCTGAAAAACAGATCATGTGCGACATGCATGACCGATTTCCTCAATCTGGTCACAGAGGCTGTCAATATTGGTAAATCGGCAATCGTGATCTTTTTGGACATGACCAAGGCGTTTGACCGGGTATCCCACGTCCGGTTACTACAGAAGATTAAAACTTATGGAATCGTGGACCCAATGCTCGCTTGGTTTGCGTCCTATTTAACATCCCGAGACCAGGTTGTAAGTATAGGTGGAAATTTGTCCGAACCCCGTCCCGTAACCAGTGGGGTGATACAAGGTAGTGTACTGGGCCCATTACTGTTCCTAATGTACGTTAACGATATATTTACCATTTTCCAACGGGGAGTTCCCTTCCTGTTTGCAGATGATATCAAAATCGTGTACACTTTTGATCCCGTGGCGTTAGCCTCTACCGTAGATGACATTACAAGGGAACTGCTCGCTCTCAGCTCCTGGAGTAATGATTGGAAAATGAGTTTTTCCGCCGAAAAAAGTAATATTATTACATATAAATGTCACGTCCCCACTGGAAGATTTAGTATAAACGGCAAATTCATCCCCAATAACTCTCAGGTACGTGACTTGGGTCTACACTACTCATGTACGTTTGACTTTTCGGAACACGCAGCCATCCAGGTGGCTAAAGCACGCCGTACGATCGGGCTAATACACCAAACATTTATTTTGCCAGAAAGTAAACTCAACATTTTTAAGTCCCATGTTAGACCTCTTCTGGAATACGGCTCAATCATTTGTTCCAACATGCGACAAAGGGACCGCATAGCGTTTGAGAATGTACAACGGGCATTCACGAAACAGCTCATAGGTTTTTCTACGCCCTCTAATTACATGGAACGTTGTGAGCGGCTGAAAATCGATCCCTTATGGCTACGCCGCGTAAGAAATAACCTGCTATTCTTTCACAATATCTTGAAGAATAGATCATGTAGTTCAGCACCGCAGGTAAGAACCCTTTCTACGTATCCCTTACGTAACAATGAGTTCTTGGTGTCTGTCCCTTTGCCGAAGCTTGCTCTTCGGTCAAACTTCTTCATTAACAAGTACGCTTCATTGTGGAATAAGCTACCACAACGAATTTGGGCGTTATCACCGACATCGGTGGCTTTCAAACAGGAAATAAGCATAGCCCTAACGGTGGACACGCTGACTATGTTATACAATCCGTATATTTCAAGGGCTCAGGCCTTTGAGGTAGGTATAGGGTACTAATAAGTCGAATAACCGCTCTGAGCAACCTAGGCTCAATTAGACCCGCATAGGGTTGGCCCCACCGCTGCAGCAATTACGAAACTCAGCGGTTCATCCATACGATCTAGAACAGCAAAAAAGTCCCAACTTTTTACCATCAACTTCTTCCTCCTGAAATATGCAACCCTGTGGAATAAACTCCCAGCTGAAGTCCGTTCCGTAGATTCCCTGATTATGTTTAAGCCTGGACTACACGTAGCTCTGGACATCCAAAAACTGATCGCTCTTACGAATCCTTATATGTCTTTTGATAGAGCTTATGAGGAAAGCGCTGGATACTAACCTGAACCCTTGAGAATCTAGGATGTGCCACACCATACGCCGCAGTTGCCATCACCTAAGCGTAAACCTAACAGTTTACAATGCCTAGACAGAATAATTACCTCTAATCTATAACCACTGTCACCCCAATAGTTCCTTCTACTTGGACTCCTCAGTATAGAACAACCACTATACCGAAAGAGACAGTAACAGCGTAGCGCCACGCAAACAGTATGATAGTCCTACTCGCTCTGTCTGTTATTTCAAACCTATCTTATCGCCTCGTGCCAAACTGCGTTCTGCGTAAGCAAACGGTATTGAAGGTTATCATTACTAACCACGGGCAAATCATAAATCCTTTGAAATGCATACAGCTACCAAGCCTGTGTACGCAACTTCATCAGCCTACAGCAGTATAGCTCAAATCCACTGCGAGCCTATTTTACCCATGCCCCACTCACATAGACCTAACCAATCCATTGTTTATTGTCTTCACATATTATCATAACCCACAGCTGGAACCACGTCCAGACTGCAATCTCCCTTTATTTCAGGTCGTTGTCTCCCACTATCTCAGTCGCCAAATTGGCTAACCAAGGAGGCCGCTTTGACTCGTACGGACAGAGGCTCAAGTGGAACCTACCATGGCAACTGGGACAGAAATCCAACCACACAACAGGAGATACCCTCAATTGCTTATCAGATCGTTCAGCATTTTCTAACGCAAACAACACGAATTCCAGCTCACGCGCATGCCGCTAACATACAGCCACACTCGGCTGATTGACGGACACATACTTTGCCCTGCCAGATGAAACTTACGCATTCGATGTAGTACGTTACCAGAATAACACTGAAGGCAAATGCGTCATCACATACATATATATTTGTCATTGAAGCAGCATAACGCTGAATTCCATGCGAAGATTTTCCCACTTTATTATCCGTTAACACAGGTTATCTTTTCTCCGAACCGTAGCCGGCTGGAATTTGACTCTCCATTTCTCGAAGACCCTCCAGTTGCGCCTTCTCATTTCTGAATATTACATGTTACTGGCCCTGAATCTAAACTCACCTTTTTATGGACTGCTGTTTCTCCCACATCCACCGGTGTTCACTTTCACGAAACTGGCCTCAGGTCCCCCTGCTTCAAATCTCATTCCGTTTACAGAACTCCGGTAAATCCGTCATTCAGGGTCTGCATTGTCTTCATGGATCGCTATCCTCTTCGCATGCGTCGATTTTCCACCCTTTTTTTCTTGTTCAAAATTTATTCCATCTGCAGAACCTCAGTTGGCCTCTGGTTTCCTGGGCTTGCATCATTCTTGTTAATAATGCCTCCTTAGCACTGCGCTAACGATTTTCTCAATATCTCCACCGCGCACCACTGCCTGATCCGGATTCGAAACCGGTTTAAAACTGCCGCGCAAACCATTATCAGAATGGTCCATTCAAACTTTTCCTGTCATTGTTTTTTTCATCTCTAATACTCTCGACTTTCATACTTAGAATATGTGAACATTTCATCTTATTGAGTAACGTGTACACCATGATCATGCTTTAACGCGTGCGTCTCGACCATGGCCGAGAAATATACCAATATTAAATATTAAACCATGCCGGCTACTCGGATAGCTTTCGGCCCACTAAGCAATACTCTTGGATTGCTGCTCGGACCAAATGAATCTGACCGATCGGCTGTGTTTCAAACTGATACTCATAATGGCCGACTCTAAATAAAGCTTCTCATGTCGCAAGCCACTGCGGTCACAAAAATATTATCCGGGTTACAAGCAGCCATAACAGTTTCACCGGATCGCATGGTAGATTCCAAACACCAGAAGACGTCACGCATCAACACAACAACTACTTTCCGTTTACCCTCTGATCGGTCTTTCATGCAGCTTTGCAGTACCCATTTCACGACCAAAACCCTACCATCTCCGCTGCACTTTCAAACCTACTGTCCTCCAGTTCTTCAACCAAAACAGTCTTGGTCCATTTTTGCTAGTTATCCAAATCATTTTCCTAATGGACGGCCAGTCGCATTTGATGAGGCTGCCCATGCCCAGGTTTTAACTTGCGACCTGAAGTCGGCGGCACACATGAATTCTGTGATATAAAATGCCAGTCATTTTCTGGCTATTGAAACTTGTCCCCGTATTCTTTCACTGTATATACAGAAATGTTTATCCCCAAATCCGGTACGATATTTCCTGTCGCCTCGGGTCCGGTCCTCAGCAACCCGCTGCCACGTGATTTGCTAACTCAAATTTCCTCTCCCAGCGTTATCCCTTCATCTTTACTTTGACGCACCCGCTGCTTCTTGTTCCAGTTGACTTCATCTTCAGTGGCTCCATTATGAAATCCTCAGCTAAGCATCAAACCATCGTTTATGCCGCTTCGGAAGCACATTTCGTTCCTTGCAACTTATTTCCTTTCATGTTTACTTTCAAAATACTTCTCTTTCTCCATTTGGCAATGGAATTATCTAACAGAAGACAGCCAAGATAAGCTCATCTAACCTAACAAGCCCCCTCTTCCTTTAGGCTTTTCAAGCCATGGTTCTCCGACTTGGCGACCTGTCAGTATAAACAAACTTTTCAATACGCCGCTGGCGTCACCAATGTATAACGCGATGTTGGTTCTATTTTCCACCGTGTATGGATATTCGTTGATGGAACCCTCCCTCTGGTTTTTCTATTTAGACCCTTCGGACACCCAGTGGATGCATCCGCATGTTTTGTCCTTTAAGTCCCAATTTGCCCTGACCTCTCTGCAAGCCATTGCCTAAACCAGTTTTGTGTATACTACATTTTTCCTACATCTTACTGACGACTTAATCAGCAGCTTGACGTCCAGAAAACTCACCACAATGCTCTGCTCCCGAAGTCAAAACCGCTCTGCATTCTTCGTGCTGACCGTTCGCACCTCAATTAGTTTGAACACTGCCTAGTCCCATCGTGCTCTCACTGAAATGCACAAGTTCTACCTTTGAAACCTATGAGTACTTCAAACTGTTGCTTAAAGTTACACTCTGCGATCATGCCCTGCGCATGTGTCCCAATCCGGGTGGAGAAATATACCGTTATTATTGTTATGCTGGCAATCGCTTCCTTGATAGAAGTAAGGTACGCCTGCATTGTGTCGAGAAATATGAATTTTCGCACATCTTTACATAGAAGGTCTGTTGGACGCTGTATTATTTCCGCGCCATGGGGGATAAATTGGCGATAAAAGGCAACGGAGCCAGATAGTTGGAGCAACTGCCGGTAAGAGGTTCAGGATGGTCACGAATTGCCAAACCTTGTCGAGCAGGGGCTGTATGCCCGAGGCAGAGACTTGGGGACCTAGGAGTGTGATGGTAGTCCTATCTATCGAGCACTTGGTAGGATTGTTGGTAACACCGGTAATAATAATAATAATAATAATGGTATATTTCTTGATTATGGTCAAGACACATGCACAAAGCGTGATCAGAGAGTACAGCTATTCACAGCAATGTGGGGTAATCACAATTTTGAAGTTCAAGGTTCACACAGTTGCAGTAATAGAACATTAAGCTTGGACTGGGCTTAAGTGAACTAAAGCGCAGAGGAACGGCGCGGCCATTGTGAATCGATTTTGAATTTGGGACGGGGGCGATATGGTTAGCCGGATAGACGTAGGAATGAAGATCAAAGCGATACTGATGAAGGCTAAAAGTGCTGTGCTTGCAAGAACCCGTAAAGCAACTGGTGTCAGACATCACAACATGAACAGGAAGTTGAGGCAGGAATAATACACAGCTTGTCCTATGGCTGCCGATAGCTCTCTACGACGGATCCGGTGGTCCAGATTGGACCATGGCCTGGCTAAGGCTCTCAAAAGAAGCGCGAAGGTCCTCCATATGCCATTTTTCTGAAGAACTTACAAAAAATGTTGTTCAAGTACAGGCAGACATTTTTCAAACCGCGTGTTGCTTCATGCACAACCCTTTGAAAAGTTTGGGCTGCACAGCTGAGCCAAACGGTATGCGGAAAACTCGAATAGCCCGAACTGAGTTGTGACGGCGGCTTAAGGGATGCCAGCCTCACCTACCGGAGTTTGATGGTAGGCCCTAACGAGATCGATTCGGCTGAAAACAGAACAACCAAGTAGGGGAGAAGTTAGACCTTGAATGTGTGGAATGGGGTGCTCATCTGGAATAGTGGCTTGGCTTAGGGCCCTTCAGCCGCCTAAGGTATGCTAGTCACCGTCAGGTTTAGGAACTATGTGAAGAAGCGAGGCCCAAAGGCTGCTGGATGGGCATATCATGCCCAATTCTGGCTCGTGTTTGAACTCGGCCTTTGCTACTCGGAGCTAGTCCAGTGCCAAGCAACGTGGTCGGCTAAACACTAGGGGTCCTTTAGTGTCTGCTTGGTGTGTGACGTCAGTGGACACTTTGGGGAGGCTTGCGACTTGTGTCCTCTCTCTGTTCCAATGAATTGGATGAAGGGGACTCAATGTTTCAAAGCGTCCTGATTGCTTTGGCATTGCCGACTAAGCTGGAAGGAGGTCTGCTCAGGAACGTTTGCCTGAGGTCCGGTGTACAGGGGCGTGATGCGATTCACAGAGAAACACGAGCCTGTTACGAAAGGAGAAGCCTGTCGATCGACAGCCCCCCGGCATCGTGCGTCAACCTGGAGGTCGGACTGGTCAGGAGAGTCGGCGTCTTGTGTGGGAAAGGGAAAATCTGTTACTATAAACACCCAGTGGAAGGTGTAATACACTTTGAATAACGGGTAGCCAAATTCGCGACGGAGCCCGAAATCAGAAGGCGATTATCCGTGGGATTCTACGATACTAAACTATTGAATGAACAACGACACGAAACGGGTATGAACATCAACTATTCCATCACAGGGATACGAAAAACGAGAACCGAATTGCGGCTTGTGAGAGAGGAGCATGTGCCTCACGCGGGTCCAGAACAAGGATGTGACAAAGCAGTGCTCTGGATGTGAACAAGCAAAGGTTGGTCCATAAAATATACCGTGCGTAAAACACATCAATAGTCCAGGCAATTAAGTATGTTAGGAAAAACAAGGAACCGCAGTGGTTTTTCGGAGATTTTCCACGACCGGTCATTATAGAAGGTGCGACGCGTCCTAAGTTCAGCGCAAGTGACTGACAGCCGTAAGTAGCAATAGGAGTGCTGTTGACTGCACGACGTTTTTAAGTCGATGGAACGGTTGCATTACCTGCTTCTTTTAGAGTGACTCATTGCTGATCCGGTATCAATTAGGAACAGTTTATGGGAAATTAGGTCTCAAACATACGACGGAAGACTGCTGTTTTGGCTGCCAACCGAGTCAGCCATCAGAACGCGTTGGGATATTTGTCCCCCCGTTTGGCCCCCGGGAAGATTCAAATAGCTTCACAGTGCCGGGCCTTCTGTAACACGCTTTTGGGCAACAAGTAGCTGAATTCGAATGAATTCCAAGACTAAAACACGATCAATCGGTAAATTCTACTATGCTGGATTACTGAATGAGCAATAATATGAAGCACATACGAACCTCAATTATACGATCACACAAACTCACGGAACGAGAGCCAAGTTTACGGCCTGCGACGAACAAGCACTCGCACCAAGCAGGTTCAAGATGGTATATGATGATATAGCGCATTGAATGCGAACAGGCAAGGGTTAAGCCATCGAAAAATGAAGTGTATTGAAACACGCAAGTAGTGTATGCGAGAGGGCAATACAATGAAAGCAAGAAATTATAGTTCTGGGAGGATTTTCTACAACCTTTCGTTACACCTACCTACTCCGCTTATGACGTCGACAGTGCTCCGATCCAGATGGGCTAGGGGCGATCAACGGAAGGGTTTCTGGGGCTTCCATGCCGGTCACAGTTTTGATGGGGTTTCCGGTCTCCACAATGAGAACCGCTTGGTATGGGGAAACCTCTGAAAGCCCGCTCGAAAGCAACTATCTGTTTTGCTCGGACGGTGTTCGTAAGGTGGGAGCTGTTATCTGAGGCTACTCGAGTTTGTTACCGCAGTAACTTAAGGATGGTTAATATCCATGATGTCGTCCTTTGGTTTTGTCGCTTCTGTGAGTTTAAGGTGCCTAGGAAAATCGAATATTGCCTGAATTTAGGGTGGTAACCGCCCTTCAAGAGCCCTTTCCTCATAACGTTACCTTGCTACCTGCCGCACCTCTCCCAGCAATTCAGAGGGCTCCTCACTACCTAGCTCTGTCCCTTGGATTAGCCGTTTTGGTCTTGATGATTCAGATGGCAAAAGAATAGTGAATGCCTCCTCTTCCACGGCTGCTTAAGATTACTCAGTGCCCATTTTTGCTTTTATATGTTGAAACTTAGCTTAGGTACTCAGAAAAGTCCAGAGCTTTTTCTGACACGCGAAATCCTACGAAACGTCTGCTGGAGCTATCATTGATATCGCAGCCAACTTTGAAACCCGAACTCTCTTAGCCCTCGACCACTTTCACTCTAAGCAACTGCGTATCAAGCACATCAGCTTCGGTCGATCTGAGCATTTATGCCCACTGACCGGGTGACTTGGTGATCTGTCCAAGTAGTTTACTTTCTGAGGTGTAGCAGCCCTAGATATGCTTTGTTTGGTTCAGAGGTAACCTGCACTTCCTCTCTAATTACGGCTGCCTCTGTTCTAGACTGAAAAATATATCTGTCTGTATTTAAACTTTGTTGTCCAGCTGGTCCAAAACGAACCACTCGAGCCTCCAGAGTACAAGGTCACAAATGCCCATATGACGGCAGCTGCTAGTACAGGTTCCGTCCGACTCGATGATATATTCAGCACTGTCAGAAACAAAGCCAGTCGTCTGGAAAGGATGATAAAACTTATACAGTAAATGGCAATAGACTGAGAAGGCTTCATCTAGGATTTCCCAAGTGACCTCCATTGCCAATCCAACCGATGAAGCTAACCCCGAAATCTTATCCAAAGACGGCCGTCATATCGGATCAGAATAAAAAAGTTAGCTATACTACGGTGTGAAATGTCCCGAAAGGACTACCCATACAGTTTATTAAAGCCACTTTACTGAACCCATGCAATGTGGTTTATCACGAACGCCACTGTATCGGGCTGCAAAACGGTCATCGCATTACCATTGGCGGCTGCTCCCACAGTTTTCTAGCCAACTATCATTGATAATTATTAGAGGATTGCTGGGGCCATGCCTTGTAGAAGCATCAAAATACATACCGATAAATCCCCTTCAAAAGAAGGGTGTTCTGCATGATGGAACGCAAGCCCTCGCCTTCTACTGGCCTCGTGCACATAGGACTCATAAATACACCACCGCATACTCCTGCGAACATGACCGCAGCAGGGATACCTACTAACTTCGCGGCCCATTCGGCACCAGTAGAACTCCATCAGTCTAGTCCCCAGGATCCCACTCAAATTTCGTGCGACCTATCCCGGGTTGCGGCACAGTCTTCTATCAACACTCCTGAGAGGTCCTCATAAGATGCCCTAGTAGAACGCATTAGGCGCAGGCTGACTGTGGCGAAGGCCCAGAACAGTGAATCTGTAGTGAATTATGCATCGGCATTACCATCTGTGCACATAATGCCGGAAGCGGCTGCGGACTTAGGCATATTACCGTATGTCTCACCGACTCAGCCTCCAGGAAGATGAAGGCATCTTGCCTCCCCAACTGCAGCTTCTGCTAAAACATAAAATACACTCTGTCCTGGGTGTCTTCAATGCAGCACTTGGCTATTCTGCCAGTGCAAGAATTATTGCGGGTGACTTAAAACTTCTTCTAATCTGCTGGCCCCTTTATAGTAGCCCTCCCGCCCCCTCACCGTTCTTTTCCTGTGCCCGTCTTGGTGGGTGGACCAGACTTGTCTCCAGCCCTTCAAGGGGGACCACGACTTGGACCCAGTGTTCTTCGTCGGTGTCCCTGGTATCACTGCTGAGGTGACCAGCCACTTCCCGGGAGGAGACCACCGTATTGCCTTCAGTAAATTCGGTTGCTTCAGCTGTTTCCACCCGAATCGATCCCCTCCCCTAGTCTCGACTTCCTACCGTTCAGTAAGCTGGCCTCTCATACCGACGATACTCCTTTCCCCAATTGAAAAGCTCTTTTGCTTAGCCCCCAGGCTTTGGTTGTTGTCAGTTTTCTCTACGTCCAATTCTTACACTGCATAAATGACGCCAGATCATGTTTCGATCCACACCCCAAGTCCCATAGTACCCACCTGTCACACCATAATAGTTTCTCCTACGTTGAGGCTCCTCGGGAACCATTCAATACAGAGTAACCACTATACCAGAAGAGGCCGTAACAAATAAAGTGCTATGCTGGCAGGGTACCAGTCCCATTAACTCGGATACTGTTCTTTCAAACCCACCTTACCGCCTCGGCGCCGAACAGCAGTCTGCGTAAACAAACTGTTCAGGGTTGCCATTTCTGGGTCCTCCTACCGTAAACCCTTAGGTTTTTCTTAGTATCCCAACGCTGTCACACCAACGTGCGAACAATCAATCCTTTAGAATGCATGCACAGTTGCTTAATCGGTTTACGCAACTTCGCTGGCCTGTAGCATTATAGCTCAGTCCTTTGCAAGCCTACTTTACCCAAAACGTGAAGCAGGTGCCACAGACCACCTAAATGAAACTTTGTCCTTGACCCATTCACAAAAACCGAACTAGTTCATTATTATTGCCGTCATATAATACCATAACCCACAGCTGGAACCACGTCCGGACTGCAATCCCCCTTTATTTCAAGTTCTTCTCCTCCCACTATTTCAGTCGCCAAACTGGATAACCAAGGATGCCACTTTGACTCGCACCGACAGGAACCCGAGTATAACCTTTCACAGCATCTGGGACTGCAATCAAGCCACGCTGCAGAAAATACCCCTAACTGCCTATCAGATCGATTAATGTTTTCTAACGGAAAGCCTCTCCCGCCGATGTCACCACTGCAGCCAACACAAGTGACAGTTCACGCGCAACCTGCTAACATACCAGCCATCAGTTAAACTCGTCATATCTCGCCACACCCGGCTAGCTGACCGACACGTATCCTTTACCCCGCCAGACGAACCATACCCATAGGATGTAGTTCATTACCAGTAATGGCGCTGAATAAGACTAAGGCTCAATGAGTCAATGTATACATGTATATTTGTCGGTGGAACAGCATACTAACGCTCAAGTCAATGCGGAGATTCTCCGCTTTAGTATCTGTTGCAACAGTCCATTTTCCCCTCGATCCGTGTCCGGCTGGAAATTGATCCTCCACTTTTCCAGGATCCTCCAGTTGTGCCTCCTCATTTCTACATGGTATAGGTTACTAATCCCGAAATTAAACTCATCTTCATATGGACTGCTGCTCCTTCCACACTCACCAAAAGTTCCCAAATGCACATTCACAAAATTGGTTCCATGTCTTTTTGTTTCGTAAATAATTTCTTTTATTGAACCTCGGTGGATCCGTCATTCAGGGTTTGCATCAGCTTTAGGGTTTGCTATTCTCTTTGCGTGCCTCGATTTTCCCGAGTGTACTTCCGTACAACTTCTTTTTCTTCTTACTAGGAACTCACGCTGTTTGCATAACCCCATTAAGCCGCCGTTTTTCATGGTTTGCATCATTCTCGTTTATAATGCAGCTTTAGCATTATGTATTGCCGACCTTTTTGGTATCCCCATGGTGCACCACCGCCCAACCCGAAATCGAAACTGGTTCGAAGTTACCGCGCAAACCATTATTTGTGTGATTCATATAAACTATCGCTGGCTGTGGTTTTCTATTGCCGACACTTTCGACTTTTTACCTAAAGTTTGTGAATATTTCATCTTACTGAGTTAAGCTGTACACCATGATCATTTGCTTGCTCGTGAGTCTCGACCATTGCCGAGAAATATACTATTATTATTGTTATTAGTACTTTTATAGCGTGGGCTGTTTAAGCCACAAGTTACATTCGCCAGACTACTCGAATTGCATCTGAAGCTGTGTCATATGACCGAATCGCATCTGTGCAGACAAGAGGTCACCGCTTTAGAGCGCCCCAACGAGACCGGCTGTCTGTCAAACTTGCTGAGCAGGAGGTCCAACAGCTCAGCTCATGTCTCACCCAAATTCCTTTTCTGCTACTCACCCGCCCCTAGTGCCCCGCTGTCTATTTTTGTGGCCTTCAGTAATCATTTCTCCTCCCCTCTTATCAACTGCCCCGATGTTCCTCCTTCTTCCATTTATTCCAGCACATCAGACACTCTTTCATCGATTCCCTTCGCCCATCTAGAGGGTGACAAATCATTGTCCTCTTTCGAGCCCTCCCCGAAACCGGGCCCATATGGCCTCTTACCAGCTTTTCTCCATTTTGGCGGTGCCGACCTTCCTCTGTTGTTATTTATTGGATACACATTCTCCATGCTTCACGGCTTCAACCCCTCCAAAGAAAATCCACGCTGTCACTCCGCACTTTGAGGAGGGCATACAACGTGACCCTGGTAACCACAAGCCCAATAACCACATCCCGGTAGTGTGCAAGATCGTAGAAAGAATCGTCAAAAATCATTGTTCTGTATCTTTCAGCTTAAGATATGCTAAACCCTGGTCAGCAAGGTATTTTAAACTCCCGCCCTTGTTTCTCCTTTCACCTGGACTTACTCAGTGTCCAGTAGTCTGCTTCTGACGCAGGCGGCCCTATACTTGTCCCATACCTAGACGTCTCAGGCTTTCGACAGCTCTCCCCAAAGGCAAGTGGCCCAAATCCGATCTTTTGGCATAACTGGCCCCTCCTCTCCTGGTTGTCCTTTTATCTCTCTCACAGGGCAAAAAATGTGCTGGTTGACGGCTGCCTATCCTCTGCCAAACCTACTACTGGTGGCGTCATCCAAGGCAGCGTCTAAAGCCCATTGCCGTTCCCCGTTTAAGTCGACGACATTTTCTCTTCTATTTGTCATGGTACCCCAATTCTCCCTGCTGATGATACAAAAATAGTTGACTCCTCCCGCCCTAGCGACCTATCCACGACCTTGTGCCACGTATCGGGCACTTCCCTCCCCCTCAAACCTGGTGCACCTCATAGTTCATGAAATTCTCCACGGAGAAAGGCTTTCCCTTTCCTTCAAAGGCACTGTACCAGCCTGTCAGCTAATCAGGTCAGCCTTCTCACCCCCGTACTCCTCGACGACTCTGATCTTGGCATAAGCTGCTACTGTTCCCTTCACTGCTCGTAACAGGCAACCATCAAAATAGCTAAGGCCAACCAAATCCTGGTGCTGACACATCAGTATCTCTCGCTATATGCCAGTAGCCTCTTTATTTATCTCTCATAAGTAAGCCCACTTCTAGAATACTACCCTAATAACTCCAGCCAGCTGCCACGTTTTCCTATTTTATCTGTTGAGAATATCTGGCATGCCTTTACCAAAAAGCTTTTGGGCGTATCCATAACCCTAACATAGGGCCGAGGCTGTGAGCTCCTACAGTGAGTCTCTGTGGACTCGCAGCAAAATTTAAACTTGGCCTTTCTCTTTAAGCCAGTCCAAAACCAAGTCTACACTTCCTGTCATATCTCATTTGCTGCCCTGCTCCTATCCCCTTCGTCACTGTGCCTTTTCTTTCCCTGTCCCTGAATAGAATCCCCATCTGAGGTCCCGGCTCTTCCCGTCAGCCTGTTCCAAAATCTGGAGTGGGCTTCCCCTCAGCGCACGTAGTGCCTCTTTCTTGCGTGGTGGGGTGTATACACTACTTAGTAAGTTGTTGATTGCTGAAAGCTGGCCTGTGGACAGTTGTGGATTAAACAAAGCCGCTTAGCCTAAGAGGCTAAACGCAGTAAGGTAAGAGACGGCATGCTAACCACGCGACTGCTCCTCCTCCTGGATGGTAACCTTCTTCAAGTGTACAGGACAAGCTATTTGCAAAGAACCATGTTTGTAACGTTGGGTTAGTTTTGTCGACGTCCAAACGAGCTGGGTCCCATGAACAATCTGGTATTCAGGCAAGTCTTATGGATTGTAACAACTGTGTTCTTTTAGGGGTGCACTTCTTATCTACTTAACTGTCCCCAGTGCCATATTGCTAGCAAATGAGTCCTTCTCCACTAATCTGGCACTTTAAAGAGGCCTCAGGCTGCAACCCTATCACATCTGGGCCACGAGTCAGTACCTGTATTCCGTGTCCATCCTTTTTCTTCTCGACAACACGAACTACGACAACTTCCATCCCTGGTCCGCATTGGATTTATTTTCTGCCTTCTGTGCGATAACCCTACCCCCAAGGCATATTCGTCTGTTTATCCATCCTGACTCCATTTGTCTCTTCCCTATCTTGTTTTATTAAGTCTGCTTCATTACAATTATCCGCTGCCCATGCCCATGCTAGCACAGTGGTTTGTAGCCATTCACACCCCCTACTATTTCCTAACTATGCCTGGTGGCTTACCACATTCTTGAGCCCTTATTCACCTTTTACCCTGAGCCGACAATTGATCCCCAGCTTCGGCAAACTGGGACAGTATTTTCTTATCTTATTTCCCCTTTCCAGTGCTCCCAATAATAGTTAGTTGCTTCGAGCAACGTGCCGATTACTTCTGTAGCAGATGCGTCCGGTCATCTACCGGTCACTGTCTCCAATGGCCCTGCCGTTCGTGGTATCTGACAACCTGGCCAACCGATCCTGGATCATACGCCATTAACGTGGCTGCTGTGCTCAATGGCAAAACCGTCAAAATCACTCTCGCCAATCCCAACTTTCCGGACGGGTTCAGATCCACCCCCTTGGCCAGCACTCTGAGAGAGAGCGCAGGCGGTCCGCAACGACTCGCGGGCTCAACTCAGTTGGCGGATCGCACCCTGCGTCACGAAGAACAGTTTTCGGGTTGGGTTCCCAGCGGACGGCCAGTCCAAACCACCAGCACCGTTTGTGGATCACAGAACACCATTTTCGACTCCTTATTTCTGCTGCTACCGTGTCACTCGCTCTGCATTCTCTTACAACCGTTTTTCTTCCTTCTAGCTCGCTGTCAAAATTAAGACTATAACTTATATTTGCATGCCCCTCTAAGTTTATTATTCACTTTATGTGTAAAACTAGCGTGCTGCTTTCGTCTCCACCTCTTAGCCTCCCTTTTCCTTGGAGCAGTTTGATAGCCTATATAACTACTCATCAACCTTGGCAAGGACTTTAAAGCCTAAGCCCCCAGCGTTCTCACTTCTGATAGTTCTCCTGTCTCTTCCGTTAACTTGACCATTCCCCAGGTCAGAATTCGCTGTTACTACCCACTCATTGGCACATTTATTGCCACTGTTTGTTTCCTCACAGCAAACGCCAATTGACTTTCCTCGCTGAAATATACTCCGCAGTCTTCCAGCAGTCAGCTTTGTGATCAATGATTATTTGATTTATCCCCCGGTCCAACGGCTCACCTACGCGGTGTCCTTTCGTGGCTTCATCCTGATCTTGCAGAACACCATGACTCCTCTCAGATGTGCGTATCATGCAGCTCTGCAGTTGTGACTACTTCAAAACAACTGTCAAATGGTCAGCAAATGTTATTTACTTATCGTCTACCCACTATAACCTCATCCTCGCAAGCTGTCGGCCCGAGCGATGGCTTTTCACAGCATCCAAGATGGATTCTTCAACCTGCTTTCACCTTTATGTGGATGTGGATATATCATTATCCATTTATAGTACAGTAAAAAAAACCAGCCGAATGCTCACCTATCCCTCACCGGCTTCTCCTTCATCAACTTGGCCGTCTCTCCTTCCCCCGATTTGTGCCATTTAGTCGGCTTCCTTTGTTGTATATATATAACTCCGTAAGTAACCAGCATCCATATTCTGCCACTTTCTTCGATGCTTGGATTACTTTACATTGTAGTTGTTGTTACACACCAGCCTCCCCAGTCAATTGTCTTGCAGCCTCAATTGCTTGCTTTTATTGCACATTACGCTCAACTCGATACCCCATAACTGCCAAGCGCCCACCTGACATTCACGCTGTCATCTCTTCTGAGGACTATCCAGCCTTATTCGCTGTGGCAATGCGCATCCCATGTTGATTCATTTTTCGTCTCACGCTGACGTTTCTCGACTTACCCAATATGGGCAAACAATTCGCTCCATGCTACTCGTCTTATCCGGTCTTTCCATCATCACCATCACTTTGGAGGCCTTCTTAGACGTCAAGAGGTGTTCCTTGCCCATTAAGTAACTGACTCCACCAGCACATAAGCACCAACTTCTACTGCCTTCTCCGCTGATTGTTAAATTTCATTCCAAATCCCATGTCTCGTTCCTGTTTAGCATATCAGTCCCAATGGTCTCGTAGCTGTCTGTTTACCCTTATGGTGCGATTCGCCTATCAACACGGTCATCAGGTCACTCTACTACCCCCTAACTGAATATCTTTTCTGCGCTCCATTCGCCTGTGCAATCGCCGTATAAAGCACCTCACACCGATTTGCCGCCATAATTCGATATCGTTGCCGATGCTTCTTGATTTACCTGTAATAATGAAAGTAATTAGCCGATCACTTTCCTGCTCTCTTACAGTTACTTCTTCCTCACCGCTCTTGAAACCTCTTCTCCCGTTCATAGGATTTTTTAATCTTTTCCCTTGTGCTTAACTCCGTCCGCATCCAGCTATCAAAGATTACCACCATACAAGCGTTTGATTCCACGCTTTTTATCGCTGAAGATCCATTCTCGTACACCGTCGAGTTTTCCATCCATCTACATTTGATACCCTGCAGGGCAAAGACGACTCCTTGAATTCTCCTCAGAAAACTTCTTTTTAAAACAGCCTGGAACGTATCTTGTAATTCCGCTCAGATTTCCAGCGTTATGATCTTTTCCGGTACTGTTTATGCGTATACTTCCCCTTTCCAACGGTTTCCAAACATCGCTGGCCAAATCAACCTTCTGACCTTGACCTCCAACTATGCCGGGCATTATAATCGTTTGGGGCATCTTAGCACTCTGTTCTGTGCGTGCATGCTGCATCCTTTCGAAAATTATGATTCTGACTTCACTTGAACCATCTTCTGGCTCGTCCGAAATGCACCTTTGTTATTATTATCATTATGACTATTGTTATTATTAGCCAGTAAACAATACCTCACTTATCTGGGTAGCAACTTCATGGGAAAGACGAACGGTAGCCCACAAGTACCGAATACGCTCGCTTGTGATTCGATGTGTAAAGACTTCTGCTTGTGGCATATGAAACCGTCGTCGAGGGTCGTCAATAAAAACTCAAGGACTGCAAGGAAGGCTGCCAAAAAGGACGATTCTGAATCGGGCTTACGGTAGTAGCAAGCCACAAGTACGGTGTCATGAAAAGTAAGAGGATATATGGAGGCCAACTGAGCAAACTTGAAATGTCCATTATAATACCGATATATGAAAGTGTGAAAGCAGTGTTGTAGCAGTAATCGGGATCTACGCTTTATAGGGCGTGAAATGCATACATATAAACCAATAAATGTTATTCAAGGGCTTACGAGGGTCCCTGCTGGAACGAGTGTGCTGTTCAGGCTCGCCAATTTAGGATTCCCCAAGTTAATTGAGGACCTGCTTTGGCATAGAGTCCAAAGCCATTGGCCCCCGGTTCCCGCATTCGCCTTTGATACATCATCGTGGGGTTACGTGGTCCTTTGAGGTCATCAAAAGTTTACCCCTTTTCGGATAATTGGTCAAACGCAACTCTCGTCAGTCAGGGTATGGAAAATGCTATCGGTTTAGGTGATTCCGAAAGTAAAACTCCCTTTCACACTTTGCTTGACGTGAAGACGACTTCGTGTAAGGAGGTTTGTCTGTCGAAGGAGTGGCTAGAGGGAGGCATTGCTGTGAGGATTCATAGGGCCTACTCAGTCAAAACCTCCCTGTGACATACTTCCAGATTTATGACTTGAGTGCCTTTACCCGCTGGCTACACACTGAGGGTTGAGCTTTGAAAATGTGCCGGATGAAGCTGTTGGAGCACTAAATAATTATGGTATGCCTGACGCTGGTTGGGCCATTGACCGGAAATTGGGCGCAAGAAAACAGCTCCTTGCAGCTAAATCACACTTTGGTTGGGTTGTAAGGGGATCCTCGTCAAACCGGCACCGGCTGAGGCAGAAGTCAACCCTACGAGATTAGTTGACCCCAACCAGCAGGTCCCAAATCTGCTTGAGTTAGAGTACGCGAAGGAAGAGCTCGATGAAAAGAGTGGATTTCTTTTGAGGATATCCAAACTCGGCATACTGCGAAGAAGAGAATACGATTGGTTAACGGATAGTACGAGGTGGGTCTATCGTGTTGAAACTGTGGTGCCAACCTGTCGAGCAGCGGCACCTTAGCCGAGCAGCGACTCCATAATTAGCAAAACGTCTTCAACTTAGGCCAGAAACAACCAGGAAATATAAAATTGTTGGGGTCATGATCTCAATGAGTGCATCCGCAAGGTAATTAGCCAAGGGGCCGCAAATACGAAAAAATTGCTATTATCACACTACTTCGTGTTAAATCCTGTTAGCCTTGGCAAGGTGAGGGCAGCAATTGATTCCGCAGCAGAATGCAAGGGGATCCCTCTTAACGGTGAATCGTTGAGTCGGGTGGACTTCTCAAACGCTATCTCTGGAGTACCCATGGGCTTCCAGAAGTATCCCATGGCATTGTCCGAGCATATAAGGGAGACGCTTCCGCAAGTGCGAGTGGCTGTGCTAGACAGATGGGCCCTGAGCTTCTTATTGTGCGATTCTGGTAACGGAGATAAATCTCCGGAGGTTTGTGAAATGAACGTGCATCCATTTGGAGCCTCATCACCCCCTTTTTGTGTCAACTTTGCGTTAAAAAGTACAGGCGTTGACCACGGTCATGCGTACTAAGCCATGATGGCTAGTGCCCTTCGTGAGAACTTCTATGTCGATGATTATTTAGCTTTGGTAGATCGTACGGATGACGCCGTTAGTTTGGTAGAGCTGCTGGGCCGTATGTTTTCCATAGAAGAGTTTCATCTGACTAAGTGGGCATCAAATGTTCTTACGAACCTGAAAGGTAGTGAACTGTCCTCTGGCAACATCAGTATCAATACGCAGGCTCCTGATGTCCAGAAGGCTTTAGGAGTGCAACGGAATATCACTAGTGATTGCTTCACTTTCGAGGTGAGGTTTCCCAATGTAGGCTACACGAAAGGAGGAACCCTGGAATGTGTAGCTTCATTGCGTTATTTCCTGGGTTTGTTATCTCCTGTGTTCCTGCCAGCGAGGAAGATCATTCAGGATTTATGCAGCCAAATTCTAAGTTGGGATCATGGGGTCGATGAACGAGAGCAACACAGATGGTCGAACTGGTTGAACAAAATACTGTCTATAACTTCCATTTTCGTCGAAAGATTTACGATAGGTAGATGCCCACTCAGGGGGGCAGTGGGCCTACATAACTCTAGTGACGCACCAGGAACTAGGTATGGTGCGGTTGGGTAGTTGAAGTTCTAGTTGGACTGTGAACCTTTTTACTACCTCATAGTAAGAAAATCCCGCGCGGCACCTCGAAAATTTCTTAAGATACCGTGACTTGAAATAGTTGCGGCTGTTCCTGGAACACGGCTAATGAACAACGTTACTGACAAGCTAAAAATTTACATGGATGGTGTTGTTGTATCGACGGATTTCTCCAGTGTTTCGCAATATAGCAATAATGTCACAGTGTGATCCCGTACCTTTGTGGTCAATCGAATTCGACACATAAGAAACAGCACATTGGACCGCCGTGGCGATCTGTGCCGACCGATGGAAATCCAGCGGATGTTGCCTCTAGAGGCACGGTCATCGAGCTGATGCCTGTAATGAACTCAAGTTTTTTCAGCCGGTGCGAAGGTGACTGGTGGAAAGGATTATCAGTGAGAGGCCTTTTATTCCGTTGTGTGATGACCGCTTGTCACCGAGCGCCCCGAAACCTAGTGATTTACTGCTGTTATATTCCAATCCGAACGGCATCTATAGGGAAATAGCTGTTACTGGAAGGTGTACGAGGGGTTGGTTGCAGGCACAGTAGCTAGTCTCTGCCCTTTGGAAACTATGGCGATAAGAATACTTGCCGACGTTGAAGCTGCTCCGCAGATGGTTGTTGTCCACAGGCGTTTACTAGTTAGTGAATCCGTTTTCCTTCTACGTGGAAGGGCACCCAGGGGAAACTGGCCGGGGGAACCATGGACGAAGTACTTCCTGCTGCTGATGGACCCGTGCGTCAGGTGAAGGCGCATACCAGCAACGGAAATTTCCAACGAGATATTCAGCCCGGGGGTTGATATAATAGGTTGATATGAACAAATACGTAGCGACCTGGGGATGCCTGAGTTTGAATAAGTTATTTCATGATCAAGAATTTAGATATACGCAACCAGTTAGCACTTATCTCTGAGCAGTTTTTATGTTGTTCGGTGTCACAGGGTTCTGCGTCGTTTGTCTGCTCGCTCTAAAGAAATTTGGTTTCTGCTAATTGAAAAATACATTTTTCACTGCTCTGCTTGCGGGCGGTTGAACCTAGCTAGTGTAGCATCCGGCGTGGTCCCTAAACGTAGAAGTGAACTACACTGTTTCAATACGAGCAGTCCTTCACTCATTCCACCGACTTGCACGGTCTTTTAGTACGCTTCTTGACTTTTGGCTTGTTGCCCGTTCCGTAGATCGTTCTCGGGATCTAGTTAGTACCTGGTATCTGGAGTACTGGAGATTGATTGGAAATAACTAATTTTTCCAAAGTCATGTGAACTGTAGCTCCGGCTGCCGACAGCCCTCTCAGTTAGTTGCAAATAAAGTTTTGGCAAGTTTTGTAAGGTCATGTCGGTTTTTCGTGGTCGTTGGTCAGACGGTCGAAGAACATAATGTCAAAGGACTTTCCCTTGCAACTTTCGTACAAAAAATTGCTGACCAACTCGCCGACTGTTTTACCGAGTCACACTATTCGTTGTTCTATGACTTTTGTGGTTGAATCATGATTGTTACTTATTGATGCCGCCTTAATTCCTACTTCGTGTCTAAGATTTTCTGACCAAAGGGATCCACGTTGGGGTTGGTTTTCATACATCTATACACTTAACCTTTTTGCAGTACCATGCCATAACCTACTTGGTGATTCCCAGCTCTACTGTGGTCTTCTGACTTTCGGCTAAATACTCGGGTCGGACGAATTCTTTTCCGTGATTGTCGTATCGTGGTGCTCACCAGCCAGACAGGTAAAGTAGAAATGACCCTTGGGACTGGACCGTGGGTGATCCAAACTTGATTTCGCAAACCGGAACCATCAAAGATAACGATTTTATCCCGCAGCGCGAAAGAGCAGAGTTCGAAAAGCTGAAGTGGGATAATGAGTGTATTAGAGGAACTGGAAGGCTCGCTGACAGTGCACACATTCGGAGCAAGTGGCGCCTGAAAACTCGGTAAGTGTTCGGATAAGCGCATTAGTTAGTCTTTTGAGTTGTGCTTCATATTGGTAACATTGAAAATCCTTCAAAACCCACACGTCACTAGGACGGGGCTTTGTGCTTCCGTTGATGCTGAAGGAGTTTGTTGACCAACAAATGCCACCTATGACTCGGTTGTTCAACTTTTCGTTGGCCAGCAGAAGACTACCTCGAGAGCGGAAAAAGGCGGTGGTCGTTCCGCTGTTTCTGGGTGGGGTGTAATCCTCCTCGGCCAACTATTACCCAGTCAGCTCCACTTTCGTAGCTGTGAAGGTCGTGGAAAGCTGCCTTAAAGTCATGAAGTAGTACTCGGGTTCAAGGCTGGAGCCTGATTGTTCCCAATCCTTGAGGCACCTCCTTGTATTTGGTAGTCTTTCCGCTGAAACCGAGAGGAGTGGACAACTGGGGGCGACTACCAGAGGCACATGCCGCAGGTGGTAGCGCGTATAGTGGTCCAGAGTGACCAGTAAAGCGACACGGATATTGCGCTCAGAAGCAAGCACAAAGGCGTACGATAAGGCAACACAACAAAAGCGCAACATCTTTACGTCGATGCGGGAGGAAATATAACAGCAGATATTTGTGTTTAATCTTTTTCCCCTCATTCATATATTTATTTTTTCAGGCTTTAAGCATACATATAATTTCCAGGAGGTAGGAGGGCAGGGCCTGGAAAAACAGGCCGGTTGAAGCAGGCGCAGACGAGAGAAGACTTCGGTTGAAATGTTAAAATGATTCCAGAAGAAAAGTTTAGTCCTAAGAATTTATCCAAACGCTTCTTAAACGTTTCTTTGCTCGGAGCGTCGACAACTTCCGGCAATAAGTTATTCTGAAGCTAGGCTTTTCTGTGGGTAAAAGCGCTGTGACGGACGTTTGCACGAGGACGAGGCTTGAATATTTCCTTAGCTTGCCCTCAGAGAATGCCCAGGCTCGAGCGAGGTAAAAAGTGATCTCCAAGCCCTGTAGTGAAAAAGTTGCACTTAAGGAAAACAGCTCCTGTAACTCTGCGAGTTATCAAACGGTACGGCTTTGGGTCGGTCAGCCGTTGAGAATAAGGAGGTACGCAAAATTCTGCGAACTAGTTTTTTGGCTTCCCTTTGTACGCGTTTCAAGATTCAGTTCAGTTCATTTTGCACAGGAATTGTTGTGGTCAGAGCCAATCGTGTCCTCAAATAATTGTGTTGTCGGCGCGGTTCCGTAGCTCCCAACAATGCATGAGTTTCTTTTTCCGAAAAGCAGGAACTTCGAGCTGCATTAGCCCCGGCGCAAAAAGGTGGGAACAACTGTTAAATTTTGTCTGACCCTATAAACTGCTTGACATAGTTCCTAAAGTACTGCCAACCAACAATGGTCTACTACTTTTTAAAAAGCCCCAAATTTTGTGGAATTTACGACCTCCTCCGGGAGCTTATTCCAAAAGGTTACTACTCTATTTGGAAAGTAATTTGCCCCAATTTGCAGCCTCCAATGCCTTCTTCGCAATCTAAGGCTATGTCCCTTGTGTCTCTACCCGCAATCGGAGAGAAAAAGTCTTCTCGATTTATACGTGAGAGTCCCTCCATTACGTTAAAGTTTTCCATCAGATCTGCGCGAACGCACAGAATTTTCACCGAGAACAGACCCAGGGCTTGAAGACGCTCCGTGCAGCTAAACCTCTTTGTAAAGACCGGTAGCGGAACCCCCCCCCAAAACACTGCAGTTCCATGTTTCCTTAGCATCAGTCACTTGTTTACACTATTGACTTCTTTTGTGCACAGTATACTTTTGCGAACCAACGTTTGTTTGTTCGCGTCCAGCGCCCTGCTCTGTCATATCCTTTTTCTAAACCTGCGTGACGCACGTGTTCCCTTCTCGCACGCCGCAATTCGGTCCCCGTTTTTAGTCCCTGTGATTGCATAATTGAGGTTTGTACCTGTTTCGTGTCATTGTTCATTTGATAATCTAGTATCGTAGAATTTCACGGATAACCACCTTCTGATTTCGGGATCCCGTTGCGAATTTAGCTAGGCGTTGCTCAAAGGTGTCTGACAATAATCAACTAATCAAGTTGGAAAGAGCAAATGTGCAACTTGCCATGAAAAGGATCTGCGCAATTGGAATCTGTGGTTGTTACCGGGAAGGTTGCGCTACACCGGGCCTCTATTTCCCCTAGGTTATGTTTGGTTTTTATATCTATAAAGCTTATAACCGTCTGTCATTTAGCTAGAAAGGCTTTTTAAAAAGTACCCAAAGTTTTCTACGTAGCTTTGCGGTCTCAAAAAGTTCAACTAACTGACCCAAAATCTTTCCGCCTTCTTCACATTACCTCCTGAACTACTTATGGAAGCTACAAAGGTCCTCCGTAAACGTCCCAAGGTCCCGGGGGCAAATCAAGCAATTCGTACTGTCAGGCTCAGAAAAACCAGGAACACTCAACTTCAGTCTGCACTCAGTCCATGCTCAGTACCTCTCGTTGATGTTTATGACTTAGTCAACAAGAAGCTTAACGAAGTAGATCAAAGAGTGGCGGACCTGCATAGCCAGATCCAGTCCATCGATGATATTCTATTAAAGATATCCCCTATATCTAACATAATGGAGCCAACGCTTATAGCTAATCGCCAAAGCCTAGTCATGGCGGGCCGTTTCTTGGACTCAGTTGCGACCGAAGTTCATAAGCGTATAGCTAACTCCAAGAATGCGATAGTTTTCAACATCCCTGATCGACTACCCCTGCCGTCAACCAAACTCGCCATACTGAATGCCTGCAACATGGCACACCACAGGTGCTATTGCACTCGGCTGCGCAAAAAATCACAACGTAACGACTGTCCCTTGAAGTTCCAATTTGCTGACGAAGTAACAGCTAGAGAATTCATAACTAGTTAGCAAATCATTGCTAACGCTACCCCATTCAAAAGAATCAGAATATTGCCAGATAAAACGCCCCTCCAAAGAGAGGTTTTTCGATCAGTAAAAAGTACCTTAGCTCCACCCACGCAAACTATGACTGAAATACCAGTCGCCGCGTCCTCTCGCTGCCTGTCGAGTGACGCCGTAACACAAAAGCCCTCAGTTGCCTGCACTACTCTAGTTGACTTAGACCTGACCACCACCCCATCTCCAGCACATCCCCCTAGTAAACGGCCCTGCATTCTACCATCAACCTCGGCTCCCACAAAAGGCAACGATATCCATGCCGAACCCACTAGTAGCAAAGGGCCACCAAAGTCCCGTGCATCCAGGCCTGCTGCTGCTAACGTCAACCTACTGCCCACCGTCTCACCACAGATAAAGACTCCGGGGAAGTCAGTTACCAACAGTCCGTCCCGCCCTAACTCATGTCCCACTGTCTGGCGGACACAAATCGTCCATAAAAGCTGTAGTGACCTCGATCGTTTTGAGAAAATGACTATTTTCTGGACACCATTTTGGATCTATTTTCTCCACGATCTTTTCTGACGTTTGACATTGACCTCAGTGTTCCCCGGTTGCCTACGTTTTACTGGACTGACTTTTCCGAGGTTTCCGTCGACCTCGTTTCAAATCACTTTCACTTTCGTCCGTTCGCTTGCGGTTCGCTCTCAGCACAGCCGTCGCGTTTCGTTCCGTTTTCCGTTCGGTGTATTTCTCGTATCGGTACTGTTTCGGTGCCACGATATATAGAATACACCTCGCATCTGCAAACCGACTTACGTCTTCTCTATTCGTCCGATAGAGGGGATATCGTTGGTATTCGCTGCTAGACCCGATAGGAGACACGTTCGCCAGCCGCACCCGAACGTCTTCTATATTGGTGAGCCCGAAACTTCCAGAACCACCTGGATTATTCGCCCGCCCGGTGAGTCTGTGATTTATTGCTGTTTCACGTCCTCCTTTCGTTGCACGATATATATTTTTTACGATATATTATCGCAACATAAGCACGCCAGAGGATAAGATGCAGCTCGACACAGACCTCACTTTTTCTGCGGTTGCTTTTAAGCACGGGTATTGCAGCTCAAACAGATGCACACCGAATCACAGGATTGTTTTCTAACATTCCGCACGATTTTCAGTCTTTGTTTATTAAATTCCCCATATTGACTAAACCATTTGAAGAGATAGAGACAGTGACCGATCGTGTGGCACACCACATTGTCACTAACGGACCACCAGTCACGGCACGACCTCGCCGACTGGCACCGGACAAATTGGTTTTCGCCAAACGTGAGTTTGACACTTTACTTTCTAAAGGTATTGTTCGTCCTTCTCACAGTCCATGAGCCTCACCTCTGCACATGGTTCTTAAGAAAGATGGCGTTAGCTGGCGACCATGTGGCGACTATCGCGCACTAAATTCGGTTACCCGTTACGATAGTTATCCGATACCCCACATACACGACATCACGGCATCACTTCACGGCACGACTGTATTTTCCAAGATCGATTTGGTGCGAGCCTATCACCAGATCCCAGTCGCCGCTGAAGATGTCGAGAAAACCGCTGTCACGACTCCTTTTGGTTTGTTTGAGTTCCTACGTATGCCTTTTGGTTTGCGAAATGCTGCTCAGACATTCCAGAGGTTTATCGATAGCATTACACGAGACTTGGAATTTGTTCACGTCTATATCGATGACTTGTTAATTGCATCGTCGAGCGTAGATGAACATTTCCAACATTTGACGCTACTATTTCAACGTTTGTCCGAACATCGAATAGTAGTCAATCCTGATAAATGTGAACTTGGCAAGCCGGAACTTGTGTTCCTCGGCCACAAGATCACTCGAGAGGGTATTAAGCCTTGCGAGGATAAAGTGCGCGCTATTTTAGATTACGCCGTACCGTCCTCAATCAAGGAGCTCAAGGCATTTTTGGGGTTAGTTAACTTTTATCGTCGTTTCATACCCCATGCCGCTGAACGTTTGCTTCCATTAACTGACCTACTTCGTGGCAATCCACGTAAGTTGTCGCTTACGGATGCCGCACGAGTAGCGTTTTCGGAGATTAAAGCGACATTAGCTCAGACCACGCTCCTCATGCACCCAGTTCCTTCCGCCACGCTAAGCATAGCGGTGGATGCATCCGACTTTGCCATCGGAGCGGTCCTGCAACAGTCTGTTTCTGGGATATGGCAACCATTAGAGTTCTACTCTCGACGCCTCAATCCCACGGAAACCAAATATAGTGCTTTTGGTCGCGAACTGCTGGCTGCATATAATGCCGTTAAGCACTTCCGCCATGCAGTCGAGGGTCGATATTTCATCCTCTTTACAGACCATAAGCCTCTGACGTATGCATTGCATACTAAATCTGATCGTTACTCTCCACGAGAAGTCAGACATTTAGACTATATATCTCAGTTCACGACTGACCTTCGACACGTTAAAGGTGAGTCGAACTGCGTTGCAGATGCTTTGTCGCGTATTCCGCTTAATGCCATTAAATCTCCGGTTTTAGACATCCCTGCCATGGCTGCCGCACAGGCACAGGATTCTTCATGTATGGAAGCAGCTCAGTCATCGTCGCTACAGTGTCAGTCCGTACCTCTAGCCACCAGTGCTGGGACGATACTCTGCGACATGTCTACTGGCATACCTAGACCAGTCGTACCCTCTGCATATCGACGTCTCGTGTTCGATACCCTTCATGGACTCTCACATCCAGGCATCGCAGCCAGTCTCCGATTAGTAGCTGCACGATACGTCTGGCCGTCCATGAATAAAGATGTTCGTATGTGGGCAAAACAGTGTCTACAATGTCAACGATCTAAAGTGCATAGGCACGTAGCTTCGCCTATCGGTACTTTTGCTACGCCTGATGCTCGCTTCGATCATATCCACGTAGACATTGTGGGTCCATTGACCCCATCACACGGGTATACCTATTTACTAACGTGCATCGATAGATTTACGAGGTGGCCCGAGGCTATTCCCATCTCTATCGTCACGGCCGAATCAGTGGCTCGACATCTGATAGAACGATGGATAGCTTCATATGGTTGTCCTTCCACAATCACTACCGATCGAGGGCAACAATTTGAGTCCGATCTATTCTCTTCATTAACTCACATGCTGGGTACGGAACGCATTCGCACGACCGCGTACCATCCGGCATCGAATGGTTTAGTCGAACGTTTTCATCGCCAACTCAAAGCGGCTCTTAGAGCACACGAGAGCCCCGACTGGTACGAAACGTTACCGCTAGTTCTGCTTGGTATCAGGACTTGCATAAAGGCAGATATCCAATGTGCCGCCGCAGAACTTGTCTACGGCACGACATTACGACTGCCTGGGGAATTCTTTACGCCACGGAGTACAGATTCACTTGCCGTACAGACTTACGTTCATCGTTTGTCTACGTACATGCAAAATCTCGCTCCGGCGCAGACTCGAATGCAGCGACGACAGGTTTTTGTTCCGACCGAACTCGAAACTTGTTCGCATGTATTCATTCGTGTTGATTCGGTACGGAAACCATTACAACAGCCTTACGAAGGTCCATTTCGCGTGATTTCTCGTCACGATAAGACCTTTAAGGTTGATCGACACGGTCGCGTCGATACTGTTAGCATCGATCGTCTCAAAGCCGCGTACGTTGATGATAGCGTGTCGCCCGCTGACATGAGATTCGATGTTAACCCTGCACTGCCTGTTGACGACACTTCCGTGTCACGTCAAGGTCTGCAGTTAGCGTGGCCTGCTACGACTTCGAATGAGGCTATCGTCTCACGTTCAGGACAGCACCCAGTTGGTACTGCTACGACTTCGAATGAGGCTATCGTCTCACGTTCAAGTCCGCAGCCAGTTGGCCCTGCTACGTCCTCGAATGAGAATACTGTCTCACGTTCAAGTCAGCAGAGCACGCCTACGCACCCGTCCGTGAATGAGGCTCCCGTCTCACGTTCCGGTCGGAAGATCGTTTGCCCAGCACGTTTTCGCGACTAGGTCAAACACGATCTTAACCATTGCACTTCGCAGTAATAACTTTCGTGTTTATCGTTTCGACACGATTTAACATACCTCATTAGTTATTACTGTATTCTAGTCAAGTCCATTGCGGTTGCTACACCAGTTTTTCGTTTCTTTTTGTTTCATGGAACCTCGCCATATGGTACGCTTCGCTGGTCCCACGAAATCTGGAGAATTTTGGCACCAACGTTTGCATTCTGGATCGGCCTTGTCGTTCTCGTTCCTGCCCATTTACGAACCTATCGATTTGGCTTCCGGATATCATATTGGTTAACGGTTACCCGACACTGGACGTTTTTGGTGTGGCACACCTTGATGACGATTTACGCAACCGACGTCATTGGCAACGAATCTGGTTTACGCTCGACCATCATCCTACGGTTCCTGCATACCACGGATTCTGCCCGTCAGCATCCTACAGCACAGCTACATGCACGTATTTTGCACGCATTCGCGCACACGAATACCGTTTGTATGCCTTTTCCTCCTTGACATTTTTTCGAAAGCTTTCCGTGCTTTCTAGCGGGGGGCTGCTGTAGTGACCTCGATCGTTTTGAGAAAATGACTATTTTCTGGACACCATTTTGGATCTATTTTCTCCACGATCTTTTCTGACGTTTGACATTGACCTCAGTGTTCCCCGGTTGCCTACGTTTTACTGGACTGACTTTTCCGAGGTTTCCGTCGACCTCGTTTCAAATCATTTTCACTTTCGTCCGTTCGCTTGCGGTTCGCTCTCAGCACAGCCGTCGCGTTTCGTTCCGTTTTCCGTTCGGTGTATTTCTCGTATCGGTACTGTTTCGGTGCCACGATATATAGAATACACCTCGCATCTGCAAACCGACTTACGTCTTCTCTATTCGTCCGATAGAGGGGATATCGTTGGTATTCGCTGCTAGACCCGATAGGAGACACGTTCGCTAGCCGCTCACGAACGTCTTCTATAAAGCCATGATCTACCATATAGCCAATTGTCCAATCGGCAGACAGAATTCTGTGTCCCCCCACAGCTTTTAGCTACTCCGGCTACTCCCGTAATCCCCCCCGGAAGTCTTCTCAGAACCCCATTTAGAACCCCCACCAAGCGCTCTAAGTACACCCTAAATAATTCATACGTGTTGGCGAGCATGACGCAACCCTTCATCACCCTAAAGCAGCCAACCCCACCTCGCTGTATTACCGCGGTACCTCGGCTTATCGACAATGTCCTCCCAACTCCACTCTACAATACAGGCGAAAACGGCCACCGAGTAACGCATCGTCATGCATCAGGACCAAACATACCATACTCTCTAAGTATCCCGAAACAGTTTCCCAGTCATTTAGCTGAGCGCCAGCACCTACCGTCGAACCTCTGTAACCAATTTCTCTCCTCTCCAATGATAAAAATATGTAACCCCCAGTTGAATTATAACCAACGGCCTCGATTGTCTGGCTTCGCGCCCTTTCCTGAACACAGGATAGGCCAGCCCAGCCAACTACAGTTATTCCGTCCGTCCTGCTCGAGCGACAACTACCCGCCCCCTACGCATCCCGTTGAACCCAGTCACCACTACTCTCTACCATCTCACTTGCCGTTACCCATTACCTCAGCATCCAACCCCCCACCTGGCTACTTCAACCACCCCGGAAATCCCACCTCCGCAAACGACCAATTTTTTCTTGACAGCACCTCCGCAACCCAGCCTCAACTCTTCCTTACGCTGCCGGCTCCCCACTTTTAACCCCTGTCTAAACTCCTTCGCTTCTATACATGACAATCCTGACGTTATGAGTCCATTTATTGATGTTTGCCACCTCGGTTGTGCTAGCCACCAACAACCGCCGATGACTTTTCTTACTCCACACCATGACGATACAGTTGCACTTACCTTGCTCCTCATTAACGCTCGCTCATTACTGAATAAAACCCATACTCTCCATAATATAGTACTTTCCTCTGACTTTGACATCATTGTCATAACCGAAACCTGGCTAAATGATTCTGTCCCATTGGACCAAATTGCTATTGCTGGTTATCAGACCTTCATGAAAAATCGTCGTCGTCGTGGAGGAGGCTGTCTAATCCACGTTAAAAACAGCTTGCCTACCATTCCTCTCTCTGATCCAGTACTGAACTCAATTCAGGACTCAATATGGGTAACGGTTCTTCTGGCCAACTCTCCACTCCATATTGGTTGCGTTTATCGACCACCCAATTCAAACATCACGGACCTCGCCCACGGAGTCAAAGCCTTTGACCACTTTGCACTATTACCCTCTTCGTCAAAACTCATTGCTGGCGACTTCAATGCACCTAATATCCGCTGGGACACCATGTCATCACCCCAATACTTCACGAGCTTCGTTTCGACCATACGCGCAGGGCGCTGGGTCCAGCACGTAATGACTCCAACCAGAGGTAACAGCATACTTGACCTGATATTTACCATTGGCTTATCGCATGTGGTGACTACCACCCTCAACCTTTTCCCAGGCAGTGACCATAGAATGGTATCTTGCAGATTCACAGCCAGACCCACAGACCCTATATGTAGTTCATCCCAACAGCCCCTGCATAAGATCAACTGGATGAACCTCAAGCCTATGCTTCGATCCCTCAACTGGGATGACTACTTCCTACAGCACAACACTCAGCTTGCTAGTGACGTACTCTACCATAAGCTGCATAGCTGCTTGTCAGCAATCACCACCATCGGGACCAACCGCTCTCAAACCCACAGTTCCTATCAAACAAGGCTGCAAAATAAACATGCAAAACTGCAGAAGATCTACAATAAAACCAAGGACTTCTCCATACTATTGCAACTCCACTCTCTCTGTAACCATCAGTCTTCGGACTAATGAACTGCAGAAAAAGCAGGAGCTTTCGGCCCTGAAGTCCTTCGACAGATCGTACCGATTGTCCAGACTGCTTAAGAGCAGAAATCAGAGAGAGCCTACAGGGATACCCTATTTAATTTTGGGGAATAACACGCAAATTAAATCTGCAGCTGAAATCGCTGAGGCCCTCAATACCTTCTTTTCAGAATCCATGACCACTGACGCCACTTCAAATCCACCACCCGTACCCCTCATAACCGAGCAAATTCTCTCTGACATTGAATTCAGTTTGAGCGACGTGGCCCTCCTACTGATGCGTGTTAGACCCTCCTCCCGCCCTGGCTATGACGGCATCCCCCCAGCACTCTTTCATCTTGGTGGAACTGACGCCGCGGCTATCTTTATGAATCTCTATAACTTATCCCTTAAAAATGGCACTTTTCCATCCCAGTGGAAAACTTCAACCATTATTCCTATCCACAAAAAGGGTCCAGTGCATGACCCTTCAAATTATCGTCCTATTAACCATACCCCTTTAGCTGCCAGGACAATGGAGCGTTTGATTAAGCAGCGGATGTCCGATTATCTCATTTCGCATAACCTTATTCACAGCGGTCAACATGACTTCCTAAAGTCACGTTCTTGTACCACATGCCAGTTTGATTTCTTCAATCTACTGACCACGGCAGCCGACGACGGAAAATCTATGATTATCATCTACCTCGATATGACCAAGGCATTTGACCGAGTTCCTCACTCCCGGTTGTTAACAAAACTCCGGGCCTACGGTATCCATGACCCGCTTTTATCATGGATCACTTCCTACCTGTCGGATCGAACCCAGGTTGTATATGCTAATGGTCATCTATCGCAACCGACGCCTGTCACTAGTGGAGTCATACAAGGAAGTGTACTTGGTCCGCTATTTTTCTTACTCTATATTAACGACATTTTCTCGATTGTGCAACACGGCACACCTTTCCTGTTCGCCGACGACATCAAAATCGTTTATGAGTTCCGCCATCAAGATTTGAGTACAGCGCTGTCTGAAATAGGTAATGATCTTGAGAAACTTGATCGATGGTGCACTTCATGGCAGATGTGCTTCTCGACATCCAAAAGTTTCTACACAACCTACAGATGTCAAGTCCCCCTCGGAACTCTGTCACTGAACCAAGTACCCATCGCCCCAAGCTCATCAGTAAAGGATCTTGGGCTTCGATACACTAACAATCTACAATTCTCGGAACATGTCTCATTTCAGACGGCCAGGGCCAGACAGATAATAGGACTAGTCCTCAGATCATTCAAAATGAAACATAGTATTCTTCTTACATACCAATCCCATGCTAGACCCCACCTCGAATATTGCCCTATAATCTTCTCCGGAATATCTAAATCTGATAGAATACGCCTGGAGAAAGTTCAGCGCACCTTCACCAAGAAGCTCATAGGATACTCTTCTCCACTGAGCTATAAAGAGCGATGCACTCTATTAAAACTTGACCCCGTATGGCTTAGACATGTCAGGCTTAATTTGTGTTTTCTATATAGACTTATTCATCGCTCTGCGTTCACTTCTACCAACTCTGTACAATTTTCACTACCCTCATCTTATCCTCTGCGCCACAGAGACTTCAGTCTGACCATCCCACAGTCCAGGCTGGCAATAAGATCCAACTTCTTTCTCATTAAATATTCAAAGCTTTGGAATAAGCTACCCCTGACCATTCGCAAATGTACGTCAATAACCCAGTTTAGCCATGCCCTTAAATCACAACTTACCGTTAGTCATATGATATCTTTGACTAACGCCAGCATATCTGAGGATCGAGCCTATGAAGAAGGCATCGAACTTTAGAACCCTAGCTTCAGCCTCTCCTCCCGCTTTCTGCTATCCGTCGAGCTGGCCTTCAAAAACGGGTTCCACTACTAGGATCATGGCACCATACCTCAAGCCTACCATTTTCTGTCTAACGACAGACGCCAGACGTAACATTCATTATCATTTTTTACGTACAACCTACATTGCAGAAGGATACAGTTTTGTCGTTTACAACTATAGGTAGCTAGATGCCTGCCGGTTCTCGCTACTCACCCACGTTCACCTACTATCACCTGACCCCTTTACAACCCTGCCTCATCTAATTCAGTAGCCGGTCTTCACAACTTTGTCTAAACGATTACTGCCTCTTTCGCTATATAGCACTAGGGCTGCCATGTAAAACAACTTTCCTCTAACCGAAGGTTTTTAGTCATTGATGTTTTCCCCTAGCACCAAATTGTTCAGTGGTGCTGGGTCCTAAGATATTAAGCCCCACCACCCAATACTTCGCTCCTTGATCCTTCGACTCTTCTCTTATTTATTCTGGCTTCCGCTCCTCTCAGCTTCCTTGCCTGGCCGTAATTCGCATGTAGATATTATTTTATATATAAACATATATGTAAGAACGTAGAGAAAAGCGCCCGTATTCTTCGCCCAAGTGTGTTTTCCCCCCTTTTCGTAAGAAAGCGGCATTCCTCTTGTCCTAGAATCCGGCCTACTCTCCAGTTTACAGCCTTAACGAACAGCAACCTGCAGCATTAGACCTGTAGATACCCCACGATAGGACTTGTCATACATCTTCCGGATCTATCATATAAGCTAGCCATTCGGGTTCTGGTGTGTCCTAGCTGCTTCTTTGTGACCTGTAAAACACCACTGTGGGATTCGTCATATATCCCCTAGACCTATTATGCAAACTTGCCATTCGAGGTTCTTCGTGTTGCCCAGCAGCTTTCTCACGTAGCCCTCAGACCCTAGTCCAAATGCACTTCCACGACTTTATTAACTCATAAAGATAAGACTTCCCGGTGAACGGCCGATTCGGTAACCAATAACTTTGCCTAGTAGTATAATACCAGTTAGCCCTCACGAACACCGAACCACAATACCAACGACCCCACATTTAACTAAGACCATTGTGCCTCATTTCCAACATCCGTACTCTCGTTATTTTGCTCACGCTAACCCTCAGCTGGAACATCTCCCAGACTGCGATCCTCCCTTTTTCAATTTCAGAACCACCCGGCCATCACGTTGCCTGGCTGTAATATATCGTGCAGACAGCTTGTCTTTTTCTCTGCCCGTCTACAACCACACCAAAGGCTGGCTACCGCGAATACGATCTAGCAACGGGGTTCACCCAAAACAAGTCCTGGTATCACTACATACGTTACTCTGAGGCTTACTGAAGAATTCTCACTACAAGACCCTCCCGATGTCGAAGCTGCCGTGCGAGGACTTCTAATTATACTGTGATCGGTCCAGATTCGGCGATGCCCGCCTCTTTTCCATGAGAAAGCGAACGAAACCGCAGTCAACCCTTGCCCAAAAAGCCCAACATGGACACAGAAAACCCACAAGAAACTCAACAAAATGATGTATTTGCCAATTTACCAGCATAACCTGCCTATTGCAAAGGTCTTTACTCTTGTCTTGCCTTATTTTGTTCCGCATGGACACGACATTCCGATTGTTGCTTATTCCTTCCTGGAACTCCATCCATCCTCCACCAGCGGCGAACTGCTGACACCAGATGACACACATCACCTCTCACGAAAATTGTCTCACCTTTTCAAGGGGTACTATTCCTTTTCACATCCGCAAGTCTATGAAAATTAGTATTCCTCTGCGAACCTTCGTGAAATTCTTCCCTGCCTCCTTTGTCTCAACGTCAATTACCTTTTTAAGTGAACATGAATATGCAGTGCCGACCTTTTCCTCGCATTATTCTTGTAAATATCGTATTTCCTGCGTCCTAAGCCAATGTCCGTCTGAACCTTCCTATATCCGGCTGATTCACTACTATTGCCGCCGTTGACTTGAAATCAATTAGTGTTCGCCGTGTGTTCCTTGCTCGTTTTGATTCATTAAAACTCTCGGCAGCCTTATTCCATTGTTACCGTGATTTGCTAATCTCTCCTTCAATTTTGTGAAATTTTCCATTTCATTCAGTGATATTGTAAACTCTGATCATGCTTACATGCGTGCTTCTTGACCACGGTCCAGAAATATACCATTATTATAACCTCCGGCAATAAGTTATTCTGAAGCTAGGCTTTTCTGTGGGTAAAAGCGCTGTGACGGACGTTTGCACGAGGACGAGGCTTGAATATTTCCTTAGCTTGCCCTCAGAGAATGCCCAGGCTCGAGCGAGATAAAAAGTGATCTCCAAGCCCTGTAGTGAAAAAGTTGCACTTAAGGAAAACAGCTCCTGTAACTCTGCGAGTTATCAAACGGTACGGCTTTGGGTCGGTCAGCCGTTGAGAATAAGGAGGTACGCAAAATTCTGCGAACTAGTTTTTTGGCTTCCCTTTGTACGCGTTTCAAGATTCAGTTCAGTTCATTTTGCACAGGAATTGTTGTGGTCAGAGCCAATCGTGTCCTCAAATAATTGTGTTGTCGGCGCGGTTCCGTAGCTCCCAACAATGCATGAGTTTCTTTTTCCGAAAAGCAGGAACTTCGAGCTGCATTAGCCCCGGCGCAAAAAGGTGGGAACAACTGTTAAATTTTGTCTGACCCTATAAACTGCTTGACATAGTTCCTAAAGTACTGCCAACCAACAATGGTCTACTACTTTTTAAAAAGCCCCAAATTTTGTGGAATTTACGACCTCCTCCGGGAGCTTATTCCAAAAGGTTACTACTCTATTTGGAAAGTAATTTGCCCCAATTTGCAGCCTCCAATGCCTTCTTCGCAATCTAAGGCTATGTCCCTTGTGTCTCTACCCGCAATCGGAGAGAAAAAGTCTTCTCGATTTATACGTGAGAGTCCCTCCATTACGTTAAAGTTTTCCATCAGATCTGCGCGAACGCACAGAATTTTCACCGAGAACAGACCCAGGGCTTGAAGACGCTCCGTGCAGCTAAACCTCTTTGTAAAGACCGGTAGCGGAACCCCCCCCCCCAAAACACTGCAATTCCATGTTTCCTTAGCATCAGTCACTTGTTTACACTATTGACTTCTTTTATGCACAGTATACTTTTGCGAACCAACGTTTGTTTGTTCGCGTCCAGCGCCCTGCTCTGTCATATCCTTTTTCTAAACCTGCGTGACGCACGTGTTCCCTTCTCGCACGCCGCAATTCGGTCCCCGTTTTTAGTCCCTGTGATTGCATAATTGAGGTTTGTACCTGTTTCGTGTCATTGTTCATTTGATAATCTAGTATCGTAGAATTTCACGGATAACCACCTTCTGATTTCGGGATCCCGTTGCGAATTTAGCTAGGCGTTGCTCAAAGGTGTCTGACAATAATCAACTAATCAAGTTGGAAAGAGCAAATGTGCAACTTGCCATGAAAAGGATCGGCGCAATTGGAATCTGGACAAGGAGTAATACGGCAAGTCAATGGGGGGTGGGTTTGCGCGCCTTAGATTCCTTAGGTAATGCTAGGTTACCTAGTCCTGTGAATGCTAGCCCCCGTATTACTGACGGTAATTTGGATTGCAATGATGTTGATCTATTTAAGCTAAGGGTACTAGAGCTAAAACAACAAAAGTTATCGGCTGGGCGACAGGGCCAGGAAGAGGAAGATAAGCGTAGACAGAACGAGTGAGACAGATCAGGACAAGGTAAAATAGGAAACTCTGCGCCGGCCGTCCAATACAAAACATCAACGCTACTAAGGATCGATCTGCCAAGAGTAGAACTGAAGGTTTTCAACTGACAATCTGAACCTTACTGCAAGTTCGTCAGGCAGTTCAAAACTTCCGTGGAAAACAAGATAACTGACCCCAGCCAAAGGCTTCTACGCCTGACTCATTACTGTCGAGGCTGAGCTGTAGAACCTATCGATGAGTGCACCACACCCTACCCGATACAGGGCTACACATTAGCAAGGAAGATTTTGAGACCTTGTTGGCCAGCCACTCGAAATAGCACGTAATCTAATGGAGGGCGTGATATTATAGGCCAAAAGAACCAAGGGAGACGTCTATACAATGGCCGACCTAGTGATCAAAATGCAGAACTGTTCAATAGACCCCAACCATTTAGGTCACAGGGCTAATCTCGATGCAATGCACACCATGGAGGGCATAACCCGTCATCTCTCTCCCATCTACGGGGTCGGTGGAAGGAACAGTGGGGACGTAAAAGCCGAGGCGACCTTGAGGCCAACTCCGAAGTCTTGAAGGAATACTTGGACAGGCAAACTAAGATAGCCGACAGTAGATTTGGCCGGCTCATCCTGGACAGTAACCGAGTAAACAAATCTAGTACTAGCCAAGATCAAGCCACTGCTCAGGAATACCCGAAATATCAGCCTTGGAACAATGCACACGCCATTTCACGCGAGGCTATAGAGCATCCGGGTCGCAGGTCCTGTGATGCTAGACATGGGCTACTAGGATGCCCCAAGTTCATGGAAGCCACAATAGACGAGCGTTGAGGAATGGCGAGGACGACAGAAGTGTGCTTTATTTGCCTCAAAACCACACCCCAGGCGGCAGCTTGTCGAACAAGGACCAGATGTGGTCACTGGAGCTGCGCGGGCAGACACCATCGATTGTTACACCAGGCGAGAGTAACTACCCCAGAGACGAACACCAAGCCCAGTGTGATCTGTTCAACGTCGCGGTCTGCCAGTAAACCAGTGCTTTTAGTAGTTTCCGCGGGAGTGGTGACCCCGAGTGTGGTGGTCAAAGCGTTGGCTTTCGTCGACGGTGGATCGGATGCTACCCTGGTAAAAGAGCGGTTTGCTGACAAACATCGGCTCGCCAAAAGTACGACGTCGTTAGCAGTGAGCACGGTGGAAAGAACACAGGTAGTGACTACCGGCCGGTTGAGGCTACTGCTCGTCTCCTCAGACACCAACGAGCAAATTGAATCAACGGAGGCATTTACATTAGCTGATATTCCCATGCGAGCACCAAGGTTGGTGAACGCGATTTTGACTGGGTGGCCCCACCTGCAGGATGTCACCGTTGTAGACTGGGAAGACGACGAAGCGGACCTCCTCATCGTCTGCGACGTGCCAGAGGCGCATTGAGTACTTGACCAGAGAGTGGGCGACCGCCAGGCACCTTATGCGGTAAGCACAGCTCTGGGATGGATATTATACGGTCCGGTAGGGTGAAGTGGTTCCGCGAATTAGGTATCAGCCGAAACGGACCGCATAGAGTATCAATTGCAGAGGCTGTATGAAAAGGAGTTTCACGACATCGGAGACGAAAGACTATCGTCGTCTCAAGAGGACCACTTCGCTTTTGCAAACAGTGCGGCAAGAAACTAGAGGCTTTAAAAAGACAGTCCGAGGTTCCCCTCCCATGGCGCACACCAGCTGACCCTTGAGCTGATAAAAAAAGCTAGGCTCTTAAAAGGCTACTTGAATTGGAAGAACGCTTCATTCGAGACCAGGACGCGTGGGAAGGATATGCAGGATTAATGGGGTGAAACGAAGCTCTCGGCTACGTTGGAAAGGTGCCTGCCACCGCCGACGGCCGGAAGGGTATCTAGTATCTACTTCACTAACCGATTATCAGCCCAGGAAGCCCGAAAACCTGCGAGTGGTTTTCCACTGTGCAGCCAAGTTCCAGGACAAATCGTTTGATGATCGCCTACTACAAGGGCCTGACTGGACCAAGCCACTGGTCGAAGTTTTGTGCCGTTTCAGAGTGGGTAGAGTGACCTTGTCCGCCAAAACGAGGGAATTGTTTCAACACGTGAAAATACCGGTAGAAGAACGAGATGCGTTGCGTTTCCTGCGGTGGGAAGAGAACGACCGGGGCAAAGAAGTGATAAATTATGAGATGACCGTCCACCCCTCCGGAGCCATTTTTCACCGTTTTGTGCGAACTACGCCCTTCGAGGATCAGCAGGCAAACATGGAGGTTGGTCCACTGGTTGGTGGTAGAAAGCGTCAGCAGGAACTTCTACGTCGACATCTATCTTCGGTCATTCAATGATGTAGACTCGGCCCTAGCGCGGTTCAGAGGTCTGACAAGATTGTTAGAAAAGGGTGGCTTCCATCTGAAGAAATGGACGTCTAACGCTTCAGAAGTGCTCAGAGTCATTCCGCACCACGGGAGGGCCAAAAGGGTTAGAGATTTGGACGGCCCTCCATTCCCTACCGAAAGCACTTTAGAAATACAATGGAACGCGGAAACGGACGACTTTGTTTTCGAGCCAAAGGTTCCCGGGCTGCCGGTAACCCGTCGTGGCATACTATCTGCTGTCTCTAGTTTGTTCGATCTGCACGATTTCGTCTCTCGCTGGCTGTTCCCGGAAATATCCTGCCCTGGCAGCTCTGCCGTAAGAAGGCCGATTGGGACCAGTCACTAGACCGAGAGAACCGGCTGGACTGAGAAGAATTTTTGTACCCCTAAAAGAAACTAGGGGACTTACGAATTACATGATGCTTGCCCCCTGGTCATGCGACACGGACGAGAGAACTACATTCCTTTTCCGACATCTCGAAGTTGGGCGTACGGACAATAGTGCATGGGGGATGGACAAAATACCACGAGGATCCTGTTCGCCAAAGCCCGCGGTGCTCCACTGAAGTCGGTTCCGACCCCGCTCCTTGAGCTCAGCTCAGCCGTGCTAGTAGTCAGGGCGGAACAAGTGGTAAAGAGATGTTTCGACTTCTACATTTGGTCTGCCGGTTCTTGGACGGACTCGACGATAGCATTGTACTTCACTGCCAACTTCAGGAGCCGGTTTAGTACTTTCGTTGCTAACCGGCGCACGATCATCCACGATGAATCAGCCATGAACCAGTGGAAGCACGTCAGGTCGGCCGATAAACCAGCATATCCGTGTGCCCGAGGTGCGAATAGCTTCCGGCAACCCGACACCTAGACGTGAGGACCGGAACTCCTGCAAATACCTGAACAAGACTGGCCCATGCACGAACCAAACCCTCTCTGGAATTGGAACTGGAGATCAAAGGCGTAGTGACGACGGCAGCTGTCGTCGAAGCGACATTCATTTTGTCACGACTGGTTAGATATTCTTCCCGGATGAAGATACTTCGTTCATTGGTTCGGTTGACCAGGTTCAAGAAACACTTACTAGTCATGAAAGAGATCCGCTCCTCCGGCCGGATACTAGAGGGTCCGATAAGCCCCAATGGACTACGATCAGCAGAATACGATGTACTCAAAATGAGACAACGCGAGGCTTTCACTCGAGAACTCAAGGGGCGGAAGAAGTGGGACCAATCAACAAAGAAACATCATCTCCGGACGCGCCGGGGAAAGTCACGTGACGAGCGTCGCCCGAAAGCGCCTTTGGTTGCTGAGGGGCACAGCGACTGTAAAAGCGTAATCCGAGGTTGTGTGCAATGTGAGAGACGCAATGCCACGGCGGGCAAATAACACATGGCCCCGCTACCAGAATGCAGGGTGACTGAGGGCTGGTGGTCTTTCAGCGAAACGGGGTTGGACTATTTCGGGCCTTCTTGGATCAAGTGTGGGAAGAGGTTGGAAAAACGATACGGGTGTATCACGACGTGCATGAAGTCACGTGCGGTACACTTAGAAGTCACGCATCCAAAGACTACCGACTCCCCCCTACGGGCCTTGCAGCGCTTTATCAACCAAAGAGGCTTCCCTGCAGATATATACCCCGACAATGGGTCGAACTTCGCGGGAGCTCCACGGGAACTGCAGCGTTGGCACAAAACATGAACAGGACGAACTGCAGAATCAAACCGTGGCCTATGGTACGCCATGGCATTTCAATCTCCCTTAGGTCATTCATCGCGGCAGCTTATGGGAAAGCCTGGTCCGGTCCACCGGGCGAATATTGCTGTCGATCTTTGAGCAACAGCTGCCCGACGACGAAAAGTTGTGCACCATTATGACTGAGGTCGAGAGAACTCCGAACAACCACCCACTGGTTCCAGTAACCAACGGCTACCCCACCCATCTGGCGCTCACCCCGAACGACTTATTGACGTTAAGGTCGAACGAGGGCTTCCAAGCACCGGTAAACCTTCGCGGGAGCTGCATTCATGGACGGAAGCAGGCAAGCTATCTTGCCAAGGTTTTTGGAGGCGATGACTAGGGGAGTATCTACCGGCTCTGCAGGCTAGACAGAAAGGGGCTGGTCAAAGCAAGATCATTCAAGGTTGGGGATGTAGTGATGGTCGCAGACAAATACGTGCATTTCAGCACCTGGTCTTTTGGCATGGTCACTGAAACCATCGAAAGCTCTGACGAAATGATAAGAACTGTGAAGGTGAAGACGGCCAGTGGAACGCTTATCCACTACGTAGTCAGTATCAGCCTCTTAGGGTGTGAAGACGGGGCAGCCGATAACACGGAAACCCAGTAGACTATTCCCCATTCGTCTTCGGGGTGGTTAAAGAAACCCCCATTTTTGGGGGTATTTAAGACATACCGGGGTACCGAACTGTCCTACATCTTGACACGTACATAATTACATGGCACACGTTTATAATTCATAACCTCCATCAAACAAGTTGCAGGGCCCACCGTTTTCCGTCATGGTTACAGGAGGCTTTTCCCATATGTGGTAGTAGTTGTGATTCCATCATACACCCTGACGCATATACACTTACATGATACATGTTTATACTCCACTACCTCCATCAAAACACGCAGTAGGGCTGACTGTTCCTCGTTTATCACTGACATTACGGAAGATATCTCCGTTAGTGGTGGTTTTTACCATAACAGTAGTAATAATAATAATGGTTTATTTCGGGGACACCCGAAGCACGCTCGATTGCATGATCATATGATACAAGCCAGGTCACAAAAAGGTTCCTTGGATATTCATTTGGGTAAGTGCAGCACAAAAGTGTTTAGTTTTTGGTGGTCGCACGAATGAATGCCCGGTAAATTTGAGTTTGAAGGTCAGGTGGACGTGCCTCTCCGAAGTGTGTGAAATAAGCTCCAAGGTCGAGAGACGTGATGAAGTAAAGCGTGGGTGAAGTAAAAAGGTGCAGTATTTCGGGCAGCGTCGATGTAAATTCTCAGGAGTGAGTAAGCTGACAAAAAAATCTTCGAAAAAGTACCAGCGAAAAATTGGAGAATTTTGTTGATGAAGGACACGCACTTGGACCAGTAGCCAGGTGACCCGGAAAATAGCAGAAATATAATACCAAAGGGTTTGTGGTGTCCTCTGACGAGGGGAGTTGCGCAAATGAAACAGTCCGTTTTACCACTGAATTAGTACTTACTATTCACCAAGAGATGGTGGAGGGTACCCTCATAAGGAGGTGGATGTAGATGCCCGAGCCTGGAAATTTTAATGGAGCTGAGTGACGAAAGTTGACGGCTGAGTGAAACACGATTCGAATAAAGGGTTCCTTTCAGATTAATTAGTAAACACAGGTTGACAACAAGGTGGACAGATGAGTTGATATACGATGACCTTATGAAGTCGTATGGGGGTGGTGCATAAACTATACTGTCAAAACATGTAAAGAATCGCTTAACGGGATGCCCTGGTAAGAGGCTGGCATGGGGCATTTGGGAAACAACCGGGAGGTCAGTAACTTGGCATACGTATATTTCATTTCCAGCAAAGGTTTGGAAAAATTGCTGTCGCAGTGTTCTTTGGAGCAGATGCCCAATCGTGGATGACTGATGATAAAATGGCAATAGGTAATAGGTGGGTGAAACGGTGTTAAACCATTGGTTTGTCGGGGGTTACTCCAAGACTGACGGATGAGGAATACAAATTTACAACGAAGCGGGCATAATAGTGGTTTATATGTTTAATACCTGACGGAATAAACTGGGGGGTAGTATTTCACTGGAGCCTGCAGAAAGCGCGGATAATCGTGTGACTAGGTACCTTGAGGAAGGTCCAACCTGAGACTTTGAAGGGGGGGGGCAAACAGAATAACGGCAGCCTTAATTACAGGTAGTTGATTTTCAGCAAAAGATGTAGAAAAAGCACTCCATGGATTGTGGTGCAGGTGGCCGACCGTGATATCTTGGCGGAGCAGCGGCAGTGGTTCATAGATGAGCGAAAAGTGATACAATTATGGATTTGTCTGAGTTCGTTGATGAGTAGCATGAGAGCATCTGAAGTCGGTAACAAAGTGGATGCCGGAGGTAGACATATAGTGGACTGATACAGTCGTATAAAAGTAATACGTATGAACAGCTCTCAGGAAGTGCAGGTGGTTGCATAGCTGGGTATGCTGAAGTCTGACATGAAAAGCTAAGGAGGCAATGGAACCATTTATGTCCTAGATTGTGGATACTTCATTGTCAATGCAACTGTCATGAAATGCAAATGGGTGGATGAGAGGAGATGCAACGGAAGGATACAATGAACATAGAGCTGGTGTCACGCAGATGAAGCGCTGGAAGGAGGACCATTTCGTTTTGTGTGGAATTGTTGGCAGGTGAGAAATAAATCTCTAACTGATGGTTTTGTTTATATGAATGTAGTGGTGACACACAAATTGCTGAGTGGATGGATGATCCCTTCGAGAGTATATCAGGAATTGTGACGTTCATAATAAAGATATCTGAACAGTGAAACCGTTTCATGTTTCGGGGTACAGAATCCGGTGAATAAACATAATAGGATGAGGGTAAACATGGTATCAGTTCAGACAAATAAAAGATAAGTCGATGGATATAAACGTCAGTAGTCGCAAATAGTAGGGTACATTTCTGAGCCGAGTAAGTGTATGTGCATACGTTGATTTGGAACCTGACCGGGTGTATGGTAAACCTTGATCAGGAACGTTGGAGGAGGCAATGAGTGGCAGAAGTAAGAAGCAGGGCACGTTGTTTTTCAATCCTCAATTGGTGCTAGTGGGTGAGGCCGGCCGTGCGCTGGACGCCTAACCTGAAAACCAATTCTGGTGACAGGAGGTGCGATCCGCTAACCTAGCTGCGCCCGCACTTCGTTGCAGTCGGCCTGCACGCCCGATGTGCCCCGGCCAAATCGGAGGATCTGACCGCGCCTCGCATCGCTGGGATTGGCGTGAGTTTTCTTGGTGGGGCCAAACGTCCGTAGGTATAAGGTAGTCTGCGATCAGGCGACCGGGCACCCGGGTATCCCAGAACGTAACCAAGGGGGCATCGGTCGGGTGGCGTACGAATGGCCGACGGTCAGGTAGATGCATAGGCCAGGTTAGTGACCGGTGTGGTCTCCAGAGTAATAACAGTCATCGAGAGAAGGGTACGCACGAATGAAGGTCTGGAAATGGAGAAAAAGTAGAGGAGCGCAGTTTGGGTTGCTCCCAGCTGAGGATAAATGGGAATCGATACAAAGAGGCAACAATAATAGACAGTGACTCTCTGGGACTAGCTTTTCGATTGTAGAAGGCAGAAAAACTAAGAACTTTTATTTGGTTCCATCTGTCATAGACCGCCAGTGTTTGCGAGATTCAAAAGTCTAGACCCTTCCCATAGGCTTGGTCATCGAATATGTCTACATTCAAGAGCTGTGAGGTTTGGGTAACCGTGAGCATGTAAGAATCTAGCATTTGTCAGCTGAAAATTTCGTCAGCCATTTTGAGCACCATTTATGGGGTGCAGACATATCTTTAGAGATGTTTAAGATAGCCGGGGCGATGCATTCATGCTTAAAGGAGTAGACAGTTTTAATGTCAACAGCAAAAAGAAATGGGGTGCCATGGCTCACTGAGAGGAATATGTCGTTTATATACATGAGGAAAAACAGAGGGCCGAAGACGCTACCCTGTATAACACCGCTTGTAACTGGTTTAGGCTTGGAACAGTGTCCGTTTATTGAGACAACCCGAGAGCAATTAGACAGGTAAGAATTGATCCAAGATGATAAAGGGTTAGTAATGCCAAGGGATCGGATTTTTGCCAGAAGATGTGGGTGTGGCACGCGGTCTAACGCCTTAGACGTGTTCAAGTAAAGTACTAAAAGGGACATTCCACTGTCTGCCATTTCAGTGATGAGATTCAAAAAACCGAGTTGGCAGGTTGCGCAAGATCATGACCGAAGGAAACCGTGTTGTCGATACTTAATAACGTCAAATTGGAAGAAATGCTTGACGATGTGTTCTTTTACGATTTTTTCCATTAGCCGAGAGAGGACAGGTGTATGGTTAATGGGACGGTAGTTTGTTACCTCCTGCAGTGGGCCTTTCTTGTGGCGAGATACTGTGACTGAGCATTTCCAGTTTGGGGGCACCAGACAGGAGTTCATTGATAGGGTAAATATATTCATCAGTAGGTAAGGTAAGTCAGGTCCGCATTTAACTATTGCAGTGGGCGGTAGTCCATCAGGTCCTAGGTAAGATGATGGCTTGAAAGTGGTCAATAATTGGGAGATAATTGGGGTGTCAAATTCCACCGTGGACAGAGTTGAAGCGGCAATTAGGGGAAAAGGCGGAGGGTCAACATTAATAATAGGGGCCATAGTTGAGGCGCAGATTGATTTGAAGGCCTCTGCATTAGAAAGGGGAGTAGAGGCGGGTACACTGTCCATTGAAACAGTGTGTGGGATAGCTCCGTGAGTATTAGAGGTTCTGGTCCTATACAGTGGTGACAGTCGAGGAGATCTATTTTGGTGTCGCAGAGCCTGTATTTCCTGGTTACGCGGTGTAGTTTCCTCAAGCTTCTGGATAGTAGAAGCGAGGCGAAAGAGTTGAATAAGAATTGCAAAGTTTTGTGTAGTTTCATGGTTATTTGGAGCTTGGCATACTTTGTTTGCACAGAAGTGATATAGGATTTCCTATTATTCCTTTGCTGAATGAGGTAGGTAAACCTATCAAGAACTCTGGAGAACTCTGCATAGAAAATATCAGTGGCGTGTTGTGGATCACGAGAGAGGAAAGACTCACTCCAATCAGCTTGTCGAATTGTAGTAGGGAGAACCTTCCAGTCAGGGAGAGGAGAGGCTTTGATGCAGTGTGATTTCAGGGTGGGCTGTGGGTGAGTGGGAATGCCGCAGTTAACCAGTCTGTGACTGCTACCGGGCAAACTTTGAGAGATTGAGACAAATACATGAGGGACGCCACGGGTGAAAATGAGATCTGAAATGCTGTCCTTCTCGTAGGAGAGCGGATGTGCTGTGCCCACCCTCCTACATTAATACTTGTTACACATGGTAAAAGGTTAGTGGGTGCAGATGAAGATGGCCAAGCTATCTTAGGCAGGTCAAAGTCACCAGCAATAACCTTTATACTTGAGGGCAGTAAGGATAGGTATTCAAACGCATCAATTAGATATGAGAGTCCGGAGAAATTTTCGCTTGGTGGGCGGTAAACACATCCAACATGAAGTTGAGATCCAGGAATGTGGACAGTTAGCCAAAGTGAATCGGGAATAGAGTCCAGTAGAGGGTGATGAAGTGCTGTTGTGTTAAAGGTCTGCTTGACAAATGCCAAACAACCTCCACCTCGTGGAGTTTCCCTATTTACTCGGAAGACTTTGTAGCCTACAAGAGAAATCTGGTCCGCTGGAGTTTAGTTGGTTAACCAAGTTTCAGTGATCAAGTCTATATCATAATTAAAACTAGTGGCCAGGTATCGTAAGTGCCGAATGTTGTTTATGATGGATCGGCCATTAAAAAGAACCAAAAAGATACTGTTATTGGTATTTAGTTTTGGGGAAGTTGGTTCGTCAAGTAGGTTGTGTAGTGCGGAATAGTCTAGATTCTTGGTCTGACTAGAAGGTCTATATGCGGGTGACAAATCAGCACCGTGAATTGGAGGGTTTGGTCCGCGATCTGTTTCGTAGCATGGCGCGATGTTGGAAAGAGAAGGGCTGGCTGCCCGTATGCCAGGGTGCAGCCTCGTCCATAACACCTACATGCACACGCACACACTCATACAAACTCAGACGACAGAGGTAAAACGGCTCTCCCGAGGACGGCACCTATGTTTTTCCCTCGCGCCCACCATCGATCAGCCGCTTTCATGGACGACGCAGAGTAACCCCGCGTTGGTGCGGCCACCGGATCAAGCGCGATGGTGAGTAAAGCGTTGAAGACAAGGTATTAAGTACGCGCACCGACAGCAGGGTCTAGGTAGGTGGGAAGAATCAGTACCCTTATTCCAAACCTTTGGCTCTGCTGGGATTCAGGAGGATTTTGGTGGGCGATGTAAGGATCGGCCGTGGAAAATCCCCCCAAAGCACTGCAGTTCCATGTTTCCTTAGCATCAGTCACTTGTTTACACTATTGACTTCTTTTATGCACAGTATACTTTTGCGAACCAACGTTTGTTTGTTCGCGTCCAGCGCCCTGCTCTGTCATATCCTTTTTCTAAACCTGCGTGACGCACGTGTTCCCTTCTCGCACGCCGCAATTCGGTCCCCGTTTTTAGTCCCTGTGATTGCATAATTGAGGTTTGTACCTGTTTCGTGTCATTGTTCATTTGATAATCTAGTATCGTAGAATTTCACGGATAACCACCTTCTGATTTCGGGATCCCGTTGCGAATTTAGCTAGGCGTTGCTCATAAGTGTCTTACATCCCTTGGCCAGCCACCGTTTCAGTGGCTATCCCTTGCACTTTCTCCAGACAGTCTATGTCTTTCTGGTAGTACGGTGCCCAGGCTTGCACGCAGTACTCCTTATGTGGCCCAAATACGGTTTGGTATATCGGAACGAAAATCTCCGGCTCTCTACACGACATAATGGATCTAACTCGAAAGAGTTCTCTCCTGGCCGTATTGGCTGCTGCGGTGCACTGCTTCGACGGCACGAAGCCGTTATCCACTGCAACGCCCAGGCCTTTGGCCTAAGAAACCATTTTCAAAGGTCCCGCTTCATTCCAACCAGTCCCTGGATTCGTGGTCGGGCATCGACACTTGGTGAGATTTAGTGGAAGGTCCCATTTGCGTGCCCAGTTTTGTACTGCTAACACGTCAAGTTCTATATCTACTCTAGCTATCTTGCCGTCATCGGCAAACATAAAGGTGGGGTTTGTAAGCCCACGTGCTAGGTCATTGATGAAGATGAGGAAGAGAAGGGGGCCGAGCGCCGAGCCTGGTGGCATCCCACTCGTTATACCTTCCGGTTTTGAGACATGACTACCCATCTCAGCACTGAAAGTTCGTCTTGCTAAGAAACTATTTATCCATTGCCTTGCCTTGCCATCAATTCCCATGGACTGCAGTTTGACGTCCAGAAATCTGTGTTTCACAGAATCAAACGCCTGGCTGGAGTCCAAGCAGCGGACGGCAATCGATTGCCCTTCACCCAGACGCTTGGTTACCTCATCGATGAACAGTAGGAGATTCGTCAGACAGCATCGTCCTGCCACAAACCCATGCTGAGTATTTGATATGAGGTGGTGTTGAACCAAATGCCTGGAGATCTGTTTCCTGACTATTCGCTCCAGGCACTTACACAGTACTGAAGTCAAGGTAACCGGCCGATAATTTTCGGCCTTTTGCCGGGGCTCACTCCACTGTTGCTCTCCTCCAGTCTCCCGTCACAATTCCTTCTCTAAGTGACTTTTCATACAGCTTCGTCACCGGAGCCTTCGAGACCTCAACCAGAGGCTGAAAGATGGCTGGATGAATTTCATCCGCTACTTAGGCTTTATTTCTATCCTGGGTTTGCAGCACCGTGTACACTTCTCCTTCTCCCACGGTATGTTCGGGTATTGAAAGTGCCTTTGGGACCGCCATTCTTCCCCCTAAATTATCTGCTGGTCGGTTAATGCTGCTGAAGAATGTCAAGAGCTTGTCGGCTTTGTGTTCGTTGCTTATAGCTAGAAGTCCCTGTTCTCCTTCCGAAGTCGCTACACTTCCTGCCATAGGTCTGTGGGATAGCACGTAAGCGCAGAACCGCCTTGGGTTTGTGCGGACCGGCCCTGCTACCGGACGCTCGAAGGCACATTTCTCCACTCTTTGGACCTCTTGAGCTCTGTTCCTAGCCATCTTACAGCTATTTCATGCCCTCTGAATTTTGTACAGCTAGTACGCCGCCCATCGTTGCCTACGAATAACTATAGCCTTGTGGACTTTTGACTTCCACCATGGCGGTAGATTTCTACTGCTAGCCACCTTCAGGGGTGCAAACTCCTCTGTAAGCCCCAGTAGCCCCATCTCGATGGCCTCCCAACTTTCCTCTACGGAGGCGTTTGTGTGACTCGGTGTCCCCTGAACTACCTCCGCTGCCCTCTTCAGTTCACCTATATTGATTCTCCCATATCGCCGAGGTAACACGATTTTCTTCGGCGCCTAGCTAAGTCTTAGTATGACCCTCAGGACTACATGAACACTTTTACCCAGTGGCTCTTCCCACTTAAATTCTTTATCGTCCTGACGGTGCCGCTTCGTGATTAAATCAAAGAGGTGGGTGCTGCCCACCTCTGTGTCTAGTAGCCTGAGTCACCTGGCGCATAAGTGCATGCAACTGGAACCACTATCGAAGCTCTTCCCCTTTGGCCCCGTTAGCGCAATCTCGTTTTCACATGAAAATTTCTGGTAAGTTGAGATCCCTTAATAAGACGAACTCCGTTGTCTGTGCCAGCACTGCGTCCAGCATTTGCAAAAGCTCGACGTCTTCCTCATCCGTTGCTAGCGATGCAGTAGATATAGATAATGCATACAATCAGCACCTCGATCCTGATGAAGCAGGATCTGGCCAGTGGAAAAACAGGGACCAAAATGGACGGGGACTTCTAGTAGCCTATGTCCGTCCGTAAAAGTAGTGCTGCTCCGCCCCCTGCCTCCCATCTGTTTTATCTTGTCTGTAGGTAGCGTGCGTCTCGGTCCTTGACCAAGCCAGAGCGGCTTCCCGTATACATAAACGTCTGAAGTGCTATCAGCTGCTTTGAGCAGAGAAACATGGTTTTCTGAGAAAAGGTTCATGTCTGATTAACTGGTTAACTGCTGGTGAAAGTTGGTCGAACGCCAAGGCCGAGGGAAATAGAAATCTGTGGTTCACGGAATCAAATGCCTTGCTGAAGTCCAAGTAACAGACCGCAATCGATTGCCCTTCGTCCAGACGCTTGGTTACCTCATCGAGGAACAGCAGGAGATTCGTCAGACAGGATCGCCCTGCCACAAACCCATGCTGAGCTTGTGGCAGGGCGATCCTGTCTGACGAATCTCCTGCTGTTCCTCGATGAGGTAACCAAGCGTCTGGACGAAGGGCAATCGATTGCGGTCTGTTACTTGGACTTCAGCAAGGCATTTGATTCCGTGAACCACAGATTTCTGGACGTCAAACTGCAGTCCATGGGAATTGTTGAAAAGGCAAGACAATGGATAAGTAGTTTCTTAGCAGGGCGAACCTTTAGTGTTAAGGTGGGGAGCCATGTTTCAAAACCGGAAGGTGTAACAAGTGGGGTGCCACAGGGCTCGATGCTCGGCCCTCTGCTCTTCTTCATCTTCATCAACGACCTAGCACGTGGGCTTACAAACCCCACCTTTATGTTTGCCGATGACGGCAAGATAGCTAGAGTAGATATAGAACTTGACGTGTTAGCAGTACAAAACTGGGCACGCAAATGGGACCTTCCACTAAATCTCACCAAGTGTCAATGCTTGACCACAAATACAGGGGCTAGTGAGAATAGTGTGGGTTCGTTACAAGTGGTCTCGCAGGTCAAAGACTTGGGCGTTATAATGGACAACAGCTTCAAGCCGTCAAAGCAGTGCACCTCAGCAGCCAATACGGCCAGGAGAGAACTCTTTCGAGTTAGATCCATTATGTCGTGTAGAGAGCCGGAGATTTTCGTTCCGATATATCAGGCCATAGTTAGGCCGCATATGGAGTACTGCGTGCAGGCCTGGGCACCGTACTACCAGAAAGATATCGACTGTCTGGAGAAGGTGCAAGGGCTAGCCACTAGAATGGTGGCTGGGCAAAGGGGGTTTAACTACACAGAGCGTCTCCGTGCCCTAGACCTATTCTCGATGGAAAGACGGCGCATTCGCGGGGATTTGATAGGAACCTTCAAGGTAACGAAGGAACTGTCAGGAATAAGTCGAGAAGACCTTTTTTCTCTGATCCCCGAGAGAGGCACAAGGGGGCATAGCCTTAGAATACAAAGGAAACATTCGAGGCTCCAAATTAGGGTGAAGTACTTCTCAACTAGAGTGGTATCCCATTGGAATAAGCTCCCGGAAGAGGTCATAAATACCACAACAGTGAAGGCCTTCAAGAAAGCAGTAGACCTATGTTGGGTGGCAGTATACCCCGAGTTATGTTAAGCAGCTTTTAGGGTCAGATGCAATTTACTTATTGTTTCCACCTTAGTCTGCCAGGGCTGATACTGCACAAAATTTCTGCCTTTCAGAAAAAGAAAATCACGCAGTGTTGGGAGCTACGGAAACGCGCCGACAACACAGCTATCTGGACACACAATTGGCTCTAGCCACACCAAGTCCTGTGCAAACTGAACTGAACTGAACTGAACTGACTTGAACTATAGACTGCGCTACACCTGCGGGCCTCAGCGTGATACTTGGAGTTAAACTTTTTGTGGATCTTGTTTTCACTCCACGGATGTCGGACGTTTCCAAGATTGATACTCTACCCCCTTTAGGTTCAAGCTACCATGCTGTTCTTCACATACACTGGAGGCGTGGAGTCCAAAAATCGCCTAGTCGACACTGCGGACCAAACGTTTGACGTATAAACTTTGAAGATATGAAAGAGGCGGCGCCGACTGTGATATGGAAGCAAGACGGTCCTAAAAATATGGATACAGCCAGTGGTCGTATCCGCGACGGGGTCCTGCAGCTGGTTGATCGCTTCGCTCCACCCCACCGCCAGCGTTCTCATGCGCATAGTCCTCCGTGGTTTGATAGAGCACTTCGATGCCTGATTCGCAAGAAAAACCGGGCGTGGCAAAGGTATCGAGAGACTAAAGACGGCTTCGCTGTGCACAGACAGAAAAAGAATCATCTATGAAAACGATCAAGCGAAGCAGGTTTGGGGAGAGGCTGACAGCTGACTGTGTAAAGGCACCTAAACGGTTGTTCGCATATCTCAGACGCCGCACAAGAGCGACGCAGAGCATACTAAACCTTGGTTCAGGCTGAGATCATCGCTGACTCTGACGAGGCTAAGGCTGATGTCCTGGCACGGCATTATGCTTCAGTGTATGCAACGGATCCTGCAGCAACCCGTCCGCCTGGTTCGCCATTTTCGGAACCCGTCAGCGTGCCTTGTTATTTTCATGTGGACGAAATTACGGCACAACTACGATCTCTCAAGTCTCTCTAACCAGTCGGCCCTGATGGGATCCACCCTCTGGTGTTAAGTGAACTCGCCGGCATCATTGCCTCGCCAATCACCAGGTTGTTCAACACCTCGCTGGAAGCAGAGCAACTACCGGATGACTGGAGAGCCGCTTTTATTGTTCCACTGTTCAAAGGTGATGACAAAACTTCGGCTGTTAGTTACGGTCCTTTGAGTCTAACTTGTGTCGCCTGCAAGATCATGGACCGTCTCATAGCAAGGTAGGTGCAGAAACACATGGAAAAAATCACCTGTTCAGTTCCCAACAACATGGTTTCCGGAAATCCCGATCCTGCTTGCTCGTGAGCGCTGGGCTGAAGCGAAGGCTGAGGGACATTCCACGGACGTCATCTCAGTGAACTTCAGGAAAGCCGTTGATAAGGTTCCACATGATCTCTGTCGGAAGCTCAGATTAATAGCAATAGCTGCTCCCTTGCTAAGATGGACTGAAGACTTCTTAAGAAGACGGCGGTTTGCTGTCAGGGTCTCAACAACCATCTCCAGGTGTTACTCAGCGACCAGCGGTGTTCCGCAGGGGTCTGTTCTTGAACCGTTATTTTTTCTCATTTACATAAATAACCTTCCCTCAGTTTTCTCATCCCATCGTCTCATGTATGCAGATGATCTGAAACTGGCGCGCACTTCGTTCGGATGGAGATAGCCATATTTTACAGGAAGATCTAAGTGGGCTTCTGCGTTGGTCCTTTCAGTGGATGCTGTCACTAAATCTGTCGAAGTGTGTTCGTATGCATGTGGGTCGCTCTCAGCTGTCAGTGAGTTACCGCCTGTCTGGGAGCCTGCTCCGGACAACAGATTGCAAGCGTAACCTCGGAGATCTGGTGTCTTCCTCGCTGAAAACCAAAGGTCAGAGTGTGTGCTTCCGCTTGGAATATCCTTGGCCCGACTCGTCGATCGTTTGAAAACCTACCGTAGGATGCTTTCCGTACGCTGTATACTTACCATGTACGTCCTAGACTCGAATATGGTGGTGCGGCTGCTTATCCATGTACAACTGCAGAAACAACCAAGTTAGAAAGAGTGCAGAGTTCTGCTATCCGTCTCATCTCTGGACTACGCGGAGTCAATTACAACGGAAGTCTTGAAGCAACTGGTTTGTTTCCAGTAACCCATTGGCGGATGCGCGGTGATCTCATCTGCATCCGTCGTATCATTCGCGCTGATCTGTGAACAAAGTTGCAAGCGGATTTTCCGCTCCGTGGGCCATGTCGTATGCGTGGGCACTCAGCGAAACTGAAGATGCATTCTACTGGCGGTGTTAGTCTACCGCTTGTCTGGGAGAGCCACAAACCTTTGAAATTCTTTACCTGCTGATGTGTTGGAAGAGGTAAACGACAAAGCACTCGAAAAGAAACTTGACCAGTCTTTGTTGGGGTTACATCGTTCTACTCACTCTTGAGTTCATGCTAACGAGTAGATTGTGACGAGGCTTATACGGATGATTTCCGCTATCGCTACTATGACGAATGACGTCATTTTTGTGAACTTTGGTAAGGCGTTTGATAAAGTTACTCATGATAAGGGGTTGCCATCGGCATTTCCGGGTTCATGCTTCACTGGATTGAGGACTTCTTGGTCGAAAGAACCTTTTCTGTGAGAGCTGAACAGTCCCAGTCCGCATGGTATCCGGTCAGCAGTGGCGTGCCGCAGGGCTCCTTGCTAAGACCCGTTTTTTCTAGTGTTTGTGACCCTTGTATCACAACCGCTCCAAAACCGATCGGTTTCAAAGCGGTTTTCGGTCGGACGGTTTGTGCTATAGTGACGACCGGTTTTCGAGCGGTTTAAAACCGATCCTACGAAACGCCGGACATACTTTCATTATTTCTTATTTTTACTATTCATTTATTAACTACTATTATCTTCCACTTCCCTCAACTTACGTCTCCATTTATTCACTCTTCTCATTATTACGGCGAAGTCATTTCGACAATATTTTCCCTTCCCACTTTTACAGTTCGTAAAAGAAACCACTTATAAAATGGAACATGAAATATATTGGAATGAAAAGAGGAACGTAGAACTGTGTGCAGTTATGCAAAATGTGTACAGGGTCGCCGTAATCTGGCAATCCATTTTCGACCTGTGGATCAAAAGACAAGTAAAAACATGAGGTGAATTTGTGTGCACGTACGAAGACGAACAAATTATCTGCAATAAGCAAATCGACGGAAAGAAAAGTGCGTTCGACATGTATAAAAGATTGCGTCTGTTGTCCGAATTAAACTTGTTTTTCTGGAAACGGATTGTATATGGACACGTACGTTTTAGATATTATGTTAGCTGAACTGAAAATATAGCGGAATATTTATGTTGAACATGAACCATATATGAATGGATAGTGTTCTTATGTTTCATACCATGGCTGAAGTACTAACGAAATACCGCGCTGTGGCGGTAGTGATGCATATTAAATGAAACCTTACCTTTTCTTCCGGCGACCCACCGTTCAACGTGCTTGTCGGTGTCATCAACCTGTAGCGGTTGCCATCTTCATTCGTACTTTTACCACGTTTATTGTTTAACTGAAAGCGCGGTTGCCATTTGACCGTTGCTCTTGCGCACGCTCCCAAATACACGCTAGCCACTATCTCTCCCAATCGCCTTGTCGTTCTCACGGGTCGTGGAGAATACTGTTCTGGGTAACATATTCGTGCAGTGCCGCACGTTAGAGTAACGTGCAGGTGGTCCACGCAGTACAAAAGACCGAAGCACGCGTTTACTAAGGAAACCGCGAAGTAAGATCTAATCAACCTTACAAACCGACAAATCTTTTAAGAGTAGATCTGCGTACACCGCGTTTATGTTGACGTATATATTTACAAATGCCGATTTACCTTTGATGGTGTTAGTAATATGGATTTGTGATACGGGTTTTCATCCTGTAAGATTCGTTTTTCCATCGTCATTACGCGTAGACAATAGACAATCGTGTTATCGCATGATGTAACGTACTCATTGCGTCCACACGATCCGTTGCGACACTGGACGTTGCCGTCACAGACGTAGAAACCTCCAACTGTTCCGCTGATGAACTTGGTTCCTCGACTGTTGTTGAATCTGTCTGCACAGCTCCTTCAATAACATCTAACAGGTCTGAAAGCAAACGTACAATACACCTAATGGCTTTTGACTATCATACATAGTCGTTAATCCATTATATGTTCATCGAAGTTCCATGCACATCATGGAATAACCCACATATATATCCATTCATCATCATGTGATAATTAAGAACCGAACTGAAGTAGTACCATTCGCAATGAACCCAGTATAGCTCCTGCCCGAACTACGCGCAATTGAAGGTCAAAAATACCGACTGGATGGGCTCACACTCGAACCTGTGTTCTGCGCAATCGTATTGTACACAGACATGCAGATGCAATAAAACAACAGGAAGTACTGTCACTAACAATCGGCACACATCAACATCGTACAGCGTTCAACAGTAGGGCAAGATTTACTGATCACTGCCTCTCTCACCATGTTGCACATTGGATTAGAAAGTATGAATATACAAGATGGATAGAAAGTGGATCTGCGAGGGTAGGAAAAAGAAAGAGCGCCCTAGTAGCCAACACACGCAATACACAGTCTAACTGTACAAACGCACATTGATCAATCATTCCGATTAGACAGAAAGTGACAAAAAAATCGCCACTGCTCACGGTTCGCTGCCATATCCTTCAGTGTCTCCAGCCAACTAGTTGAGGGATCTTTTGGACCCCAACGACGAAGACGTAAAACGCCTGCTTTTCCAAAGTTTGTTGTGAATTTTCTTATTCCTCATTGCCAAGTTATCTGTTGACCTCCACGTGGTTTCTTCCACTCCCTAGGAGGAACGGAAAACAGGGCACGGTACGGTAGGCGTTTGCCATTTGTAACACGTGCCCTAGCAAACGAAGTCTACTAATCTGGATACACTGTGATAGAACATTCCCTGAACCGGTACCCAATACTTAATTCCCGACTTCAGTATTGCTTACTCGGTCATCCCACCCAATCTCAGCGAGACTACGCAAGCATCGATGGTCAAAAACCTGAAAACGACGAATATCTTCCACACGCATACCCCAATTCTCGCAACTATACAACAAAACTGAGCGCACCGTGGCACAGTACACACGACCTTTCAACCAGTGAAAAATCAGGTCGCCGCCACAGGTGCTTCAGTCCGGCGTATGCCCCTCGAGCCTTGGGTATACGCGTGTTCACCTCTACTACTGTGCTCCTATCCGTTGTCACCCTGCTTCCGAGGCAACCAAGGCGGTCAACAATTGTTAGTTCCTCCCTATCGAACATCAAGCTCGGAACAGTTGACGTCTAGTCTTGCAACATCACTTTGCACTTTGAAGGTGCTAAAGGCATGCTGAATGGAGCTACAGCTCCTTCAAGTCTTTCTTGTGCACGCTGCGCATGTTCAGTGCATTCGAACAAGCAGACAAGGTCGTCTGCATAATCTAGGTCACACAGTTTCTCTCTATTTCCTTGTTCAATGCCGAAGTTAAACAAGAATGGACCAATGGGCCATCCTTGTCGAACACCATTCGTCGTTTCAAACCGACTGCATAGTTCGCCGTAGACCCTTGCGCGGCCAGAAGAATGAGATTACAATGATGTCAGTAGATTCACGAACTTCTGAGGCATATCTTCCCGGTGAAGAGTATTGAATGGCGCTGTCTGGTCAACTGAATCGAAGGCGCCTTTCAAGTCGAGTAAAACCATTATCGTCAGTCGACGGTGTGTGTGTGTGTGTGTGTGTGTGTGTGTGTGTGTAACACTCCTCTAGTAACTGTTGAAGAGTAAGTATCGGGTCGATGCATCCTCGACCTGAGCGGAATCCAGCCTGTTGTTCGTGGGCGTTCTTCTCGCGAGCCGGTGTCATACGACGCAGCAAAATCGGGGCTACCACGGTGACTATTGGAATTAAGCTAATCCTACGATGAATACCACATTCACTGCGTATTCCCTTCTTGAAGATGGGTTCAATCAATGACTCAACCCATGATAGCGGAATACGTTCCTCCTTCCAAACGTCACAAAGCAAGGTGGTAAATGATTTTGCCAATGCACCACCACTCATTTTGAAAAGAAATGAAGGGAGTTCGTCAGGACCGGCCGCTTTTTCTCGCTTTAGTAATCGAATGCACGACTCTACTTCTACTTTCGATGGGGGCTCAAGTGATACCTCCCAAGGAATCGCAGTTGTTGACACAAGAGTAAATAGGTTAGTGCGCGACCAGCTAAACTGCTCCTTGAAGTATTCGTCCCAAAAGTTAGGCATTTGCTGTTTGCCATGAAGGGGTTCTCCATTTCTATCGCATATCGTTTCGCTGACCAGGGTTCGCCGTCCACCGGTGTCACAAATAAGTTTGAACAGTCTCTGACTGTTACCTGAAGCAGCTGCTATTTCCCTTTATTTGGCTACCTTGACCCACCAATTTCCGCGATCATTCCTAAGGCTTTTCTTAACTTGGCATTGTAGATATCTTCGTATCTTATTCATCTCCTTACGGTTCGAGAGCTGACGCTTTTGCCCTATAACCTGATCGACTCTTGCGAAATCCAGTGTCTTTGATGGACATCGGATCTGGGACCACAGGCAAAACCTGCTGCTACGTGCATTGTCTGCTGGATATGAGCCCAGTGCGCATCTACATTACTGTTCGTCGTAGATCCTACCTCATGTGCTAACTTCTGCTCATAACGGGTGTGGACTTCTGGATTAGACAAACGTTGCACGGCTAACTGGGTTTGCGGTTTTCGTCGATGACCATGGAGCTGGAGAGACGATCGCACTAAAACTAATGCATGGATAGACTCTACGTACGCGGACTAGTAGGGTCTGCAGTTCTGAACAGAACTGCGCCACCAGTAGATTACTGCGATATGATCAATTTGACTCAAAGTACCTGTAGAGTTAGAGCGCCATGTCACTGTGCGGCGCGAGCTGTTTCGGAAATTCGTACTAGATAGGAATAACCGATTGTCTGCACAAAACGGGATAAGCCTATCCCTGTTATCTGTGCGCTGGGCGGGTAAGGCACAACAGCCACTTAAACAAGCTTCCGCCGTACTAAGTTTGCCAACTTGTGCATTGAAGTCACCAGCTAGCACTACAATGTCAGAACCTTTACTGCTGCGAACGAGGGTAGCGAGTTCACCATAGAACTCATCTTTCTGCGCGTCTGAGCTGCAGTCCGTTGGGGCGTACGCCGAGATCACGAACAAATTGCGCTTAACACAACTATCCTTTCGAACGCCGACTGACCCTTGGAGTCTCACAGCACATAAACGACTGTTAACCGGAATCCAGTCTAATAGGGCAGCCTCAGCCTTGTCAGTCAAGACAATTCCTACACCACGTTGACCCACAGCTCTAGCTGCTTCGTCTCCTGAGGTGCGCAGAATATACCTCGATGAGATACCAGGAGCAGTTAGCTGAATTACATTGCTCGAATCCTGGATACGCGTTTCGCTTAAGCAGCAAACATCGATCTTCAGAGAGTTCATTGTGAGGGCTAGGCACGCCTGCTGAACGGCCTGCATGAGTATACGCACGTTGAAGGAGCCTGGATTAAGTGGCTGACGGGGCTTGAGGAAATGTGAGTTACCAGACAGAGGATTATTCCCGACACTATTTGACAATGAACCGTTGCGAGTATTGAGCGTGTTATCAGTAGGAGCATTATGGGTGGATAGATAGAGAGGTTGAATAAAAGAGAGGGAACTCTGAGCAGTAGCCCACTTATCACTACCCACCCCGCTCGATGCAATGGGCAGCGATGTCCAGATTATTCTGCGCGACGACCGATGTAGTATGGAATTCTTTCTATTCGGGCAGTTCATGAGAGATGTTGGACCGGAACTACTAGGGTGTCCAGCCACAAAGCAGGAGAACGATTAGGGTTCTCAACCAAAGCCTTTAGTTCTAACAAGAACCTATCCGCAAGGCATCGGGGTGGTTGAGTGGAGGTCCATTTGCTTGGATCAGTTATTCTTCCACTAGTTTTACCGATGGTGTTGCCAGCTCAGGTCGACCCTGAACCTGGAGGACCAGGATACTGGACTTTGTCTGGCCTCTACCCATTGATCCATCAGGCATGATTGTATCTCCGGCTTGAGAAAACCATCCTGTATCGCTGTTTGGGTCATAGAGGTACGCAAGCCATCACACCACGTCAAGGTGCAGTCTCGTCGTGATGGGAGAGACAGTGGTGTCTTTTTCTTATTACATGCTTGCGCATGAGTACGGTGGAAGGGGTTTATCCCACAAAGGCTCACTGCCCTAATAATTAACTGGCAAGGTGACTCTGAGACTTGGAGTGATCGAGAATTACGTTAAGTTCCAATGGGTCAAGTGTGGTAACGAGCTGGATGGCAGTGGATCACTGTCTACCACCAAAGAAACCGGTTATGGAGAGGATTCAAACCTCTGACCTCCGAGGTGGTAAACGCACTGAACCATTCGACCACAACTAGTGATACGTGTCCCCCAGGTATCCTTATAGTGTTGTCACAACTGTTCGTGTACTCCCGCTATTCTGATCCCCAGTTGAGTTCGCGTAAAAGGCAATCATAAAAGACGCCTTCCTGAATACTTGATTATTCGACCTGATAAATGACCCGTTCACCGCTTCAGTTGACGGAAAAATATTCATCTCCTTTGTAGTTTGATGAAATCACTACTAAAACGTGCCCTCCAGCAAACAGTTCCGTCGATAAAAACCAATCGGAACAAATTGACCAAACCTGGCGCAAAAAGTACGTTTTCGTCAACCTGTGCAAAGACTGTACTTTTCTCAAATTTCTTGCTGTACAGAAAAGTCCGATTTGTATAAGAATCGAAAAGAAGGTCATCTCAAACGGTTACGGAATGAACGATTGCAAAAATTCCGGGATAAGAATCAGAGTTGGAAAACCATCCGTAGTCCGAAAAGTAAGTCGTATTTGTGTCACATACGAGATTTCCCGCGAGAATTATCACTAAATGTTGATGTTAGTCCGTCACCCCCAAACTGAGAACAAGACAGTATGTTGTGTGATGGTTTGCGTTCCCCCGTTAGCTCACGTACCATAAAACATGGCTCACTTCGAGCCGGAAAGGTCGATGGGCAACGGTCAGATACCCTGGAAGTATGCGTCCAGTTTTTCCCGTGAACAGAAACAGAAAACTATACTAGTATCGAATGAAATGAATAGTAATTCGTAGGTTGCAGCTCACTGTATTCAATCTTTGACTGCCCTCTGGTTCACAGCATCTCACACAAACTCTGAAGTGTTATTTTCACCGACTTCTAGCATTGCCACAATGACTTCGATAATCTTCGTATCTCTTCTATTAACAACAGCCGCTGTTCTGAGCTGTATCTTAGTGAACAAAAGACGCAGTTTCCATGCTACAGGCTGCGTACAAACATTGGCACATAAAAATTGTATGTATGTCAGCATATTTGTAGACTACTGCGTTTTTTCCACGATGCTATTCTTATGCTCTCTAAAAGTTTACCGCTACTGGTCATTTCATTTTGCAGAGATGTTTGATTCGAGAGTGAGTGTTTACGTCTGCACCCTTGATTGGTACTTCTTTTGTGAAAGAATGGTTCCCTAAATGCCTTACTCCTTTGACTACTAGCTGAGGTCAAACCCAAATAGAATATTGGGTACCAGTTCAGAGAATATTCTGTCAGCAAATCCAGGTTAGTAGACTTCGTCGGTGTATAATATTTTTTTATTACATGCTTGTGCATGAATGTAGTGGAAAGGGTATATACCTCATAGCCACGAAGGCTCACTGCATTACTGGGGATAACCGGCAACCAGACCCTGAGAAATGGAATGGAGAACTACATAAAGCCCCAATAAGTCAGGTGTGGTAACGATCCGGACGACAGTGGAATGTTGCTACCATGAATATATATATATATATATATATATATATATATATATATATATATATATATATATATATATACAACGATCACCGGTCTTTGGAAGGCGTAACGATGCTCTAACAGCTGTCGGAGGGTGAAGATTTGACCAATGCATCCATTATCGGTACGAAACCCAGCCTGTTCCTCGCGAGCTTGCTTGTCACGCGTGTTGTACAACCTCTGATGAATGACAGGTGGTAACAGCTTAGACACTATCGGGGTTAGGCTTATACCCCTGTGGTCAGCGCAGTCACTGCACAAGCCCTTCTAGAAGTTGAGGACAGCGATCGAATCCTCATACGAGGAGAGAACTTTCTCGGAGTGCCAGACCTAGGAGAACGAGGCTTGAAGTTTCCTAACGAGCTTCATCCCACGACATTTAAATAGGGCTGAGGAAAGCCCATCGAAACGCTGGCGCTTTGGGACATCCTAGGGGTTGGATTTCCTTACGGATCTCCGCCTCAGAAGATGGATCTGTCAAAACAGACCACAGAACGTGTGCCGGAACACCTATGGAGAGGCTGATGCTGGGAGCCGTCTAAGCTGGTTTCAAGTGCTCCGCTCACCGTGCAAGACGTCGCTGCAAACTGTGGATAGGCGAACCGTCAGCTTCGAAGATCGTTTCGCTCACACCTAATAGCTTCCTACCGGTGACTCGGATGAGATGAAACAGTTTGCGGGAATAATCCACAGCGGCAGCATGTTCCATCTCTAATGCTTTTTGAGACTACCAGATTTCGCAATCTCTACACAGAATTGCGTTGAGTTCACGTCTCGTTGTGAGCCTCACTGCATTATGCTCACTACCAGTCTGGATGGACTGGCGTACCTAAAGAAGGCTCAGAGACTCAGCAAAATTCCAGGGTGTAACGACACGACGAGTCAGGCCACAACCCACCTCGTCAGCAGAATACAAAGCACTCCTAATGAGCGATCAGTGCTGGTTGGTGTTATCTGGTGGCGTTGATTCTAGTTTTCCATCTAGAACATTTCGGAAAGTTGAGAGGCAAGACGGATTAGACAGCATATCGCAGTCTAACCCCTTGTGCATCGTACGTTCGGCACGCCCACTGAAGCACATGGATAGCTTGGTGCAGGTTAACGCGTGGTCGGAGTTAATGGAAGTGCTCAAGTACGACCGGCAGTGTTGTATACAGCCCCACCATTTATAGCTAATCGCGATGTGGTCTATCTGGTTCCGTTTCTGACTCGAAGAGGGCGGATGCCACGTGGCATACCGGCGATTAGGACGTCTTAAGTTCTTAGTGGCGAGAAACAGGCGGTGGTCTGAACACAGAGCCAATAACAGTTCTCCGTTTTCTGAACTACAGGAATCGAGGCCAGTGGGCCTCCCGAATGCACCTCGTTTGAAGATAGCTGACCGACTCTAGCATTCATGTCTCCAGCTAAAATCACAATCCCACCCCGTCTTGCCTTACGTAGGAGGTCGTGTAACTTTTGGTAGAAGACATCTTTGATTACATCTGGGTTGCAATCTTTAGGGGTATAAGCCGAGACGACAAACAAATTGCGTCAATCGGGACGGCGTTTGACTACTTTGCGCGAACCTCAGTCTCACTACGCACAATCAACTGTCAACTGGGATCCAGTCAAGTAGAGCAGCCTCAGTCCTCTCACGGAGAGCTACACATACGCCAGAAAGACCAGCCACCGTGGCCTCGTGGTCTCCAGACAAACACAAGCGAAACTTTACAGGTCTAGATGAGGGCATCAATCGAATGATCAAGCTGGAGTCTTGGATACGAGTTACTTGAATACAACACACGTCGATGGCAAGGGTCTTCGGCGTACAAGCTAAACACGCCTGTTGTCCTATGCGCATAAGCGTTTGTACAGTAAATGTGACCAGTTTAAAAGCACTCTGGGAGCGAAGAAGAGTATTAACTGATGGAAGCGGATCCAGTGAGACTTGGACATTAGACGAAGGAGGACGCGAGAAAACAGCAACAGGACTTCGCTCACAGATACTACCGCAAGTACGGCCGACTGCAGCTCCTGAAGAATATGAAAACATGACTGTACGCCAATACGTTGTGGGCCTAAACAGATCAACGTGTGTGCGCGGTGTGAGAGCATCAATGTCGGCATGTGTTTGTCGAGAATAACAGATCCATCGGTTTCGTTGTTGTTGACGTTGTGAGCTATTGTACTACTCGGTCGCCCGGTCCAGTTCATACGTCCTTCGGATGATGCCAAATATCTTGGGTGCCCGGCACACCCCTGCGCCTAGATACCGATGAGCATAGTGTTTTGCCCTTCATACGTCATCCATGGTTGGTTTGGAATCGCGGTTTAGCCAATGCCCTTAAACTGACCTAGTCAGTCAATCCGGTGGAGAGCGCCCGGTGATCGCCTTCGCCCTCACACTTTTGTGAAAACACCTCCTCCACGAGAAGGCAGCGTGTAGGACTTCCTCAGCAAAAGCTATATGGGACGCGCGGTCATTTGGGAGCATTTCGAGAGGCGTTCAGGGCGAGTAGCCAACCCGGAGTCTGAGACACCAACCGCCGGTCATACTGAAGCGTTTTGGAGGCCGTTAGGGCGCAAGATACCATGTACGGGGCTAGCCGCAGAACCGTCTCGCGGTCTTCCGGAGTCATGATAATCGACAGATCCTCTGGTACAAAACAACAGTGGAGTAAGTTTGCCTAGTATCGCATCTAAACTTCTCGCTGGTGTTATTCTCTACCGCTGATCTAACGCTCGCGAACAGTGCTCTCACAAGAACTAACCTTGGCTTAGGTACGATCGAGGTTGGGCTGATCACACTTTCCATGAACCCACGGCTTGTTTTTCTTGATTTACAAGCAGCGTTTCACTCAGTCGGTTGCATACTTTTCTGTCGCTGCCTCTTTTTGAGCGATATATCAGCGAAATTCATTTCCATCAAGTCCCTGTTGATGAATAGACGAAGCCAAATTCAGAATTACGGCGATCTTTCAGCCGAGATCATTACGAGACGGGTGTTTGTCAAGGTTGCTCCTCCTCGCCTCTTCTCTAACTTCTTAATCGATATGGTCCTAGAGACCGCTCTTTTTATTATGTAAGGATAACGGTGTTTCACTTTTTCCGCGAGGAGAAGTCGAACCTTGAATATGCGGATAAAATCGTCTTTCTAAATGAAGATTCAGCTAAGCTGCAAGCCTTTATAGACCGTTTGAACAACTGCGGATCAATGTTTGCTATGCCTTTTGTACCTTCTAAGTGCTAGATGTTGTTACAGGACCGAGTTGATCCAACAGCTAAACTTCCGATATCAGTTGAAACTATAAACCAAGCAGATATGTTATCTAAGCAGTGACATTTCATCCGGAATTCCGATATCGGATGAAATGTCTTCGGGTATACAGAAGGCTTGTTTGATATTTGCTACTATCAACCATCTGTGGCGTCGATGTGACATTCGATCATCTATCAAGGGTCGAGTGTACGCTGCAGCAGTCAGGCCAGTTTATCTGTATTGTTTGGAGACATGGCTACTGAGGGTAAAGGATATACAAAGATTGTCGGTATTCGAACACCGATATCTTCGTCACATTGCTAGAATATTGTGGTAAAATCATATCAGCAATGCTGAGGTTAAGCACAGAGTATTAGGGACACGAACCAAATCATTGGATGAAACACTGAAAATCACCAGATGGTTGCGACATGCGTTGCGCATGGCCCCGGATAGGATTTCTGGGTGCGCAGTGTTCGCTGAATCGCAGAAGAAAAGTATGAAGACATTACCAGTGGAGTTGACCATGTAGGGCGTGTTAAGCTTCCTGGGTGGGGTTCAGTAGATCCATAAACTCACTGGTTTGATATATATATCAAAGTGTAAGGCTGGGTGTTGCAACCAGTGGCGTTCTTGTATTCGCAAACAGAACAATCGATCTCCCTGATGATGCAGCCTGTTTCAGTGTTTTTTGGTATGCCTGATTTACTGCACTCATTATACCAGTAATACGGAAACAGGTAACAAATAGTGGAAAGTGAATAAAGACAAACTGCTTTTGTTGACTGTCTTACCGCACTCATTTTTGTAATTTTTGTTCTTAATGGCATCTGAGGATTTCCTAAGCACGCCGCACCGCACTTGTGTCACTGTCTTCGGTTCTGAGCGATGTCCGTTAACGTATATAGCCGGCGGCATTTCTTATCCCTTGTGCCCCAACCATAATGTCGGTACGCATCAATTAAGGCCAGTGTTGACATCAGCTTCTCCATAACCACACGCCAAGTCATGGTCTGGCCGCCACGTCGCCTTTTCCAATCATACCCGGAAAGTGCAAATAGTGCTCGGAATGATAGGCGATAAGACGTGCCCGGGCCACGGGATGCGGCGGTATAGTGAATACTTCTTCCAGAGGGCGGCCATCCGCACCCAGCGCACGACGACGAACTGCATCGTTGCTTACACGGTGTTCCCACCAAACACGAGCAGTGCTTCGGATACATCGGTATTCGCATACGGGAATCCGCCGAGCGTCTTTGAACGAGGTGGCCTACTCTGGACTGGGTGACCGAGTAGTACAACAGCCCCCAGCACCTCGGATGACTTATATCGACACGGCTGCATTCATGGTTAAGCATGATTCATCATTACTTCAAGTGCCTGAGTCCTTCCCCATAATCCGGTTGACACTTGTGACTGTGGGCCTTTGTTTCTCCAAGTCTACTGAGTCGTGCGCGTGTAATGGAAACAACACGCGCTATTCTGCGACACAATTTGTTACATGTTGATTTCGTTGGTCATTTCAGTGGAAAAGACCGGATTGCTTCGCAGTACACGCCTCGCGGAGCTTTTTTTTCCTCGGATAAATTAACTCGCGTGACATCGGGGACAACTATCAATAAATTACTCTCACAATCCTTAATTTACTTCATATTTCCGATTTTTTCAAAGTTAATGCGCTTTCCGTGTTTTTTCAAAATGATTATTATTAGTATACAGATTGATTTGTTATGATTATCGGCGCTTCACCTACGCATAAATTCTTAATGTCCCCTGTTTCATAACCTGACTTTGACAGAACATAAAAAACGTCGTCCCGCAGAGAGTGTTCTACCCAAAGTTCCCATCTCCTTGTCTGAAGATGCAAAATTGATTGCTCTCGGGAGAAAAATCATAGACTGCCGGCGCTCACTGATGGGAGCCAAACAAACACAAGCACAAATGAAGGAGATGGACAGCATCTTATTTCGTGATCTGGACATGGATGTCAAAGATATCATTTGCTCATGACCTGTGTCAAATATTCCATTGTGAATACAATGTTGTGTATTTATTTCATAGTTTTGACACCTAATCCTAAGATGGATGAGCAATTTTCTTAGACCATGTCCTGTTTTCAGGTGATGCGGACACTGGGGGCCGGATCAACTAGCTACGGCCACGTTTACTTTGTCCTTCTCAATTAGACTTTTTCGTAATTTGGTCTTTTTGTCGGATCGTCATGCGATTTTTGTTGTTCTCCTCGGTATATAGCCGAGGAGTCGGTTACGGATGGCATAGTTAAATGCTACCGGGCGCGTTTCCAGGTCGCGGGTAGGACAATGACAACCATCGTGGTCAGCCGAGAGTAACGAAGCGCCAGTTCTGTTATTAAGCGGCTGTGGACGACCAGCGGTGATTTCTCAAGAGCGTGGTGGGTTTTCGTTGGGCAACAAACTGCTTCACTATAACGCATCCACATAGGTCATCGTGACGTGAAAATATGGCCCACGACAAAATGAGCCTACTGCCTCCGGCATTCATGAAGAAGCGAATGAACCGATAAATGGTCTTTCCAAATAGCCCTCTCCCAAGGATATGTTGGGCATCCAAAAGGCATCAGAACCACTGGTGGTCACCAGCTTCCAACAAGACGAGGTGCCTCCCTCGTGAAAAAGCCGAATGGTATTGAGGGTGCTATTTCGCACCCTGTTTCTTGTTTCTTCGTAGGCTTTAATCTACAACGCGCACATCTTGTCCCTCCCCTCAAAATTCCCAGGATGAACCTCCGTGCGTTGTTAACTGAGGCGGGTAGTGGGTTTGGAAGATGAACGAGGGTGGCCAATCACGAAAACCTAACCAGTGGACTCGGCCATGATAGGCTTGCTGGTTGGGTCAAAGAAATCCGTCTGCTCAGTGGGTAGACATTGGAGGACTTAACTCGGTGTCGCGACCAGTTGCTCTTGTAATCACACACTTCTCATCTAATTGGTACCATTGTTTACAGTTATCCTCTTTTATGTCCGTACCCGTGATTGTTTTTCATTTATGAATGAGCTTTCTGCTGAGAGATACCAACCGAACCGGTGCATAGTTGATGGTTGTTCAAACTAGACCGAATCTTTCCGCGCTGCTTAACCGTTAGGAATTTGATTTACAGTTGCGGGATTAGGCTAACTCACATCAGTGGCTGAGGTACGTAACCACCATCTCCATCTTTCAAATCCTTAAATAATGTCATGGACGTATAACAGTCAGAAGGTCTGCATGCCAGATCGAATATATGAAACAACCAGTCACCAGTGGCCGTACATCCATGGTTTGGCTTGTACTGCCGTCCTGTACGTGTGACCACAGCAACATTGTCCCTCTGTACTTTGCTTTCATTACTCCATGATATAAGAATATGACGGGTATGAGAACGTGTCGACTTATGAAACCGAATCTAGTTAAAAGAATGGTTATCAAATCGAAAATGCCAAATTTCACAGTTTTAAAAGACGATTGGTGTGCGAAATAAACCTTGATTATCTAACCATATCGTAGTTGTAGTGAAATTCACTCAGTACCGGAGATCGTCTTTGTCATAGTTTATTATGTGAGGTTTCGTCCCAGTCGCGCTGCGCATATGCATGTGTTTCGATCTGACCTGTAATCCCGGGAATGCGTACGTTCACACGACCGCAGGGTACTAAAAATAAACTAACCCCGTCACTTTGCGTGGCAATTTTGCACCAGTTGAATGGTCTCCGGCTTATATGTGCAGATAAGCTGTGTCTGTCAGTTGCGTATGAATTGCTGTATCAACCGAGCAGGATACAAGCGTACGAGCTACATAGACTGTCGGAGCAGGCAGGCTTGGGTGGATCGCATCTTGTGTGACTACCTCACCCCAGACCATACGGTCTGACACTCAACGGTTTGTTTCGTACCATATAGCGCCCTTTTATCACTGGCTTTTAGATGACAACAACCCGTTGCCTGGTGGCCTGAGGCGCGCTGATGTTGATTACCAAGAAGAGACAAACAGCTTCTGATGGTAAGCTAAGCGATGATACTGCATGATAAATCGTATACATAAATCAAATCTGCCTATATCGATCAAGTAGATAAGCTATGAAACACGCATAAAAGAATCCACTTTTGTCATCATTGTTAGTACCCGAGGTATAACGCCGGTCGCCCTCTTCACTCAGCGCGTGTCGGGTGATCTGGTATTTGGTGCTCGTCGTCAAGCTGGCTCGGGGATCGTTCTGAGCACGAGAGCTGAGTGTGCAATGCTAGATTGGATTCCAGTCGTTTGTGTGCACTTCGGTTGGACAATTCTGTGGGTATCAACAGCAACAGACTGAAGCGTCGGTACTCGTTCATCGTGCCTGTGTGTGCGCCCACCGATCCCAGTTCCTCTAAGATCAAGGACGAGTTCTACCAAAATTTGTCTGAACTACTTCGAAGCGTGCGTTCAACAGACGCGATGGTCATTTCAAGAAATTTCAACACCTCAGTTGAGTGCTTGGTGTATTCCGAAAGGCACATTGGAGGCCCGTTTGTTATCCTGGCCGATCGCACTAAAAACAGCAATCGTCTCATTCAGCTGTGCTCCTACATGCTCTATTAACAATGCTACGACGCGCCCTGTGCTTCTTGTGTGGCTGAGGTGTCAAGAATGCGAACTGAGCCCCCTCACCTCCGAAGGACTCTTTGTAGGATGCTGGAGCATGAGAACTCTCTAGGAAATTGGAAGGCAGGCAGGGACTATGCGCACACTACACGACTGTCAAGTGGATATTTCCTACTCATCCAAAGTCAGACTAGGTGGTACAGGCTCCCGTAACAACAAGGTTCCGGGCGCAGAAAGCAATTATCGGCTTCATCACAGTGGCCCAGAAACGCCGGCCAGCAAGAAGTGGCAGTAGCCCTCAGTCATTGTGCCAATTCCGCTCTGCTCTCTTGGAAACCGATATCATCAGGAATCGCAGTGGCGCGTTTCAAAGGTCAATCAGTCAACCTTACCCTGGTTGCGACCTGTGCCCCAACCCTACCATCCGATACTAGTGCGAAGGACAGATTCTACGACAGTCTTCAAACGGTGGTGGATTGCATTCCCAAAGAGCATATGCTTACCGTGGCGGGTGACTGGAACGCCTGGACAGGCGCGCAAGATGTTTCCGTATTCTCGGTAAGTTCGGCCTGGGCCAGTGCTGTGAAAACGGCGATAGGCTAATCAATTTCTCCGATTTTAACCGATTGTGCAAGACCAACACACGGTCCCAGCATCCTAGGAGACTTCTCACATGATATTCTAGTGACGGTAGAACAGCTCACCAGATTGACTACATGCTGATCCTGTCGTGGTGGATCTCGTCAATAGAAGACCGAAGATCGTACTGCTGCGCTGTGGCAAGCAACAAGGGAGGATCAGATCACGTGCTGGTACGTGCGAAGCTTTATCTTCGCTTAACGACTCGAATAAAAACAACTCCCGAAGCGCGTCACCGTGGAACTGCTAAAATCCCGGGAGAAAACGGGAGCTCTAGCAAAGGAGATTCAGCTGCGGTTGTCAATCGATGCATCTACCTCACCACACGACAGACCCGGCCGACTTGCTGTGGGGTAAACTGAAAGTAGCAGTACATCAAGGCGCAGTGGGCGACTTAGGATTTACGAAATACCACTATAAAGACTGGAAATCTGAGGATACCGTCCGTCTCTCCACTTTAGCTAAAGATGCCCGTTTATGTGGTCGTCCTAAATATCAACCCCTCAGACTCAAGATAACCCGCTCCGATGCAGTCACTGTCACGAAGTCGCAAACAAAATGGAAACTGCAGCCACTGCTTGTCACTTCGCAAACACCCTTTGCCTCATACGATCGGTCGGGCAGAAGACAGTCCATTCAACCTATCTTGCGCGATTCCGCTAGTGCACCCATCCCTGATATGCATGGTAAGATAACTAGATGGGTAAAACATTTCAGCCAGTTTCTCAATCGCCCGCTAGATATGGATTCAACTTCAGCTCGCCCATATAGCACCAACTGTGATCTTCCATCATTAGATGAGATAGCAAATGCGATTGGCTGTTTAGAATCTGGCAATTCTCCCGGTGAAGACGGAATCCCTGCGGAAATCTACAAGGCGTGCCTTCCGGTGATTACCGAGCCACTTCTGCTTGATTTGGGGAAATGGAAAATATCCACTCAATTGAGACACCTCGGTTCTGCTCCCATTTCCCATAAACGGTGGCAACAGTATGCGGAGACTACCGTGGTATCAATTTGTCAGATGTGGCTGTAAAAGTCTTGGCCCAGCTCGTACTAAATGGCTTTGCTGAATCAAGGCATAGACCTGCTCGGCCCAATCAGAGACTTCCGTCCTGGTATTGGATGCGTCGACCAAATATTCATTCTCATGAGGATTCTGGAGCACCGCTACAAATCCCAACGCCCTACCGCCGCATGTTCTACAGACTTTCGCGCCGCCTTCGACTCAATAGGACACGAGTCATTGTGGAAGATAATACTTGCAGACGGCATCCCATTCAAACTGGTCAGCCGTTGTCTGACCCCTTCATTTCACAGGTTGCCACGGTCAAAAATGTGCATTATTCGTTTTCATGACGCACGTTCTCCAAGGTATCTTACTACCACTCTGTATCCCTAAAAGTTCGCATGCTGCTCCTAACGTGAGGACATTTATTGTTTCATATCTACCGTCCGCATGCACTGCTGTATGAAAAGTGATCATTAAATCTTTCCGGTGGATGGCGGGCTAACACTTTCAGCCATATTATTTAGCACTTTTCTCACGATACACAATTGAGGTCATCGTTATAGTGTCGAAAACAAATGCTGACAGGTTCACGTCATCTATGGAGTAAAAATTGAACGTTTTTGGGCCAAAGACAAACGGAATCCAGCGAGATACTTCAGTGGCTGTGTTCAACAGGACTGGAGTCATGATTTCTTATATTGGAGGAATTTTAATACAATGAGATTCATTCTGATATCTTCAAGGCAATTGATGTGCACCATATGCAACGCAACTATGAGGCGCCCTCATTAAAAACCAGTGTGATGGATGCTGTAATAATCTATAATCCGTGAAATTTCACAAACTAAAAGTGGACTGAGTGAACTAGGTAATGCTGATGATGGAATAAGAGTAAATTCAGTTGGCACTTATGGATTCCAGTGCTAAAAAGTAACGAATCGTTAGAATATGCCCATTGTGATGCACCCTCGACACTTATTCAAGTAATTATTTTGTGCAACCCGAGAGGCGAATATTCAGCTGTCTTGATAACCACATTTTTATGAATGAGGAAACATAAAAAGTTGAGGAAGCTGGGTCTCAGCTCAGAAAGAGTATGACCAGGCTTTATAAGGAATCCCGCGAGTAAATAGACAAACGGACATTTGTAAGCTTTTGTACGGGCAAACGAGAATTTGTAACTTGCTCCAGTAAAAGAACCGGTAGCGCATTTGACAAGACCGCAGTAAAGTGGCTAATATTTTTCCAGACAAATCGTGACAGACCTTGTCATACCGAATATTGAGAGGCGCGTGTCCGGTACGCCACTGCATCTGGAACCATGTCTGAATGACCTGGAGATTAATTAGAAAAACGGCGCACTCGACATAAAGTCGTCCTCGTGATTGATATACACCCAGCCCATGCAAGTTCCGCATTGACATGTTGACCGTGGAGCGACTGTGACCCACGCACTTTCCAGTCTTAAACCTATTAGCGCTGATAATCGTGTCGAATGTACCCGAACCCGGGCGTTATTTTATTTGGTAGCTCCGGGACGAGATCCTGATAATTGTCGAATACCACCTGTAATAATGATAAACTCCACATTCTCTTTGCATTGTGACGTTGGCAGTTCTGTGACTAAGACCACTTGAAGACGTATTCAAGACATCGGCGGTTGACAAACAGATTTTTGTCCCAAAAAGTTAAAGTTCCCAAAGCCATGGAGTAAATCTAATCCAACCGTATGCGATACCCGAATCATGGATAATAACAAATCAGTCAAGGGACAACAATTCTAATTATGACAAGATAAACCAACGAAATGTGTGGTCCGGAAAGTAACGTACACTGAAGAAATAGGGAAACTAAGCATTTTGACGCACAGCAAATACAAAGTACGTGCTGAGTGAGTAGAGCCATAGAGAGACTCAATAAAGATACGTTTGTACGTGTGAAACAGGATCAGAAAGCGATGTTTTCATATCACAGCGAGTGGAGACAAGTGCTCTTAGCAGGTGGGATGAGACAGAATCGGGACTATGATTCACGGGCAAACAGAATACGGAATGCAGCTTTGGTGGAACTGAGTATACCAAATCCGACGGGCAAAAACAGTGGCACGTAGATACCGTATTTCTGATCCTCCTGTGTGTATATATAAATCGGATAGGTGTGAAAAGTAGATAAACGTCAATGGAGCGAATCGAACAGACCAATTCATTACGGATAACAATAAGAGACAGACAAATCAAACGAGATTTTTAGCCGTTCTTGCCGCAATCACACACCACACGGCTAGTCACGGATCATTTGGTTCAGTGTGCATACCTATCAAGACCCATTCATTCCAATTCCGACCTAGATTATTTGATCGCAATAATTGGCAGATGTGCATGTTTCATCTCTCGCGCACGCACAACCCACCTTTAAATCACGTGACAATTTTTGGCAAGCTCATGTTAGCCAATCATAGCCCCTGCTGCGTGTGTTTTTCGATGTTCATTTTAGGACCGTGAAAATGCCGTACTCATACCTGTGTCACTTTTGCAAGCCTGTGTCCTTACATTTTATACAAGAAATATTCATCAAAAATACATTACATTCGGATTTCATGTGATACATAAAACAGAATTAAAAAAACTAAAGTCCATGCACCGAGTTTGGTGCACAAATGTTACTTCTCTCTCTTATCCCAAGTGGGAGGATACATCGAAAAACATATCGTTTTATCGGATGAGAGTAGCAGAAAGACAATTCGGTATGCGACGGATGCGTGTTATCTGAAAGTATCTTGTACACGAACTTTATGCACGATTCAATGTGCCTGCCAATAGCTTTAAAGATCAGTTCCCTAATAGGATTTAGGGAAACACGACTGACTATTACCAGACCAGGCAACGGAACTCTGAAGTCATTTTGAGAAGTCCACGCGGTAAGGCAAAGAGAACACACTGGTCGACGTAAGTTAATAGGATTGTGAGGTCTCGAATTGTCCGATTTCACGAATGTCAAAGGTTGTCAGAAAAATCCCACAGAACACATTGCGAATGAACAATGTAACCAATAAGCTCGTTTTCATTTATTCGTACTCATACCAATGCACTGGTATGGGTACGAATAACTGAGAATGATAAAGGATCAACGTCGCAGTTTTCCAGCATAAATGAATGGGCTGTTTATAGTTATTCTCAGGTACTCGGAATCGACTCTATTAATGATCACATTATTTGTGGGGAAAGATGCACTCCGAACATGGATGAATGTGTTCCATACTTGACCTATTTACCATAAATACATTCAAATCAGAACAATTACAGACGATCTGTCGTAGAACGGTATCATCTGCGTACTTTGGAAGTTTGGTAGACATCACTGATTTAGATGGAAGATGAGTACGTTCCGTTGCCAGTTCGAGTTCATTCCGGGCGATTCTGACACTACCGTGCCAGTGCAATTGATCAGCTGTCAGTTTGACTGGATGTCAATGCATCCTAAGTAGGTGAGCTACAGGAAGAAACGGGTAATCATTCGATCTGTTCTAGGCAACTTCGAGTTTCATTTGGTTCCTTACAGCCGACCAAACGCAGTCTAACTCTGAATAGCGGCCATGGCTGGATCAGTCGTTAACCACCAACGAGTTGCATATACAAATGACTAACTCAAGAACCATCATCAGCGATGGAATGCACGGATCACTAAGTGAAATCGAAAAAAATCACAATCAGCGATCTCAACTGTCGCCCAAGATAACAGTCGTCTAGCGTATATTTGTAACTGTTGAATTTAGGGTACAATGTTCGAGCCTCGCTGCTGGTTGCCGGCTAGGTCGCTACTGCTACGCTTAAAGTACTTGGGGCTTATGTAGTTCTTTACTCCAAATTTCAAAGGGTTATTTATTTTATTTTGGTGGTAGACAGCAATACACCGTTGTCCGGCTCGTTATCACACCTAACCTATTGAGACCTTGTGTGATTCTCGACTCGAAATCCTAGAGTCCGGTGGCTGGCTGTCTATTCTTAATAGTACAGTGGGTTTTCGAGGCTAAGAGGCAACAAAAAAAGTATTTCACGCTCGTGCATGAACGCAATGGAAGACCCTGCAAGTTCAAACGTTTATTGTTCTACTGGAGAGAACTCGTAACTATGATTCTACGAGTGTAGCATCATCATCAGGTCCCGTGAGTTGGTCAGAAGTGCATTGCTATCTTCAATTTGGTCCGAATAACCTGTAAACATGCCCTGGGTGCGGTGGCTACGTTGTTATCCGTTAGCGGCGACCTTAACCGGAAATGGACAACTAAGAGCTGAACAAGAAAACTACAAGCGGCACCATCAAGTCGATAGAGAAAGTTTGTTAGTACAAAAGCGACACTGATCGCGATGCCGAACCAGATCTTCCGATGTACTGAACCACTGAGTGAGGGGATCTCTTGGATCCCATCCAGGAAGTCCAACGCGCCCTAAATGGACAAGTCACTTTTCATACCTTTTTCCAGGTCATGGACTGGCCACCCTTACTTATCTTTCAACCGCTACTAGTCTCAGTGAATAACGCAAATCGAGGAATCCCATCCGGGGACGTGCGTCACACATGTCCCAACCATATTAGCCTGGTGAGTTCCATTGTTTCATCTAATGTTTGTTGTTGTTTCGTGTGTCTAACATTCCGCGCCTAACCTCTGTTCCTGCCAGATTCCAGAAGTGGTACGAACACAGTGGTGTTCAACTGCTCATAATTGTCGTGTATCATACATCTGAAGCAGGGATGTTTCTGAACCGTAACGGACAAGAGGTATCTGCAACACCAATCGGTCCAGCGATGGCGGGACTTGAATCTCGTACTCCAGAGTCTTACGATCAAGGGATGTATCTGCTGCACCGTGTGCATGGGGAAGCACCGAATAAAGAGGACATTGACAAGCAGTGGTCAAAAACGGTCATCATGGCGACTATTTGACCATTCTGTCGTTATTGTATAGCAGTGCATTGAAAAGGAAGTAAAAACAAACGATAAAAAAACTACGATCCACTTTAGAACTGTATGATCTAAGCACACAAAAACCCAACGGTAAAGTGACAAAAAACTACCTGAAAATATAGTCGACCCAGTAACGAATGATCAAAGAACGCGCTGTTCACCGACTCCAATGCGTCTTGCGCTGAGTCGAACACTTCGCCCAGATCAGGCTCTGTGTGATTCAATCCAGCGTGTAGATTGGCCAACGCGTTCAGTGTACGAGCCCATACCTCAGTGGATCGTCTCACCTCGTTGGCCACATGATCATTGATTACCATATTGGGAAATCGAGATAACAAATCGACCAGTGACGTCATGGTCAGTTTGATGGAAAGTAAACTTTCAATTGTGCGACGTAGGAACCAACCGTCCAACTGAACACACGGAATTGATTAAGACAACGGACACCGGGGAAAAGCAAACAAATGAGTAAAGCTGTACAAACGTGCCCATCAAATCAAATAGTTTTGTGATTCAGGGCTAAGTTGGTCCAACATCAGGCTTTATTGTATAATCCTGAGATCCAACAGAGTTTACAAGTTCTTATTCCGATTGATTCAATTTCAGCTAGTCGTACACCGCTTACTTAGCTCTGATCAACCTAATAAATTCAAACACCGATTTCAATACAAATATGGTAAATAATAATGTGGTAAGCACAAATGTTCTTGATGACAAGACAGATGGGCATCCGAAACAAATAAAAGATTGCAGAGCACACACTGACCCGCGAATGAAGCACCGTGTGTCCGCGGAACGCGTCCTTCTCATCGGTCATGTACAATTCGATCAAATTTGGCAACTGAGATTGTCGATCTGGCGGTAAACCGAGCAAAGATTGGATCACAGCGACCAGATGACGTGCAAGCATCGTGGACTGCAAACCGGTAGTGGGAGATTGATCAGACGAGCATGGAGCAGGTGCATCAATGGCGAACAAACCACCCCACTGAGGTACCACGGCAACATTGGTCACGGTGAACGGAGACCACCGGGAAGTCAAATGAAAACGCAGCGGTTGTGGACAAATAAGCGAACCTGCGCTATTGGTGGAAACAGGCATGGCCAAGGACAGTATCAAATGCAATCCGGGTTTTGTCCCGGCCAGATCACGTGTGGCCGCTGACGCGGCTTGTGGAGCGCCTAAATAAGACTCCAGATGATTAACTAGAGTGGACAGATCGTCCGGAGTGTAGTAGCGATACTTCCGATCGGCGCTGATGCGACTAAAACGAATGAGAGAGACGAAAGCACTAGTAATTCACGAGTGGTCCGTCATTTATCCATGCTAAGCACGTCGATCCGGTTAGTGTAAGTCGGCGGCATCAAATCAGACGCCACATACAGGAACATCAATACCAGCAAAAGACAAACCGCGTCCTGGGGAGTTGTGACACGTTTCAAACATTTATCATGACTGACACAAAATCACAGGACAGTAGTAGACAGCAGCCAATTTTTCAGCCATTAAGCAGAAAAAGTCAATGTGATCCTGGTCATTAAAGGGAAAAACACTATCTGAAAATACATTTTTTCACCGTTTATCTTATGAACAAAAGAACGAATTGGAGGTAGCGAGCGGCCATTTGTCATGACATTTAGTATTTTTGACCAGTCTTTTGGGATTATTTAAACGCCGGTGGTTGTCGAACGAGTGAGGTTCAAACCGTGACACCGATAAATTACTTCGGCGGCAGGTAGTGATCTGGTAGTCTACGGCTCGTTAAAACACCTAACCTTTCGAGGATTTACACAGTTCTTCCATTAAAATCCCAGGATACTGACTGCCGGTTCTCAATCGACCTGAGGCTATGCGTTGTACGCCCGTCCCCACTGTACAGAGTAAGCTCTCAGTCTGGCTTTCACCTCATCTCTGAACCTACATCACATTCCCTTCGAATAATCTGAGACATGACCTGCTAAAGGAGTACCGGACGACAAACGGTTGCTTGTTGTAGGCAAAATAGAATGGAAGTAACTTTCGCGAATAAGCACTCTTTTTCTGCTTTAGGGGAGGGGGCCGATCGAACGTTATTGGTTCCAACGCCATCAAGTTACTTCACTGTCAGTCCTCGTGAACATTAGCGGTCCACAAACTCCGTAACCGGTTGATCATGCCATGTGCTACAACAATGCATAAATGAATAAGACTTGGAATTGACAAGTAAACAATGGAAATCAGTTAAAGATACTTCAGATCGCTACAATCTGTGTTGCTGAATTTTAATCTTGGGCGGATCGTTACATCGGACTCCATCAACCGTACCCCCGCTGAGAACTGAGAACGCGTTCATTCAATCATTCCCCTGTGGCGACAACAACACTCATTATGTCAACAGTGAACGAGGTTCGGAGTGCATTGGAAAAACGATGTGCCACGTGGTGCGTTAAACGAGAAAATATAATGTCAATAACACGGCGTTGTAGGTGGAAAATTTATGAGCCGACGTTTCGGTTACCGCAGATAACCTTTCTCGAAGCAACTTTACAATCTCTATGAAACGAGGACTTAGCACCTCATAGTTCATCGTCCGTTCGTTGGCCAGGACGAGTAGGAACCTGTACCCAGATCGAATCATCTCTCATGGTAGTTCAACCAGAGGTGGAGGTTGGAACATTGGGCCAACAGTCCATACGACAGTCAACCCAATGGCAAGGCAGTGAAAGGAATAGTAACTTTAGTTGAAGAGTCCGATACTGACCTTTGTTTGTTGCTTATGGAGCAGAAAAATCCCGAACGCCATTCTGGAATACATTCCTGTTCAGAGACTGTTCGGAAGATCTCGGGCGTTGCTCCCTGCAGTAGGTGATCCTCTGGAGCCCGAAGCTCAACACCTTAGTGAAATACAATGCCGTTTATAACACAAAAGTTAAATTACGACCGCAAGAACTACTAGAACTGAGAGAAAGGGAGGGAATATAGGTTCAGGATGTGAATGAAAGACCTCATCAATGGAGAGACCGGGTAGTCGTAAGACACTTGAGAAACTGGTCATACGAGGTTGAGGTGGATAAGTCAAACAAACAAAGAAATAGTAGACACACACGCATTCAAAAGATCAATATTCAGGTCAAAGTACATAGGTGATCGGGAGAACGAGAAGCGGCCGCCATTATCGAAGGAAATATGTGAGGGCAGTGACCGACACGTCCACAGACGCCTTAGCTCGGTGGTTAGGCAGCACGCTTTGCCCGTCCGGAATCAAGGGCGAGGTTGGACTCAGTGAAGTGGACCGATAATTTGGCAAGCAGACAGTAAGTTATTCATTGTCCAGAACTGATGACGAAAGTGGAGTCGGTCAAGCGAATCAGTGGACCAATAAGCGGCCAGCAGTTTTCTGCACCGACCGCAGCCGAATCAGCGAATCCGAATGCAACCAGACAAACGAACCAGGAGAGCCGTTTAGGAATGTGATAATTAAGAATTGCACTGGAGTACTCGTACTATTTACAATATAGCTTCTGCCCAAATTACGCTCAACCGAGGATCAAGAGCAAGAACACCGGCCGAATGGCCGCACACTCGTATTCTGCGCATTCCTAATGTATATAGGCATGCGGATGCAATAAAACAACATGAAGTACTGTCATTGTCAATCACCACATAATATTGATAAGCCAATACGTTTTGCTGGAAGAATTTGGTTGTGATCACCACACATCCTCTATAAACGATCAGTTTCTTGCCAAATGACCGGGGATGATTCTAAGGCAGACAAGTATCCTCACTAGAATGAGTGGACACCGTCAAAAGTTACATTGCAAATTACACCACCAGCCGTTTGATGGTCGTTGGGTGCTCTGAGTCTTTCTATCACGACTGTGAAATACGAGATCCTAAACAAATTTGTGCAGTTCACAAAGGCGGTAGAATGTTCGATTTTGCCAGACTGTTTACCACATCCGATTGTTCAGGACTCTATCTGGTTCTTCAAGAAGAATAACTAGACTCAGTTAAAAACACTCTCAGAGAAAACGGTTACCTCGAGTGCTCCATGGAACGAAGTGTGAAAGATAGACCAAAGTGTGGTCCAAGTTATGACGTCCCTGAAAAGAAACTGTTTATCCCTGAGCTATTCAAAGGAGACGTCATATAGAACCTTGTCAGCAGACGTTTTAACACGTGCGGTGAGTGGAACATTCAACTCTACTCGTGTTTCCTGTGTATTTGCAAGTTCTCGGGTTATCCGAAATTCTGATAAGGATGTGTTGCCAATGCTGGCCACCTCAATGGCAATCTATTTGTTCAGGCGCAAAGATAATGCAACCTACTTGGCCGAACCGCAAGGCAACTATCCCAAAGAACTAAGGAACATTATCCACGGTGGTTACAATGCGGAGGAACGTGAACCATAGGGAGTATCATGCTCGGGCACCTGGTGGACTCAAGTCGTCAAATAAACGTAGATTCGGTATTACAAATCACCTATCAAATGCCCCCACTAACATCCGTTTACACACATTAGTCACCGCAGAGGCGATTAGTACCCGTCTTTTCGCACCTGTTCTGAGTGCACAAAAAATCGTCCATACCCTCCAATTACCGTGGCCGCAAGTGGACCACGCCCACCCCAGTCACTCTGATCCATACCATGTGACGGTCACTACCCAATAGTGCAGATCGACACGCCGATCGAACCCCAATCCCTTCCCACAAACAGTATCCAATTCGAATGACCTTTGACGACTTTCCATATGATTTGTAAAGATTGGAGACTGAATCATTGAAAACAACTGTTTGTCTCTGAAACGTGTTCTGATGCCACATTGTGTGCATTCTGGGATTTTTCGAAATGATAACAAGGATCTCTGACCGAACTGCATGTGTATTTATGTTTATACACTGAATCAGTAAACATCGACCCCAAAAGAAGGTATCATCTTCTCCTACAGCGTATTGCCACGAAAATAATCTCTTTTCAATGAATTAACTGGAAAAACCTTACGTATATACTTTATATTCCATGCTCGTGAGTGCGCAGAAGAAGCATATTCCATCACCTCAAAGATTCACTATACTTTAGCGGAGAACCAGCAACCTGATCCCGATACCCGGAGACTTGAAGAACCAGATAAAGTCCTGATCAATCGGATGTGGTAAACAGTCAGGTGAAAACGAACTTGAAGTGTCCGAGGATTTTTCTGATTGCCTCAGAAGTGCTTGACCTATAGGGATGGAGTTCCGAATAGCCCTAACCTCACTGACGAATATGCATCCCTAAGGTCATTACGCTTATTGACCTTGCCACCATCGATGCGTGCGGTTTGAGAGACAACGAAGCACTCACTCACCACACAAATGAACGCGCACACACAAAACCACAACCAAATATCCGTTGACATGCGATCGTTCCCACAGTTATTTGATTGTAAACCTGTCTTGAGAAAGGTTGGCCACGGTAACCGGAACTTTGGCGAATTACACCTAACAACAACAGTTATCAACATCATAACTTCCACAACACCTGGCGCGTCGAATTTTCCATAAATTCCCTATATAGTTTGGTTCGTGATATTTACTCCAGAAATATCTAACTCTTCAATTTATCCTAATTATTTTTATATCTGTTAATTTTAATCTGTATCATATCGCGCCATAATGTTAGTAACATCTACGATACTTTCCTCTGATTGATTGGTTACCCTAGCTGCCCATTGATTCCCAAGGTCGGTCTGCTCCGTCCTAACACAACCTATATAAGCAGCTGGGTTCAGTGCTCCCCGAAAGATACGATCTGGGTGTCCAATGGACCAATAAAACTCTGCCAGTCGGCACAGTAATCCGTGTTCTCATTCAAGCTATTGGGTGGTCTAGTTTCAACTACTGCGCTTCTATTGCCGATCATATTTTGCAATCCAACGAAAAGTCGTTGTGCCGGAAAGTGTCCAGGTGACACCTGAGCGTCCATTATCTGTCCAATTCATTAAAAGGTTGCAATATTCAAGGTTGTTGTGGAAGACACAACAGTAACTGAGGCTCATTTTCGGAACAATTTGTTCTTGATTGGGGTCCGTTTTTCGGGATACTCGTTGCTCAACAACCTCGACCGTCGCCATTCATATGAAACGATTATTGCGGTTAGTTTTAGACTATATATCTGTAGCCTTCCAAACCGTGGACTTTGAGAACTAAGTGACCTCTGACTTTGGATGGTGACCGGCGGTGGTCAAACGGTCATCATGGTGGACTTTAAACTCTTCTGTCCCGGGGTCGAAGTCTACTTCCGCTGCCGGTCACTTCCTAATCGGCAGTTTATAATTGACCGCGGACCCCTTCATGAAATACTATTATTATATAGTAAAAATGAGATAAATAAAAAGGTACAATACAGACCATTGTTGTGCTTGGTTCGAACATCCGCCTGGCTATTCTGTCAGAGCTGGAATCATGTGCTCGAGGAGCACTGGCGTGCCGAGATTTTAATGTGTCAGCTACCCTGCACCTGGTTTAGTTCAGCTGCCAAATAGAAAGGCTCCACGAAGCTGAAGCACGCATCAGCGGCCAAAGCCCGCCAAACCACTCGACAGGTGGGCTGAACCAGGTTAACAGTAACCAAAGTCTAAAATCCTCGGCGATATGGTGTTCGGCATGCGAAGACAGACACACCTGTATAGGCGAACGAAATCTACTGATCCAACGGCTACAAGGGAAGACTGTCCAACCTACCCCACCCGGTATTCCGGAAGAGGCGAATGAGCCGTACAAGCCACCGGCTCATCTGGAACAATCCTGCTGCCCTGCAGTCTAAACTTCGATGTACAAAGGCTAGAGGTGCATCCTCAAACAAAAAGGCCGGGTGAGGTATCGTCAACTTACTTCCTACTCCGGACGGGGCGACCGAGTAGTACAACAGTCCCGAGCGGTGCTGGGGACTCCGCCTCGTACCATATTCCCGCGAATCTCTATGAAGTTTTGAAAACATGCATTTGATCATGCTGCGGCGTTCCCGGAGAGCAACGCATCCTGTGCTCCAGTGGTTGAGGTGTCAAGACAACAAGCTGGAATATTACACTGTAGAAAAGTCTTATATAGCCTGTTGTACGGACACTATTAGACATGGGCAGCTAAAGCGTAACGGTGATTGCGGACCATGCTCCGACTAACGCGGCGGACAGTGAGATAAAGGATGAATTCTACGGTAGCCTCCAAGAGTTAGTCAATCGGGTCCAGAGAAGGGACATTCCGTTCATGGCTGGAGACTGGAACGCTCGCACACGTCCGTCGTATTAGTCAACGCGGCACGTCTTGGGGAAATTTTGCCTTGGTCAAAGTTGTGAGAATGGTGACCGCCTGATTAGTTTGGCCGACTCTAACAGAATGATTGTTTGCAGCACACGTTCCCAGCACCCCGAAAAGCACTTACTGATATGGTACTCCAACGATGGTCGCACTTCGCATCAAATCGACCATATCCCAGCAATGCCTTGTTGGGCTTTGTCTGAAGAAGACTGTTGGGCGTGACGTGGCGCAGTGACGGGAAACGCAAACGATACAGACCACGCTCTTGTTTGTGCAAGCTTTAGAATCCATCTTTCCACGGGCCTCAAGACTTCTCCACTGACCCGTATAAACGTCACAGCCCCGGAAATGCCAAGAGCTGTTACGCTCAATCGCCACCCAACTACACAGTTACCTACGTATCACCGGATTCAACTCCAGCAGAACAGTGGAAGATAATTAAATCGACTGTTTGAGAAGCTGCTTTAAAAGAACTGAAAGGCATCCAAAACACTGGACCTATGAGGGCACACTTCAACTGTCGGCTAAAGCACACGAAGACCGGATATCAGGAGGTGGCGAACGCCACAGATTGTAATGCGATGCCTCGCGCTCTGCTAAGGATGATCGTAAGCGGTACAGGATAGAAGTAGCTGAAAAAATAGAGATTGCAGCAGGGATCGGTGACTTTGTAAAGCTGTTCCGCCTCATTCGTAACGCGTCGGATAGACGCTGCAAGCAAGAGCTGCTCTTACGCGACATAGCCGATCTGCTCATACGTGAGCAGAAAAGAAAAAAACAGCGATGGTTAGAGCACTTCGATCGGTTGCCCAACCGACCATTAGTCCACACGACGGCTCTAAAACCCCAGTTCTTTCAGAGCCAAAAATGTCTGTTGCGATCCATCGAGCACAACTGAAATCGCTACAGTCGTCAATCAGCTGAAGAACGAAAAAGCTGTTGGAGATGACATCCTACCTGAAGTCTGCAAATGCTGCCTGTCGTCATTCATCGACAGATCACACACCCTGTTTGACTTCATATGGGAAGAAATCTTTCCGACTGATTGGGGCACGTCCGTTCTGCTGCCCATCCCAAAGAAAGGGGACAAATCAGTGGGCGACAACTGCAGGGTGATCAGCTTGATCGACGTAGCTGCGAAGAATTTCTGCGTGCTGCTGCTCAACCGCTTCTCAGTTGCGAGAGACCGCCGCGCCCGACCGAATCAAGGTGGTTTCCGCCATGGTAGATGCTGCGTGGACCAAATTTTTACACTATGTCGAAGATTGCAGCACCGCTACAACTCAAAGCAGCCAACAGTAATCTGTTTCATCGACTTTCGGGTCGCTTTCGATTCAGTTAACCGGGAGTGTCTCTGGATAATGATGGAATCTGACGAGATGCCCGCAAGGCTTCTCAGAGGATATTATTCGTCCACTAGGGCGCGGGTCCGTATGTATGGTGAAGAGTCGCCCGAGTTCACACTTAATACTGGCGTCCGACAGGGCTGCCCTCTTTCACCAATGCTGTTCAACTACACGGTCGACTGGACAATGAGACAGGCACTGACTGACTATTCTGGTATCCAACTGAGTCAGATGCACATCTCGGACCTAGAGTTGGCGGATGACATTGTTGTGCTACTGGACTTTCCCGTCGCGCTCCAACCAGTTCTTGGCCGAATCGGTTTCTTCTCCAAGTCCATCGGGCTAGAAATAAACACTACGAAAACCAAAAATATGTCCACTTGCCCAGGGCCAACAGCTAAACAGCTGTCCATCAATGACCAATCGATCGAATGCGTTCCATCACTCAAGTATCTAGGCTCTACACTACTTCCGAACAGTCAGGCGAAGGATGAAGTAATACTCCTGATAAACAATACTAAGAAAGCATTTAACCAACTACGACGGGCGTTGCGGACCTGCAGCGAAATCAGCCCTCGGACCAAGGTGCGTATCCACCGTGCCGCTATACGCCCCGTGCTCAGCTACGGCTGAGAAACCTGGTCGTTGAGAGCCAGGGACACTAGAAAAATGGAGATGTTTGATTACATGGTGCCTGTGACGTATTTCGAAAACAAATTGGCACGACAGAATATCAAACGATAAAGTTATAAAACGGTGCTGCGAAATTGACGAATTCCCCGACTTTCTTCAATGTCGTCGACTGTGGTGGCTGGGTCAGATCCTACCGCGACCCGAAACGGAACTAACCAAACAAACACTCCGTCCCGAACCTCGCCCTGGATGGCGCTGTCGCCTTGGTGGCCAACTCAAAACTTGGATCAACACTGTCGAGGAACATGTAGAGCGCCTAGGTTTACGGTCGGTCGATGGTGCCCACCAACGGAAGAAAAACTGGATCGCGATCTGCATGGTCAGCCGTGATACGAGATATACATGGAGCCGACTCATCCTCTAGCAGGAGATAGTCGCATAAAAGTAAAGTAAGATTCCATTCTGGCTCGTGATGTGGACTTCTCGATGTGAAAAAACGTAGCTACTTCATTTCTACTCCACGCGCCTTTAGTAAATTCTATTTATAAACAGATTTCTGATCACTCAGATGAATCGAAAAAATGGAAATAAACTGAGAACGGAAAAGCATTTCTACACGCAGCGTCGGAATTGACTTTCAGCGCTTCTAACAGGATTTCGAACTTCAAACGGCCTGTGTCCGCCGGCAGATTGGGTAGTAATCAATCTTCAGCAGCATTATAACAACAAAAAATACCAAAACAATTTGCCTATCATTTTGGGCGTACAAAATGGACAGAACCACTAACCTGGGCACTAGTTGTTCTATATCTACGGCATGTAACCGTTGAGAAAAAAACTGTACACGGACATGAGGCAACCACGATTCGAAGGCCGGCTGGACGTGATTTTCAAGCCATATGGTCGGATCACGAAGCGTTTGTTCATGCCATGTGGCCGTGGGCGATTTGGTCGCATTCTCGCGCGCCTCATCTGCATTGGTCACTACGGTCACAGTGATATCGTATGCGTTGGACGGAGGTAATTGTCTGGTTAGGGCCTGCGTTATACTGGCCACGAGTTCGCGGTCTGCGACTGGTTCGACTTGTGACATATTCGATGAAGAGTGAACAAGATGCTGAAATCGGAGAAAGAGTGAGCAATGCATGTACAAGCACAAACTTATCGAACAACGAGGAAATCAATGGGAGTTGTCGAAGCACAGTTATTATTCATGGACCAGGTGTAGCGGTTCTCATCATAATCTTTCAGTAGCAATGTCATTCAGAAATCAGAAAATTGTGCGTGGAAACAGTAGAGGGAACTATCAATCACGGCACCTAGTAGAGGATGAAAGTATGTGAATAAAAAGATGCCACTGTTCAGATCCACCTATGTCTCACGTGGCAAGGCCCATTGATCATCTTTACCAGCAATAGATCTACAAACTTCAGTGTGAGAACAGTGCCAACTATTGACAATTACTCTTGAACACCAGTCCTCTGATTTGGTATAGCAGAACGACCCAGTCGAAAATCGTGAAAACAAATTGGAAGTAAATAGGCAGGATTATGGAAGACTACAAACAGGCGGAGGGAAAAACTAAATTTGAACACATACTAATCGGGACAATTTTTTACTGCACGCTCTTCGAATGAGGACGGTGGGGAGAGCATCATCGCATCCTGTGCGGCGATGATGTCCCGTCAGCGACCAAAACACCGAACTTAGTGATCGGGAACCTAGGAAAACCATCGAGGAACAACAAATGATGAACGTGTCCGTTGACATCCATCTCAACGGACATTGCACATTGTAGAAATCTTCCGGGATACCCTACATTCACATTTCACAACCAACGCAACCTGTGGATTGACTGAAAGGTAGAACTAGTTAGTGACTAGTCTTTACGCATCACTGTCAATACTGATTTCTTTGTCCCGCCTAGAGGAAATGGACGATAACCACGGTTTGATTATATCCAGCACGTCGACCTCACTCTTATTCCCAAATGAAGGATAAATATTTACAAACTAATCTCATGTGGATTCGATTTGGTATGTAAAGCCACTAGTCATGCATGCTGATTGCGGTGGTTTTAATGCTTTCTCTAAGCCAAACCGTAGTGGAAAACTGAATGACTAAGAGTATGAAAAGACAAGAGAAGTGAAGAATAAGTGTGAATAAAAGAACGTCGTCCTGGTCACCATATACTGATTTGACCCCTTAGAATTTCTATCCATTGGGTACATCGGTGGATGTTATGAAACCCAGTCGAGAACCCAACACATTAACGCACACAGTGAATTCCACTGGTTAAGATTTTTAAATGTCATTTCCTACGCTAGGGATCTTTACTAGTTTATGAGATGGCTTCGTTGGGTAGCTTTGTAATCGGGATTCTTCGAGATGACCTCAGGTATGTCTACTCTGAATTGTCAATAAATTTCACTGTTTAACTGTGCACACAAAAGAAACTGGGTCGATTACTTTATTTAATGCTTACGCATGATTATGGACATAAATGAACATCCCGAAGAAAGAAAAGAAAAATTGTTCTGGATGTGAAACGACGAACGTCTGAGGCTTCGACAGGTCAGGTGTCGGGATCAGAAGGATATCACAGTGCCGACTACTACTAGTGTTGGCCTAATTGTCTCTGACTTATTCTGCTAAACTACCAGCAAGCAAAGGCTAATCAGGACCGCGCTGCCCATTGCATCGAGCGGGGTGGGTAGTGATAAGTGTGCTACTGCTCAGAGTTCCCTCTCTTTTATTCAACCTTTGTCTTCTGTCCCTAACCATCCCTCTTTGCCCCATCTATCCACCCATCATGCTCCCACTGATAACACGGTCGATACTCGCAACGATTCACTGTCAAATAGTGTCGGGAATAATCCTCTGTCTGGTAAGTCACATTTTCTCAAGCCCCGTCAGCCTCTGAATCTCGGCTCCTTCAACGTGCGTACACTCATGCAGGCCGGTCAGCAGGCGTGCCTAGCCCTCACAATGAACTCTCTGAAGATCGATGTTTGCTGCTTAAGCGAAACGCGTATCCAGGATTCGAGCAATGTAATGCAGCTAACTGCTCCTGGTATCTCATCGAGGTATATTCTGCGCACCTCAGGAGACGAAGCAGCTAGAGCTGTGGGTCAACGTGGTGTAGGAATTGTCTTGACTGACAAGGCTGAGGATGCCCTATTAGACTGGATCCCTGTTAACAGTCGTTTATGTGCTGTGAGACTCCAAGGGTCAGTCGGCGTTCGAAAGAATAGTTGTGTTAAACGCAATTTGTTCGTGATCTCGGCGTACGCCCCAACGGACTGCAGCTCAGACGCACAGAAAGATGAGTTCTATGATGCCCTCGCCACTCTCGTTCGCAGCAGTAAAGGTTCCGACATTGTAGTGCTAGCTGGTGACTTCAATGCACAAGTTGGCAAACTCAGTGTGTCAGAAGCCTGTTTAGGTGGGCGTTGTGCTTTACCCGCTGAGCGCACAGATAACGGGGATAGGCTTCTCCAATTTTGTGCAGACAATCGATTGTTCTTGTCTAGCACAAATTTCCGACACAGCTCGCGTCGCACAGCGACATGGCGCTCTAACTCTACAGGTACTTTTAGTCAAATTGACCATATCGCCGTAAGCTACCGGTGGCGCAGTTCTGTTCAGAACTGTAGATCTTACTGGTCCACGTACGTAGAGTCGGACTATGCATTAGTTTTAATGCGATTATCTCTTCAGCTCCATGGTCATCGTCGCAAACCGCAAACCGGATTAGCCGTGCAACGTTTGTGTGATCCAGACGTTTGCACCCGTTATGAGCAGAAGTTAGCACATGAACTAGGATCTACGACGAACAGTAATGTAGATGAGCATTGGTCTCATATCAAACAGGCGATGCACGTTGCAGCAGGTTTTGCCTGTGGTCCTCGATCCGTTGTCCATCAAAGACACTGGATCTCGCAAGAGTCGCTGAGTATAATGGAGCAAAAGCGTCAGCTTTCGAACCGTAAGGAGATGAATAAGATGCGGAGAAAGCTGCGAAGAAAAGTAACGCGAAGCCTTAAGAAGGATCGCGAAAATTGGTGGGTCAATGTAGCCGAAGAAATGGAAGTGGCAGCTGCTTCAGGTAACAGTCAAAGACTGTTCAAACTTATTCGTGACACCAGTGGACGGCGAACTCAGGTCAGTGAAGCGATTTGCAGTAGGAATGGAGAACCCATCCATAACAAACAGCAAAGGCTTGACCGATGGGCCGAGTACTTCAAGGAACAGTTTAGCTGGCCGCACGCTAGTGTAGTTACTCTCGTGTCAACAACTGTGACTTCTTGGGTGGTATCACTTGAGCCCCCATCAGAAGTAGAAGTAGAGTCATGTATTCGATTACTAAGGCGGGGAAAGCGGCAGGTCCCGACGAACTTCCCTCAGTTCTTTTCAAACTGGGTGGTGAGGCATTGATAAAATCACTAACCGCCTTGCTCCGTGACATTTGGAACGCGGAGCGTATTCCGTTAATATGGAGCGAGTCATTGATTGTTCCCATCTTCAAGAAGGGAATACGCAATGACTGCAGTAATCATCGTGGGATTAGCTTAATCCCGATAGTCGCCAAAGTATAAGCTTCGATTTTGCTGCACCGTCTTACACCGGCTCGCGAGAGGAATGCCCGCGAACAGCAGGCAGGATTCCGCCCAGGTCGAGGATGCATCGACCAGATTTTTGCTCTTCGCCGACTACTTGAAACGCGTCACACGCACCGCCGACCAACAATAATGCTTTTCTTAGACCTGAAAGGCGCCTTCGATTCAGTTGATCGAACATCGCTTTTCAGTACTCTTCATCGAAAAGGTATGCCCCAGAAGTTCGTGAACCTAATGAGATCATTGTATTCTCATACTTCTGGCCGCGTAAGGGTTTACGGTGAACTATCCGGTCGGTTCGAAACGACCAGTGGTGTTCGGCAGGGATGCTCTTTGTCTCCATTCCTTTTTAACTTCGTCATGGACGAAATAATGGACAGTGCTTTGCAAAATCTTCAGGATGTAGGCGTCGAACTAGGAGATAGTGGAAAGCTATGTGACCTGGATTACGCAGACGACGTTGTCTGCTTGTTCGAATCCACGGAACATGCTCAGCGTGCACTAGATAATCTCGCAAGAGCTGTAGCTCCATTCGGCATGCGTTTTGCACCTTCAAAGTGCAAGACGATGTTAAAAGACTGGACGTCAACGATTCCGAGCTTGATGCTCGATGGGGAGGTGCTGGCAGTTGTCGATCACTTCACCTACCTCGGTAGCTGCGTGACGACGGATGGGAGCACAGTAGTAGAGGTGAGTACGCGGATATCCAAAGCTCGAGCGGCGTACGCTGGACTGAAGCACTTGTGGCGCCGATCCGATATTTCACTGAAGTTGAAAGGTCGTGTATACTGTGCCACTGTGCGTTCAGTTTTGTTGTATGGTTGCGAAACTTGGATTCTGCGTGCTGAAGATATTCGTCGTCTTGAGGTTTTCGACCATCGATGTTTACGTAGTATCGCTAGGATTGGGTGGAATAGCCGAGTAAGCAACGATGAGGTGAAAAAGCCAGTATTGGGTACTAATTCAGAGAACGTTTTGTCACAGCGTATCCAACTTAGTAGACTTCGTTGGTTGGGACACGTGTTACATCATCATCATCATCATCATCGTACAGCGTCAAACAGTAGGGCAAGCCCCACTGACCACTGCCTTTCTCACCATGTTGCACGTTGAATTAAAAAGTATGAATATACAAGATGGACAGGGAGTGGACCTATATGGGTGGGAAAAGAAAAGAATGCCCTAGTAGCCAACACACGGAATACACAGTCTAACTGTACAAACGTACACCGATCAAACATTCTGATTCGATAGAAAGTGACAACACGATCTCCACTGTTCGCGGTTCGCAGCCATATCCTTCAGTGTCTCCAGCCAACTGGTAGACGGACCTTTTGGACCCCAACCACGAAGACGTGAAGCACCTACTTTTCCTAAGTCTGCTGTACATTTTCTCATTCCTCGCTGCCACGTCATCTGTTGACCTCCACGTGGTCTCTTCCACTCCCTGGGAGGGGCGGGGAATAGGACACGGTACGGTAGACGTGTGTTTGCCATACGTAACAAGTGTCCCAACCAACGAAGTCTACTAAGTTGGATACGCTGTGACAAAACGTTCTCTGAATTAGTACCCAATACTCGCTTTCTTACCTCATCGTTGCTTACTCGGCTATTCCACCCAATCCTAGCGATACTACGTAAACATCGATGGTCGAAAACCTCAAGACGACGAATATCTTCAGCACGCAGACTCCAAGTTTCGCAACCATACAACAAAACTGAACGCACAGTGGCACAGTATACACGACCTTTCAACTTCAGTGAAATATCGGATCGGCGCCACAAGTGCTTCAGTCCAGCGTACGCCGCTCGAGCTTTGGATATCCGCGTACTCACCTCTACTACTGTGCTCCCATCCGTCGTCACGCAGCTACCGAGGTAGGTGAAGTGATCGACAACTGCCAGCACCTCCCCATCGAGCATCAAGCTCGGAATCGTTGACGTCCAGTCTTGTAACATCACCTTGCACTTTGAAGGTGCAAAACACATGCCGAATGGAGCTACAGCTCTTGCGAGATTATCTAGTGCACGCTGAGCATGTTCCGTGGATTCGAACAAGCAGACAACGTCGTCTGCGTAATCCAGGTCACATAGCTTTTCACTATCTCCTAGTTCGACCTCTACATCCTGAAGATTTTTCAGCGCACTCTCCATTATTTCGTCCATGACGAAGTTAAAAAGGAATGGAGACAAAGAGCATCCCTGCCGAACACCACTGGTCGTTTCGAACCGACCGGATAGTTCACCGTAAACCCTTACGCGGCCAGAAGTATGAGAATACAATGATCTCATTAGGTTCACGAACTTCTGGGGCATACCTTTTCGATGAAGAGTACTGAAAAGCGATGTTCGATCAACTGAATCGAAGGCGCCTTTCAGGTCTAAGAAAAGCATTATTGTTGGTCGGCGGTGCGTGTGACGCGTTTCAAGTAGTCGGCGAAGAGCAAAAATCTGGTCGATGCATCCTCGATCTGGGCGGAATCCTGCCTGCTGCTCGCGGACATTCCTCTCGCGAGCCGGTGTAAGACGGTGCAGCAAAATCGAAGCTAATACTTTGGCGACTATCGGGATTAAGCTAATCCCACGATGATTACTGCAGTCATTGCGTATTCCCTTCTTGAAGATGGGAACAATCAATGACTCGCTCCATATTAACGGAATACGCTCCGCGTTCCAAATGTCACGGAGCAAGGCGGTTAGTGATTTTATCAATGCCTCACCACCCAGTTTGAAAAGAACTGAGGGAAGTTCGTCGGGACCTGCCGCTTTCCCCCGCCTTAGTAATCGAATACATGACTCTACTTCTACTTCTACGTATGGCAAACACACGTCTACCGTACCGTGTCCTATTCTCCGCCCCTCCCAGGGAGTGGAAGAGACCACGTGGAGGTCAACAGATGACGTGGCAGCGAGGAATGAGAAAATGTACAGCAGACTTAGGAAAAGTAGGTGCTTCACGTCTTCGTGGTTGGGGTCCAAAAGATCCGTCCACCAGTTGGCTGGAGACACTGAAGGATATGGCTGCGAACCGCGAAAAGTGGAGATCGTGTTGTCACTTTCTATCGAATCAGAATGTTTGATCGGTGTACGTTTGTACAGTTAGACTGTGTATTCCGTGTGTTGGCTACTAGGGCATTCTTTTCTTTTCCCACCCATATAGGTCCACTCCCTGTCCATCTTGTATATTCATACTTTTTAATTCAACGTGCAACATGGTGAGAAAGGCAGTGGTCAGTGGGGCTTGCCCTACTGTTTAACGCTGTACGATGATGATGATGATGAAGCAAAGGCAAACATGCAGACGGCCAACTAGTTAGGATTTTGCTCGATAATTCGTTTTTTTCGATCATTCACTTGGCGTATGTGTGTTCTGGTGTTAGTTGTCACCTCGCAATAACGTCTAGTTGAGAACTAAGAACGAATAGAAGCATAATCACCAAGCAAACCGCAGAGAAAATTAGGGAAGAGAGTCAGACAGACGAGGGGAGAACTCCGATGCAAACATGTTATTGGTCGCGGCACCAAGCCATGTCACCTAATGTCTTCGACTATCCGGCATGGGGATTTCGTATACCTCAACCAAGACGCCTAACACGCCCTACCTGACCAAGTCCACTGGCTTAGATTTTCATACCTTTTTGCCGGGCCATGCACCGACTACCTCGGCCCAACCTCCAACCACTGTAGCCCTTCGAGAAAAGCATACAGCAAGGTAAACAGTGAGTAAGCATAACCAATGTTGCGCACACTTTAATCTGTCCGGATGCGCTCACTCGAGTGACTAACCTATGGTTCTCAAGGCCCTACGTCTAACCTCAGCAACGGTGATAGTGTTGCCACCATATTCGAACATTCTACACGTAGCTACTATATTTCCGAACCGCATAAAAGGACGGACCTAACTACGGCAGTGTACATCCGACGCTTGATGGACAACTGGATGTTACGATGGCGCCACAGGTAGCTCAAATTGACAAATGCCAAACACTTAGATGGTTTATTAAGACTGCCGAAAAAGTGTAATTGCCAACGCCATGAGTGGTAATGGAAAACATGAACAAACATATCCAAGTGTTTTCTGTTGAAGTGTAATCGATGCTGTTGATATGACCAATGTAGCTAGCGCCCAGCAATTGTTCGCTGCTCAGTAGTGAGTCAGTGGCTTATTTACTGCGAACACCAAGTGAGAACATGCTTTTTCGTTGGAAGGTGGTGTGCACCTAGTGATGTGCACATTATTAATGGAAGGAAAATGTTGTTCGTAGTTCGCATCTCTTTTCACTGTAGCATACCATGATCAATACCGATTCACGTTGAAACCAAATTTGAGCCTTTGATTGACCCCGAAAACACCGTCATTTATCAAATAATCACAGGGTGGATACGCGGTTTTCTGCAGCCATGGAGATTGTGATGTTGACCAAATTCGCACTGCAGTTAGAAGGACAATTTGACAGATAACCGCTTTTGACCCAGTCGACTTGGCAGTGCCCTCAATTTGTCTTTCACTAAGCGCTTTGCCAGAAAAATCGATCGCATTTATTTACATGAATTTCCAGTGCTGAATTCGAAATAGCGATGATTATTCACTCAAGATCCGTACTGGTCAGCGCTGTTCCTGCTGTCTAAGGGGCTGTCGAATTCTCATTTGTAAGGTGTAGACCAATTTAAAGAGATCAGTTCATTCAACCATCAACCTTATGCTTCCGTGTTCTGGTTTTGATTTTTTTTTGCTAATCCGCATCATCGTTTGATTGTGAGTGAAACGAATAGAAATACGAAGAGAACATAAACAAAACGGAAAGCTATTGCCAAAAACCAAGCAGGTGAAGAAAAATTTAGATTACCATTGACCACGGCACCAAGCCACGTCACTCAATATCTCCGACAATACGACAGGTGGATTTCGTGAACCCCAACTCGCAAACCCAGTAAGTGGACCAACGTTTGAGGGAGAGGAAACAACATGCCATTCGAGCTCTATAATACGCAGAATACACCTAGTTCATAAATGCGTAATCAAGCATTGATTGGATTGAATATGATAACAAGGTTGTCAATGTTCATGGTTTTCCGGCTCAGTGGTAGTAGGACTATGTGATCCCATTTAGAAGACCCAGAGACATGTTTTATTACACGTTTGTGCATGAGTATAGTGGAAAGATCATAACCCATAACCACAAGGACCCACTGCACCATTAGGGCTAACTGGCGACCTGACTCTGAGATTTGGAGTGGAAAACCACTTAAGGTCCCAATAGGTCAGATATATTAATGAGCCGGACGGCGGTGAATTGCTGTCCAGTTCAGTTCTGCTCAGAAAACCATAATTCATGTAGTGGGTGCGGTGGCCTTGGTTGCTATCTCCTAGCGGCAACCTCAAAAGAAAACAATGAAAGAGAAAAGAGTATGGAAGGAGAACTACAAAGACCGGTATCAAGTGGATGAAGAAAGTTTGCTTGTGAGCGCCACCGATCTTGACGCCTAGCCATAACCTCCAATATATCTACCCACAGAGCGGAAGGGTCTCTTAGACCCCAGGCAGGAAGTCTAACACGTCCTACATGGCCGAGTCCGCCGGTTAGGATTTTCATACCTCTCTTCGGTGTCATGGGCTGACCACCCTTACCCGCCTCAGCAAATACTGCGCGCCGAGGAATACTATCCGAGAACATGCGCAACACATGCTCCAACCATTTTAACCTGGTGAGCTTAAGTGTTTAATTTAATGATTTCGTTCGTGAACCCAAGACTGTCCGCCAAACCTCAGCATTGCTTATACGGTGTTCTCACCAGATTCGAGCAATACTACGAAGACATCGGTATTCGAATGTCGACAATCTTCGTCTATCTTCCACTCTCAGTAGTCATGTCTCCAAGCCATACAGAAGAATTGGCCTGACTGCTGCAGCGTACGCTCAGCCCTTGATAGATAAACGGATATCATGTCGACACCACAGATGGCTCAGATTAGCAAATGCCAAACGGGCCTCCTGCTTATGGAAAGACACCTTATCCGATATCCGACCGTTTGGTGAGATGCACCTTCCCAGATAACAGAACTTATCTACCAGGTCTATAGTTTCTCCAGATACCGAAACGTTTGGTGTTGGACCAACCCAGTCTGCAGCAGCATCTTGCACTTTAAAGGTGCGAAACGCACACTAAACATTGCTAAGCAGTCCCTCAAGCTGTCTACAAAAGCTCGCAACTTACCTGGATCTTCACTTAGAAGAGCCATATCGTCTGCATATTCAAGGTCTGACAGTTCGGCACCCGGAAAATGTTCAATGCCATTTTCATCGCTTGACATAGGCGCGGTTTCTAGGACTATATCAATCAAAAAGTTAGAGAAAAGAAAGCATAACCCTGGAATACACCAGTTCTGGCGGTAAACTTGGGTGGAAGAGCATCGTAAGCCCGAACTCGGTTTTGGTTATTCACGTAAACGGACTGTGTGACGGAAATGAATTTCTCTGGTACACCTTTCAACAAGCAGCGTCAGAGAACTGCGCGATCGACTGAGTCAAAGGCCGCCTTAAGATCAATGAAAACGAGGACAGTGGGCATATGGAAGATGTGCCTATGTTCTAAAATTTGTCGAAGAGTGAAGATGTGATCACTACAACCTCGATCAGGTCTAAATCCAACTTGATTCTCGCTCGAGCACTGTTCGCTAGCAATAGATAAACGGTGTAGAATAATATCAACGAGTAGTTTAGATGCCCTGCTAAGCAGACTTATTTTCCCGTGGTTTTCACAGGACCTATAAAATTTCTTATTAATTAGTACGACCACCGATTCACACCAACTCTTTGGAACTCGTTCGCTATCCCATACCAAACCAAAGAGTTTTGTCAACACCAGTAAAAGTGCTCGGCCACCGTCTGGGAGGCAACCCATTCGGTTAGGCAGCTTTATGTCGTTTGCGATAGAATAACTCACGGAAAAAATTCGCTTCTGACGGAGGAACGGTATCAACATCCAGAATTCCAACTATTGTACTATTTCTCGAAATGCTCTGCTCAAGGAACTACACGACGCTCCTCAGTCGAATCAAAAGTCCATCAGAACGGGGTCCCCCCGCTGACAAAGACGATCATGGAAAACCACACAGCAAATCAAGTGAACCGTACGATACCAGTTATTCACATGAGAGCTGGCCACATCAGTGATATTAGCACCAGCCCATACATGGACGTGGGTATGAAATGACTTGCGAGAGTTCCCTAATCATTTATCTCTACTCACTTTCCTATTTCGTCTCCAAAAAATGAGAATTTACCAACTAACAGAGCGGGGCAAAGTACAACGTCCATCCACGATGCTTACTTCTAGCTCATTCATACTGAGCAAAACTGTGTTCAACAATCTGGCCAAGTAGGATGTGAGTTGGTGGCGATGATCCGAGGATTGTGATGGAGGCAGCACAATGTGAATCAGATTATTCGTGTTCGCTTTCTTGTATATGATGGCCACAGGCATGGTGGGATCCGGTGGGACAATCGAAGCCGTCTGCGAGTGTTTGACAAGCAGCGCATGTACAGTGTCCGGTAGGATGGCGATTGTGTAGATGGACGAGGCAGTCGACTGACAATCCGTTGCAGTACTAGGTATAAATGAGGAGAAGGGAAGAGATCAATGTGAATTTTTCTTATCCAGTACAGTGGGACGACAACAGATCAAAACTACGAACGCCTGTAGCGTTAAGACAATAAGACCTAAAATGTAGAACCACGGAACGTCCCAACAGATGAAGTATGGTAAACAGACACGTAACAGTTCAGTGTTGTAGATCGTCAGTGGCGGGGTTCGAACCTCGTACCCCAGAGAGATATGATAGAGATTTTGATACCACTCGTAGCGGAAGTGGACCAGCACAGATCGACGGGACATCTGTGACGACTAATGATTCCTGTTTTTCTCGTCTGTTTCCAAGCTGAAGAGGGACAGGTGCACTATTGTATGAATGTGAACAGGATAAATACGAACGAAATGTTAGAGAAACATACTGATGAGGTAAGACGAACTGTGAAGAACAAGAAGCATGTGATCGACCAGTACCGTGAACGGACGCCACGATAAATGACATGTTTGGTCGTGTTCTCCCTCAGTATATGGGCGCTACGGAATTGGGGTTACTTATTGTATCCATCGTCTTTGTTGCAAAACTGACGTTTGAAATACGCTGAGCACCTCACGGAAGTGGCGGTGTGTAATTTACACCAGTTTGCGAACAGATATGATATCAACGCCACAAATGATTAACGAAGCAATGAGATATATAACTGGGTGTGTTGTTTTGATGGTCACCGCGATACGGGGCTGACAATGGGTATCTCGCCTGGATACCTGAACCGAAGGACTGGTTTCTAGAACAGCGACGCAACGAAATTCACATTTCGTTTGATGGTAGGTATAAAGTTCGTTGAGCAGACGAAATCGATACGGTCAGCGTTTCGATTTTTTTTGATATGATTTGCATTAGTTCCAATGATTGTTCATCTGACTTGTGTACCCTGTCTTATTATTGTGTAATCGTCCCTGTTTCTTTGCAATATGGATCCATTAGATTTAATCGTTCCCATTATGATCCTTACTATCGTTGAGCGTTATTGATTCGACGAATTTAGAGCCGGAAGGTGTAAAAACGGATAGGCCAGAACAACAAGAGCCAATCGTAGTACTAGGGAGTTATCTAGACTTACACCTCAGTAGATCAGACGTGATAACAAACTGAACGGCAGTACTAATAAATTTTGCTTCCTACATTGCTTATAAGACAAAGCATAACACCTATGAAAACGGACTGGTGGAAATCAAAGGCTGTTATATATATATATATATATATATATATATATATATATATATATATATATATATATATTTACACGCATTACATACAACACATACAGTGTCTGAATTCCATAACCGTCGGTCACCCCAGACAGTAGACCAAATTTCACCGCAGCAAAGACCTTCCACACTGATGTGACTGAGTTGGACTGAAAACTTTCGGTGGAAACCAGATACCGATACAGGCATGTTGCAACTTACCAGTCATGTGAACCGGCTTCGTTCAGCAAGTATGACGGGAAAAGATTTTCTAGTCGGATGAGAAAATCCTCCAGGGATGAAGATTGTGTTGAGGTTTTTCGAACAGTATTCTGATCGTCCACTGAAACAGAACGGACATGAACAGCACAACTGACATTCAATTTCCTCGAATATTTGCTCGCGGGTGATGTACCACAACGCAACGAGGTATCATCAGACGTGGCCAAATCCGACTTCATAATAGACAGATCCGAGTCGGACAGTGCATCAGTGAATGAAATCAGTTTAACCTGGAAATGCAGATGAGACACACTTGGAAACGATTTGGCTCACGATATCAGGGGATAAAGTAATCATGCATACACAAAAGCAGTGAATTATATTTCTCAGAATGAGCTAGAAAGGCATACGCATCATAAAGACATGGTGCGCATCGCTGACTTATAAGGTGACAGGTCTTCTGGTGAAAGCCGCAAGAAAGAAAACCGGGTTCAGTTCAAATCCGAGACTGCGCCTTGACGTGGTGTGATGGCTTGTGTGCCTCCATGACCCAAAGAGACATGCAGAATGAATTCCTTAAGCCGGGGATGAAATCATGCCTGACAGGTCAACGAATAGAAGCCAGAATCAGTCCAATCTCTGAAGCAGTTGGTAAGCAACATCTGATACTAACCACTATGCCACTGGAGGGGACACTTCAGTGAATAAACACGGAGAAACAGTTTGCCGGTCTAACAACTTCCACTAGATGGACGTGGGAGTGGAGTACCTGGGATTTATCTCGACGGTGGGAGAAGTTATCGCATTTCATTGGGCAGCTATCGTTCGCCTAAGCTCGGCAGCCCCCGGCCCAAAGGATGCTGCCCCGTCCACGTTCCGCTTGCTTTGCCTGGTGCATGGGACTGAGGACCGACTCCGAAAAACGGATCGATAACAAAGCGAAGTCAACACAGTAGGCACTAATCCACTGTCGCACGGATCGTTATCACACCTGGCCTATTGGGACTTTATGTGGTTCACCATCACTCCAAGTCTCGGGGTCTGATTGCCGTTTATCTCTGATAGTGCAGTAGGCCTTCGTTGCTACGGTGTATATACCCCTTCCACTGCACTCATGCGAGAGCATATAACAAAAAGAATGCACCCAACAATCAGGTCTCGCGTGATAGACCAGAAGAAGTTCCTTCACGGGTTCTTCGGTCACGTTCCCATGCTGGGTTAACGTCCCACTGCCTTGTGAGTCTGACGTTTGAGTAAAAGGCCCCGGTTAGGGTTCCCAAAGAAAAACCACTTCTGTGGTAATTATGGTTCACCCGGAAACCTCCAGGATATTTCCTGTAAAGGGCCTTACTAACAAAATCTCTCTCCTTTAATTTAGGATCCATGCAACACGCAACGGGTTATTGCGGCTCTGAAGAAAGTGGTAATTCAGGAGTAGGATGAAAACCAAACACACTTCTTAAACCTATGTTCACTTTACTTTGCTGCATTCAACGTCTGCACACTACGTTAGATAAGGCAATAGGCTGTTCTCGCTAGAACTCTTGAAACTTTTCAAATAGATGCATGCTGTGTCTCGGAAACACGAATACAAGAACCCACTTCTGTGATTACTCTTCGCTTCCCAGATACAACGTTCAACGGACGTGGTGGTCATCTCTGCAGATTTCGGCACCCAAGTTACTCGTTTGGAGGGTTCTAAAAGGCATATTGGTGGCCGGTTTGTTATCCTGGTCGATGGCACTGACAATAACGAGCGTCTCCTTCAGCTGTGCTCTGGCCACAGATTGTTTCTGGCGAGTACGAACTTATGCCACAAAAAACGGCATATATTCACATGGCATCCATCTTTTTTCAAGGATGGGGGCGAAACTTTTGTTTTCGAGTTGATAAAACTCCTCCGGGTAATCTGGGATAGAGAGCAGATTCCCACGGAATGGTGTGAATCGTTGATTGTGCCAATTTACAAGGGTGACAGATTCTCTTGTGTAAACCACAGAGAAATTAGCTTGGTAAGTATCGCATTTAAACTGCTCACCGGGATTATTCTCCACCGATTATCCAACGCGCGAAGTGTGTACGCGTGAGAATCAAGCTGGCTTCAGAGTCGATCAGGGTTTTATCGACCGCATTTTTACTCTTCCACAAATCTTAAAGCACGGATAAATCTTCCTTAGGCCCATAATCTGTTTCTTATTCTGTAAGCGGTGTTCGATCCAGTCAACCGCACAACTCTCTAGAGCTGCTTCACATTGAAGGATGTGCCAGAAAAATTTAACTCTCGTTTCCAATGCCTGTATGCGAACAGCCGAGGCCGAGTTTGCGCTTACGGTGATCTTTCACCGGAGTTTACCACGGAAAGGGGTGTTCGTCAGGGTTGCCCTCTTTCACTCTTCCTCTTCAATTTTGTAACTGAGTCGATTCTTGAGATAGCCCTATCCTCGAGTGAGAATAGCGGCATCGACCTTTGCTCAAGCAGTAAACTGACTGACTTGGAATACGCGGACGATATTGTTCTTCTGAGTGAAGACCAAGGCAAGTTGCAAGCCTTCTTAGATAGCCTAAACAGCGACGTAGCGATGTTTGGGATGCATTTTGCACCTTTAACGTGTAAAATGCTGCTGATGCTAAACCAAATCTCTTCTTGGCGGGGGAAGTTTTAGATGAAGTGGATGAATTTTGTTACCCGTGAAGTTACATTTCACCAGTGGGGCAGATATCGGGTGAAGTGTCATCGCGTATACAGAAGACGCGTTTGGCTTTTGTCGATCTCATACATCTGTGGCGCCGGCATGACATCCGATCGTCTGTCAAGCGTTGAGTGTACATTGTAATATTCAGATCCATTTTTTATACGGCTCAGAAACGTGGCCGTCAAGTGTGAAAAATAGGCGGAGGACGTCGGTGTTCGATCATCACTGTCTCCGTAGCACTATCCGAATGTGGTGAGAACACCGTATCAGCAGTGCTGAGATAAGACGTGGGGTGTTGGGAACCAGAAGTCTGTCTCTAAATCAAGTACTGAATCTAAACAGGTTAAGGCGGTTGGGACATGTGTTACGCATGTCCACCGACAGACTTTCTCGGCATACGCTGTTCTTCGAGATAGGTAGTGACTGGAGGATAGGTCGAGGTGGTCAGTCCATGACATGGCCACATATGACGTGTTAGACCTCCAGGTTAGGGTCGACGCGACCCGCCTACCAAATAGCTGGAGACATTAAGTGGTATGGCCAGGTGTCACGGCCCGTGGCGCAGTTGCATGTGGACTCTTTCTTTGTCTCCGTCATTTCCGATTATTACTTCGATTTTCTGGGTTTCTCCACTTTATGCTTCTATTCTTTTTACCCTTTACTGGACGATGCTAAATGGCAGCAACCGAAACCAGAGCACCGAAGTGCGAGGCTAGTGGTCGAGTAAACTGAACTAAAGCAAGTACCCAGCTCACGCCTGTGGCTCCACGAAGTTGAAGCATGTATCGACGGCCACGCCCCGGCAAACCGCTCGACAGAGGAACTAAAGAAGGTTGATTGTGACCGTTGTCCAAAACCCTCTGTGGGACGGTGTTTGACATGCGAAGACCGTTACTCCTAAACGGGCGGACGTGACTTACTGTATAATTCAACGCCAGTGAATAAAATCTGTCGAACTAACAGGGCTGCATAGACCCATGGGTTGGATTCAGTTCAATCGAGTGGCGAACGCGTTCCTAGGGAGCCACCTGCGACCGTGCATCAACACGCTGCTGCCTTGCAACCTGCACTTAACTGCGCAAAAGGTACAGGTGCGCCCTCGAAGAAAAGCTGAGTGACGCTAGCGACGTTTTTTGTACGAAACACCCATGAATGTTTATGATCATGTCATTATGAATCCGACCCATCTTCTCCAAGGAGCTAGCCGCAATAAAGTAAGTAAGCTGATACTGGGTGCAGCGGTCCCAGTTTCGATCCCCCAACACAAACTTTACTGTAAAACGATTAGACTACGACTATAAAAAAACTAAGGAGAACAACGGATGGTGGATCTATGTGGAAGAAAGATTGTGAATATAAGAACACCGCCAATCACGACATACAACCGAATCTCCCAACGTAATTAAGCACGGAGTGGGTGGATTGCATCCAGGAAACCGGAGCCCTGCATGACCAAGTCCGTGGGTCACGTTTTTCGTATCTTCCTTGCATAACATGGCCTGGCCTCCTTTGCATATTCACCAGACACTGCCCGCCCCGGCAAAACTTTGAACGCCAATAGCACTGGGAATCGCATTAAATCTGATGGATGATTTACAGAATTCACATAACGAACAGCAAGAGCCAGAAGGGCTTTTATCAGTCTGCGACACTCGTGGCACATCCAAAATCTGACTCTGCTTGATGAGACGGATGAGCAATGCCACGGTGTACAGCATTTTTCTTCATGGTTGCTCGACGGCTTCCCGTGTTCGGTGACCGATGCTTCCGAAAGTGCTTCAGTCCGGGGGCAACAGCATAAGGGCAATGATGAAGTTGATTGTCTTTACGTGTCGCCACAACAGTTATCTTCAGTGATTTAAATGGGCAAGACATGTTTTGTACTTGTTTATCGTATACTATTTCATGCGTAATTAGCCCACCATGGGCAAGTCTGGAAGGGTACGATGAAGCTAGCATCAGCATTGGCTTCCAACGACGATTTCCGATTCCCTGGTTGGGGCCCTTACTACGAGCGTTTGGTTAAAAACGTTGTTTTATGGCTCGGGAAAGAATACAGTGATTCCATTCCTCTGTGGCGTACTCAAGAAGCGCGTCCAATAAAATACAAATAAACACGAAAAGCGTGCAGTGAAAGAATTGAAAAGATAGTGTTTTGTTCCGTCTCACTAACTCTCGTGAAAACTCAGCTCTGCCTCAGAATCATCTAGTTTTATTGGCGAAAAACAAAGAATATATAGGTTGCTGTCACATACGCCCACTTGTTGCACACAACGCATTGGTCCGACTGGTGTGGGCCACCACGCCTTGAGGCTTGAATGTCGCTGGCAAGATTCGTCTCGGCTATCGGTTCACACCATCGATCGGCTGTTCTGCCGCTCGTGGTTTCGTGGGCTCGGTAGGGGCCGGTGCTGATGCACTGCCCGCGAGTGAGACTAAACCGTCCATCGAATGTGTCGGAGCATACCCTCACAAATAGCTCATAGTTTTGTCCTTCGATTGTAATCCCCTTCTTCATTTTGTGACGCAGGTATCATGCCTACTGTCAAATCGCTGTGAAAATGTTTTACGGCTCCAATCCAAGTGGCGGGGTTAATGTCACTGGGTTTTTTCCTAATAGGTTGGTAAAATTTCGTAACTCCGTAGGACTAACGTCTGCACTAGTTATAGTTACGTACAAAAAGACGTACAGAAACAAGTACGACACTAACGCACAACGTAATTACAAAGGTTATCATACTCGAAGACATCTTATAAAAATCGGCTAGTCATTACATCCTAGTCCATACCGACTTACAGGAATGGTGACTTGAATTGAACGTGAACATAGTGCCTTGATATCCCAAAATGGCAAAGGTGCCTGGTATGTCGCCGTGGTTTTCAACCATACCGGAACACCGACAAATAGAGCAACAACAAGAAAGAAGATTGATACGACGACTGAGCGTGAATTCCCCTCTGGAGTTGTTTGGAATCGAGTCAGATCTTCTCGATCCACCTCTATCGTACTGCTTAGTTCTTTGGAGGATGGGCTTTCGGCTGAGGGGTGTACATCATTCTTTGTGTCCATTTGATCCATCTGCAATGAGAAAATGTGAAGATTTACATCACGTACATTTTATTAAGTGATCGCGTATGAGTGGAATGCGAGCCATAAAGGTGCACTGCACAATCAACGACGAGCAAGGATCGCGGAATGCAGAACTGAATAAACTTTCCGCAGGGCAGGCATTGTGACGAGTCGGGTGAAAGCGGACTGGTGTTGTGTTTGTACAGATAGACTGTGTATTGCATGTGTTGGCTACTAGGGCATTCTTTCCTTTTCCCATTCCTGTAGGTCCACTCCCTGTCCACCTCGTATATTCATACTTTCTAATTCAACGTGCAACATGATGAGAAAGGCAGTGATCAGTGGGGCTTGGTTCACTGTTTAACGCTGTCCGATGATAATGATGGACTGGTGTTGACTATCAGTGCGAACCTTGGTGGCGGGATTTGAACCTCGCATCTGAGATTATAGTGTCTTAAACCTTATTAAATTGGATGCTTGCGCGAGTGTAGTAGAAAGCATACATCCTCTAACCCCAAAGGTCCACTGCATTATTACGGATAATCGGCAACCGGACTTTCAGACTTGGAGTGCAGAACCACATAATATCCCAATACATCAGGTGCGGTAATGAGTGTAATGAATGGGCCATCATCACCATCATCATCATCCGGCGTTAAACAGAAGGGCAATCCCCGGTCACCACTGCCTTTTTCCCTGTTCCACGTGGAAATAGAACGAATGAATATACAAGATGGATAGGGATGGTACTTATAGGGGTCGGAAAGGAAACAACGCCCTCGTAGCCGACACAGTCTAGCTGCACAAACGCACACTGACCAATCATTTTGATTTGACAGATGACTGAGGTTGGCAAAAGCCAAACGCACCTTCTGTGCAGGCGATGACACTTCATTTGATGTCTGTCCCCCTGGTGAAATGTGACTTCCCAGGTAACAAAATTCATCCACTTCAGCTGGAGCTTCCCCTGCCAAGGAGAGGTTTGGTGTGGCGGCAACCCAGTCCTACAGCAGCATTTTACACGTTGAATGTGCAAAATGCATCCCAAACATTGCTACGTCGTTGTTTAGGCTATTTGAGAGCCTGCAAATTACCTGGATTTCCGCTAAGAAGAACAATATTGTCCGCGTATTCCGGGTCAGACATGAGATGATTGTGATTAAGAGGATATGGAGGCCGTGAGGGAGTATTAGAGTGACGAAATACAGCATGAAATAGAGTCGAGAGAAAAACAGCTGCTCAGAACGGTTATTCATAATCGGCCACTACCTCTGCTTAACATGCATCTGCTTCGTGCTTAAAATCAACGACCGAGGTTGCCGTCACTACGTATGGAGGGAACTTGTTACAGTTGTTTATGAATCGGTGGGAAAAGAAACCTGTTATTATGGTCTCATTCATCCTCGGTTTATCCAAGTTATGCTCGTGTTTCCTGAGTGCAAGTTATGCGAGCCAGCAATGATCTATCGGTTGTGGTAATTTCCATGTATAACTTGTAGCTCTTTATCAGGTCTCTCCTGAGCCCACGACGGCCGAGAACTGATTTACGGCTTTCAGTCCATCACGGTACGACTTCACTTGTATCCTGCTTATCATTCGAATGAACCTCCTCTGGACGTCTTCCAATACTGTCTTGTCTCTTACTAGGCTCGGCGCCCACGCCTGTACGAAATTCTCCCAATGAGGTCTTACAGTCACCTTATGTATAGGCAGAATTACGCCGGCCTCCGTAGACATCATCATTCTTATCAAGTTGAAAAGCTGCCCGTTCGCCTGAACTACCACTGACGGACACTGCTCAGCGGGTTTGAAGCTCTCTCGCATAAACACACCCAAGTCTTTTACGACAGCAGCGGATTCAATTCTTGCCGGGACGGACAGTCCTATGAGTCAGTCTCCGTTGCTTCTTCTACCTGATAGCAAGTGCATGAACTTGGCTGCATTCAGCGGTAACTCCCTATTGATATCTTATGTGGTTCTCCATCATTCCAAGTCTCAGGGTCTGGTTGCCGGTTATCCCTTACAGTGCAGTGGGTCTTCGTGGTTATGGGGTATGTATCTCCTCCACTGCAGTCATGCGCAGGCATGAAATAGTCTTTTTTTAATTCCCACTTTTTTGCTTATGTACTAACCCTGTTTATATCGGCCTGCAGATGGCTTGAGGTTGGCTCTCCTACTAGTTTGGTGTCACCAACGAATAGGATCCCGGGCAGTCCAGAGTGGTCACCAGATCATTTACATATACAAGGAACAACAGTGGTCCCAGTACGAAGCCTTGCGGCACGCCACTGCATGTTTTTGAACCAGTGTGGACCTAGTGTCCTCGATCTGTACAAAGAAAGTTCTATTACTTAGGCAAGCCTCGGTCTATTTCACAATCTGTGGGGCCACTCCAAGTGCCTTCAGTTTGCCCAGCAAGAAACGGTGGTCGGCCGAGTCAAAGGCTCTTTGAAAGACCAAGTAGAGTACCTTCACTTGTTCTCCTTGATTTAATCTGCTAGCTATCCCAAAAAAGATGACAACAGGTTAGTTAGACAGAACCTTCCCTTACCGAACCCGTGTTGCTGGTTGACGCCTCAAAATGCCTCAGTATGGTCTATATGATTACTCGTGTTTTTGCATGGCACCACGCCTCTGTATATTGTACTGGGTTATCGGTGGATTATATATATATATATATATATATATATATATATATATATATATATACTGCTGGTTGACAATTAGTTGGCGGTTCGGTAGATGCTCAGTTAGTCGACCTCTGACCAATCCCTCTAGCACTTTGCGTGCGACTGATAGTAAGCCTACATGACGGCAGTTAAAAGCCACCTCCCGTTCGCCTCCTTTGTGAATGGGGAAGACTTGCGCTAATTTCCAGTCGGCCGGTGGCTGCCCGGTGCCTAGGGATACGTTGTACAGTTGTTAGCGGTTCAGCCAGGATTAGAATGGCGGAGTGAACACTATCCGGTCCCGCAGCCTTATTGCTATTCAGCCTACTCAGCGCCAGTTCAACTTCACTACCACTTATGACGACTCCATCCATGGCAATTGTCTGCCGGTTTATTGTGGTCCAGTGCTGTCACCGATATCTTGTCCATGCACATGTTTGAAGCAGTTCTTCAAGGTCTGCGCTTTCTCGTAAGCACTCGTTGGCGGTCCTCCATTCTCGTTGACCACACATCCCACGGCGACTGTCACTGTGGCCGTAGGCTAAACGCAGTTATAGCCTTAGGACATATCTTCCCTCTACGAGATAGGGCTGCTTCGTATTTCGCCTGACATTCTCAGAGTTCCCTCTCTTTTATTCAACCTTTGTCTTCTGTCCCCAACCACCTCTCTTTGCCCCATCTACCCAACTATAATACTCCCATTGATAACACGGTCGATACTCGCAACGGTTCACCGTCAAGTAGTGTCGGGAATAATCCTCTGTCTGGTAACTCACATTTTCTCAAGCCCCGTCAGCCTCTGAATCTCGGCTCCTTCAACGTGCGTACACTCATGCAGGCCGGTCAGCAGGCGTGCCTAGCCCTCACAATGAACTCGCTGAAGATTGATGTTTGCTGCTTAAGCGAAACGCGTATCCAGGATTCGAGCAATGTAATGCAGCTAACTGCTCCTGGTATCTCATCGAGGTATATTCTGCGCACCTCAGGAGACGAAGCAGCTAGAGCTGTGGGTCAACGTGGTGTAGGAATTGTCTTGACTGACAAGGCTGATGATGCCCTGTTAGACTGGATCCCTGTTAACAGTCGTTTATGTGCTGTGAGACTCCAAGGGTCAGTCGGCGTTCGAAAGAATAGTTGTGTTAAACGCAATTTGTTCGTGATCTCGGCGTACGCCCCAACGGACTGCAGCTCAGACGCGCAGAAAGATGAGTTCTATGATGCCCTCGCCACTCTCGTTCGCAGCAGTAAAGGTTCCGACATTGTAGTGCTAGCTGGTGACTTCAATGCACAAGTTGGCAAACTCAGTGTGTCAGAAGCCTGTTTAGGTGGGCGTTGTGCTTTACCCGCTGAGCGCACAGATAACGGGGATAGGCTTCTCCAATTTTGTGCAGACAATCGATTGTTCTTGTCTAGCACAAATTTCCGACACAGCTCGCGTCGCACAGCGACATGGCGCTCTAACTCTACAGGTACTTTTAGTCAAATTGACCATATCGCCGTAAGCTACCGGTGGCGCAGTTCTGTTCAGAACTGTAGATCTTACTGGTCCACGTACGTAGAGTCGGACTATGCATTAGTTTTAATGCGATTATCTCTTCAGCTCCATGGTCATCGTCGCAAACCGCAAACCCGATTAGCCGTGCAACGTGTGTGATCCAGAAGTACGCACCCGTTATGAGCAGAAGTTAGCACATGAACTAGGGTCCACGCAAAACAGTAATGTAGATGAGCATTGGGCTCATATCAAACAGGCGATGCACGTTGCAGCAGGTTTCGCCTGTGGTCCTCGATCCGTTGTCCATCAGAGACACTGGATCTCGCAAGAGTCGCTGAGTATAATGGAGCAAAAGCGTCAGCTTTCGAACCGTAAGGAGATGAATAAGATGCGGAGAAAGCTACAAAGGCAATTTACGAAAAGCCTTAAGAATGGTCGCGAAAATTGGTGGGTCAAGGTAGCCGAAGAAATGGAAATAGCAGCTGCTTCAGGTAACAGTCAAAGACTGTTCAAACTTATTCGTGACACCGGTGGACGGCGAACTCAGGTCAGTGGAACGATTTGCGATAGAAATGGAGAACCCATCCATAACAAACAGCAAAGGCTTGACCGATGGGCCGAGTACTTCAAGGAACAGTTTAGCTGGCCGCACGCTAGTGTAGTTACTCTCGTGTCAACAACTGTGACTCCTTGGATGGTATCACTTGAGCCCCCATCGGAAGTAGAAGTAGAGTCATGTATTCGATTACTAAGGCGGGGAAAGCGGCAGGTCCCGACGAACTTCCCTCAGTTCTTTTCAAACTGGGTGGAGATGCTTGGATAAAATCACTTACCGCCGTGCTTCGTGACATTTGGAACGAGGAGCGTATTCCGTTAATATGGAGAGAGTCATTGATTGTTCCCATCTTCAAGAAGGGAATACGCAATGACTGCAGTAATCATCGTGGGATTAGCTTAATCCCGATAGTCGCCAAAGTATTAGCTTCGATTTTGCTGCACCGTCTTACACCGGCTCGCGAGAGGAATGTTCGCGAACAGCAGGCTGGATTCCGCCAGGTCGAGGATGCATCGACCAGATTTTTGCTCTTCGCCGACTACTTGAAACGCGTCACACGCACCGCCGACCAACAATAATGCTTTTCTTAGACCTGAAAGGCGCCTTCGATTCAGTTGATCGAACAGTGCTTTTCAGTGTTCTTCATCGGAAAGATATGCCCCAGAAGTTCGTGAACCTACTGAGATCATTGTATTCTCATACTTCTGGCCGCGTAAGGGTTTACGGTGAACTATCCGGTCAGTTCGAAACGACCAGTGGTGTTCGGCAGGGATGCCCTTTGTCTCCATTCCTTTTTAACTTCGTCATGGACGAAATAATGGACAGTGCTTTGCAAAATCTTCAGGATGTAGGCGTAGAACTAGGAAATCGTGGAAAGCTGTGTGACCTAGATTATGCAGACGACGTTGTCTGCTTGTTCGAATCCACGGAACATGCTCAGCGCGCACTAGATAATCTCGCAAGAGCTGTAGCTCCATTCGGCATGCGTTTTGCACCTTCAAAGTGCAAGGTGATGTTAAAAGACTGGACGTCAACAATTCCGAGCTTGATGCTCGATGGGGAGATGCTGGCAGTTGTCGACCACTTCACCTACCTCGGTAGCTGCGTGACGACGGATGGGAGCACAGTAGTAGAGGTGAGTACGCGGATATCCAAGGCTCGAGCGGCGTACGCTGGACTGAAGCACTTGTGGCGCCGATCCGATATTTCACTGAAGTTGAAAGGTCGTGTATACTGTGCCACTGTGCGTTCAGTTTTGTTGTATGGTTGCGAAACTTGGATTCTGCGTGCTGAAGATATTCGTCGTCTTGAGGTTTTCGACCATCGATGTTTACGTAGTATCGCTAGGATTGGGTGGAATAGCCGAGTAAGCAACGATGAGGTGAAAAAGCCAGTATTGGGTACTAATTCAGAGAACGTTTTGTCACAGCGTATCCAGCTTAGTAGACTTCGTTGGTTGGGACACGTGTTACGTATGGCAAACACACGTCTATCGTACCGTGTCCTATTCTCCATTCTTCCTAGGGAGTGGAAGAAACCACGTGGAGGTCAACAGATGACGTGGCAACGAGGAATGAGAAAATGTACAGCAAACTTAGGAAAAGTAGGTGCTTCACGTCTTCGTGGTTGGGGTCCAAAAGGTCCGTCTACCAGTTGCTTGGAGACACTGAAGGATATGGCAGCGAACCGCGAGCAGTGTCGATCGCGTTGTCACTTTCTGTCGAATCAGAATGACTGATCGGTGTACGTTTGTACAGTTAGACTATGTTTTCCGTGTGTTGGCTACTGGGGCATTCTTTCTTTTTCCCACCCATGTAGGTCCACTCCCTGTCCATCTTGTATATTCATACTTTCTAATTCAACGTGCAACATGGTGAGAAAGGCAGTGGTCAGTGGGGCTTGCCCTACTGTTTAACGCTGTACGATGATGATGATGATGATGATGATGACATTCTCGCTGCATTCTAGTGGCACACTCACGGGCCCCCACATAGTGCAGCAAACTCTGGTATTCGCCTGTTGAGCAATAACGACCATCAGATGTGTGCAGGAAGCAGCACTCTTCCGTGAGGTTTGCTTGTGTACGACTAGCAGGGGCATAGAGAGGAAGAAACCCTAATGTGTCCAATGTCAGTAAGTGTGGGCGCAGGTGTAGCGATCTGGAGATAACTTCGTTTGAATGTGTAAATTCGTGAGCAAAACTTATCGTACATAAACATAACCAATTGGTAGTTAGCCCTGCAGTATAATGGATAGTGTCTTCCATGGGAGTTGTACGTGCACAACCTGCAAACACAGAAAGAAAATTCGGTGAGCCGCAGCTCACTAAGTGCATAAGCTTGTGCGTAAACCGGTTTCCGCCAGTTGAAAAACACTTGCCAGCTCTGCCTGCAGACGGTTGAACCTTAGCTTGCCTAGCTATTATCGTGTTCAGTGTCGCTCTAATACGTAAATGTGGTCGACAGGTTCACTAAAAACCTCTCTTCGCCTGCCCCACCTACTTTTACTGTATTTCTGCAACCACTGAAATCAGGTCAGGCCCGGTCAGGTTGCACAAGACTGATAGTGGCCGGGACCAATCGAGCGCCCAGAATCCTGTCGGTGGTATGCACAGAGATCAGCACCCACTACTGCAACGTTTTTAATTCCTTCCAGTTTTGTTACACAAATGGATTTGTTCCTTCAGTTGGCTGAATAAAAGAAGGAGCGCCTTTCTTACCATCCAAGCGAAAGACAATCATGACGTTAGCGTTCCATCACACTTAGTCCCTCAGATCGTAGGCACGAACACAGGATACCGAAAAGCCTGGAGTAAAGTACAATTTCTCCCTACTCCTCAGTACTTTACTTCTGTGAACAACTCGCCCCACTTAGCATCCAGCATCCTTTTAAAATATCTTACATGTTGTGCGATAACTACTTCATCCGTCAGTCTGTTCCACATTCCCAATACTCTACTGCTGAAGAAGTTCGCTCGCACATTTAGCCTGGAGCGTGGCCTCCACAGTCCTATACTATTTCCTCTCGTTCTGTGATTAGTGGCCTGGTCAAATAAATCCCCTGCACTTTTGCCCGATAAACCCTTCGGGATTTTAAACGCTTCAATAAGGTCTCCTCTGAGTCTTCTTTTCCCAAGTGAGAAGAGACCCATTTCCTGCAGTCGCTGTTCATATGATTTCCCCCGTTCAGTCCAGCTCAATTCAGTTCAGTCTGCACAGGACGAAAGTGGCTGAGACCAATCGTGCGTCCAGATCGTTGTGCTGTCGGCGAGTTTCCTTGGCTCCCAACACTGCGCGTTGAATGGTTTGTCTGAAAGACGGAAGTTGCGAGGCAGTATCACCTCCACAGACATAAGTCCACGGGCTCATTACCTCACCCCTCGTTCACACAGCTAGGTCTGAGAACGCTGAGTTCCAGTGTGAATCTAGGGCCTTCTTGAAAGTTGGTAAATTGCTGCATCTAACAGCATCTTCTGACAATCTACTTCACATAGGTACAACCTTATTTGTAAAAAGTTTAACCCGTATATCCAGCCTTCAGTATTCCCTCTGTAACTTAAGACTGTGTCCCCTGGTGCTGCACTCAGGGGCAGAAACGAACAAATCACCTATGTCTATACCCGACAGGCTATTCATGATCCTGAACGCTTCTATTAGGTCACCTCTAAGCCGCTCTAAAGAGAAGAGAATAAGATCCTCTGGACGCCGGGTGTAAGATCCTTCCCCCTCTGACTGTTGATCATTCTAGTTGCAAGTCACTGCACCCCCTTCAAGCACTCCTTATCCCTGAGACCATGGGGAGCCCATGCCCGCACACAATACTCCAGAAGAGGTTGCACTAAAACCTCGTAAAACGGGATGAAGACTTCTGGCTTTCTGCACGTGATAGCATAGAATACCCTAGTTATTACTCCTCTAGCCATACTGGCAGTTCTCTGGCACCGCCTTGAAGTCCTGTGACTATTACAGTCAAGTCTTTTACCTCTGATACTCTCTGAAACTAAATACTGTTCCCCTTGTCTCTGCTGGTGACCAGGATTTGGCACTTGGCGAAATTCAGCGGTAAATCTCATCGTTCTGCCCATCTGAGCACAACATTTATATCCTGTGCTAAATCACTCGTTTTCTTACAACCACTCGAGTGGCTAATCACTGGACCTTTATCAGGCAGGCTGCATCCATTTTCAAAAAAGATGGCCAAGCCTGTACACAATGTGGCCTCACTACTGCCTTGTAGATAAGTATGAACACTTCCACCGATCTGCAAGAACCCTAGTAGCAAAATCGGTTCAAAACCGCTCCGAAACCGATCGGTTTGTTTAGCAGTCATTTTACACGGGTAAACATTGCATTTATACGGAGGAAATTGATGACCGATGTAACGTGCAATGCTTGGTTGGCGTTTTATTTGAATGTATTGCTTTATTTCATCAAAACGTCCTGTGAACCTCAGCATAGATTGCTCCATTTTATTCCCTCGAAATGAATGAAATAAGGACAATTATTCGGAAGATCATAAATTACTAGACAGAAAAAACCATCGTAATACGTAATTTGGGTTAGTGAACTAAATAAACGAAGCATATGACGCACTCCAAACGACTGACACAAACCGCTCGGAAACCGTTCGGGACATTTCGATGAGTTAAATCAATACATTCAAGAAAAACGTCAAGTATTGCAAATCACTTCAGTAGTCAATTTCTTTCGTATCAGTTCATTGTTTATCCGTGTAAAATGGCTAATAAACAAACCGACCGAAAACCAATCGAAAACCGATCGCAAACCGATCGTACGAACGGGCTGGGTGCTACAAGGGAAGTGCTGAGCGCAGCCGAAAAAGCTCACCTCATGCCTTATGAGCATACTGCTCGTTTCCTAGGTCGTCCACAGGATGTGGCTGGTAAAAGACATCCGGATTACTAAACAGGCACCAAAATACACCTCAAAAAACACAAATGGGTCTCTAAGCCACAGATAAGGATGAATGGAACTACCACATTAACGTTTGAACTGTTTTCGCGCTGTGGCTTAGCCACAGCACCTCACACGAGCAGCGCGGCGGGATACAAAGTAACGGCACAACCGTGTGATCAAGTCCAGTTCAGTTCAGTTCACTTCAGTTTGCACAGGACAGGTAATGGCCACGGCCAATCGAGCGTCCAGAATTCCTTCGTTGGTATGCACACCAGTTATGCACCCACCACTGCCGAGTGTACTTCGTCGAATATCCGCTAAAAATGAGAGGGAAACGGAAAACCTCTTCGCACATCAACTGCGAGAGACATTATGCATCATGAGCGTTCACTGAGACTGTATGCAATGAGCGAACAAGTCGGTCGTCTTGAAGTCAGTTCAGTTCAGTTCAGTTCAGTTTGCACAGGGCTTGGTGTGGCTAGAGTCAGTCTTGTGTCCAGATAGTTGTGTTGTCGGCGCGTTTCCCTAGCTCCCAACACTGCGTGATTTTCTTTTTCTGAAAGGCAGAAATTTTGTGCAGTATCAGCACTGGCAGAGTAGGGTGGAAACAATAAGTAAATTGCATCTGACCCTAAAAGCTGCTTAACATAACTCGGGGTATACTGCCACCCAACATAGGTCTACTGCTTTCTTAAAGGCCTTCACTGTTGTGGTATTTATGACCTCCTCCGGGAGACTATTCTGGTAGGGTACCACTCTATTTGAAAAGTACTTCGCCCTAATTTGGAGCCTCAAATGTTTCCTTTGTAATCTAAGGCTATGCCCCCTTGTGCCTCTCTCGGGGATCAGAGAAAAAAGGTCTTCTCGACTTATTCCTGACAGTTCCTTCGTTACCTTGAAGGTTCCTATCAAATCCCCGCGAATGCGCCATCTTTCCATCAAGAACAGATCTAGGGCACGGAGACGCTCTGTTTAGCTAACCCCCCCTTGCCCAGTCACCATTCTAGTGGCTAGCCCTTGCACCTTCTCCAGACAGTCTATGTCCTTCTGGTAGTACGGTGCCCAGGCCTGCACGCAGTACTCCATATGCGGCCTAACTATGGCCTGATATATCGGAACGAAAATCTCCGGCTCTCTACACGACATAATGGATCTAACTCGAAAGAGTTCTCTCCTGGCCGTATTGGCTGCTGAGGTGCACTGCTTTGACGGCTTGAAGCTGTTGTCCATTATAACGCCCAAGTCTTTGACCTGCGAGACCACTTGTAACGAACCCACACTATTCTCACTAGCCCCTGTATTTGTGGTCAAGCATTGACACTTGGTGAGATTTAGTGGAAGGTCCCATTTGCGTGCCCAGTTTTGTACTGCTAACACGTCAAGTTCTATGTCTACTCTAGCTATCTTGACGTTATCGGCAAACATAAAGGTGGGGTTTGTAAGCCCACGTGCTAGGTCATTGATGAAGATGAGGAAGAGTAGAGGGCCGAGCACCGAGCCTGGTGGCATCCTACTCGTTACACCTTCCGGTTTTGGGACATGACTACCCATCTTAGCACTGAAAGTTCGTCCTGCTAAAAAACTATTTATCCATTGCCTTGCCTTGCCATCAATTCCTAAAGGCTGCAGTTTGACGTCCAGAAATCGGTGGTTCACAGAATCAAACGCCTTGCTGAAGTCCAAGTAGCAGGCCGCAATTGATTGCCCTTCATCCATGCTGAGTATTTGATATGAGGTGGTGTTGAACCAAATGCCTGGAGATCTGTTTCCTGACTATTCGCTCCAGGCACTTACACAGTACTGAAGTCAAGGTAACCGGCCGATAATTTTCGGCCTTTTGCCAGGGTTCACTCTTCTAAGTTCCTGCCACTGTTGCTCTCCTCCAGTCTCCCGTCACAATTCCTTCTCTAAGTGACTTTTCATACAGCTTCGTCACCGGAGCTTTCAGGACCGCGGGTTCGAGGCTTTGAACCCAATTTTCCCGGTTCTCAAGGAAATCTTCGATCTTCTGTCGGATTCACCAGGCTGAAACGAGAGTGAAAAGAAGCGGGGGGAGGGGCGAGCGCAGCAACAAAAACGAAATACACATAACATCATGCAGTGTCTCACCGTGGATAGTGCCTTAGGCGGGATGGGGGTGCGACATTCATGAACATGTAGCGGAAGGAAAATGCAATAAAAGACATCTATTTCACTTTTTTGTGGACCAAGAATTACCGGAAGACACCCGGATGGAGGTCTAACTTTTTCTTGAAGACAGTTTTGTTCTGCGATACGACAATACCTTCCGGAGTTGCATTCCACAAAGTAATAACCCTATAGCTGAAAAAGTAATTTCGTGGTGAATTCCGTGGTCTTGGTTTAAAAACCTTTCTCCTGTGACCACAGAGAGAGGAGGCTGGTCAGATGGAGAAAGAGCAATCGCTTTGACCTGATTCAAAAAGGTGAAACATCAAAAACAGATCATCTCTTACGCGTCATGAGCCAAGTTCAGTTCAGTTCAGTTCAGTTCAGTTTACACAGGACAGGTAATGGCCACGGCCAATCGAGCGTCCAGAATTCCTTCGTTGGTATGCACACCAGTTATGCACCCACCACTGCCGAGTGTACTTCGTCGAATACCCGCTAAAAATGAGAGGGAAACGGAAAACCTCTTCGCACATCAACTGCGAGAGACATTATGCATCATGGTGGTTCTCTTAGATAGAATGCATTGAGGGTCAAATTTGATGAAATCATGCCCTAGAATGATCACAGTGCTACCCGTCGACCTTCGAGTTAACATACTCATTTCTCCCTCCGAGGAATTATCTCATGCCAGTTGCAATCAAGGGCACCTTTTAAGGGTTGGTTGGTTTGAAGATCTCTCATTCAGTCGGGCAGACCGTTCCAACTGTTCACAACCCTGTTGCTGAAGAAGTGTGGTTTAATCATCCACCTTGTTCGGGCTTTTATCAGCTTCTTTTCGTCTTTCCTTGTTCTGGAATCTAAAGCCACTTGGAGCATACTATCTGGTCTGGGGCCAGAAAAGACCCTCATTACCTTCAACGTTTCTGTGATATCCCCTGGACTTCTCCTCCTTTCCAACGAAAAAAGATTCAGATCACATAGTCTCTGCTCGTACGTCTTACCCCTCTCCCCCTCAACCATTCGCGTGGCGAGACGTTGAACTGTCTTTAGGCAGACTTGGCCCTTTTTGTAAAAGGGCAACCAGGCCTGCGCGCTACCTTCTAAATGAGGTCGTACTATAGCCATGTAAATAGGTACTAATACTTCCGGCTGCCGGCAAGACAAAGCTGATCGCATCCTAACGAGCTCCCCGCGAGCCTTATGCTCAGCGGCGTTGCTCTGCTTCGACCATTTGAACTCACTGTTCACAATCATCCCAAGGTCTTCAACCTTACTGGCTGCCTCTATGGTGAACAGCCCCTGGTCATGAGCGACGGTTAGGCTCTCTGTTGCCATTGACAACAAATGGCCTTTTTCGACGTTCAGGGGTAAGTCACTTTTTTATACTCAGTCCAGGACGGTACCTATATCCGTGCCCAAATCCACCCTATCCTCAGATCCAACAATCTTCACATCATCCTAAAAATTAAAGCTGGGCGATTCAAGAGCGGATGCCAGGTCATTAAAAAACAACAAGAATAGGACCGGGCATAGGACGGATCCCTGGGGTACACCACTGGTGGCTTTCCCCAAACTGGGGCACCTATCCTCCACTTTGACGTAAAATGTCCTGTGGAAGAGGAAGTCCGTCACCCACATATATACTGGCCCACCCATGCCGAACGTCGCCATCTTGCATAGCAAAAGACGATGATTAACGGAGTCGAACGCCTTGCTAAAGTCGAAGTAACATGCCTCAACTTCCTTACCTTCGTCCAGCCGTCGAGTTACTTCATCTGAGAAGCACAGGAGATTGGTCAGAAAAGATCTTTTGAGGAATCCATGCTGGGCCCAACGTGACATGGAGTGCCCCAGTAAGTGCTGGCAGATGTAGGCACGGATGACCTTCTCAAGGACTTCACATAGGATGCCGGTTAGGCTAACTGGCATGTAGTTATGCGTAGCTGACTAAGGATAACTCTTGTTTATCGCCACGACTGTCGCGACCTTCCGGTCCTGAGACAGCTTGCCCCGGTCCAACGTGGACCTGTACAACCTGCATACCGATGGAGCTATAATATCCACCAATGGCTTGATGGTAGCTGGATGAATGCCCTTTGGGCCCGCTGACTTGTGGCTGTTTAATTCCTGAAGGTACTTACGCTCGCTTTCCTCTGGGAGGTTTGGTTCGTTTAATTGGGGAGCACGATGCACCAGAGCCAGATCTACTCATACCCCACTATCCATACTATGAAACTGCCAAAGTATCCCCCCAAAGAATCTGCTTTGCCCTGGTCATCAGTGACAATACAGTGATGTTTAGTGGATAGTGGACCTACGACATTCTTTGTTTAGCCCTTCGACTGCACATAGGTGCAGGACTTTTTCGGCTGTTGTTTTACACACTGGGCCCCGTTTGAGCCCAAAGCCGGGCTTGAAAGTTCCCAGAAGGCTCACTGTTTCGTTTCTCAGCTTTGTATGGCGGTTCCAGGCTAGCTGACTCCCGGAAGTTTTGGGCTGGTTCCAGGAGCGGTTTCGACTCTTGATAGCCTCGACCACTGCAGCCTTCCACCGCACAAGTTTGCTCCCCCAGCTTCTTCGTTTCAAGGGCGTGAACTCTTACCTGAGGGCAATCGGTGATCCTTTTACGACCTGCCAGCGCTCCTCCACAGTGGTCCCCTTTACCGTACCCCACTTCAGCCCCGTCTCCGTGCTGCGGAGCCTATCTGTGTCAATACTACCGAAATTCCTAACCAGCCTTGAGGGTGCCTTGGTTTGCCGCACGTATAGGGTGATTTCGACACACACTTGGTCACTCTTGCCCAGTGGTGCACAGCAGGGCAGTTTGGCCACATCGTTGGAGAGGCTCGTTATTTCTAGATCCAGCAGAGAAGGACAGCACCCCAGTTGGTGCAAGGCATTGGCCTGCCGCCAGTCTAAGTGATTTGCCTCCTACAATCCCGACAGGCAGACTTCAGCCGTCCAGTCAATGTGCGGGAGTTTAAAGTCACCCAATATAATGGCCTTTTGTGCTTCCCTAACCAGTTCAGTCAAGGCCCGCAGTGAGCAAACATCCTGGTCGCGGTTAACAGTTATTTCCGGCTAGACACAGAAAACGTGGGCCCCTCTGCCTCAAAGTGTGATCGTAACTGCGTACAACTGGAATTTTCGGGCGCTCTTTTTGTTTCATACTAAATGCGGTTTGTACCTGGCCTAGTGAGGATGGCTACCCCTCCTCCAAGGCCACCGTTTTCTCTGTCCGGCCTATAGACTGCATAACTCTCACTTATTAGTCCTGGTACATGGTCTTCTTTAGAAAGCCATGTTCCCGCAACGGCATCTATCAACTCGTCGTACTCCCCCACGGCTTTGGCTAATTTCATCCATTTTATTCTAATACTACACGCGTTAGTACGTAACACCGCCGAGTTTAGCCCCACCACTTAGGAGTCTCATTATTTACTCCTGTCTGGTTCTCAGGCTCAAAGCCTGAGATTATGGCAATTTTTTCTGCATCAGTCGTCCCCAGTAGCTTGCATGACGCCTGTTGGTTATCCAGGACTTCCGACTATTCTCAGAGCATCTCCATAGGAGTTGCTACAACATCCAGACTGGCAAGGGTCTCGCTGTCCTCCACCCTCGGACTGTACTGTCGACTTTCATCTTCAAGTACCTGTTCAATTGCAACAATTTCCGACCCCGCCAGCGGATTATTTACAGCAGTCAGGGCTCGAGCCCGAGAGTAACCACCGATTGTGAACCCCCCCAAGATCACTACAATTTCATGTTTCCTTGGTACCACTTTCTCATACACATTATTCGCCAGCCTTTGTACACTGTATGTTCTCATGAACCAGCCTCTGTTAGCGTCCAACGCGCTGCTCCGATAAATCCTATTTTGGACCTGCCTGCTTATTTCTTGCAAGCCGCAACTTGGTTCTCTTTTTCTGAGTGCTTGTGATCGCATAATAGAGGTTCGTATATGTTTTGTATTATTGATCACTCAATAATCTAGTATCGTATAATTTACGGATAATCACGTTCTGATTTCGGGATCCGCTTCAAATTTGGCTACTTTTTGCTCAAAGGCGTGCTGCACCGAGGGCCGAGTACGGCACTCTGTTGAACTTGGTGGTTTCCCACCAGTGTCCCGGCGGGTCTATCCAGGTTTCCACCCGGGGGCTAGCCCACCGGGCTCTACTCCATACTCGTCTGGCGCAATTCGATATCCACTCTTGGTCGTGTGAGCCCCCACTGCTGCCCTCGGCAGCAGTCTATCTCTGGTGGCCTCATCAGCGAACTCTACGAGTATTAGTCTCGCACGGTGTTCACTTGTGTTCCCAAGTGGTGACTTCCATGTCCCCACTCTGCGCACCCTCCTTAGAGCAGTAGGGTAGAGAACACCCGCAGTTCGCAGTACGTAATAGACCCTCCTCCTATCCATGTCCCGCGTAGCTTTCGATTCAACCACGATATGTTATTTCTCTTTCGGGACCAGGAGCCTGCAGCTTGAGACCCTGCCAATCGACAACATCTGCCTTTGCGGATACTTCACTGTGTCTTCTAAAGCCAGGAGCGCCAGATCACAGGTCCTAGCTGGCCCGTCCTTCGCTTCATTACAGTCACTCTTCTTTTTGGGCTGCCCCTCACTTCTGGACTTCTGTTCAGTCCGCTGGCCCTCGTCGGTATGCTTCAAGGGAGTGGAGGCAGAGACCGCACGACGTACTGTTTAATCTCACCCACTCGCTCTAATAACCTTCCTCCCAGGCATGCTTTCTACTACCGCAAACAACTTCCTGCTACCTGGTTGCGGTATTTTGGGGTTTGAGCCTGTGGTACTGCCTGGTGGTCGTTAGTCCTGCTCATGGGTCTGCGGCTTGAAGGCCAGACCGGCCGCCTTCATACCAGGAGCACAGGCACACTCAGCCTGTGGGTTCGGCTTCAGGACCTAGCGGCGCTATGCCTGAATGTCGAGATTTTTGCACTGGTAGGGTCCTTGTATTCCCCGGCTCTTTGACAAATGGGATGGACGGATATTCTTCAACGGTTGGCTGTACTCAGGAAAGGTTCAAGTTAGACCTCCAATCCCGTTTCTGTTCAACGAATTTGCTGGTCGCAACTGCTAGCCTCGAAAGCCTCACGGTCAATCTCCCCAGTAATAAGAAAAGTATGGCTCGGAACGGTAGGTACTAGATAAGGGTTCCACGACGGTTGACGTGAACGAAGCTAGTCAGTTGTCTAACAAAACCAGCAACAGAGGCTCCCGGTCGTACCTCTTCGAATGCAGTCATCCACACCTTATCTTATCCGATTTTGAACTCGGACACTGTGTTAGTGATCAGCACATCCCCGGGCAGATTACTACAATCGTTAGCGCCCCTAGCTACGATGGCGTGATTTATGGTTCGGGTCAGAGTTTTCTCTACCACGACTTCCGGTGCATGTCCTCTTAGGCGGCCAGCGTAAAATCACGAACGATTGAAAATTCCCCATCTGTTACCCCTATATATTTTCTTTAGGGATTTAGGCCTCCTCTTTCCCTCCTCACTCTAGCCGATGCCTTTTCGTGATCGCCATCCCTTCCATGATCGAGGCATTTACCTTTCTATTTCTTGGTCGTTCTCTCTTGGTGCTATAACTTTGTGGACATCCCGTATCGTATTGAGTCACAGTAGCTCAAGGCTATTTGCTTCATCGCTGCTAGGTTTCACTTTCTCGCTCACTTCGATGGACCACAGACATTCAGCTCATTGATATTAATTTTATCGGCTCCACGCTCGGGAAGTTGCTTCTGCGGCCTGAAGAATTTATTCTGTTTTCTTATATTACAGGACAGATTCTTCTCCTTATTCTGACTACCATCTGGCTGGACAGTAACTAGGGCCCACTGTCAAGGGTACAATTGTTATGTGCTTATATTTTAACTCACAAATAGTAAAGAACCTGCAGAACAGTCTTGTTTTTATTTAGGTTCCGCGTCTACTTGGGCTACGTAATACTTTGAGGTTCTGAGGGGCTATCCAGAAGGCACGAAGTTAAATATTCGGCGGATCTAGCAGTTATTCATTGGAGGGGATTCGTTCTGACCAGGACTCCTGCGTTTTGGTCGATACAGTTCTGTGGCATGCCATTTACAGAAAGTCTGAGCCGGAAACATGATCTGGATGAAACTGGACACGGATCAGGATAGGGCACTCAGGATACGTGGCAAGTTCCTGTCAGTGGTTTTTCTATTCCTGGCTCTGAGGCTAATGGTTCCAGTCTGCTTGGTAATGGATCAAATTTAAGTATTGCCGCGGCCGAGCTGAATCAGTGCCACTTAGGAGAGAGGACGGAACAAGAAGTTAACAGGTTGCAGGAAAGGCAGGCAAGCAACCTTTTGGCAATTCGTCAACAGTTGAGAGCTGCAAAACTGGCACAAGACCTGGAGGACAAATTTTCTGTGATCCCTTGAGAACCAGCGGAACCGGAGGAAAAGGTCTTCCAGTGCATTGATAACCACAAAGACTGGAACGCGAAATTGTATAGAATATTATAGCCAGTAGAATTAGGCGAGAGCAAGATGTACAAGGCGAAGACAGCAAGTACCGTTCAGAAATTCTTGGTTAGCATGGGTCTTCTAGTCTCACGTAGAAGATCCCTTCCTTTATGCTTTGTACAATCCACTTCTGTGTTTCCGCGGTAGGCTGACTCGATTCCACCTTTGCTTCGAGCGTTCTGATGTTAACCGAGTCGAAGGCCTTTTGGAATTCCAGATAGCGGGCTCCCACTCGTTCCCCGTGATCCGAACGATTGGTCAAATCAACCAAGAAACTGACTAGGTTTGACAAACAGGATCACTAGTGCCAGAAACCATACTGACTGAGGGTCACAAGCTCGTTTCTGTATAGATGACTCACGGTTCTATCTCGCAGTATTCTCTCAAGAGTTATATGCACCACTGACGTCAAGTCAATCGGCCTGTAACTGGCTCATGCCTCCCTATCTCCAACTTTATAAACGGGTGTGAATAGTAATACAAGCCAGTCTACAGGTAGCGCGCTCTTCTCTAATGGTCCTCTTAAAAGCCTAGCTGGTGATTCAACCAGGATGGACACTAGCGACTTCAACGCTGCCGGGTGGTTCCACCTGGCTCCACAGCATTGGATATGCCTAGCTGCCCCAGGCTGTTAATTACCCCTCCTGCATTAGTTTCTTTGCCCCGTTTTCCCGGACTTCACTGCGCATGCCCGTAGGTTGCATACGAGAACCCTGGTCCTCTCTATGTACCCGCTGAAAGAATTCCAGAGTTCGACGCTTCCTCATGCCCACCGATTCCCGCAGTCCATGTAATTCTCCGACCCTGCCGTAAAGGACAAACATTGAAAATCCTTCAAAATATTCTACCAGTTTTGTGGGTGTGAGTATATTTGGCATTACTTTGATAGGCTCTCCCATATACCACACTTTTGCATGTTTTTTATTTGTGTGCGACTTTTGGGTTTGGCCTCGAATCGTTTCTGACCATCGCGCTTGAGCCACGGGGCTTTGAATCCTTGGATTTTACTGTTGAGCCTATTTGGCCGCATACTTGAGGTTTGTATAAATTTGTTTTTGTCAATTTCAATTTGTTGCCGTAGAAACTACGAATCAACCATTTCCTGTCTTTGGGATTCAGTTGAATTAGCTACGCACTGCTTGATTTGCGACTATTGTGTTTTACAGCCGCCTACTGCTTTCCTCCGTGCTGCCTCAGACTGAAAGTAGTGGCCGTGTGCTTTCTGATTGCTTTTGGCGTTTCTTGCAATACGTTTCTTGTAGTTGTTCCCGCACCGTTTCTGTATCTGAGATAGCCTAGTTCCCACTGCCTTTAACCGTAAGATGGCCCGGTAGCCACCGGAACTCGTTTTTTTGAATGATCTTTGCTTCTGTTTTAGAGACTTTATCATTTGGCTCGTCCGCCTCGATGACAATCCGTTTTGCTTGATCCTTCCAAGCGGTGCGTTGGCCTCTGCTGTTTCCAACAGCCTGCTCTTGATCCAACTCTACCGGTGTTCTATGTCGTAGTCATCGCTCACCATATCCCAATCCATTCGAAGGCCCAGTTCAGCCAAGCCATCCTCATCTATCCTTGAGAATCTCCTCCTGAATTTATCAGGCGCACTTCGTCCCTGAAGGTTAAGCCTAAGCTGGAGTACGCCACGATCACTATTACCTGTGGGTCTCCCAATTTTTTGATGTTCTAGATCATCTGGGGCTCTGGTCATTGCCAGGTCAATGCTTGACATTGACTGACCAAACCACCATCTTGTCACTTGAATAACTTGCTGGACAAGAGCGTTCCTGTGGATTAGGTGGGTAATCTCCCCCCGAAATGTGCCTTTTTGGGCGCTTTCTGAGTTCCACTCTACTTTGGATGCGTTGAAATCACACACAACATCTAATTTCCGTCCGGCTTTGGCAACCGTAGTAGGGAAATGAAGCACATTGCTGTCTTCAGCACTTTCCGCTCCTGGGCTTTGACGTTTGTAAGCAGCTGACGCCTTCGCTCCGCCCGAAGCCATTATAACCTCTGCCGCTTGTACTTTGGGCTCGACAACCCGACCACCCTCATTGCCGTCATATTGTTCAGCCAGGAAGACCATTATACCATCTCCGATTCGACCGTCCAGCCTTTCCACTCTAAAGCCTAAGTAGAAGTTTGGAACCAGCCCGTTGTCGCCCTCTCCCCGTTTCGGCCACTACCCAGTGACCGCAGTCACATCTGCTCCTGTGTCCTAGCTTTGAGCTCTGGCCAGTTGTCACCCATACCCGCAGCACTGGTGTAGAAAATGGGAATCACAACACTTTTCTCTCTTTATCCTCATTTTCTAGGGGGAGGCGGCAGGTGCCCGGGTCCTGAACCTGAGCACCCGGACAGTTTCCCCGTTTCACGGTTGGGTTCATAGCGCTTCTGCTGAATTATACCCTTCCCACATCCTGGGTTGCTTTTCAAGTTGCCGTCCTTGGAGTCCCGGTGAGGGTCACTTTTCTTAATTATCCACTCTCGGAGCAGCAGCAGTCCGGTCCTTTAGTAAGCGGGCTGGGCAACGCCTTCTCCACCCTGACCATGGGTTCCGTGGTGCCTAGCTCCTTTGTCCTGCTTTCATTCACTCTAGGAGAGTTTGGAAGGTCGCGTTAAAACCCGGAGTTCCGGTTTTCTTCACTTTTCTCTGACTGAGCACAGCCGTTTTATCATCAGGCACAACATCTATTTCTCCCTTTGAGATTTGTCTGATATGCCCTGCTGCAGCTAAGAAGGCGCCGCCTTGAAGAGGGTCGGCGAACTCGACAAGCATAGGCCTTGATTCTTGCACTTAAGGGTCAGTCTTCCCGTTCCACCAGCCAAATCTCATCACTCTTTTCACGGCTACATAACTGTGGATTTTCACTGATCTGAGCAAGTTGACCAGATTTTTTCTTACTGTTGTTTCCCTTGGCATGCCTATTTTCACGACTGGTTCCGGAATTGCGTGAGGTACCACCTTCCGTCCCCTCCCGGAGCAACACCATTATTCCCCGTCAAAGTATTCAGAATTTTAGTCAGATTACCCTGTGTTGTTCTGTTCCACTTACCCTTCCGTTTGAGGCCCTTTCTGCCGCTCCTGTATCATGGGTCGGCACTAAAACAGCTGCTTGCTCCCCCAGGTTTGCCCTGGTGTTATTCAGGTTACTAAGAGATTTTACCTGTCCTTTGCTTTCTTAGTTGGTTCCAACCGCTCTTCTGAGTAATAATTCACCTCTGCAGTTTTCATCGATGTCCGCCTTACCGGAAGCGCTAATATCTGCTCTGATTGATTTATTGCTTCTCGAGCATATCCAGTCAGGTTTGCTATATTCACGGTACAGGTGGTAGTACTCATTTCTCCTATATGATCCCAATATTTTAGTGCTACATTTTTGTAAGCAGCCACTCTGAGTGGCTCTCTCTTCCCGCGACCTTGGCGTGCAGATTCCAGCCGTCCAGCCAATGTACGGCAGGTTGAATTCACACCCCACGAGGATATATTGAGCTCCCTCAACTCGCTCAGTGGGGGTCTGCAGTGGACGAACATCCAGATTGAATTTTGTGCTCGGTGCCCTGCGAACACAGGCAACTTCAACCATTCAGCCTGGGAGTATGATCATAGTTGCGCACAGCTGGAATTTCCGAGCACTTGTTGGCCTGAGATTCAAGAATATATGTGCCTGACCCAATGAGGATATCTGCTCTCTCTTTGAAGATGAACATTTTCTCTATTCAGCCTGTCAATCTCAAAATAATTTTTCATTATTCCTAGCGCACGATCTATATCGGACCCTCACCTAGCCTCCAAGATCTTGGCCGGGGCTTCAACACGTGTGATTTCTGCTGATAGTCCTCGAGTTCTTCCCCAAAACTCCGTGGTCGCCCTTCGTGTTTTCATGCGGGTAATGGGACACAACGAGCTCCACGCCTCACTCGAAGAAGATATATAATAGATGTTATCTCCAATAACAGTATGAAGAAAGTAGGCCCCGGAATCCTAAGTCACTTCATCAGTACTGACCATAACATATTATTCTGTTTTTGAGGAGACAAGCTACACACCATCAAGTCCACAGAGACACGTCTTTCGATGTCCGGTAGGCCATGCTACAGAGCTTGCCGTAATCGTCCACAGTCTTTTATCTCTTTCCAAGGCTGAGGTGAATTCTCTCTATCTAATAACCTAGAGGTGTTGGTCCTTCACCTTTATTCTATTTGAACCACCGTCTTGAGGAAGTTGTTATCTCCCAGGGACCCAAGATAAGCAAACGGCCAAGAACCTTACATTTCCTCAAAGGAAGAATAGCCGAACTTGGCCGACGTTTTACTAGGACAAGGAAATTCTCGTTGTGCCTTTAGGTAACTCGTTTATTTCGTATGGTAAAATTGCTTTTTGGTTCTTTCACAAAAAAAAGAATAGGATTTTTCAGTTCACTCTAACAGATTATAAGCTGTTGCTAGGCTGACGAAGGTACGAAACAATTGGACCGGAAAAACCACCCCAAAGCAACCTATAACGATACTCAAGTGACCCTCCACGGATCAAGGGAACCATCAGTACTTACTCACCCACTCTATAACGAAGAGCGACACCACATCCAACCCCTTTCTAAATCAAGTGACATCGGTAACCTTTTCAACGGCATCGTTTCCCTCGGATGTGTTAGCGGCTGTGGTAGCAGAATCAAGACCGTCTTAGGAACCCGGTCCAGATCTTTGGCCGCCAGCAATTTTCAGCCTGGATGGTATAGATGTTCCCATGTTGTTACCGAACACATTCAATTTGTGATTAGGATGTAGCGCTTTCCCTTTCAAGTGGAAGACTTCCGTCGTTTCTCCAAAGCACAAAATTAATCAGTTCCAGATCAAGTTGGTTACCGACCGGTGAACCAAAACTGGGTTGTGTCTAGAATAACGGAGTGAGTAGTTAAAGAAAGGCTGATATTTGACCTAATTAACCATAATCTAATAGTTGTCGATCAGCACGTTTTTCTAAAACCCATCATTTGTGATTCTCGCAGCAGATATCCTTAACCTAGTCACGGAGGCTGGCAATAATGACAGGTCGGCGATAGTGACCCCTTTGGACACGACCGAGGCTCCTGACCGAGTGTCACATCAGGTTATTGAGGAGATCAAAACATATGGAATCGTGGACTCAACGCTAGCTTGGCTTCAGTCATACTTACGAGCCAGAGAACAGATGGTGAATTTCGGGCAAATACCCTACAAAACTACCAGACTCCTTCTGTTGACCCCCCCATAGATCAGCGCACTGCCGTTCGGGAACAAAATGATCATCGCTTGGTTTCTATTAAAACCGTGACGGCAAACCACAGCTGGAACATTCTTCAGACAGCCGCACTCCTGATCTCTTTTAAATCATACAGGCTACCTGGGTAGCTATCAGTCAACTCGACATCACCCTCGGATTACCGTAGGGACTAAACGATTTGGTCAATCGGACTAGGGATTTTTTAAACCTAAACCCACACTTGCTGAAACTATTTAGGGCGCCCCACAGGGTGACGTGATAATAATCCTATAACCGGGGAAGCGATTCCACATGAAAGTCTCACCGGATCTCAAAGTGGATTCCTGACACCAATCATCACCCCGACCCACTCAACAGCTATCACACTCACTCCACACAGTCAGTTTGATTCATTCTGTGTTGCAGTACGGAATCAGTGACCGGAATCTAGCTCCCACCGCTGCGTTCCAAACCTGCTATGTCAAGTTCGTCAATGTAGCCCGTTTTTGCCTGCTACCCTTACCATTCGCTCCCTGCTATCACCTGCAACCAAGGCGTTTAGGAAACAGAATACCAGCCATCCATAACCAACCGGAATTTGGTTCTTAATTCTCTAGCCACGTATACAGAAAATTTTACCTTCACACTCTTCCAACTTCTGCCTGGGCGCATCAGCAGCTTTTGTCTCCACTATTCTGTTTCTTCAACCGCTCCTCTTTGGAAGTGAGTTCTGCGTACACACACCGTTCATGCTTCTCAAAAGTTTACTGCTTTCCTCGTGGGTTTTTTTGCCCTAATGTGAATTTCCATATGGCCCTGAAATCACCTACACAAAAAGGTCGATCTTATTATCACATCTGGCTAACTTGCGTTCATATCACAGGCTCCCCTCACAATTGGTTACTCAGTGTTGGATCGATCTCCTGTATTCCGATGGCATCTCTGACTGTACTTCGATAACCCCATGGTGACTTTATTTTTAGTCATGTCTTTTGGTACCCCTCTCACCCGGTTACTTGTATGCGATCATCCAAGTATCCAATTTGTAACTCCTTGCGTCCTTTTGTGGAAGCCCTGGCCTGGCGCAGCCAGTTTACGCCACCCGTAAGGCACATTGCATATTGCTCCTGACTCAACTCGCTTTCCATTTTACGCTGTCCGACGCCTGTTGCTTCACCTCACTTTCTAACATTCTCCAGTATAGCTTATATCAACTTCCTCACGTTCATCCTGCCATCCAAATCACCTTCCCTAAAATTGAAACTGGTTCACTATTCCCGCGGTAACCAACTTTACTCTAGTTCACTCAAACACTGCCCAGCTTTATCGTTTTATTCCTGCCACAGTGTGATCCTTAAATTTCAAGATTGTGAATACCTCACACTGTTGTATGCTGCCGTATTCTCTGCTCATGCCTTCAGCGTGTGTCTTGACCACAGTCTGGAAATATACCAATATTATTAATATTATCAATAATATAAACTCGGCCATGCCCCGAATTGTGGCCAATGGTGTGATACAAGTTAGTGCACTAGGCTCACTACTTTCCCCGTTGAGCGTAATAAGTATATTGAAACTCCTCAAACAAAGAATTCCCTTCCTTCTTGCGGGTGATATTGAAATCATCTGCACTTAGGAGTCCGGGGCTTTAGCTTCAATTTAAGAAGCGATTAAAGAAGAATTGCTTTCTCTCAGTTCTTGTGGTAGTGCTTGGAGGATGGGATTTTTGGCTGAAAAATGTAGTATTCTGATGTGTTATTATCACCTACCTGCTGGAAAGTTTAAAAGTAACAACCGGTTTATATCCTATACCGTAAAAGTAAGCAACTTTGGCCTTTCCCGTTCTTATACTTTTGACTTATCGTGACGCACAACCATCCAAGAGGCTAGAGCACGCCTGGCAATTGGGCCAACACACCAGACATCCACGATACAGGGAAGTAAACTAAGCATTTTAAGGTTACCCCTCAGACTCCTTTTTCTCCAGCGTGGAAAGAAGAGACCAAATAGCATTCGAGAATGCGCAAAGCGCTTTTACCTAGCTGCCCCTAGATTTCGCCTCGTCTTTTAGGTTACATGGAAAGTTCTGTTCTGCTGAAGACCGACCCTTGTGGCCAGGCCGCCTAAGAATTGACCTTCCCTTCTTTCTAAATATCTCAAAAAACAGATCACGCAGTTCAGCACTGCATGTGAGAACAAATTATTTTCTAGGCAACACAAGTTCTCGGTCTTTGTCGCTTTGCTTAAGCTTGCACAGAGATCAAACATTTTCACCAAAAAGCGCTGTTCGATGTGGGAAGAGTTGCCACAACAAATTGAAGAGTTACCAATATCCTCGGAGACTAACGTTTACGTGCAGTTAGTCTCTCCTAAAACACAATCACGGAACTGAGTATACGACTCAAGGGCTTGATGGTTTCTCTGCCTTGATCTAGGATTATAAGGCCGTCCAATTTATTGGCCGTTTACTATTGACCTTAGAACAAGATTACAAGGCGGCCTATCTCAAGTATAGGTCTAAGCCCTTAGGTAGTAAAGCTCATACACCTCGGCTTTCGGTCCAACCTAACTATATTTTCTTCATTGAACACTTCACTCACAGTCTGTCTGTTGCCCAACTTGTCGTCCGTAAGCTACTAGTAGAGCTTCATCCTTGCAAGAATTGGTGCATCGGTGAACATGAATCCTATAGGCTAATCTCAGGCAGTGTTGGACTATATCTACCGCTGCGTTTTTTTTCTCACGTACATCTCTTTGCTGCTCTTGACTTCACGGACATGGAGAGCTTTTTCGAGGCACGCCTGCGGGATTTTTTGCTGTGGTTGTTTCCAGCACAGGTTTGACCACCAATGAGAGACTTCAACATGGGAAATTATGGTTGTCATAAAGAAGCGAGGAAAAGTTATCCCACTCTTCTTCCTCCAAGCCCACCTACCGTGTCACACGTGTTCCGCCTCCGCGCAGCAGTTTTGGAGCTGAACGTGTGCTCTGATCGGCCTTCTTTCGACGCGGCTTGTCACATGTGGTGCATGTTTCAACCGGAGCGCGGAAGTTGTGATCACCCGCGAAAATTAGCTTCCTTTTATGGCAGCCGGATTTCTGACCGATAACTTCATAGAAGTGGAAACTTCCAAAAACATGTTCATTACGCTTTGCGCAACGCTTGCTTGATGCCAATAGATGCTTATGGAGGTACCTCACTATCTGAAGTGGGCTGAAGTACCGTCGTCCATGAACTCCGAACATAGGCCTTCAGATATCGCTTCCTTGAAGAAAATTCAGCCCCCGTGTCTGCATAGTACCAGACGCACTTACGTATAAACTATTCTTTGAAACCTATCTCACCATCTCAAAGCTGGCCTCTGCTCTGCATAAGCTAACTGTGTTTGATGTTACCATTTCTAATACCTCATAACTGCAAAGCCCAGTATCTTTTTTGTCCAAGCTCTACCAAGAAAGTAACCTCTTGTTGGAGGGGCTTACGTGCAGATACTGCCTTATCCGTTTTTTCCCGATATGTGTACTTGTAACCGAAAACTACTAATGCTTACTCTGGAGCTCCTATTGTTATTACCAGAAGACCTCCGCTCGTCACTGTTACCGTTCTAAGGGCACGATGTACAATCCGATCTTACCCCATAACGCCGTATTTGCTATCTAGCAGGAGCTCGAGTAAACGTCCAAATATGGCCCGTCTGCCACGACGATCAGAGGGAGCTCTTGCCCTTCTCGTCGGCTCCACTTTATACTACAGTAACCAGACTTTCCAACTCTAACTTATTTCACAAGGTAACTAACTCCGCCACTCGTGAGACGCTCCACCCGTCCGTAAGTTGGACTGTCTTATTAAGACCCAAGTGCGAATGATAAGTCTTTCGGAATACAAGCTTAAGGAGCCTATCTGATGTCCGCGAGTTCGTCAGCTTGTAGCAGTATCGTTCAGTCTCCATCGATAATCCAACTCCAGGCTTCAGTAATTAAAACATTTTGTCGAGATTCCGATTAATATATAAAACATGCGGCATCTGCCGTCATAACGAAACTTGACTCTTGCTGCATTTGTGTAAACCCAACCAGCTGATTGTACGTTGTCGTCACTTATTACCACAACCAGCAGCTGGAACCTACTCCAAACTACGAGCTTTCCCTTACATTCCAGGTCCTTAGAACTTCGTCATCCCCCATTGGGCACCCCGACCGAATCCACCATTCGAACCTCCGGACTGGCCTACCTGGGGTCGATCCTTGGATGCATACTATCGCGTCGGATCCCACCTTTATAAGTCAAATGTGGTGGACCTTGAGCGACGCCAACTCTCACGGCGCTCTCTGGTCTATTTTCAAGCCGAACACCTAATATGTCTTTCCATCCCCTGTTCCACTTGTTGCAGTTGGTTCCATGAAATTCCACACATTATCCGGCGAACATAGACTAAGAACTATACCACAGCGGCGGTCTCCAATGTAGTATCAATTTCAAGGCACCAACGTAACCTCGCGGTGGCCCCCACACTGTGACAATCATCAACCCTTCATTGCAGCCTCTACCAACGTGTGTGATGGTCTCATCCCACCGCGCTTAACGTGAGTAAGTAGCTGAAAAGTGGAACAGAGAAACATCTGACCACAACAAGACAGTTTACTAGACTATCTTGTGTATGTTTCCAATTTCTCCATCGCATCATTACTGAAAACTGCCTTCCCCGGGGCTGCAGCTGCCTCCGCATTGATGTCGTCCGGCTTTTCTCCGCTGTCAGCTATTCAGTCGTAAATCCTGCGACCTTCAGTGTCACTCACACCACTGGCCCCCTACTTTCATTCCCTCATAGTAGGCTCTCCGGCATCCCGGGATCTCTTTTACAGGATATGATAGTGCTTGAAAGTTTGACCGTCGATTTTGTGGCTTTTCGACCGCTTCCTACAGCAAAAGCAAGTAATTATCCTTCTAATATAGTTAGTTTTATCCCTGTACATGGTGAATCGATCCTTCCGTGTTCACTGGCGGCCGTATCCTTATTACAATTCTCGCCTGAACTCGAAGTTGGCTCACACTTACCGCGCTAACCTACAAATTCCACCTTTGCTTAAACGTCGTTCAGAGGAATACGGATATCTGCGACCCCGCTTTTGTAAAGTGGTGACTATTTAGTCTTTTCAATCAATATTGTACTGCTTGACCATGCTTTTACGTGCGCGGCTCAACTACAGTCGAGAAATACGCATATTATTGCTATTAATATTTCTATTATTATTATTATTATTATTATTATTATTATTATTATTATTATTATATTCCCTAGGAAGCCAAGTTTTAGCGATGGCGTTATTGACTCATTGTGCCCCAGAGAGGTCTTGGAGAATACTATCCGTCTGCCTCTAACGGTATGTGCTTTGGTGTACCACACCGCCTCGTCAGCTTTGACGGACCGAAATCCCCGTTTTTCAAACCTGCCTCGGTCTCGGGCGCAGTGCTCTAGGCGGTAACAGGATTTTTGTAGCGGTGTTTATCTCGGGGAGCAGTGAGACCACTAGATACCTGAGGCCCCTGACACCTCCCAATCCATCTCCAAAGGAAAACTAAGAACCTCAAAATTAGAGAGAACCGTACGGTGAGCAGGCTGTTGGAAGCCATATTATTGTCCTACAAATGCAAGTGCCGGACCTTGTGATGCACTTGCTAGGCTTCGGCTCGCGAGGGTTTTCTTGTGCTTTGAAGATTGCGCCCGAGCAGCACCCCCTGCTTGCTACAGTTGCCTCATTCTCTGACTGCGTAAACCACTTCCGATTTTAATCTTCCAGAACATCTGGAACGAACAATGGCTTGCCTGTCTCTATCGGTGTGTTACACCAAAGGCCTGGTGCGGGCTTCTGTTTTCCTTGTAGACCTTTGAGTATCACCGTTTCTGGTTTGTCCATGGTCCTTCTCCGCACTCACCTGTGTTCTTCCGGTAAACTTCCGTACCATTCCTTGGTGTTGTGGACTGCTATTGTAGCCCTGGCTAGCACCTTATCCCCAATATGTTCATTAGTGAACTGGGTCAGGATTGGTCCTTTGGAATTGTTGCCCACACCAGCTTAAGAAAATATCCACGCCCTCTCTCTGTGCTTTCTTTTCAAGGGAACAAGGTGGGCAATATCTGCAACGTACAGTATAACACGCACGCGCCTCCTGTCTATTTCCCCTTGCCCTATATTCTGATATGAAAAGTTCCTCCCGATTCTGGGTCGGTAGCCTTCGACTCGTTGTCTGTCCCATCGAATGGATTCACATTCGGAAGTACATCAGTTAGAATTCTAGAGTCCGGAAACTATGGTCCTCGCTGTTCAGGGTGTTGTCCTTAGCCCCCCGTGCTTGAGCTTGATTCTTTACTTTTTTCTTTCAGGTTTCTGCGGCTCCCACTCACTTGCAGCAGTATGCCGCGAAGGAGTCAGGACATTTTCAACAGGGCAGTCGTCCACATGCTTCCAAATTTCTTCAGCGATTATCCTCTGGAGCAATCCCATGACTTCTGTTCAGCACTTCTGCAAACCTAGGGAGGAGTTTGGCCCTCATCCAGCTCTGACTGCTTTATGAGCCAGCTTTGCAGCTTCCTTGCACAGAAGACGAACACATTCGACCCGGCTGTTCTGGTAGTTTGACGGACACTTACCTTTAATTATCTAAGAACAGTCCCCATTGGCCCACCTATTATATACACCTCGTTTGGAACAGTTGGCCACTCGCTTCCCGCACCCTGTAGTCAGACAACGGTGTGCCTCACACGCCGTAGTAGCCGTGAACTAAAAACGAGTTATGAACCAAAAATGGTACTCTCTGTAAAGAACTTCGGAGATTGATAAACCATGGAAATATACTGGTCCATAATAAACGAGATGAATGGCATCCCAGCATAAGAACTGTGAAAAACTCAAAAACTGAAAAAGGGGAGATTAAAAGATTCTCAGAAAAAAGAGCAACTCGGGCTTATTCTGGTAAGTACGGCGGAACGAAACATTTACTGTTGTTGCACATTACTTACCAAAGTGTCATCCAGCGCGGAAAACCCCAAAAGTTTAACCTAGGTAGGACTTAAGGCAAGGAATGAGCTTGCTGTCCGGAGAGCGTAGCAGTCCCACGATTACTAACTGGGTCCTTTTCAAGCCTAGCTCACCCAGGAGTGTCACAAATACACACAAGACCTAGTGTCAGTAGTGCTTGGTTGGGAAAAAACGAGAACGAGGTGGGGGATGCTTGAGAAATGGTGGTGGCGAAAGCGAAAGAGGGGTATATTACTGACGGGTGGTGGTGACTAAACAAGGAAGGGCACTGCTTTCTGCAATGCCGTTTATTGACGTAGTTTTTGATATGCCCGGGGAATAGGTTAAGCCAGAGAAGGTTTAGAATTGCCTCAAAACCTGCCACAAAAGTTGCAGACACCACCTCAGCCGGCAGCACGTTCCATGGGTTACCAACGCGGCAAGTAGAGAAATTTGCTCTTATGTTCTTTGATGCTGTCGAGTGACCAGCTGGAAATCTTGTCTCCTGAGTATGGAATCTCGTGCCAGTACTCACAGCGGCTCCGTTGGAGCGCATAGTCATTTCATTTATTTGTAGGCTTCTATTGGGCCACCCTTAGTAGTCTGCCCTTCGTAGATGGGCTTAAGCGCCAATAAATTCTCTAGGTACGTTTTGTGCCTGAGTCCTGGTAAAGTTCTAGAGAAGTATGGGTGAAATTTCTGCAGAACGGCAGTGTCGCACTGAAGAGCCGGAGTCAAAGCTTGGACACAAAATTCTCGACATGGTCTTACTAGCGTTGTGTGGAAAGGCAAAATCAGTGATATGTGTAACTTGTCGTATAGCCTGTGGGTTTCACAAGTCCGAGTATTTCGGCTCTTCGCCGATGTCCTGGGTGGAAAGCCTACACTTTCGCACGTTGAAAGGCAGTCGACACTGAGTGGTTCGGGCCAGACCCCATTCAAGTTCTCTTGAAGCGGTACATTTCCTGATTCGCCCACCAGCTTTGGGTTGTCCAAAAACAGGTAGCCTTTGTTTGTACGCCATCTAATAGACCGGTAACGTGGAGTAATAGCTTAACTTACAGTCTAGCTGGAGGCTCGTAGGCCGGGCCAAATCCGTTGTCCCTCTGGTACACTGTCCCAAAGTGATCTCGCTATATTTCATCTTTGGCGCTATTGTCGAGTGCATGGTAACCACCCGTAGCTACCCTTATTACTGATTTTGATAGTACATAGTTGTATTGGCCATTTTGGGCATCGTTTTGGAGCTTTTTGGGAGGGTGATCCCCTAAGTTAGCCTGCATCACCTTCGGTTCCTGATGGCTACTTTTAGCGTTCTTTTGAAGTGTGGGTATCTTCTACTATCCCCTGTTTATTAGTATTGGTACCCCACACCGTGTTTCCAGCCGTAGGCTATAGTTGCCCTGTTAGTTCACCACGTTGCATTTTTCTTCCTGTGGGTTCTGCGGGCTGGTGCAAAACGCCCTGTGAGCAGCATAAAATTATTCCTGATTACTGTCCCCTTCTCCTGTGTGTTTCACTGTGGAGGTCTCATGTCAGTGGACGGGCTGTTATGGCTGGGCCTTATTCACGAAGCGCCTAAAGGCATCTTGTAAGTTTATGAGTTGTTATGTCATTCACGGCCAGTTAGTTGCAGAGGATCACCACATGGTAGCTTCCTCCTGGAGGCACTGCTACCTGAGGGTCCTTACCTTCACCGGCGTTTTTAGTGACCACCAGGTCCAGTAATACATGGGTCTGCCCTTCCCCCCACTTGGTTGTTCACGGGACGTGTTGGGTGGGAGCCTCCTTCAAAATGAAGCCCAGCAGTTCCACAGATGAATAATCTCCTGCAGCCCATAGGCCCATCCAATCTATCTGGAGGATAATAAGCTCTCCGGGGATTGAGTTAAACTCCTCTGACTACAGCTTGGTAAGGGTAGCTATTCGAGGCTACATCCTTCGGTGAGGTGGCAGGAGTAGTTCGGTACGCACACTCAACACGTGTTGCAGCTTGATATTGTTTCAAGTCTCCGGAGACAACCTGTAATTGTGGTGTTTTGGTACTTTTCCCGGCTATGTACTTTATTTTATCTCAGAATTAAGAAGCCATCCCCTCCATCCCTTCTTCTGCCCCATTCGCTAGGCGTATGTAGTATCCCGAAGAAACAAGGACTTCAATTTCATCTGACGCTTTCAGTCGGGCTTCATTGGCTGCAGTAAAATCAGTATTGGTACCGTCTAAAGCTGAGTCGTGTCACTTATTTCCAGTGCTAGGTTTCTTAGAATTGTTCAACCACCTTTTATGAGTTGGTTAAGATGGTTGCAAAGAACAAATACGGAAAGTCATTCCAAATGTTCTACATGCTTTATAAGCTTGACTATATTTAACATTAACTTGAAAAGCTTGTTCATATGCCACACTTTTTCACTTTTGTTTATCCATGTGAGACATTTGAATTTGGCCTTGAACTGTTTCTGACCGTCGTGCTTGAGCCACGGGGCTTTAAACATTTGGGTTTTACTGTGAAGTCTATTTGGCAGCGTACTTAAGGTTTGTATATATTTGTACCATTTGTGAATGTCAGTTTAGTACCGTAGAAACTACGAATCAATCTGGTTCTGGTTTTGGGGTTCGCTTGAATTGGCTACGGGTTGCTCGATTTGCGAGAATTTACCTACAGTGGTACCGGGAACATGGTTCCGGGTCCTGTAATCGTATTTTGGCTACGAGTGACGGAATTCCGTTTAGTTCTCCGCCCGTCTCTCCTGACTAGCAAACAGGGATTTGTGGTGTTTTGCAGCCTCTCTTAGAAATAGAGGTACTAAGTTTTTCTGGTGAGGGTTTCTGCGGTTGTCATTTATAGCCATCAGAGCAGGTGAAGTTCATTGTGACGCAAAATCAGGTTGTCTCAGATTTTTGCTTTTTAGCGTTAAGATCAATAATTTAGCTTTTACTAGTATTCATTGCTATTCTAACTGACTTACTGATCCAATAGTGGAAATAACTGCGTCACACCAACCTGGGGACTTCAGTTATCATCGCAAATCGGCACAATAGAACACTTTACAGATTCCTGGTTTCCAACTAACTTAATCAATTGTTCAAAACCCTCCCTAAGTAGTCTCTTTTTATCCGGCCTCTAAAAGTTAATTAGTCAATTTTTCTCCCGCCTTTTTGATATCCCGCAATTTACCATATTCTGTTAGCTCGCCCGTTACCTTCAGCTGTCACTACTTTTCTCCCCGAGATATTGCGTCGAATTAACTACCAACCACTCCAGTAGCTTAGCTATGGGTTCCATTGCTGCCCACTGACCCAAAATCACATCTAGCACTCGCCTCTGTAAAGCCCCTCACCTCCAAAGCACGCTCAGATTTGTTCAGTATACCTCATTGATATATTTGAAGATGCTACCAAAGCAACCGCCGAAACAAGCAAAACTATGGGTAGTTTTTCCTCTCTGCTTGACGCTTTTGGACAAACCATCGGCCATTTAGGTCCATTAGCGTTTCTGTTTGACCCATCTCTGCACCACACTGAGGCAAACCTAATCTCGGCCCCGAAGTTCATCGATACCGTTGCCTCTGGAATATTTGGAGGCATCAAGAAAGCCAGCAATGCAATAGTATTCAACATTCCAGATAAGTTACCTCTCTCAACTGCTAAGAACTTGATCTTAAAGGCTTGCAGTCTGGATTCGCAACCTTGCTACTGTGTCAGACTCTGCAAAATGTCACCGCAAAATACATGCCCACTCCTGGTTCAGTTTAATACTGAAGTTGCTGCCAAGGAGTTTATTAGCCGACAGTCTTTCGTCGTTGCCAGTACGGGTTTCCAGCGGGCAAAAATAATCCTCGATAAAACCGCTCTACAAAGAGAGGTTCACAAAAGCGATCCGAAGAACCATAACCCTGGTAAACGTTTAGCCAGTAGTCTCTCTCAGGTGGTCGATTTACCAAGAGTCGGCCATCATGCGAAGATCTCTTCTGTGGTTAGTAGCAAAACAGTTGTCGACCTAGATAGTTCATCAATCTCCACTCTCCCGGAGCCGCATCGCAAAAGTCAAAACTTGCAGAATAGTCTCAATGAAACGGCCCAAATTAATGTGCTCCCTGACGTCCACAAAACTGGTAAAAGTCCCCCTGGCTCCAAGACTAGTAACAAATCACGATACAAAAACCCGATTGACATGATTCTTTCGACTAGCTCAAGAAGCGTCTGGTCGAACCTACAAACTACTCCCACAGAATATAGTTCAAAGAAACGAACGCCGACCCTTGCAGGAGTCCGAAATCCAAAACCGGTTCGGTAAAACAGCCCAATACCTGAAGTAAATTCAGTAATCCCTCAACTGTTGACGTCAGAACTAGCCATTCCTTGCATACCTCAGAAAGGCGCGAGACTAGATGGATTTGCACCGGTACCCGTAATGAATTCGAAAATAAGTAGAGCAGCTTTATCGGCAAAATCAGTCATCTCAACTCGGGGACGCGGACCTCGCTCTCCGAGCCCAATCAGTCTTTTGCCTCCAGGTAGAGTGAACCATAAAAACACTTCTTCCAACGACGAAAAAGGAAGTCTCGGCAAGACTGTTTAGATCGTTATGCCAGTACCTTATCCAAATGCAGTTCCGGTTGACTGCTTACCGCCTACCCAACCACATGCATCGTGCTCTCCAATTCCAAATAGTTGCAAGCTTTCAGACTTAATACCACCCCATCCAAATTTGCCGGTTTTTCTGTTTCCTCTAAACTTCCCGCCTCCTCCCGTACCATATCTTCCTCCGTACCGTCGCACAGTCCGCTAGTGGCTACAATTTCTCCAAACCTGGCATCCACCTTAGGGGGTCATACTTTCAATGTACGTCATGGCCATGATAATGATAGTTTCGAAATTGCACTTTCGGTGCTCGCTGCCTTGTGAGTAAACCTACATCCGTGCGCCCCTTTTGCACTGCAATCTCACCCGGATGTAATCCTCGTAACTGAGACCTGGCCCATTGATAAAACTCCTCTCCTACAAATCTCCATGCCCGGTTATAATATATTTGCTACGAACAGATCTGAGAGACGTGGTGGTGGATGTCTTGCTTATGGTAAGAGCAGCCTTGGAACACACTTACTTCAGCTTCTTGTTCTTGATAAGGTCCACGACCCTGTTTGGATCTCTATACCACTGCTTTAGGGGCAGCTCGTCATTGGTTGTGTTTACTGTCCACCGGGCTACAACATGGGCAACGTAAATGCAATCACCGATGCATTCTGTCACGTAGCTGAAATCCCTCACGCTGCAAAAATCATAGCAGGGGACTTCAACCTCCCTGGCATTTGTTGGACAACCCTGAATTCCTCTCCGCTGTTATGCAGTTTTATCTCATGCATCCCTGCTGGCGGATGGACACAACACGTAAAATCACCAACCGGAGGAAACAATATTCTTGACCTTACCTTTACTTTAGGTCTCCGAAGTATAAAGGCAACTGTCCTTAGCCACTTTCCTGGTTGTGATCATAAGGTCGTAATATGCGAATTCTTCGCTCAACGGAATCACCAGGAAAGTCCTCAAAATCGAAAATCTTTCTGAAATGCAAATTGGGACACTCTACCCGCCATCCTGGATAATCAGACCTGGGATGAATTCTTCCTAACATCTGACCCTCGGCTGGCTTCGGATGTGATGCACTATAACTTATTCTATTCTCTTAACATCATATCTCCCGAGATAACCGAATTCAGCTGGAGAAAGACCTATCGACAAAAAAATTGCAACGTAAGTTTGAGAAGTTGCGGCTTGCCTACGAAAGGACCAACGACCTCTCTATCTTCCTCTGCTTCAGCCCATCTCACGCCAGCTACTAAACGAAAATGAGAACAAGCTGGAGAGGCGAGAACTGTACGCTGTCAATTAGCCGAATAAAATAGTCCACCTCTCTGGCTTTGTAAAAACTCGAAACCCTCCAGTGTACAACCAAAATACCGTATTTTCTGCTATCAGGGATCATTTGTATTAGTTTGCCTCAGTTAATCGCTGAGGCGTTCACTAATTTCTTCGCCTCCACCTTCATAACAGACCACAATGGTCCAACCCAGGATTTCACCTTCTTGACTGCCGACACCTTGTAAACCGTAGTATTCTCAGCCAACGAAGTCAGAAAGCTGAAAAATACCACCCGGCCTATGGCCCGCCCTGGACACGATGGTATCCCTCCAGTTCTGTTTCGTCCTGGCGGCCCGGACATTGTGATGCTTTTGCTGAACTTATTTAACTTCTTCATGTCACAAAGCATTTTCCCATCCCAGTGGAAAACTTCCGTTATCATTCCCCTCCATAAGAAGGGTGCTTTACATGACCCTGCTAACTACCGCCCCATAAACCACACTCTCATTATATCTAGGATAATGGGACGAGTAATTAAAGTTGGGATAGCTAATTTTATCCCCACCCGTGGGTTAATAAATAAAAACCAACACGGCTTCTTAAGGTCTAGGTCTGACCTGCCAACTTGATTTCCTTAATCTAATCACAACGTCAACTGACCCTGGAACTGCACTTAACGTGATCTTCCTTGATGTGATGGAAGCATATGATCGCGTGCCTTACGCCCAGCCGCTAACCAAGGTCAAATCTTACGGCATAAAAGACCCACTCTTTTGTTGGTTTTCGTCCTATCTAAGCATGAGATCGCAAGCGGCAAACATTGAGGGTTACTTCTCATCACCCCAGCCAGTCTCTGGTGGTGTTATACAGGGCAGTGTGTTAGACCCACTTTTATTTTTTCTTTGAATTAACGACGTATTCAAAGTAATACGTCATGGCACCGTGTTTCTATTCACCGATAATATCAAGATTGTATATTCCTTTGAACCTTTTATCCTGACCTATGCCTCTTCGAAATAGCTGACGACCTGAACGCTCTTGACATATGGTGCAACACTTGGAAAATGAGTTTCTTTGCTGCTAAAAGTGCCATCCTGGAGTATAAAAGTCAAATTCCCCCTGAATCCACCGCCTTAAACGGCTCGTCTATTCCTACTACTCGGTCAGTACGAGATCTCGGTCTACAGTATTTGCACGTTCACCTTCCATGAACAAGCCACCTACCAGCTGGCCAAGACCAAGAGAACAATAGCCCTCATCAGCTGAACTTTTAGAAGACACGACAGCCAGCTTCTGATCTTTGAATCCCAAGCCAGACCGCAGCTCGAGTACCGCCCTCTGGTGTACGCTCACATGAGGAAATCTGACAGACTTGCTATCAAAAGAGTTTAGCGATCCTTCACCAGGCACTTACTCGGCTCATCATCCCCCTTGAATTACAAAGAGAGATGTGAGCTACTAAGGCTTGAACTCCTATGTCTGCGACGCATGAAACTCAATCCCTATCTTCCGTTCAACCTCCTACATTCTAGAGCTCACTCGTCCATCACTGATCTATGTTTCTCTCAAGACGCACCCTACCCTCTTCGTAACCGAAATCATACTACTAAAGTCCCATACTCTGGGACAAAACTAAGAAAAAGGTTCTTCATCAAAGTCTATTCCCGCATTTGAAACAGACTGCCTGAAGATATTCGGGCCTGCCAGACAATAGACCGATTCAAAGTGGTCCGTACAAAATATTTAAATGTCGCCAAAGTACTGCAATTAACCCATATATGCACCACGTTGGAACAAGCTTATGGGGATAACCTAGATTTTTGAATAGGGAAAGAAAGCACGACCTGGGTAACATTCTTTGCAACGTCAGCATTACCTACCCCATATGCCTTCTCCATCGGCAGCATATTAGTATCCCCTAGAATGACTTACACCACTGACACTGCTCTTGTTAGATTCTCCCCAATTCACGCGCTCTAACGTCTCTTATCTGTCTCCATCATACTTAATGCGCTTTACCCGTTCCGAACTGACCCCATTCCCCTCCTTTATTTTGCTCTAGCACCCCAGCACCTAATCCAATTCCGGCGACCACCACTTACTCCCAAATCGTCATTCTTATTCCTAGTTTTGGTCATCATTTTTGTATTCTTATTCACTCCCAATGGCCCATAGTCCTAATTCTTCCCAAAGTATTCTGTGTCTACACTACTAGATTCCTCTTTTAACTATTGACTGTTGATCCTCAGCTGGGAGCATTCCAGGCTGCCTCTCTCTACTCTTATGCTTCCAGACACCAACCGGCGCGCATCTCCCTTTAGATGTCTTGGAATGATCCGGAGATAACACCGGCGAAATATCTGGCTCACACTTCCGGCTGTAAATCTGATACCCGCCCATCGTTCCGTCGCCAACTCACTGACCCTGCTGTCCACAATCCCCCGCAATCTCCTAGATCACTCCATCTCTGCGTCTGTATGATCTCGACCAACATCACCTGTGCAAATCCCGCCAGTGTGGGGCGCGGAAAGATCCCCCGCTTTGGCCGGTGCATATCGGCCTGCAGGAGGTCTGCAACGATGTGCGGGCGAAACTAGGTGGATCGCACCTCTTGCCTCCAAAAGTGGTTTTCAGGTTGAGTGGCCAGCACAAGGTCAGCCCCACCCACTAGCACTGGTTGTGGATTGAACAAAAAAACAAACAAAGAGAACACCATTCTTATACTAAAATGCCGCAAATGTGCTGCTGTCTCCTCCAGATAATATGGACTTCCCATCGTGCTCGCTTCCAAATTCGCCTTCATAACCTACCGCTTTTTTCATCCGGCAAAATTCGTTTTCTTTGGTGCGTAATTATCGCGCACTTAAAAACCCATCAACATTCTTGGCTCGTTATTCCCGGTCCACTCCCCGCGGTTTTATGCTAAACTATTCACCAGTCTTATTTGCAAACTTAACCACTCTCCAAGGTAAAGCCTACCCTTTTTTGCTATGTTTACCGATATACTCGAGAACTAACGCGTTTATTTCTGTCACTAACTTCCGTACCACAATCTTCAGACAGTATATGGCACTGCGAAGTTTACCTCTAGAGATTCCCAATAATCGACGACTCTGTGTTTGTTTGCTTTCTCTGCCAGCTTCGCAGTTCTCCCACTTAGGGTTGTTGCATTGCAATGTCCTCATCTTGCAAGGCATCGTGTCCCACATATGCACACCTGATGACCTGTTTTGCCGCAGAGTTCTGTTCTGTCGCCACAAAGTGGTCCACCTTCTCTATCGAAAATAAACTGATGGTCTTCTACCCGTCACTTCATCGTTTTTGCCAGCTGTCTGTCCTAATTTTGTAGTTGAGCACCACGCATCGATGTTTCGCTAGTTTTTAGTTTCATGTGGATGCATTACTTTCCTTGTTTCTGAAAGCAAAACAATCCTCCCAAAGTCTATATGTTTTATCCGGTCACTTCTTTCAAGGTCAATTCGGCAAACACGGCCCAGATATATAGTCCATTTGGTTTATCATACATTCCACCCATATCCGGCTGCCCAACTTTGAAAACCTATTCATCGGTTGTTCTCTGTATTGTATTCCCCAAGCTCCATTCCGTTAGATGGTCCCAGACTCTCCTGATGCTTGATACACTCTTTTCCCCAAGTGAAGTTTTTGCTGAGAATTATCAGCATGTAAATACTTACCTGTCATTTAACTTGTCATCTGTCTTTCAAGCCACGTTTCTGCCACTATCGTAGCTACGCTCCACACGTCGAATTTTTTGCCAGTTACCAGTTTCAAATTGGTGCATTACATTCCTTTTTTCTGAAAGCGAAACAATCCGCTCAAAGTCTATACGTTTCATCCGGTCACTTCTTTCACCATCACTTTGACACCCACATTTCAGTTAGTTGTCCGTTTGTTTTACTACTGGCTCAACCGACATACGGTCACTGAACTTCGAAATGGTAATCCTTGACCGGTTTTCTTGTTTTTTATGTGTTATACCACCATTTTTTATCGTCTTTTTTACATCGTTACCATTCTCATACACTGCAAAGCTCTACTGCTTGAATACCTCTCCCTCAGGAATGTTTGTTTTTCACGATATCCACGTATCCGTCAATCTAGTTTGGTCCTCCCACAGGACAGTCTTCCTTCTGTAGGATTTGTGTGAATCTTTGCCATTCCCCACCCACTCCACACTTTGGCAGAATAACTACATCTACGTTCAGCCGGATCGACCACTTGACCTTGAGTTTAGATTCACTGGGCGGTACCTCAACAACTGACTTGAATGCTTCCTCCCATATTCAGTTGCGTTCGAATAATTGCACAATCCTTCTGTAACTTTCATTCAGCTTTCAACTGTACTGTTTAATCTTGCATTGCAGCATGCTTCAGGGTTATCCGAAACAAACTATTATTATAATGCTAACTTGATGGTTTCCCCCAGGATCGGCCTTGTTTCTTCTGGTAAGAAGCCGTCTGTTGGCCTAATTTTCAGGCTTTAGTACGAAAGTTACCTGGGCGGTGGCCCTGCTCAGCTCCACCGGGACCAAGAAAGCATCTTTCTCTCTAAAGCCTGCGAACCTGATGAGCACTGGCCTTCGGGTCGCTGGTCACCCGTGGCAGTGCTTCACTTACCCAGAATGAAAACCTTCAATACAGATCCCCCTGGAAAGACCGCCACCCTAAGAGGGTTCGATATGGTACGTCAAACATCTCCATCCCTATGCTTGGCTGCCTGACTGGTAGGCTCAGGGGTGTATTTCACCACTACAAAGCGGCTTCCATCCAGAGTGGGAGTTACTATGTCCGTCTTGTCCCTAACTGCTCCGAAGTCTGCTTCCTGCGTTTCTTCTTGTTGACGCTCTTCAGGCTCTCCCCTTCTGAGGCTTTTGTGCAACTTGTTACCAACAAAACTACTTGGTGTGTTACTGCGTTATGGGGCTCTTCCAATGAAAGTTTCTATCACCAAGGCATTGAAACTCTACGTAACCTCCAATTTACCTAACATTTTGACCACCGGTCGTTCATCTATACGGATTTCAGGGCATTTCTAGCGGGTCCATTCAAGGCGAAAATTTCATCTTATAGGCTGAACACCTCATGGGACAGTGGGCTACATTTCCGGTCATACAGGTCACGTATGACTTCACCCCTTATTCCTTCCTATACCGAATGGGAACTTTTGATAATGCCGCAAAAGGGAGTAGCTTTTGTCTGTATAGCGGCACTGGTGTTCTTATGTTTAAGTTCTTGGCTCATTTCAGCAGCAAGACAATGGACCACCAGGATTTTGGTAATTTTGCTGATGGATTATGAAAAGTGGGTCACGAAAGTGAAGCACTCCTAGTATATCACCCCAAAAGTTAAAAGGTACCAGCACGGGTTGTAGGGACTCCCCGGTCACGGATTAGTCACGGATTGCAACAGTCTCATCAAGCGGAACGAAATTCTGTCCGTGGCTAGTGAGTTTCAAAGTATAGGCAGCCGTAGAGGTTGGAGGATATGGATGTTTTCTTGTTCTTCTACAAAATAGTTTTCTAGTACCGAAAATAATTCCAGCCGGTGCGAACCTTCTTTTGTTCTCATAACTACGTACCTGCTGCCAGTTAGATCGCCGAGCGGAATCACGTCACTGCGTAGCGCACTTGTGTTTGCACAGGGCAGTTCCCTCCGGTTCTCTTCAGTTAGGTTTGACTGTAACTTTGTGCAACGAAACACCAATCATGTTTCTAAATGGATGTGTCGTAGGCTCACTTCCGTAAATCCAGACACTGCGCTGCCAAAACGGGGGCAGGTGCTCCCTGCCCAGATAGACACTGGCTTGGTGCTTTAGTGCCCGTTATGGCGAGATTCCAATTACTTTTTTAGAGCAAACGGTTTTATCCTAGAAATTTTGCGGAGCTGAAAAGTAATGCTTGGTCCAAAGGCCAGGAGTTCGCACTCCCCGGCACGCGGAAAAGGCCACTTTCCATCAGCTCTCCAAAATTCCTTCGGTTACATGCTCGCAAATAGTGCCCACTACCGTTCACTACGTATCTTCAAAACCCCGCTAAAAATGAGGGAAAATTTAGAATCTTATCGCACACCATCTGCGAGAGGCGTCCCTGTCAGCTCCAATGGTGTAAAAGATTACGATCAACCTGGGTATTTACTTGCTTTTACTCCCAGTTGTTATTCAGATGTGGTTGGTTGTTACGTCGTCCGTTGATGAGAAAGTGCACTTGAAAGACTTGGGAGGTTCTTTTCTCTCTTTCTTAAGCATGCCAACCGCCAAAGAATTTTTCACTGCCTCGGTTCGATGCTTATCGCAATACAGTTGACGAATATGCTAATGACCACTGGCAATCACTTTTCGCTGAATGTGTTTACCAGTGTGGAGTAAATTGTGACCGCGGAATACTTACGGTTTATTGACTGTGGATGTATTTGGGTCAATTTCAGGAGAAGTCCCCAGTGCCTCTTGCGATCGACAGAGGGTGAAAATGACGGGAGACTCGAGTGGCTGCAGAATAAATAGTAGTTATATAATTTTCCAAGTGAAAACCACGGCTAAATTTTGGAATTTTGAAAATAAGATTGATGTTGCTGATTTCGAAAGTGAACCAACAATTGGTTACATCTGGGTGAATGAGTGATTCATAAAGCCAACGCAAGAACCACCAGTGGCAAATCTGCCGCAGAAACCAGTAACGACGAGGCCGAGTAGTCAAAGGCCCAGAGTAACCAATCGTCCTTGGAATCTATAGTTAATTGCACGTAACTAACTTAGCCGTTCCCACGGGCATCTGTGGACGCAAAACACCGCACCGTCGGTCAGGTTCCGACAGGTAAATTTCTTTAATTTACAGCATTGCCTATAAGACGACCTCACTTTTCAGGGTCATTGTGGTACTGCGCACAAGTTCGCACCCAATAAGTTGCGTTATTTCGTTAGCCCTAATATAGAGGATCAAACGAATTGTTCCGGAGAACACAGAAACGCGGATTACGTGAACGTTCACCAAACCCATACCTCCCGGGTAAGACAAAAACCCCGGAAGTGGTGATAACTTTCGTATTATGTTCCCCAAGGAGCTTCGTCCTCCGAAGTTGTGGCGGACACATTAGTTCTATCCTCTTGTGAATGTTTGCTCAACGCTGCAACCAACTACCGCGGGCAAGCCATGGTGTGGGTAAGTAAAATGCACTCAGTATTGATCACGTTTATATTTCTCTAGATTGCAAACACGGCCAAAAATTTACACAAGGTTGACTTGGACCAAATGTATTATTGTACGAATCATATTTACACCTCTGTTTCAATAAGTATTCAGAACCTTGTAGAAAAAACAGCTTTCTCTTATGTGAGACTTACACATGCTTTCAAGTAATTACCACCTTGAATGCAAGTTCAGGTTGCACGATACTAGTATAATGAGGGGTACTGCGAAAGATAAGCTACAATTTTACTGGCGTCTACAAGAAATCCCATTGGTTCGCTGAGGCAGTCACTCGTCGTAGGGGCAGAAATTCGGACAGCTGGCGCCCAGCTCTTGGTGCAAACGGGAGCTTTGATTGGTCAGTCCAAATTGCCAACGGCCGGAGAAACTAAGTGATTTTTCACATCCTGCGCCACTCTACTATTTATAGTGAGTGACGATTTATTTGCTCTTTGAAGTGTTTTGATAACAAGGATTATGCGCTATGAGCGTTTACCAACTAACTACGCAACAAGCGGGATTTTTCGACTTTGAACAAACCAAAACTGAACCTACTGGTCACGTCTGCACGTTTATTGAGCATCCTAAAAATGCCCTGTCAGAGGTAATACTGTTCCATTTTTGATCTGGGACCGCCTTACACGACTGCACCGTCTCTAGGTTTGTCGACCCTTCCGGCAGCCCGTTCCAGCAGTCCACCGTCCTACTGCCAAAGAAGCTTGACCTGTCCATCAGCCTGGATCAAACAATCACCAGCTTCTTCATGCTCCCTTTTGTCCTGGAAAGTAAGGTCATCTGGAATGGGTTATCCGGTCCGAGCCCAAAAAGACTTCGGTGCCTTAAGCTTCTCTGTTGGATTCTCTCGTAGTCTCTTCATTACTACAGAGAAAAGTCCAAAGCCCCGGCATAGTTCTTTGTACCTCTTTTTCCCTCTGCTACTAAGCCACACACTTTGCGTGGCGCTGTACCTTCTTCGAGCAGGTGGTGTACATTTTGGAGGGGTGACCATGCTTGCTCGGTGTTTCAAAAGAGGCCTGGATCCACCCGTGTAAATGGGAGCAAAAATCTCTGTTTGTCGACACCATAGTGCTGATCTCAGCATTAAGGGATCAAGGCTTGCTGTTTCTGCAGCTGGTTCACACAGGTCCGACCACTTAAGATCCGACGCCACTGGAACCCAAGACGTTGAGATCTGTTCATGGCTCTTGTAGTAAATAGGACCTAGCCGTGACTGACGGCCAAGCTTATCACCATCAACGACAACAAGTGGTTCTGCCAAAAACTGAGGGGTGAGCTCTACTTGTTCGGTTTGGCTAGATGAGCAGAATGAGTACAGCGAGGCGCCAGAATTTGTTCAGGTTCTAGAAGTGTGTGCTCCATGGATACACCGGTATTGCTACAATGAAAATTTCAAGCTTCCCCCTGGATCAAATGGTAGCCAAAACTGAAGGTAAAGTACTTGATTTCACTGCGCCCTTAACCGAAGGTTGAACCGGGCAACTGCTTCAGGCTGCCCACTGCTGGAAGCAAGTCCCCAGTAGAGTCATTAGCTACAAAGATTACGAAATCAGACCAGAGGTTGAGAAATTATATGTGAGATTGGCGGATCGAGCGGCATTTAGGAATAGAAAAGGGACTAGGAGCTAGAAAATAGAAAAGAAGAAGAGGGCGTGAAAGTAGGTGTGTACAATAGTATAAAAGGTGGGCATGAATTTCGCCCTTTCTGCAGACCTACCTTACCATTTCCAATCTGAATTCCTTCTGGAAGCCAGTACTGTCAAAGCATCCATGGAGCCGCCGTGGAACTAATTCCAACCATAAACCAACTCGCTCCCAATCGGGTCCCTTCTCACCTCCCTAAGCAACTTCAGACCATGCCCCCGAAAAACTCAGTTGCTGTTTAGCCCTAGCTTCGAGATGGGAAAACCATTGATTTTTTCTACACAGAGGAATACACATTCAAGCGGCATAGCGGAAAGACTGTCGTAAGCGTCAACCTGTATCCTGAGCGTTCTTGTCTAGGATGCGCACATGGGAGTGAAAACTAATAAAGAAGGTGAAAAGTGACTCGATCTAACTGCTGCACATGAATTATTGAGCCTCGTTGTCACAAGCTGCAAATTATGCGCCCATCCAGAGGTGGTAAGAAAGAATACTAGCCTTTTCCTCCGAGGTGAACGAACAATCTCCCCCACATCATCTCTCCTGTCAAATAATAATTGTATATTTCGGATGCGCCCGAAGCATGTTAGAATGCATGATCAGATGATTATAGTGATGCCGGAATGACAATTCACAAAAGGGTACAACAAGTGCATGCAGAGTATCAGAGAGAGTGTTACAGTGAACTAAAACTGTAGTAATGCCCGGCAAATTTGAAGGTCAAGGTCGAATGATGTCAGTTGGTCTGGAGTACATGCATAAGTGGTATATGAAATAATTACCACCAGTGGAAATTCGAACATATTCAGAGGAAATGTTTTTGGTGCTCTACAAAATATGAGAGGCATATGGATAGAAATCTCGTCGAAGCGTTCGGTGAATTATTCACTTTACTACAGGTATGTCAAGAAGTATTAACATGGAAATATTTCAGTCTGCAAAAATGGTAGTATATAAAGTGGTGGCTGTATACTGGAGGAATCATATATGTGGCAAACAATTGAGTATTTTTTGGGAGGGAGACTACCAGAGTGATGGTGGCAGGGAACGGCCGGAGGAAAACAGGTGAGCGTGCTGCAAGTTGTTAACTTTATGTAGGGTTGGTATGAAATGTCAAAGCGGAAGTGGAAGACTAATCAATATTGACCGTGTGGTTACATCCATTATACAGGTGTTCAGTTCTGCGAGAGGAAAGGTAAAGTAATCCATAGATATGTGTACGTCAATAGATGAATGCTGTGTGGTATGTATCATGCAAAAACGACAGATCAATAAAACTGCCCAGGTATATCGCGGGAAGCGGCCGTGGATCAACGAATATAGAAATAAAATATATCAGCCGCTGCAGATAGTGGTGTGATTCAGAGGCTGGATACGGGGTCAGTTTCGGTAATATAACACGAATGCAACATCTGGAAGATCAAAGGTCTCGATAACGGTGATGGTATAGTAAGTAGACAGTGAGTGTCACATTTCTAATGACCAGTTTGACAGGTGTAACAAATGATGGGAACGGGGCGGCGACGCAGCATGGGAAGTGTATCAAAGACGTCTAATCGTGGAGTGAACGCAGTGATCTGCATAGTCCGAACACTCGATGCAACAGCATTGCGGATGCGATCGGATGGACCGATGAAGAGTGCAGGTAGTTACTAATTACTTCGCTACCCACTGGAGGACTACTAAAAGGTATGTCAGCGCCGGACGTTGTTTTTTTGGTGACCGATGAATCAGTGAACAGTGACAATAAAGGTGCCAGTGTTTGAACAGTATTAGCGGGTTCTAACACGGAACGGCATAATGACATATGGGATTAAAATGAGTTGTATGAATGCAGTGAGATCGAGTAGTCCAGGTTCAATAAATCTGGTAGGAATCTTGGGGAAAGCGATCGTGAGACGGGCGAAAATGAAGTAGTGTGTAAATCTCGTTTGTCCTGTCCAGCAAGAGAGGGTCCAAGTTATTCCTGGGAAGTGGAAGTCGACAATCGTCCTTAGGGTACAGGTTCTGAAAACAAAATGGAGAGGGCTGCAGTCTGGCAATTCTACCAGCTGTGGGTTAGGGGAGAAAGACAGAACACCAATATCATGCCAGTAACAGAAATGGGTGGTCGCGATGTTGAGGTCTTGTTTTTTGGATTAAACAACATACGGAAAGCGAAGAAGACCGGTACTAGCGACTAATTATTGTGAGGCTTAGTGAGAATTGCCAAAAAAGCAAGGAAGCGAGAATAGGCGACACTGGGGGCAAATACTTATGTGTAGTTCGACGAATGGTTTATGGAAGACCACATCGATTGTGGCGATTCGTTCATCAGAACGAGGCCTGGAATCTCGTGTGTTGAAATAGGGTCTCAATGAGTAAGTAGTTGAAGCGTGGATGAGACTGGTACCTTGAGGACAGTATTATATATGCTGCTATGTATTTTCTAGCATTATAAATGCTCTTATACCTGGCGGCAGCTGATAAAAAAGGACCTAACCGACTATGGTAAAATCTGACAGCGTGAAAAAAGAATCACCGGAGTAAGGGTGGCCAGTAGGGGGTCGTGGTCAGAAGCGTTGAAAATAGGAAGTGGCTAGACAAACACGTGGAGTGTGCTGTTGACAGTCATGGAGTGTAGGTTGGACTGCTTTTATTTGCTAACTATAATACAGAATGCTCCTTACCATCCGTCGGTAATAACTGTCTACTGAACAAAGGTGTTAAGCTTTTGGTTAGTATCCCAGGCCCAGTTCGTAGGCTCGGGTAATAGACATGTAGGGATCATGCATTCGGATCAGATTTTGGACAGTTAGATGTTTATTTATTTCTTTTTTGAATAATAAGGAGGCCGAAGACATTGACCTAAGTTGAGGTGGGAGTTTGTTCCAGAGGGAAGAATATTTAACAGTAAAGAAGGTTGACCGCATCGCAGTCCTGGATACTGGAATCAAGACCATAGAGTCCCTATGTCGTAAAGAATAGTTGGAGGGAGTTTTGACCTGGTGGGCTGAATTGCAAGATGTATGTTTTACAATATTGCAAAAGAAAGACAGGTTGATTCGTAGACGGCGCAGCCTTAGGGGCTCTAGGTGCAATATTTCACACCTTTCCATTTAATTTAAAGGCGAGGAATATCCCAGTAGTTGTTTGGTAAATCTACGTTGTACATTCTCAATTGCAAATCTGTCAATCTGCCACATGTTAGAAAAGACGACAGTGCAATATTCCAGAAGTGGTCTGACATGAGTTTTAAAAATGCTTAGCTTGCTCTCTGTAAGACTGAAGGTTCTATTAATCAGACCAATGAGCCGTCTAGCTTTAGCAGCCTGCAAGGCCGAATGTTCGGAGAAATTAAATGTACAAGAATATTGTAATCCCAAGTCCCTTACTTCCGGACTGTTGGGGATGAACTGATCAGTAATTTTAAACATTCCCGCGGGAACCTGACACTTATACATAAGGATACAACTTTTGACAGCGGAGAATTTCATCAACCATTGGTTGCTCCATGAGTCTAGAGACAGTAATTCGCTCGTTATGCTAGCAATGGTAGAAGCTAAGGCGTCAGGTTCAAATGAGTAGATAATTTTTATGTCGTTTGCAAAAAGGAACACAGCCTCGTGTGTGATGACGTTGAAAATGTCATTAACATATATAAGAAAAAGTAAGGGACCTAGTACACTACCCCGAATAACTCCACTAGTAACTGGTCGAGGTGATGATAAACTGCCATCAACGTCCACCACCTGCTTTCGGGATGTTAGATATGATGAAAACCAACTCAGATGACGTACTGCCTCAGTATCCATCGGGTGGCGCAACTTGTTATGTCAGTCGTCGTCAAAATTTGGTGGAGGGTAATACAAATGCCGCCGATGAACAATTTTAGGGCATTCAACCTACGTCCGTTTGAAAGTTGGCGGTGCCTGGCCCATACTCACGTTTACTTTACAGGAGCCCCATCAGTTTTGCCACGCTTCTGGCTCGTCAAGACGGACAAAGGTTCCCGTCTGGACGGGCGCAGCTGACTTCGCATAAGTAGCCTAAAGTCGGCTTCTCCGTTGAAACTGGTCCGGGGTGAAGCTATAACACAAGGCTTCTTCTCGGATATTGCCAGTTTAAGCTGTCAGAGATTTCTAAAGGCATTTCGAGCCGCTGTTAGACATTGTTCGCAAGGTCTGAAACTATTCATGACAACGACGCCCAAGATTTTAACTTTATCCGCTTAGTGGATGGTAATCCCACACCCCAGAGACTTCATCTGCAGAACCGTCACCGACATTCTGCTGTTCAATAATTGCGGACACTTGATCGAATTCGGTGGCTGACCCTACTTTAGGGCCCGCCGATGGGCTCAACTCAGATCCTGTTGGTTGGAGTCGTCCGCCACGGACACAGCCACTTTGCGTAGTCTGCAAAGTCGTAGATGTCAAGGTCGTTTATAAATATAAGGATTGGAAGATGTCCGAGCACTGGTCCCTGGGACGAGCTGTCGTGAAAGATATCCATCACCTAGACATTCTCCTCTACCCCAACATAAAAACCTCCCGTAATGGAGTTTCCACTTTGCTCCGTAACCGTTGAGGGTAACCCAGAATGCCTCAAGTTTCATACATAACAAACGTAGGTTTGCAGATCCAAAGGTCCTACTGAAGTTTAGGTAGCAAACCACATCTCCTTTCCTCTCCCACCTAGTCCCCAGGTCACCCCGTCAAGTTCACTCAATTATTTCTCCAGGCCGAAGCTTTTTAATGGAACCGTGCTGGTTGATCATCGTCAAGCTAACTGCTACTGGGTGGGCCGCATTATATCCCCAAAACTGTCCTCCATAGACTCTGGAACTACTGAAGTCAGGTTGACCTGGCCATAGTTGAAGCAGCCTTCTCCGTCTCCCCCTGCATAGATTAGACATACCATGGACTTCGGTGAGTCCTCCGGGCTGAAAGCCCCTGCTACGTATTCACCGAAGAGTGCCGTCAAGGCCGCACGGGAGCATGCATCAATGTCTTCGGTATGGTCATCTGGATGCCTTCTGGTTCTGCAGATTTTTGTGATGCCGTTTCCCCCACAGCTTCGACCACTTTCGATACTTCCAACCGTGGCTCCACCATGGATGATAAGTCGATCCGTTTCACTAGGGGCCAGCCCAGCACAACCCCGTCCACTCCGCAGACCTCCTGGAAGCAGATCATCAGAGCTTTTGCCTTTAAAGTGTTGGTTGCAGTGTGCTTAACCCGGTCCTCCTTGTCGTTTACAGCTACCGCTTTTAGATCTGCAGTCTAATACAGTTAACACCTTTGCGCTTTCAAATTAGCGATGATATTCCGTGCCAGCTCGCCTTCACACTGCTGCCAGTATTTCACTTCCTTTTATGCAAACTCAGCCCATGCAGCTTTGTACTGTAGGAAACACTGGCGGCTACCGCTGATGCTTGCCCTGCTGTAATGCCTCTTTTTCATTTTCGTTGCACCCCAAACCCGGCTGTTCTACTTTATTTTGGCCCTACGCCCTTGAACTTTGAGTGCAGCTACCGCTCCGCCAGTTTTCGTGAGCCGTCACTTAGGCAATTCCACCACCCTTAGACTTAGGTTATGTCCCCCTCTAATCACCACTCTACCCTCTGTCCCATTTCTGCGAGGGTGTTTTGGTTACTTAATGGGAAAACAGGCATAATTTGCCCGCGAAAGATGACCTTATGGCATCTGCTCTCGGTTCGGGCACCTCATGGACGGTTTTTCCGAGGCAACCTTTAGAGGACGGATCTGCGATGTCTGGCAAGCATCTGGTGACCACCAAGTACAGGATGGATGCCATCTGCCCGTGTCAGCACCTTGTTCCTCGCCTGAAGTGCTGCTCCAGGGCCTTCTTATGCATGGAGCCGGTTTGAAGAGCCTACGAATTCCCCCGGCTACTGATTCATTAGGCCAGTCAACCTCTGTTCCAGTCTAGTCCTCTCATATAGTTATTCTTGAGTCAAGGTTTTCGGGGTGTAGAAGTAACTGATCTACTTCGCATGCTAGCCCTCCCGGGTGAGAAACTGCGATATAAGCGGGCTGAAGCTGGGTCGACGTGATTTATTTCCACACCGATTGCTGCCACCTGTGTTCCTTCAAGGAAACAGATAGGCTTGAACTTGTTGAAGTGAGTACCTGGCGGTGAGGAGTGGCACTTCCTCCATACGCGTTTTGGCCAGGAAGTAGTTGGAAATGCGCCCTTGGTTTCTCCCCAGGGACCCAGCCTCTGTGACTGTGATCACGACAACTACACAGGTCCATGCATTCAACTCCCACCGTTCATTTCCGATGTTGGCCGCGTTTTTGCCCACTACGCTCTCCTGAGGTCTCGGGGTCGCTTTCAAGCTACCGTGGGTATCAATCTGCCCGGAAGTCGGTATCGAGGAACCTGCCAGGCTTTGGTCCGAAGGCACTCATGTTCCGCCGGCTGTGCAGCCCCAGGTCTCCGTTTACTGCTGTAGCCCAGTGGATGTCCCGACCTGGGTGCCTCTTCTGGTAGAAAAATGACCTATGCGCTTCTTTGTTTTGTTTCAGAACTCTCTGTCTGAGGTATATGAAGCTCCACTACCCTAAGAGCTCCAGGCGATGAGGACAGCCGGGGCACTGTCGTCACCGGTGAGGCTAGTCTGGCTGTGTTAAGAGATAGTGAGCGCTGCGTGCTAGTTCTGCTGGCTCCCATGCCCCCAGCCCCTGGTCCTGAGTTCTCTGGCTCAACCCTAACTCGGCCATGTGTGACCAACTTTATAAGATCGCTGTCTGTAGAAAGCCGTCCCTCTATTTGGTGCCACGAACTGTACCGCGACAGGTCATGGCCCTTTTGCTCCCTTATATCCTGGTCCGGTCCATCTTCCGGGGCAGAGGATTACTCTGGTGACGGCACCCTTGCATTCCGACGGTTAGTAGTAGGTTTTTCGGGTGATATCTCAGGCCATCTCCTCAGCCTTCTCTACGTCATGAGGGGTTCTGGGGTGCTTTTCATAACCACATCCCTTCCTGCCTTGGGCTGTACCTGAAGATGGCTTGGCCTCAAAGACAAACGAATTTTTCCTTTTATTAAGCTTCAACTTTCATTTAATGCCCGGGTGTCGTTAGAGAGGATGAAGAATTTGCTTGTTGGTATATCCATTGCGGCGGCTTTTTCCCCACCGTTCTCTCCCCCCTCGTCACTCGTGTTCGTACTTCTGTATGCGGGCAAAGTGTTCTCGTTCGAGCATTTGCCTTTTGTTGCGGAGGCAAGATTACCCGGTTCATATGTTCCAATTCCTGCACCCACTTAACAGCTGGAAACCCTCGGATTCATCTCTCCCGTATGCCAGGGAGTATATTATTTTTATGTCAGTTTCTTGAGATAGTGGTTCATAAAGGTGACGCAAGTTCTGGTAGTGCCTTCGCTAGCATAACAATAGGCGAGACTTAAGGTAATTCTCACTTGCTCTGGCTCCAAAACTGAGTGCAAACTAGTAGTAGGTGCATCAGTGTCTACCTCATTCAGTTTTAGTTGGAGGCAATTGGTGCAGACAAAACAAACATAAGCCAGTCTTTTCTGTGTGCGATGCCGTCGAATGTTTGCCTGGGTTATCTTCTTACTTCGAAATTGGAACTAATTGTGATATGGGTTGCAGTGGACACATTCCTTCGTTGAATACCTCGGGCCTTTTATACTCCTACAATTGCCCTTAGTTTGTAGATCGCCAGTACCAGCCTAAGACGACTGAGCATCCAGGTTCATTTTGGCAGTACACTCTGGGGTCAGCTCTACTTCCCATGAGTGTCGCACGTCCCACCAGTCTGTCTTCTTTGAGAAAATCTTTCGCTTTTCCGGTTTTGCTAAAAAGGAAATGAACGGAAGCACCTTCCTACCCTCCAGGAGAAAGAAGGCCGTTAAGTGAGCGCTCTCATTACCTGCAAGCCTTGATTTCGGTCTGCGGAACACCTGATACACCTCAAATCCTAGTGCTTTCTTTCGGCACAAAACATTTGCCCCTGGAATGTTCCCTACTATTTATTATACAGCACTTTCTTACTGATCTAACAAACCTCTGAATTTCCATCTCCTTAGCCAGCTGGTTCCATAGCCCAGTCACCTCACCGCAGAAGGCTTTGGCCCGTAAATTTGTTCTCGGATGTGCCTTCGATAGTTTTGTGCCGTTCACTCTTGTCTGTTATTCTGGAACTACCTGAAACGTACGGCTTCTACTATTGTTAATTCTTTCAGAATTTTCAAGACATCTATGTGGTCCCCTGTTAGCCTTCTCGCTTACAGGGAAAATACTTCCGTATACTGCTGTCACTGGCTGTAGGTTTCTCATCGCTGAACGCCCACCACTATAGTGGCTAGCTGCTGGGCCTTTTAAGGCAAGCCGCGTTCATCAAATAAAGGTGCTCAGGCCTGTACACTGTTCAGGCCAAGGTCTCATTAAGTACTATCGTAGGGGCAAGAGTACATGTGCTTTTACAAGGCAAATTGTCGATTTAAGTCCAAGGGGCTCCCCACAGACTCTATAGGCAGCCAGCTTGCCCCCGCTTATTTAAAGTCTAGAGACATAAAGTCATTTAAGTCTTTTGCCTTTTACTCCATATCAACGTAAACGGTCCATCTTACGTCGTTAAATTTGAATCCACTGGCGCTTTGGCCAGTTGATGGACTTTGCCTTCGCTTAAATGCAGCTCCCACTTGCTGCCCAATTTAGCTTCTCAATATCCCTAGTCGGCGGTTTTCTCTGACTTGATCCGATAGTCTTGATTTCGTTCACAAGTATGAAATACAGGTGTTCCAATGTTTAAACCAAGTCATTTATACGGATGAAGGACAGAGGTGGTATAACGTACATGCCTGGAAATCCTCCCTAGCCATTGCCATATGCTTGTATCGTTGGGACTATCCTCTTTATTTCATTGACCCTGGAACAAATACAACATGCATCAATCACTACACTTTAACATTTGTTTATATTTTGCTCACGTGAAGTGGCATAATTTTGACTCGAACTTGGATTGCCGTGACGGTGATACCTGACACTGGCATTTGTTGAACTCTGGTCCTCGTTGTTAGACGTTGTGGCAGTACAGTTGAGGTTTGTATATATTTATACGCGTATAACTTGATAATCCAGTACCGTAGAAACTATGGATCAATCTTGTTCTGGTTTTGGGATTTGTTTTGAATTGGCCTCGCGTTGCTCACAGTCGGAATAACCGTTGCAGTACTCAACTAGGAATCACCAGGAGGAAATCAATCAGAAATGCCAAGAAGAGGACAAGGACAAACCGAAGCTGGACAGAAAGTAACCCGGCAAGTCCCTGAGGAATGTTTGGGTGATACTGATTCCTTAGATATTGCTAGGTCTACTAGCCTTGTCAGTGAAACTTCATGTACTTCAGCTAGTGATATAGAATTTAAAATTAATGATATCTGTCGATTGAGAATAGTTGAATTAGAAACCCCGCTTAGGCAGGCTAGTGAAGAGGCGGAATCTGCCAGGAAAGATCAACTCCAGAGACGGGAGCGAGAGGTAACTTTGGAGACAACGGAGTACACGGCCACTCAGCCTAGCAGATCGCTGGAACGATCAAAGTCTACTTGTACCAGTGTAAACCACGCTGTTGACTTACCAAGAGTGGAATTGTCCCCATTCGACGGGAGCGCAGAACAGTACTGTGAGTTCGTTAAACTGTACGAGAACTTTGTGGAGAGGAGAGTATCCGATCCAGGACAGAGATTCTTGTATTTACTACATTACTGTCGTGGAAGGGCCAGGGAAGCAATCGACTGGTGCTCGATGCTGGATCCTAAAGAAGGTTACACTCGAACACGTGAAATTCTGAAAAAGCTATTTGGGCAACCATTTAAAGTCGCCCGGAATTTGATCGACGGTGTATTATCAGAGGCAAAACGCTCCAAAGGCGAGTCGGGCTCTCTAGCCAGCCTGGTGATAGAAATTCAGAACTGCAGCATCGCACTGAATCACCTAGATTACCGATTAGACCTGAATGCACTGCACACATTGGAGACCATAGTGTGCAGTTCGCTTACTAAACTACAGGGTAGATGGGCCGAGGAAGCCGAAGGGATCAGAAGGTTTGGGCGAGAAACCACGTTCGGAGACTTGACGCAGTTTATAGACCGTCATGCCCGAATAGCGAATAGTCGTTTCAACCAACTTGTACGCGAGACGAGCAAATTACCTAGGATTACGACGACACAAAGATGGACAAGGGAACCAAGTGGAAGCCAACCATGGGCAAACACACAAGTATTATCTTGTGAAGATGAAAATTTGCCGGTGTGTAAAGTTTGTGGAGCGCCTCATCGCCTAGTGGAATGCCCTCGCTTCCGCAACGTAGACGTCGACGAACGATGGGAAATGGTTAAGAGACTGGGTGCGTGCTTTGTCTGTCTCAACGATTCATATTGAGCGGCGATGTTCCGAACGAGACCCAGTTGTAGTCAGAATAGATGCCATGGGAAGCACCATTATCTACTTCAGAAATGCCAGAATTTGAATGCCAAAGAAACGCCGAAGCCAAGTGTGGTATGCTCAGTGTCTCGCTCCACTAACAAGCCCATTCGCCTGGGAGTAAAAGCAGTTGGTGTAGAAACCTCGGTTGGGGTTATAAGAGAGTTGGCATTCGTAGATGGTGGATCGGATACAACTCTAGTAAGAAAGGAGTTTGCAGAGAGATATGGGATCAGAGGGGATCAATCTTCATTGGCGGTGAGCACTGTCATCCAGTCACCCAGTCGACAAAGCTGCACCTACAACTTGTTTCCTTGGTCTACAACGATAGAGCAGAAACTCTAAAAGCATTCATCATAAAGGATCTGCCGATGAGAGCACCTCAGTCAATGCAATCTATTCTGACTCAGTGGCAGCATCTCGACGGGGTTACAATCGAGGAGTGGCAGAATAAAAAATTGATTTGCTGATTGGCTTTGAGGTACCGGAAGCGCATTGGGTCCTGGATCAAATAATAGGAAGCCGCGAAGCACCCTATGCAGTACGCACCATATTCGGCTGGACTTTATATGGTAGTACAGACGGAAGATGCGGCAAACAAATCCAAATCGACTGCACTTCGGTGGAAACGGCGAACATTGAGCAGGCGTTCCAACAACTGTATAACACCGAATTTGCCGACCTGGCCATTGATAGAGATGCCCCTTCACGAGAAGATAGGTTGACTTTGAAAATAGTAGCAGAGAAGGTCAAGTGTGTAATAGGTCGTTTCGAGTTTCCTGTCCCGTGGAGACCCAACCTAAAACCTATGCCAAACAGCCGAGAAATGGCTCTGAAAAGATTATGCTTCCTCAAAATCAGGCTAATTCGGGAACCACAATTAAAGATAGAATACACGCGAGCCATGCAGCATAACATCGACTTGGGTTATACAGAAAGAGTGGATACAGCGGTTATCAGCGCAAATCTGAGGTGGTACCTATCCCATCACCCGGTCGTGAACCCAAAGAAACCGGGGACCGCCAGACTGGTTTTCTACTGTGCCATTAAATGTCAGGGTGTGTCACTCAACGACCATATAATACAGGGCCCGGACTGGGCAACACCACTAGTCGAGGTTTTATGTCGTTTTCGGCTGGTAAAAGTGGCCGTCTCTGATGACATACGTGAAATGTTCCTACAACTGAAGATGCCCGTTAAAAATAGGGACGCTTTTCTTCTTCTCCGGTGGCCAGAAAACGACGCAAGTCGCGCACCTGACGAGTACAGGCTGACCGTTCATCCTTTTGGGACGATTTCATCCCCCTTCTGCGTTAATTTTGCTCTCCGGGAAACCCCCAAGATTTTTGGCAGCACGAGCAATTGCTAGGAAGAGCAATGGACCACTTCTACTTGGACGATTTTCTGTGTTCCTTTGACGACCCAAATATTGCTATGCTTTATATGATCTAGCTGATGGCCACTCAAAAGGCCGGGGGATTCAACTTCACTAAATGGACTTCAAACAGCCAAGAAATTCTCAATGTTATCCCGAAGTCCGAGAAAATGGAGTGTGCGGGAGAGCTGTTGGGACCCTCTTCACAAACGGATCGTACACTTGGTCTTCAGTGGAAACCCGAATATGACGAATTTATTTTCACTCTGGACCTACCCGCACGACCAGTCGCACGGAGAGGAATCCTATCATCGTTTTCAAACCTTTATGATCCCCTAGGCTTCGCTTCGCCATGGCTATTACCGGGAAAGTGCTCGCTGCAATCGCTGTGCCGGGGAGGGACGGGTTGGGACGAACATCTCCAGGATGACGACGATGAGCGATGGCGCGACTGGCTGCACAGCCTGGAGCAACTTGGTGAGGTCCAAAATTAAAAAGATGCTTGACAGGCATCCAGTGCACAAACGATACCCAACTCCACTAGTTTTCTGATGCATCAGAAATAGGCTACGGGATAGTGGCTTCGGGCTGCTGAGTGGACGCAAATGGTGGGCGGTACAGCCCGATACTGTTCGCAAAGGCGAGAGTGGCTCCACTGAAAAGGGTGTCCATTCCGAGGCTGGAACTGACGGCAGCAGTACTGGCTGTGAAAGCCGTGACGCTGATTAGATGCTTCGACCGGATAAACTGGGAAACAAACTTTTGGACGGACTCAGCCACGGTACTACATTACATAAACAACATTACCACTCGTTTTAAAACTTTGGTGGCAAACAGACTCGCTGTAATTCACGAGTCGACTAAAACCGATCAATGGCACTACGTACAATCCAACAGAAACCCAGCCGACTTCTGCTCAAGGGGTCTGAAAACACTAGAGAGGTTACGGATGTGGACAGTGGGACCGGACTTCTTAACGGCAACTAAAGAGATGTAGCCAACGCCATTAATACCTAAGGCCGATGATGGCGATATCGAGACCAAAAGACTGACGCTGGACACAAACTTCACGGGAAGCGTAAGCCTAATAGAAAAACTGTGCCAATTTCCCAACTTGACAAAAATGTTAAGAGCCGTGGTCTGGTGGAAACGATACAAAGTACTCTTATTGATTATGAAAGGATCCCGACCACAAAACACATTAAATGTAGGGACGATACTACCGGGCGAGCTGAATCAAGCCGAACTTGACGTTCTACGCTTACCACAACTAGAAGCCTTCCCTCTTGAGGCCCGCGAGCTAGCCAGGATAGATGATAACACCAAAGGAGGCAGGCTGTTGCACAGCAGTATCTGAAGACTAAACACCATGCGAACCAACGGACTACTGAGAGTTGGAGGGCGGCTGACGAATTCAGATCTAGCGTACGAAACAAAACACTCCATAAGAGCCCCTGGTGACCACTACATAACGAGATGCCTGATAGACCATGTAAAACGGGAAGAGGGCACGCAGGTTTGAACCACATACTGAACAATATACATCGACGATTTGGGGTGACAAAGGTACCAGCGACGGTCAAGGGAGTCATAGGCAACTGCATCACTTGTCGTCGCCGTAGGGCGGCAGCAGGCCAACAAATGATGGCCCCCTTCCAGCCGTGAGAGTTCATCCGGGATGGTGCCCGTTCGTGGAAATTGGCGTTGACTGCTTTGGCCCGTTACTTGTACAAAAGCAAAGGAGCATCCAAAAGAGGTATGTCTGCCTGATAACATGTTTACAATCCAGAGCAGTCCATCTTGAAGTAGTGCATAATATGACAGCCGAATCATTTCTAATGGCCTTTCAGAGGTTCATCGCGAGGCGGGGCGTCCCCAAGAACGGATACTCAGACAATGGCCCGAAATTCGTTGAAGCTCACAAAGAGTTAGAGAAATGGTTGAACCGCATGGATCACGCTAAATACAAAACAAGACCGTAACAAAAAGGATAGAATGGCACTTCAACCCACCTTATGCCAGTCGTCGTGGTGGCTTTTGGGGAAAGCTGATACAATCAACTAGGAAAATACTTACAGCCCTGACCTTACAACAAACCCTCGATGACGAGACGCTGACTATCTTAATAACAGAAGTAGAACGAATACTGAGCAACAGAACCCCGGTGCTGATCGTCCCAGACCCGGAAGGCGAACGGGCTCTCACGTCCAAGCACCTGTTAATACTGCGGCTGAACGTGGGAGCAATCACACCAAAAACCCTGCTTGGAACGTACATCGTTGGATGGAAACAAGTGAACCACCTGACACAGTCTTTCTGGAAAAGTTGGACGAGGGAGTACTTACCGATACTGCAGCCTCGGCAAAAGTGGGTCTCCAAAGAGAGGTCGTTCAGACTTGGCGATGTGGTCGTCCTCGTGGAGAGCCACTTACACGGAGACGATTGGCCGGTTATAGTGATCAAGGACTGCCGTACAGAAATCGATGTCCTCGTGCGCACGGTGGCGGTGGGAGCAAACAAGGGAGACGTACTGCGAGATACCCGTAAGATATGTCTGCTCGAAGGTGACAGCGGCGAGGGCGAGGTCGATGCTATAGACAAAGCTAAATCCCTGTCTGCTGATACCAGATGAAGCTGAATTTATTTATTTATTCCTCTGCTTCCTCCCGTAGAACCCAACGCTTCACACCGTCTTTGAAATATATTTGTGTTTCATTCCATACGGTGTTCACGATTTACAATGAAATTAGTTGTCGAAACCTTTGTTTATCACACTACAGGACATTGTTTGTGAAGTAGCGAAGACCCTTGAACAAGCACCTACTGACCGTTTGTCAAATTATCTCTTCTCCCGTGACCTCTTTGTATTATTATTTAACCGGTGTACAAGCGTATATAGGTTGTGAGTCGAACGTACTTCTTATTTGATAACAACACCTGTTGGCCCTTTGATGTTCTAGTAACCTGTAGCCATCTCTATTTTTCATCACGAATCCTCAGTCTTCATCTTGCCGCGCACTTTACTCTTGTTCGAGCTGCCTTTCCTGTCACATTCCGTAATCTATCTACGCATCCCGATCACATCGAAGCATTTCTTTGTATACAGATAATGTCGTGTCATTGTCAGAAGAAACTCCAAGACTTCGAGAGATGGAGCATAACCTCGAAAAGCTTGGAAGCGTGTAACGATTGGCCGACGATAGACAAAATCCAAAGCGACCCATGTATGCACTGACCAAGGGCCTAGGTAGGTTAGGGCGAATCAGTACCCTTACTTACTCCTTGGATGTTGACCGTTTCATGGAAGGATTTGGTGGGCGGTTTAACTTACATGCCTGGAAATCCTCCCTAGCCATTGCCATATGCTTGTATCGTTGGGACTATCCTCTTTATTTCATTGACCCTGGAACAAATACAACATGCATCAATCACTACACTTTAACATTTGTTTATATTTTGCTCACGTGAAGTGGCATAATTTTGACTCGAACTTGGATTGCCGTGACGGTGATACCTGACACTGGCATTTGTTGAACTCTGGTCCTCGTTGTTAGACGTTGTGGCAGTACAGTTGAGGTTTGTATATATTTATACGCGTATAACTTGATAATCCAGTACCGTAAAAACTATGGATCAATCTTGTTCTGGTTTTGGGATTTGTTTTGAATTGGCCACGCGTTGCTCACAGTCGGAATAACCGTTACAAGTGGTCGCGGAAGTTGTCCATGTGGGACACAGTTCCTCACATATACTGGCTCAGATTTTTCATCCACACTCTGGCGTAAACGTCCCTATTATTCAACAGGCAACTACTTAATTATGTGGCCGTCCGTCTATCTCACAGGACGTAATTTTATTCAGAAAACAGCTACTGATAGAACAGAAGGCCATAATGGAGTCAAGACAGTAAGCCCCCACCCTACAACTAAGATCTCATACCGAGCCTTACGTGGTGGCTTTCTTTCCGCCAAGTGCCTGCAGGGGCTTTCTCTGAAACTTTTCCCTAAGCGTCTGCAAATGATAGACAGAATGCACGGGTCAGTTGTTAAGACCGCTGAAAACATTCCAAAGAATTATCTTCCCGGATCATTCTTTATCATTTAGTCTATCAATAAAACACTACCGCCCATTTAATCGAAAGCTAGTTACTTCGGGGCTGCTACAGATGTTATTAGGCATTGCGTAATTGCCCATGTTCCAGCCCCAATCTCATCAGTACCAGACAGCAAGAACCTCTTGGATGGCGCTTGCTTGCAACCTGCTTATTTGACTTCCTTAACCTAGTAACATAAGCCCCCAACAAGGGCAGGGCACTCTTCATCATCCACATTGATATGACAAGATCGTTCGACACAGCCCTGCAACTGAATCTGTCGGACAAGTGTAGAGGTTACCGAGTTGGAATTCCCCTCAATTAGCTAGTGTTGATCCCACCAACAAAACGGTCATGGAGCTACCTGCCCATACTGTCAGACGTCAAACCCCATCTGGTAAACAATGAGATTATCCTGGGAAGATTTTAAGGACCACAGCTATTTATACTTTACTTAAATGACATCTGCAATGTCGTCACCCGCGGCAAAATTTTCTTGTTTGCCGACTACCTGGGGATACCCCGCCAATTCTAACGAAGTAACCTACCTACAGCTCTCAATAGCCTCAAGGTTGATACGCGGTCATGTCATCTGGGTGTGGCTGATAGGAAACGGTGTCCTGAGCGAAATAACAGTTATCTCACACTAAACCCCGGGAATTCTTGCATTGAGCCGAACGTTGATGTTTCTAACTTCTGGTACTCCGTACCGATAAGCAACCTCGGAATGCCACACTTACAAATTCAACTTCTCTCAGCACACTTCCCAAGTAACTGCATGGGCAAGACCACTGGCTCCATGCAGAGGGACTTCCTTCACACGAACTGTACCCTGGAGATATATGAAACTCATGTTCACCCAACCTGAGAGTACTGCATCCTTGCGTTCTCAACTAAGCACGAAAGTAATATTACTGAGATTGGAAGGGTTCAGCTCTGAGGTACCGGGAAACTAATTAGGTCCTCTACAAAATTAAGCTACAGACAACGCTGTACGCTCTTGCGGTTTTCCTGTCTGTAGCCAAGGACAATAAAAGTCAATTTCACATTTTTTTGCAATACTCTCCGTAAGCTTGTTCAGTCCTCTAGTGTAGCACCTTTCGGTACAAGCTAGCAACATCGTCTGTGGTTAAGGCTTACCGGTGTGACGATCCCTGATTCTCGGATACCTAAAGACGAAAATTCTTCCTTCTTAAGTAACAAGCTTGGTGATCAAACCTCCAGCTGATATTCGTTCCACGCTTTTCCAAACCATATTTAAGTTTAGGTGACGCACGGCGCTCGACACCCAAAAAGGCCTCTCTTTTAAGTCTGTGTATTACTATTGATAAAGCTCTTGAGAATGGTGTTCGATACTAATCTGGGCCATCGATGGACACCAGGTTTTACCTTACCATTCTTTGTGGTTTCCCCCACTTGAACATAAACTTACTGGTTTACAGTGTCCCAGATCTGTCACCTTTATGACTAAAGCCAGTATCTCTGAAATCGTATTTTAGTATACGCAACACCACCAGTTGCACAAACGATGGGCTTTGAATGTCCTCAGCCCCATTTTGCTTCATTCTAAGCCTCCCTGTCTCACCCAGAATGCCACTCTTATCAGACTCCTTAACCTCAACCTACTGGTCTCCAATAGTCAAACCGTTAGGAAAATATCCATCATCCCCTTTTTCTATCAAAATAACCAGTGTTAGCCCCAACCAAATACGGATCATCCGTTCATTAAATAGTACAGCGTTTTCATATGATTGACCACTATAAGGTATATGACATTTGCTCCCCTAAACTACAGACATTCTGTGTTTCATCGGTGTGTATCGTCAAAGGTTTGGCCAACCACAGCCGGCTAACATGTAAAATTAAAGTCGTCGGACCCTGGAATTGTCAGAAGCAAACTGTCAATTATGCGTCTCTAGGTGTTTATGGCTCTTCGGGTGTTTGCTTCCCACATTTTCTCTCTTCCGTAGCTCAAGGCGGCGACAACACCAACGGACAAATGAAACCCTGATCTGAGGTTGCTTTGTGATAAATAACAATAATAATAGATAATGAAATAACTGATATGAAAGGTAGCCAGCCTCAAAAGCTTGTGACCCCATGGGTCACCCACCAAGAACTACGGACAAAGGAGAAATGGGCAGTACTCCGCACCACGAGAGCGTGCTCTCCCGCCTGTTTGAAGTGCGAGAACACCAGGGTGTCGATACACCTTCGGTGGCCTTGATATTTGATTCATGATGCACGTCCCCTCATTTACGGATAAACTTCCCGTTGGAACCACAACCCGAACCTGAGTGTGGGAAGCCCCCCCCCAAAAAAAAATAGCGTATGAGCTAAGCCCTCAGTGCTTCCGCCTGACCCTGAGCGGAGTAACAGCAAGCCTTCCGAGTTCCTCATGTATAAACCGACTCCACCCCTCTAGTCCTTAACTCCTTCCAATGATGTTGAATATTAATGTTGTTTACAGCTCAGATTGGTAGTTTGAATCCGTTGTTGATCGCTGAGCTTGGCATTTAGGCCGCAAACGTTTCATCACCAGTCAAGATGACATCATCAGTGGTTGGGTGATGGCTCCACTCCGACTGGAGGTGGAACGTTTGCGGCCTGAACGCCAAGCTCAGCGATGAACAACGGATAAAATTCCTTCACGCTCTCAGGTTTTTCACTCCACTTCAAATCAGCTCGTTGGTGTCAAACTTAGCTGTCCACAAATGATTTTCCGAGTTCTACCACTTGCAGTCCGCCTTGTTCATGACCTGTCTTGTTGGTACTGCGACTGATTATTACCACCACTTGTTTACGTCCGAGAAGCATATTAAAACCTTATCTTTCCTAAGTTAACCCTGGATACTCATCCATATGCGGTTGCGGCCCGGAAATGGTTGTGATCTACCCGGGCTTCCAAGCGCCTACTTTGTTTTTCTCTGAGCGCGAATGAAGTGTGATTACGAACATCCTGCTACGTAACCTAAGATATCACCATCCCAGCACCTCGAAGTTGCAAGAGGAATAAAACGTCTGAGCTTTTTACTTCCAGAATATTGACCACTCACTCCCACTGACTGCATCTGCTAACGGTCGGAGCGAAACCTGCCAATTATCTAGTGACCATTCAAGAGCACGCAGGTTCTCAGACAGCTATGGTATCTAACACAACTCTCTGAAGGCAATATATAATATCACATCTTAACCTAGCAACCGACTAACTGGAAACAGCTCTTCTACCCAGCTGTTTGCGCAGACACTTGAAGTGCGATCGCCTTATTATCATTTTTTTAAGTATAAGACATTTTCAAGGGTACAAATTGAAATTACCCTGTGAAACGATTCTCACCGTCTAGTGGGGGCCTTTAGTCAATTATAAAATATGACTGACCTGTCACTTAGATCTAGGGAAGGCTCTGCTGCGCCTTGGCACCGAATTCATACTTCAACTTTTGTTCATTCAACTCAAACTTACCTCCTACAGTGAGTAACACCGCCAAGCATGAAGCTCTCCGCCTTACTGCGTGATGCGCATTATCGTAACCCACTTACACATAGTAGATGATTTTAAGTGCGCATATACTTTGCCCACCCGGTGTTTGCGAAGTTATCCACTTTCAGCCGTATACACGCCACATGAAGTATGGCTTAACCCCTCCGACAGACTCGCTTTAAGCTTCTGTTGTTAAAACTTTACCTTCAAAGTTCTGTCTGGGGCATAAAGCGCGTGCACCCTCTGCTAAAACGAGGCCTTTCCCTAGCAGTATTTATAGGAATACACCCAGTTCATTATATTCAGCTGTCATTTGTTATCATCATCCACAACTGGAACCACCTTTACACCGCCGACCTCTTCACGTGTTCCGGACCTTAAGTACTCCGTCGGGGCCCATTGGACTACTTGACTGAATCCTACCACCAAAGCTTCGGAGTGACCGATCCCGGGTTGCTTCCAGGATGCTTTCTACCCTGCTGGGGCCTACCACTCGGAATCAGCTATGGTGGACCTTGGCTGGCTCTACCTCTCACGGTTTGCCTCAATCCATTTTCATGCAGAACATGGACAGTGAACCTCAAATCTAACCCTAACGATAACCGACTGAAACTTCACTCCTATTCGGCACATTGACTCCAAACCCGATCACATCTGCTGTAAGTCAAATCTCGCAAATCGAGCAACGCGTAGCCAATTCAAACGAATCCCAAAACCAGAACAAGATTGATTCGTAGCTTCTACGGTACTAAATTGAAATGCACAAAGAATACAAATATATACGAACCTCAAGTATGCGGCCAAATAGACTTCACAGTAAAACCCAAAGGTCCAAAGCCCCGTGGCTCAAGCACGACAGTCAGAAACGGTTCAAGGCCAAATTCAAATGTCTGACATGGATAAACAAACGTGAAAGTGTGTGGGGTATGAGCGAGCTTTCCAAGATAATGTTAAATATAGTCCAATTCACAAAGCACGTTGAACATTTAGAAGGATTTTCAGTATTCGTTTGTTACACCGCCGACCAAAATCCTTCCGCGAAAATGGTTGTCTAAGGTTCAGGAAGGGGTCATGATTCTCACCCTATCTACCTTTAACTTATTGTCAGTGCCTGTGGATACTAACTTCCTGTGTTATCTGAACGTGAAACAGGTTTTTGCCGTAGTCATCATCGCACAATCCATGAGGAATCAATTCCAAATCCCGCTGCACAACTTGAGATTGACATATTCATCAGGAGACCGGCGCATATAGTCAGACGCACGATGAAGATGAGGGCTTCGCAGAGTGAAGTGTTTCGCCGCACGAAATAAGTCTAAGCATCACAAGCAGTAACCCATTGCAGCAACTGGTTAGACTAATTTTGTTTACAAGCATGAGCGCAGAAGTTGAACGCAGGTGCAACGCCTAATGAGATACCGCGTAAAATTGACAGGTCACGAACCAGTGGAATTAAATAAAAATAACGCACCAAATCTTCCGAAAGAAATGAAAACCGGTTTCTGATTATGAATAAATTTCGAAAACAAGTGTACGGCGGACAGTATCGAAATACACATGAACACGGAGATTGATCGAATACTGGCATCTATCATAGTATTTCAAAGTTTTTCTGTGCACAAAATATGTGACAGTCAATATTGTATAAAATGTAAATAAATGTTCTTCTTTAAAGATAATAATAGTTTCACAATGTGCTCGCAGCTAGTATGCCTCACCTGAACTGTTCAAGTGAAATACTGGTGAATTTCTCCTCTTCGCCTATGTGCACGCTAGATAGAAACTGGATCTAAGTACATTTGCAACCTTTCAGAAAAAATGGGTCCAGTTGATTAGTTGTAGGGCATGAAATGCAATAAAGTGCTGAGTAATTCGGAGCGAGGCGATCTGCGAGCTACTTTGTCTTTTGTATGTGGTTTCGAGCTCGAATCATCAACATTTTCCTAGCTGTTTCCTGCTACGAATGGATTAACTCTCTGATGTCTCGAACACGTTCTTCGTTTCTTCCGTTTCCTGTAATGTAACACAACTGTAGGATCTGTCCAATAGGCAAGGCTCAGTTCGGCGGTGGTGCAGTTCTCTTTTAGCATTCGTGCTACCTTAAAACCCAATACCAGTGCAGTCGTTTTGAGCTCGTTTAGGGATACTGACTTCAGCTCAGCAATTTTTGTTTTGGCAAAGAGTACTTTGTTTTGCCGCCGGCCATGCAGTTCCACCCAGGTACCGTACACTGTCACTGGGTCGGCAAATTTCAAGCTGCTTTGGATGACCTGCTGGTGTCCTTTTTTGAGGTATTTCAAAAGCCTCCGGGCAACTTCTCCTTTTCTCAATAAGTGACTTGACGGTGGTCTCTCGGGTATAGTAACTTCATGTTGCCCACTGTGAAGTCCCGTCTTTGAATTTGCCATCGAAAGCGCCGACTGATACTTCGAGTGGACTTCGCTTTCCTGAGATGGACCGTTGGATTCAATATCGAAAGGCTGATCGTGTTCTACAGAGGCGCTTCTCTCAGCAACATTTGAGCAATTTATTGATGCCGATTGTTGAAGTTCGCTCGTCAGGGGTCCGAGAAGTGTCCAGCCTGGTATCGTTCGCGTAGCGAATGGTTCTTTTCGATTGCTTATGCTCTGTTCAAGCACCCAGTGAGCCTCTGGTACATTGCATCCAATTAGTATGTCGACGTGGGGGCTAGAAACTTCTTCGAACTCTATGTCCCTGAGATGAGACCATCTCTTGGCGATCGATCTAACAGAGTCGACTGGTCTCATTGGCAAGCTGTCTATTGCAAAAGCTTCCGGAATTTCTACGGTCCCCTCATCAGATAAAGACGTTAACTGCAGGGTCAGCCTCTTAGAATTGCTAACATGACCCCCTGCAATCGTGCTGATAGTGAGCGAGGTAGGCTCGCCTACTAGTTCACAGCTTTCTACAAGCTCGCGAGTAATCAGCGAGGTATCCGACCCCGTGTCCAAAAATGCATTGACCCTCCTCAGTCCTTTAGGTGTCACGATACCGACAGGTACGATGCCTAATCTTGCCGGTTTGAAATCATCATGTCTCGTTGAACAGACAATTTTGGGTTCATCTGGCTGAATAGGTCTATTGTTGAGAAGGCCATGCAGTAACGAGTGATGATTACCCAAGCATCCGTCTTGGTTGCATTTCACTCTTAAGATGCATTCAGAGGCTCGATGAGAGTTGTTCAAACACATAAAGCATGAGCCAATCCTTTTTACTGCGCACCACCGATCGGGTACACTCATCCCATGAAAGGTCGGACAATCTAGTGACCGATGCAGGGAGTTGCATAGCTTGCATTCAGCTGACCTCTCGGGTTCTTGACTTATCATGTGCATGTTAGCCAAAGACTGGGTTTGGTTACAGTCCTTCTCCACAATTTGAGATGTTGGTTCCCTTCGCGCCAGTCTGCAACTTTCGCGTACGATTTGTCCAAATCGACTGTTGGCGATACGGGATTGACGACCTATGAACTCCGTCAAATCGTTGAACGTAGATTCCCGCTCAAGCATATTTATTTTTTCAGCTTCCTCTGCCCGTCGGCTCTGTAAATCAATAGACAGACATCGGACAATGCATTCCTGTGTGTGCAATGCATTCAGATCAGACTGGTATCCTAAGTGCTCCAGTGCTATACTGCAATTCTGCATTTTTATCACCAAACTCGACAGTGATTCAGCCTTGCCCTCAGTCCTTTTCGCCTCCAATAAAACACTATCAATTAGGCTTCTAGCCACCTTGAATGGTTGTCCAAACAAATCTTTCAGGATTCTGCGCGCCCTGATGTACCCCATCGGTGGATCAAGCATCGCGCAGCCTTCGATAGCACTTTTGGCTCTCCCACGACAGTAATGTAATAAATACAAAAACCTTTGACCAGGATCTGCAACTTTGCACTCAACAAAATTTTCGAACTGTTTCATGAATATGCAGTATTGCGCGGGGTACCCGTCGAAGTGGGACAGCTCCACTCTCGGCAGGTCAAGAGCCAAAACCTCGGTAGTTTCAGGCTGTCTCAAGGGTTAATATTCGTCGATCACAGTGCCTTTTCGATGTTGACATTGTGAACTACATGGACTCTTTGCTGGCTCTATGAGACCAGTTTCTTGTGTAAGGGGCTCTGCTTTCTTTCTGGCTAACCGCAGCTCGTTTTCTAATTCTATTACTCTTATTCTATAAGTACTAATATCGTCAAACGCATCGCGGTTAGAAATATATGACCTGGCACTGACAGAGCTAGTAAACTTAGTATTATCTAGAGAATCAATAACACCCGAACTATCCCCAGAGACTTGCCGAGTTATTTCCTGTTGTCTCAAAATGTCCTTGCTTCCTCGTCTGGGCATTTCCAATGAGTTTTCTTGTCCAGGTTCCACTTGAGTACTGTAAGTCAAATCTCGCAAATCGAGCAACGCGTAGCCAATTCAAACGAATTTCAAAACCAGAACAAGATTGATTCGTAGCTTCTACGGTACTAAATTGAAATGCACAAAGAATACAAATATATACGAACCTCAAGTATGCGGCCAAATAGACTTCACAGTAAAACCCAAAGGTCCAAAGCCCCGTGGCTCAAGCACGACAGTCAGAAACGGTTCAAGGCCAAATTCAAATGTCTGACATGGATAAACAAACGTGAAAGTGTGTGGGGTATGAGCGAGCTTTCCAAGATAATGTTAAATATAGTCCAATTCACAAAGCACGTTGAACATTTAGAAGGATTTTCAGTATTCGTTCGTTACATCTGCCATCTACGACGTAATAACACTCTCAAGGCACCATCGACTTACCATCGCTCTGAAGGAGTTCCTTTAGCGAGTATAATAACGACCTCTCCTTCACTGCAGGTACTAATTTACCTGGCCGTCCGAAACCACTACATGTTACATGCTCAAGGGTAGATCAGGAATGTCAAACTAAATGGCCGTATCACGACTTTTATTAGAAAAGTTTCTCCATTTCCCCTCTTATTCCGGTGAAAATACCGAAAGCTGCCATCTCATGGCTGCAACTGTTTACTTGAAATTCGCGCAACTTCCAGTCTCTCTGACACCAGAGGACAAACTTAATTCTCCAAATTGAGCACTATGACATCCCAGGTTTTCTTCTTCTTGGGATAATATCTGTTGTTCTTGCGTTGTTGATCTTTGACTTTGCTGATTTGTTTTTTAATGGACGCGAGAAATCGTCCTCCGAGCGTTGTATGATTCATCCTTAAGTGTACTGACTCCACCCTTTTCCACAAGCCATTTTTAGTCCTACCACTCGGATGCCTAATTTTGCGACCTTTCTTTTGAAGCTTACTGAGTGTTTTGTATTACTCATCACCTTGGTACAATCGGATCATGCCTCCACTTGTGCATCTTTGCCACAGGCAACAAATAAGCAAGTGGTTGTTATTGCTATTATTACTAATAATAATTGGTGTGAACCCTGCTTTCTCTTTTATTACTATGTGCGCTACTGACCTGACCATAATGGTCTAGGCTATCTGTCTCTATTGCCCCTGAGCACTTCACCGCACTGTACATTTCACTTGACTCACACATGTGACTACTGAAGTCACCCCGTTCACTCATCTTCCCCTAAGTGTCTCGGTTTCTCGATTGAATTTGCTTCATGGGGTTTCTCATGTTTTGGGATAATTCCCATGACTTCCCTCTTGCTTAATCATGCCACTTGGCCTGCTTCCACCAATTAACTGCCGTCTCTCTGATATCCGCCAATCAAGTTGCTGATCCATTGCATTTTTTGGGTAAACTGAGCGAATAAACGGTTGACAGAAGCGACTGAGCATCACCTGGTTTTTGGTTTTGCCGCTTGCTAGTCTCGCAGCTGGCCCAAATCTGATGTTTACTCATCGCGTTAGTTGTTGATTAGTACACGTAGTCTTTAAGTACCTCGTCTGCTGAACTAAGCAAGTTATCGGTAGTCTAAGAGCCCCTCGATACCGGACTGTTGTTCAAAGCACCTTCGATTTGGCTCTTTTGAGCGAGGTCGACCCTAATGACTCCGCTCTGCAGTTGGTTAGCAGCACACGTTGACTGACAGGTGCGCAAAACAGCCAACCGGCATGTCCAATTATTTCAGCAGTCAGCAGTTTTGTGAGAGCTAGGATTAAGCCATCGGTCCCAGCTGATCAATGACCAGTCCCTCTAGCGCTGTCCTCGTCCCTGGCGTAGATAAGGACATTTTAGGCATGTCGGGTGCTACTAATAGACCCTCTTACGCGCCGTGATGTCCCGTCTTTTTTGATGCTAATTACAGAAGTGCATATTGAGCTCCTCAGCTTTGTTCATAAGCTAAGCTAAGCTCATCGGCTAAGCCCGAGTGCAGTGTTGAGGGTTTAAAAGCTTATCGCGCGATTTTCCTTTATCCAGAAGCTCCAAAACCGAAGCCTCTTTCGTTGTCCAGTGGGCACTCTTCCAGCCACCGACAACCCCAAAAGTAAGATACCGCCAACATAATCTCGAACCCTCGTTGACCGCCCCAGAGTCCTACCACTTGTGGAACTTCTTCCAGCTCTACGAGACTAACAATGTAACTGGATAATCCCAGGATTCGGAAGAAGTCTTTCTCGTGTCAAGTACCCGAGTGTTACATCAAGAATTCTGGCTCCGCGGACTTCCCCAGCATCGCACAAAACTAGCGTCTCGTCTTTCATTTTGATCCGGCTTATCTGAAAGTCATTTTACGGTTTTACTTAGCCGCCTCTTTCAGCGGTAGCTAAGGAGTTCTCTTTCAGCTTCTTTGAGTCTTGACAGCTCAGCTCAAGTGTCCGTAGTATTAGGGCCAAGGTCCCTCAATCCCGACTGCCTTGAAAGTCTGCCATTATCTGTCTCGTTTTAGATAAATGTTTTTGATCACGGCAGTCCTTCAATCAGGCTTGTTTTTACAATTGTTTTCTTGGACTAAGATAAGTTTTTCCTGGAGCTTTAGTTGGCTTCACCCAAATGTCTGCTATTTGCCTTCTACAGCGGCTCTTTTATCATCTACTCCGCGGTCCAGATTGGCAGCTTCTGTTTTCATTTTGGCAGCGCTTGTCCTTCCGGAATTTCTACGCAGTTTCTGTTTGACCCTCAAAGGCTCGAGGCTCAGAATAAAACTGGTTAGATTACGATAACTCTTACCATAAGGTAGATGAATGCTTAACCCATATACGCTGCTTTCGTATTTCGTGATCTCTAGGGCCGGATAGGATGGTAGGTTTCTGCCTTTAGTATTAGGAGTTTTCTTCTCTGGTGGAATGAAGTTCTCCGTTGTGGTTCCTGAATGAAGTTCTCCTCAGCTGATCTTCGAACACAGCCTCTCTTTTCCAGTCCCACCCTCTGCAGGTGAAAGCCCCCAGCAGCCACAATAGCATTTGATCCTGCTTCTGACTATTCTTTTGCCTGTGCTAGTACGTTTTCCTCTTTAGCTTCAAAGTCCGGACTCCTGGACATGCATGCCACTGCAGTTCTCCCGTGGGCAGCTTGACGGCAATAGCACATAGCCGTTTGTTCAGTGAAACTAGCCTCACCCCCAACTTTATATAAGTCATATCCTCTCTAATGAGAAGAGTTACTACTCTGCCTACAGTACCTACTCACCCGCTCTGTCGCTCGACCAGTTATTGGTTCCGTCCTTCTGCGGGATTTATTCACTTTCTAGGAACTATATCTCAGACGCTTTAACTGTCCCGGCGCCAAAGCCCTCGACCCCCGGTATGAATTCCGCCGGTTTGTTTCCAAAGCCATTGCAATTAGTATACAACCATGCTATGATTAATTCCAGCGAAATCTCCCCGCTGTCCTTCGATTCAAGTCCCTCCTAGGGTGAAGCCACCATGTGGTTGCCAGGTCCCTAGTCATTTATGCTTCACGGGCTCTCCAGATCAGTACGAAAACACGGCGCCCGTAGTTTGTTTCGTCCCACCAGAGTTTTTAGCTGAGACGCAAGGCCATCTAATTTGGAGCAGAGTCTTTTATGGTACTATGTTACACAACTGCCAGTTTGCGGATATATGGAAGCCAACCTCAGTAGTGATCTATTTGGTCAAAGCATCCAAGATTTGAAGAAGAAAGTAAGGCAGCCTCCGTGAAGAACAGTTACTCTTTAGTCACCACGGTCAGACAATGATAAACGGTGTAAAACAGCAAAACAGTTGGTGAGTTGGTCAGTGAGACTGCGTAAAAACGGCGGAGAAAGGTTCTTTGCCAAAGCTTTTGTAGGCGGTTTGGCCGGGAATCAAAAACTGACTTAATACTTCCTACTCTTCCCATACGGCCCACGGGGTGAGCCACATTGACCAGGCACCCGGTGGCTAGATCTCCACTGCACCAAGGTGAGTCTACAAACTCTATCCCATTCACTACCTCCGGATGTCTGGTAAACACCAGATAAGGTACATGCTTGGTTTGCCCTCCCAGGTCGGGTACCCCCTCTGAAGTGCCAAAAAGAACCCTATGGAGTTCACCAGCCCAAACAGCTCTTCATTGAAGTGGGTGTCGGCCACATCAGCCTCGGTCAGTCCGAGTGACTATATCGATTGACAAAATAATGTGACGATATGTCTACGCTTTTTTCTTTCTGAAGAGTAGCAGCCCAACGAAACCTTTGCACGACTCAGATATAACCTCTACGCCCTCTATAAACAAGGCTGCCCTGTCATAGACACAAAACATTTCAGTCCGTATTTAAAAATTACTGTCCGCCCGGTTCGAACGAACAATTCGAGCCTCGAGAGTTGAAAAAAAACGCCGATATGACGGCAGCTGTCAGTGATCTGAAACAGACGGTAAACGACTTTTATGGTAAATGTCAATTGATTGAGTGGGCTTTATCAAAGACCTATCAAAGATTTCCGCTTATGAGCCAACAGATCAAGTTGACCCCGAACTTTTATCCACATCCGGCTGTTATACGGACGCAATCGTCTCGCAAACTCATAAGAGAATAAAGGACACTAACAATGCTATAGTGTTGAGTGTCCCGGATAGATAACCGAAACCGCCTTTTAAAACCAATTAGCTGAACGCATGCGGAATGGCTCATAAAAAGCGCTCCCGCACTGGGATGGAAAAACTGTCACCACAATATATCTACCCGCCGCCGCTTCAGTTTTCAGAACAAGCTGACCAAATTGGGTTGTTTCGTAACCGTAAACGGATTAAGAATAAATACTGTGGCGAACAAGCCTGTTTTCAGTTAGTCGTACTCATACCAACACACAACAATATTTGTAACTCACAAAATAAGAACGGACAATGATAATCCAAATCCGTCTCTGCAGGTGCGTGTGTGCTTGCAAAGGTGATCACAGTGTGGAATGCTCAAGTGGTTGCACATGTGTTCGGGACCAAGACGTGGGCCACGGAAGCTTAAGTGCTTGTACAAATTGTTTCTGAGAGCACAGGTGAGGATTGTAGAAACGAATGCTCACGGCTTCGGCTGTGGCTAGGATGCGGCACCTGACAAGTCTTGATTGCTTTTCCCGGACTTTGTAAATGGTGCAAAAAGAGTCCATCACCACCATTGAGAGGTATGACTCAACAAGGTGTGAGCACACCGCACTCGTTATTGTCTTAATTTTGCCCGTGTTCAGCCAGGCCGGGTGGTGTTTTAAGAACGCGTTCGGATAAGCGCCGAGTAGTGCGACCAATGTACCCAGTACCACAGGAACAAGTGAAAGAATACACACAAAACAAGGTCGCAGAATTCGGCACTTTATCCTTCAGTCGAAAGCACGCTATCGGTTTGGAAACGAACAGAATTTGTAACTGTGCAGCGTAGAATATTTTGTTGGCTGCTCATGGCAATCTTTGTTGAATAGTTTTGGTTCCCGTGTCACCTTTGAATGGCAAACGCACATCGAGTACCTTCTTAGAAGCTCCTACCGCCTTTGATTTCATTTCATTTCCCTGCGTTGTCTTGTCGATAAACCGTTTAAAATGTCCGTGTAAAGCAATCAAGACTTGTCAAGCGGACAACTCTGCTCTACAAAAAAGGTGTTTCGCATAAGGAAAGGCAAACTAGTGCCTTCCAGAACAGCAAGTCTGTAGTGAAAAAAGCACCAGCCTTACCACAGTGCAAATGGAGCCGACAGCGACCATAGACTTAGCCATATCGCCGTTTGTGTCACCGATCGAAGCACCAGGAGAAATTCTGCACCTTGCCTCCCCAAGTACCAAGTCCGCCAGAATAAATACCGGAAGCAAATTCCATGAAACCCGCTCTTCTACATTTTCAGAATGCTGTATGCTCACACCTTGTTGAGTCATACCTCTCAATGGTGGTGATGGACTCTTTTTGCACCATTTACAAAGTCCGGGAAAAGCAATCAAGACTTGTCAGGTGCCGCATCCTAGCCACAGCCGAAGCCGTGAGCATTCGTTTCTACAATCCTCACCTGTGCTCTCAGAAACAATTTGTACAAGCACTTAAGCTTCCGTGGCCCACGTCTTGGTCCCGAACACATGTGCAACCACTTGAGCATTCCACACTGTGATCACCTTTGCAAGCACACACGCACTTGCAGAGACGGATTTGGATTATCATTGTCCGTTCTTATTTTGTGAGTTACAAATATTGTTGTGTGTTGGTATGAGTACGACTAACTGAAAACGGGCTTGTTCGCCGGGCTTTTAATTCTCGATGTGTTCCGTGGGATTTTTTGCGCAACGTCAAAGGGTTCTTCCAGCAACGTAATCCAAAACATTTGGATACAAGCTGACAACTCTGCTCTACAAAAAAGGTGTTTCGCATAAGGAAAGGCAAACTAGTGCCTTCCAGAACAGCAAGTCTGTAGTGAAAAAAGCACCAGCCTTACCACAGTGCAAATGGAGCCGACAGCGACCATAGACTCAGCCATATCGCCGTTTGTGTCACCGATCGAAGCACCAGGAGAAATTCTGCACCTTGCCTCCCCAAGTACCACGTCCGCCAGGATAAATACCGGAAGCAAATTTCATGGAACCAGCGATTCTACATTTTCTGGGTCTCCCAGGAGTTTACCCGCTAGTTGTCCTTTGCCATTTAGTCTCTAGACAACTGATCTATCAGTGAAAATATTTCTACAGCCTTGCACGTCCACCTGAGAGCCTCGCGATATCCTTGTGACGGGACAACCGTTGCTTATACCTGGAATTATGGTGACCAAGTCCGGTCAGCACTGTTCAACAGGCATGCAACAAACTAACCCTCGTAGCCACCGTCACCAGCTACCGCCTCTCCATCAAACTAGCCACCAAATCATCACATCACCTCGTAAATCTCCCTATTTAGATGCCATCGTGTGGTTTAGGCTGGCATTGGGTTCTACAGTCACAACACAGGCACTTTGCCTCACCTTTTTCTGACTAACAAGCCTGCACCCCTTATGAGACCACAAATCCCCTTCGCTTTGGAGCCCCTATCGAATCAATAATTGCAAACTGACTCCAGGTAATGTATAGCATGCCCCATCAATATTAGATCCTTTCTGCCATGGACAAATCTTTTAAAGTCCCACGATAATGGCGGGCCAAATAATGGCCATTGTTTCCTTAGGCACTTTCCACCACTTTTTGTGCCCAACCTTTGACAGCTTCGCATGTCAGAATTGCCGGTTGCCCATTCAGCACCTCTACCACCGAGTGGAAACCTGTATCCCAAATCACGATAGTTAACGGGCTTCATTGCAATGGAGTTCAACAACTTCAACTCTCCTTGGACAAATGAAAACGTTAATAAAGCAGACGTTTCAACTATCGCTCACATCTTACAGAGTTCATCCGCGTAGCATCCTAGCACAGCCCGACCCCATGGCAGCACAAGCCTTTCTGTTCACCACAGCGCAACACACCACCTAACAGCCTACAGATCAAACCCCCAATTCTCGGTTCCGGCTTGCCACCAGAGCATGGATCATCTAGACAGGTCACGAATCCAGACTATTCCACACTACAATAATATTGATAGTCTAATTCGCTGAATCCCGAAGCATGCCAGAGGCATGATCACATTTTTAACAAGCGACGGAATAGACAGAAAACAATTCGTGGAAAATTTAGAAGTAGGCACCACAGACGAGGTGGAAGTAGATCAGCCCAATTTTCCAAAACTGCATACCGATAACAGAATCTCGCTGGTTTTTAAAAGCCGATTCGTCATAAAACGGAATTCGTTGCTTATTATATCTGACCACCGGTTCTAATTATGAAGTAATCTTGATTACTGATGTATGGTTAACTGATTACACTCCGACGGACCAGATTTCTTGTGTAGGCTTGAATATCTTCCGAGTAGATGGGAAAATCCGGCGCGACAGAGGTTGGTTGGCATTTATCTAGAAGATCTTCAGCACAACAATTCAGCACCCTCTACTTGTATCTATACCCGACTCACTTTGGCTTACTCTCCACATTCACGGCTTTCAGCTTCATGTTGGATGTGTTCGCCGTCCACCAAGCGAAAAATTCTCTGAAATCCCTTACTCAATTGATTCATTTGCATATCCATCCCTTCTGCTCTAAAAAGTAAGGATTATCGCCGGTGACTTTAACTCACCCAAGATAGCCTGACCATCTTTATCTACTCCCGCCAAACTTTTACCATTTATAACAAGTATTTACGTAGGAGGGTGCGTAAAGCACATCCGCTCTCCTACGGGGGGAAACAGCATTTCGGATCGCAAAGCAACTATGGCGTCCCTCACTTGTCTGTCTCAACCTCCTAAGGTTTTTTCGGAAGCTATCACAATACGGTCAAGTGCCGCATTCTCACTCACCCACAGCCTATCCTGAAATCAGAATGCATCAAACCCTCTCCTCAGCCAGACTGGAAGCTTTTCCCTACGACCTTTGACAAGCCGATTGGAGTGATTTTTTCGCTCTGTTGATTCACAAGGCGCTACCGACATTTTGTATACACTGTTTTTTTAGATGTCTTGAGAAGTTTATTTGTCTACCCGAGCAAAGGAATAACTGGAAATCCTATATCACCTCTCTGCAAACAAAGTATGCCAAACCTCAGAAAAATCATAAAACTGAACACGGCTTTGCAATCCCAATTCAACTTATTGGCCTCACTCCCACGATTGTAAGGCTTGAAGAAACTACTCTGAGTAGCCAGGAAGTAAAGGCTGTGCGAAGAACAGATAGATCTTTCTGACTGTCATAATTGTGCAAGACTGGAACCTTTAATAATCGTAGAGTTATCCCGCATATGGTTTCAACGGAAACCGTATCCGTCTCTACCCTCCTAGCTGTTGCCGAAGCTTTTAACTCATTCCTTGCCTCAGCTATGACCAGCGTTGACCTTCCTCCTCTTCCCCCAGTTACCGTTTTAACTCTGTCCACAATAAACTTTGAAGCTTCAATTATCTCTTACTTGTTGACCATTTTTGAGCCGTCATCTTGCCCAGGACCTGACAGTTTACCACCCATTTAAATAGTTAACTGCGGACCTGACTTACCTTGCTTACTTCCAAATTTATTTGTCCCGTCAATAAGCCCCGGTCTGGTGACGACAAACCGAAAATGCTGAGTAATATTCCTGCACCACAAGAAAGGCCCACTGCACGTGGTAACAAACTACCCTCCCGTTGACCATGCACCTCTTTTCCGCGGTCAATGGAAAAAGTTGTAGAGGAACACATTGTGAAATACCTCTTCAAACTAGACATTATTAATCGTCGACAACGCGGTTTTCTTCGGCCATGATCTTGGGCAGACTGCCAACTTGACCTTTTGAATCTCATTGCCGAGACAGCTGGCAGTGGAAAAGCTCTTGCGCTACTGTACTGGCATATGTCAAAGTCGTTTGACGGCATGCCACGCCTTCATCTCCAAGCCAGAATCTGATCCTTTGGCATTACTGATCCCCTACAATCTTGGATCACTTCTAAAGTGCCTATTCTCCCTCAGGTTATCTCAGTAAATAAACGCTGTTCCAGGTTTAAACCGTTTACAAGCTGTGTTATGAAGGGTAGCTTTTTTGACCCTCCTCTTTTCCTCACGGATATAAAAGAAATTTCTCTTGGTTATTCATGGCACCACATTCCTTTTTGCTGAGGACTTTAGGATTGTCCACTCATTCAAGCCTGATTATCTCGTCTGGGCTATCTCAAACATCTTCGAAGACCTATCTGCACTCGACAGATGGTTCTCAACGTGGCAGGTAGACTTTTCTGCTGACAAATGCTAGGTACTTACGTATATATGCAACTTACTCTCAGGGCCTCTAGTCATTTTTGGTTCATCAGTTGCTAGCCAGCTAGCTGTTTGAGGCCTTAGCTTAAGCTATTGCTGCACATCTAATTTCTCCGGATATACTGCCCTCCAAGTAGCTAAGGCCAGAAAGTGCTCAGGCCTAATACTTCGCTCATTCCGACTTCGAGTCTGCCTTCTCTGGCCCTACAAATCTCATCCCAGGTCTCTGTTGGAATACTGCCGGTTGATTTTCTCTAGCGTGCGCAAATCAGAGAGAATTCGTATCGAATCAGTTCAGCGTAGTTTTACTGACCGGCTGTTTGGATGGAGCTCACCCTACACTTATAGAGAACGCTGATTATTTTTGAACCGGACCCTTTGAGGCTTTGCCGTATGAAAGTGAACCTTCCCTTTTTGTATCACATCATTCACAGCCCGTCACATACTTCTAATCCATTGCAACTTGCTCCCGTTTCAAGCTATCCACTACACTTCGGAATTCCTAACCTTTCAACCCCAATTACCAACAATGGCTTACATTCAATCTTTTTTCTCACAGTGTTTTCCAACTCACGGAATAAGTTGCCGTTAGCTGCATGCAGTTCTACTCCAAGCAGTCTGTCTAGAAGTACTTTGGATAAGTTCCTCAAGGCTACACAAACCTCACTGCTCCCCAATATAAGCATATCCGATGGCCAAACCTATCAAAGGGTCTAGACATTTGAATCGTGCAAATATCGGCCGTCTATAGCAGATGGAACTGGGTAAAATTTCTTAGTTCATCTGCTTTTTACCATTAAAAACTAGTTTCTAAGAGTCACTATATATTAGTGTTACCTATTGATATCGATTCAGATTAATTCTCGGCTAGGAGCATCCCAGACTGCTTTTCTCCACTTTTTCTTTATGTCCAGACCCTTTTTCATGCATATCATTCTATCGACAACTTCTAGTATTCTGACGCCCTCGTCGGTCACTATACCGGCATACGCGCCGACCTGCCCACCGGCTATTCGCACGCTACCCAACTGATGCTTCCTTTGTTACGCCGCGGGATCCTCTGAAGTCTGATCTGCTGATCACGGACTGCCTGATGACCACTGGCTTTTGGCCTTGTCGAGAAAACTAATATGAAGCAAAAAGGTACAGGGCGCTGTCAGAACCACCACTTTAGCTGATGCATATCAGGCACGCAGGTAGTCTGCAACGATACTCAAGCGCACCTTGGCCGACAGTTTGAGCATCCTATCTCCAGAAGTGGTTTTCAGGTTGTGTGTTCAGCACAAGGCCAGCCCTACACACCAGTACCAATTGCGGATTTAAGAGACGCCCTTTACGTCGTACGGCTCCACACATTTCCTCTTCCAACGCTCCTAAAAAGATCTGCCATGCGCTCGGTCAAGTTTCAGATCGTTATACGCATGTATACTCGATCAGCTCAGAAATTCACCCGACTATTGACTACTGTTAACGCTTATCTCCCTCGACTTACCTTCTATCTATCTGAATTGATTCCATTTTACCCTCGTTCCACCTGGTCTAGTCGCCCGATTCTGTATTCCGAAACAAGAAGTGGTTTCACTGCTCGAATACCTATATCACTAACATAACGATTCCCGGTAAGCTCTGGGAGAGATCATTCATCCACTGAAATCTGTATTTTACTACTCCGTTTATCTAAACAAAACTGTCACTTGAGTATCTTTTCTCACTTGCTAACAGTAGCGCAAAACACGAAATGGTCCTCCTTCCAGCGCTTCATCTGCATGACACAAGCTCTCCTTTTCCGTGTGTCCTTTCTCTGCATCTTCCGTCATTCATTCATTTGCTTTTCCTGACAGTCACATCAGTAATAAAGTACCCATAATCCAGGGTTCTAATCGTTCGACTGGTTTCCCAGTGCTGCCGTCGGACTTTCTTCAGCGTGTACGGCTTTGCAACCACCTGCGCTCTCTGACAGCTCTTCATACGAACTATTCTTATACGACTCTATCAGTCCAGTATTTCTCTACCTCCTGCATCCACTTTGCTTCCTACTTTGATGCGCCCGTGCTGTTCGCCAAGAAACCCGAATAAATCCATAACTGTACCATATTTTGCTCTTCTGTGAACATTTATCGCTGTTCTACCAACTTATCATGGTCGGCCACCGGCGTCACAAACCATTGAGCGCCCTTTCTATATCTTCAGCTAGAAATCACCACCCGTAACTCAGGCTGCAGTTAATCTGCTTGTTTCCCCAGGGTTCCAGTTTGGGCTTTCCCAAACGCACCCAGTTTCTCAATTATCTCCTATTTTTGACGGTTTCACTAATGCGAAACTTCCACTTGAGTCCTTCGGATATCCAACATATATACCGCTTTTATGCCGCTTCGAGTAATATCCGTATGCCATACTCGTCTGTCTTGGAGTCATCTATGTTAAGCCAATAGTTTACCACCACTTCACTCACCTTTTATCTATGTGCCACTTTTTCCATCAATTTCTCACGATTGGGCACCTACCCCAAGTAATACTTGAAGGAAATCTCTTTAATTCTTTGCTGGAAATGGACTATAAGTGTGCCACTTTACAGGCCGTCCGGTTGTGTCCCAAATACCCTATGTCGGACTCTTATCACTCATCCCGTCAAGTGATCTTCCATATGTTTGATAGCATCACTTATGCACCACTTTTACACCGCCTAATAGGATCATCGTATACCAACTCCTCCGTCCACCCCGCTGTTACCTTGTGTTCACCAATTAACCCCAAAAAGCCCTTTATTTGAATCTTAGTTCACTAGCCGGTGAATTTCAATCACCCTATCTCATTAAATTTCCAGGCCCGGACATCCACATACACCCCTTTATGAGTGCTTCTTCTACAGCCCATTTGTGAATACTAGGAGCTAATTTTGTAGTATGCCGGACTCTGCTTCATTTACGCAAATCCTTTCCTTAGACAACACCTGGCAACTCGTTCTGTATTATATCTCTGCTGCTTTCCGGGTCACTTGGGCTATTTGACCAGGTGCATATACGTCATCTCCATGAATTTTTAAATTTTCCACCGGTGCTTTTGGAAAATGTTCCTCTCAGTATGCCCCCCATGTAACTCTACAGGGATACTATCCAATTCACTCTGCGTTTTTATTTCATCCCTGCTTTACTTGATCACTTATCTTGACCTCGGCTCCCACTTCGCCCACTACTAGGCGACGTCCATTTGACCCTCAAATTCAGGTGTGCCGGACATTTATTCGTGCGACCACCAAAACCTGTACTCTCCTTTGTGCGACTTATACCCAGCTGAATATTTTAGAATCCCTTTTGTGGCCTCACTTATACCATATCATCAAACAATCGAGCACGTTTCAGGTGTCCCCGAAATAAACCATTATTTTTGTTGGTAATAATAACTACTGTTGGTTTTGTGCTTGCCGGTGGGATAGATGTTGTTCTTTTCGGGTAAGATTACCACCAGATTTCTGGAGACATTTCCCGACTGATCGAGTTCCTCCAGCATTACTCCATTGGTGCTTTTGGTAGCTTCATTCGATGATGCGAGGCTTTTGTTTCCAAAATGTGGGAACCTCATATCCTAATAACAAAGGTCCAGGGTCCCGACTCTTTCCTGGGCTTGCCGACCGGCGGCCCGAAATGATTTCCTTAGTGCACGCTCGGTCAAACCATTACGCTCTGTTATGTTCATAGCTCGAAGCCCTAGATCGCTGAATGGCAGTCTTATTGGGAAAAAGTTGGGCTCAGGTTCCCCTAATGGCTACTTTTCCCTGTCCTATTACTTAAATTTGTGCCATACCCTGAAAACTCCTATTTTTACCCCATCGTGGCCGTTTGGTCAGGTTACTTACGTTGATTTCGTCTTCCAGAACGCAGCGACAGTCTGCCAGATAGTCCAGTTTCTTATACTGGTTGGGCCAAGTTAGGTCACAGGAAATACGGCTTCAGCCTGGGCGTTTAGTCTACTTTCTTGCCTCAGTGGGTTTCGGGGGGAATCTCTCCGGGCCTCAGCAAGTGTAGTCCACGGTTTGGGGAATCTTGACTGGGCAATGAAATTATCAGGATCGCGGACGCCTATCGCGGTCTCGCATACTCATGAGTCCACGACTGCCGCATCTCCCCCATTCGTGTGGTCTCTCAGAGTCTATAGAAAAAAGTAACTGGGTGGAAAAAAAATTCTGGGTGCAAAGTATGCGTACAATTATCATAAGATAAGGAAGCCAGAAGAACAGAAGTGAAGACTAACTGGGAGTGTAGAACAGCACAGTAGATGACTTCTGTCATGTGCCAGAAAAGAGGCACAAGGGCGAAAATGTAAGGAGGGATAAATATGTCAGGACAGCTAGTTCGGACTGAACTTATTTAGGAACCGGGGAAGATCAGTTTTTGTCTAGTTGGGCCCTGGACTTCACCACAGCCGTAGCCTCCATTTTACCGAAGGATAGTCAACTCCCGTCGGTTACCAGCCTCAGTCCGAACGAGTTTGCATTTATGCCGTGGTGAGGACTTGGCTTCATGGGCCTGTACTTTTGCCCCTAGAGCACTTTATTTTGTCTAATATGTAGTTTGAGTTGACTTAATACAGATAAGCCCTCTATTTGCTTAGGTCACTCCTTTGTCACCTCTTTAGCAAGCTAAGGTTCAGATGGTCTAATCTGTTTGCTGGGCATATACCTGATCGCCTTTGAGTTTGGTGGAGCCCCGTTGCTTTTCTCCCAGGAAGACACAGTCTCAAACAAACGCCCAAGTCTAGGCTTGGGCCAGGTGCCCCGTGTGCGAACTCAAGACAAAAAGCCCTCTGGGAGTCTAACTAACAACACTTTGAAAACTTCGTGTCCATCTAGTCTGGAGGTTATTTCATCTAGAAATGGCACTGAAGTGAACAAGCAGTAGCGGTTACCGAAAGAAAACAGAACTTTGTTACGATAAGGCTGGTTGTCCTTCAGGCAGTTAGATAAACTCTCCATGGTCTCCTTTACAGAAGTACTCAAATTTGTGGGTAGGAAGCCAATGGTATTGGAGTTTCATAAACAGTCTCCTGTCCTTCTAACTGTGAACGAGGATGACTCCAGCTAGCCCAAAATCTTCGGAAAAAGGCCTTGTCTGGTTAAGCTAGAGCCTGACCGCTTCGATTTTACATACATGTGAAAACTTTTGGGCTACATTCCAGCGTCCTTAAGTGGACTCCACCGCTAATTTGGTCGGCAGTGGACCTGTACACTTATGGTATTTGCTTCGGCCTTTCTAAACTGCAGCAGATGACAGCAACCCCTAGTCTGATGGAACTGCCTAAATGCACTCTTTTCCCGCTCATTAGAGTTGAGTGCTCGCTCTCTGTTCCAAGATGGTCTGCCTCCTAAAATGACTTTACACGGAGATGAAATTTTCTCCATCAGAGCCAAAATGTGACCCTTGAATACTTTTCATCCCCCTCTTCCGCGGTCCGGTATGCTTGCTTCCAGCCGAGCAGCTATTCTGAAGTCCTCAAAGTTGACCTTAAGGAATGTTTCACGTCGGTTAGGCGGTGCCTCGTCCAGGCATATCCTGAAGTTGAAACTTAATTTTCCTCACTCATTACTACTCAGAGCGGGGTCTTACTGCAACTTCGGTATATCGTTTGGGTGCCTTGTGATCACCAGGTCTAAGAGGCTTAGTAACTGAATCAGCCTCTACATTGTTAGCTCAAGAACATGTCGCAATAGGGCTTGACTGAAGGCAGACAAACTTGACTTGCAGAGGGTTATTAGTGTCTGCCAAAAAACGTCCTCCCAATTTATGTGGGATTTCTGAAGGTCTTCAATGACTGGTACTTTCCCGGGGCCTGAAACGATCGCTTGCAAGTAGTAGGTTGATCCGTGTCCAGTTGGCTTCTATTAGAAGGACTCAGGTAAACACGAACTAGTATCAGTTTATCGAACCCTGCCCGCGTGAAACTCTCTGGATGCTGATCGGTGTAAGGTTCTCACTTGCCGCATTACAGTGTTTATCTACCAACGTTGGTAAGGTTCTATCCTCCCTTCCTTCCTGTCTATCGGCCCTGTTTGTCTTGTCCTAAATAAGTGAAAGTAGATGCGATTATTGTGGTCATAGATCAGGGCAGACCAGGTCAGTTCTTGAGCTCCTTGGAGAGGTTCACTAGCTCGAGGCTGGAGTTATATTATTCCCGCGTCTTGTGTGTTTCTTCTGTTCTGAAAGAGAAGTTTAGGGCTTTCAGTGGGAGTGCCAGACTCGCTAAGGAAAGGGTGTGCTCGCTGTCTCGGATGGCGTAAAACGGAATTTTAGCAATAAAAGTAAGCAGGATTGTAGCAGCAATTAGCTCGATATTCTAGTTACCAGTTTATCCATGGTTTGAGCGAAAGTCTGGAAGTGCGGCGAAGTTTTGCCTGAAATCCTCCTTTGTTATAGCCCCCACTATCTCCTTGTGGGGTTCAAACTGGAAACAGCCTTGCTCTATTTTTAGACTTTTTTGCATTGGGCCCTAACATAGTATCTAAATATGGTCGCAAAAAGAGCAGATAAACTGAACAGGCAGCGATAGGTGAAAACAGAGAAACATCTCCTCGAATATATCTCACTTTCAAAGAGCAAAGTGTAAAAGCTTTTGGGCGATGCGTAGCTGAACTCAAACGAATCCTAAGACCAAAACACGCGTGATCCGTAAATCCTACGACACTGAATTACTAGACGCGTTGCACCATCAAACGTACACAATCCTCAATTATGCGGTTATACAGACATGGAAAACGAGAGCCAATTCTTCGGCTCCCAGGAGATAAGCACCTGCGTCACGCAGGTGCAAGATGGGGTACGACGAGGTGGCTCGTTGGATGCGAACAAACAAAGGTTGATCTATATAAACAGAAACTGTACGGAACCGCAAAGGGTGTACGTGAGAGATAATTCCACGAAGGCACGAAATTATTGTGTCTTTGAAGAATTTTCTACAGACTTCCCTTACACGGAGCTTGAGTGCAGTCGGTTTTTGGAGTAAGAACATTCAGCCAGGCGTTGCACAGATTTTGTCACCTTTTTCTGTACCCCACTGGAGTGGTCACCGCCGTGGGCGGGCCCCGCTCTTGCAGTTTTACCGCCGTATTCGAAGATGGGGCGGTTGTAGATGCCGCGAACAATGTTAAAATCCACTGTAGGTATGGGAGGGAATGTCTGCTTACCAAGGTTTCGAATTCGAGGCAGTCCTCTTAGTTTTTTTTTGAGTTGATGGAGAAACTTCTGGTTAGCGACGGGCCCAGTGTGTGAATTTGATCCATTTTCTGGACCGAGGACGTTTTATTAGCTCAAAATGCCTTAATTTTAAGCTGCTCGAGGACATACTGACATATCTTTGCTGACCGTTGGGCTCCAGTCTACCAAACGAGGTTCGTTTAGTTGCACAAGACTTTCTGTGCTTGGGGCCAGTCAAGAGTCCAGAGATTTGTGCTTTGGTATCAGATCAGAGCGCGGGACTGGAGCAAGTGCCAACGGTGGTGCAGTTTCTTGCCTCTACTACTTCCTAGGTCTCCTTCTGGTTCGCTTTCCCTGGATCTTTTTATTTCGGTAGTGGGGATTCATGACATCCACTGGGGCCCTGGACCGAGAGAGTAGCTAAGGGCGCGAGTTTATCGGAGTGAGGTCTTGGGTTACGGAAAGTTCATCTTTCACGCAGAAGTAAGGACTTCCAGTTTGGGCTCTAGCGGAGCATTATTAGCTCTAAGAAGACCAAAGCTCATCGAGGAGAATTACTTAGATGGACTGAAAATGACAGCATTTCTAGTAGAATAGGAGGGAAAGTAACAAAAATAGGGGAAGAGCGAAAAAGAGGACAAGGACTCAGTAGGTCGAGGACTTTCAGCTCACCACCGTTTACCTGATCATAGGCAGTCTAGCAAAGTCAGCGATCACCGCCTCCAACTTCCTCTTAAGCACCGCCGAAGCATCCACTCCCTACACTTCTTTGTAAGTTTGACTACAGTTGTTTCAGTCACAATTATCGCAAATCGGGCAACGCGTAGGCAATTCACACGAATTCCCAAAACAGAACAAGAGTAATTCGTAGTTTTTACGTTACTAAGTTAAAAGTCGCAAAAAATATCAAGATATGAAACCCCAAGTTTGTGTCTCAGTAGACTCAACAGTAAAACCCAAAATTTCAAAGACCCGTAGCCTAAGCAGGACTATTAGAAACGGCTCAAGGTCAAGTTCCAAAGTCCAACACAAACGAACACTCTCGCAGAACTTCTGAGTATGGAGGGCTTAGCAATGTGGCGTCAAACATGGTTACATTCACGAGGCAAGCAAAACGTTTGGAAGGGTTTCCAAAGAGTCCTTTAAACGTTATTCATCACCCTGCGGGCAAAGGACTGAACTGGCGCGGTCTAATTGACCATGTCTTGACTAGTTTTATCTTATTTTCACGGGGAACGGAATTACTGTTGCCGGGGCAGTAACGGTTTATCTGTCATTGGTAGGTCGTCTAACTGTCCAATGCTCTCGGCAAATTTCCCCCGAACCCTCCTGAACGAGCGTGAGCCACCCTAGTACCACCTGTCCATACTCATACTGCAACCGTAGTAATCATATTAAGGCTCTCGTGAACTTTCTTTGGATCTTCTCCAAAGACAGATTCCATCGGTAACGGCCAAGCTTAGGCTTGAAGTAAGCACTTCCAGTGTAATCAAACTACGACCCTTTTCAGTGGCAGCAGTTTCATTGGATCCTCTGTTGCTAACGTTTTGTGCGACAAGAGTAGTGCTCTATTAGCCTCTCTAACTGCCTGCGGACACCGTGCCGACGTTTTGAAGCTGCTTGCAACGATCATACCCAATTGCCAAACCTCACATTTCTGGGCCACTTGTTGAGAAATGTCCGGGTTCAGAAGGCTTTTTCTGCTGGGTCACTCGGCCATCAAATGTGAGCTTTTTACCGAGCTCAGAGGCAAGATGAATGCTACAAACCATCGGCGAAGTGCTCGTGGGTCATACTGGTCAGGTTTTGGATACTCCGAGACCTATACATCATCCACAAAATGGAGAGGTTTGACGTAGAAGCCCGCGGTAAATGGTTCGTATGTATAGGGAAAAGCACCGACCCCAGCACCGATCCCTGGGAGATCCTAAAGGTCGGTTTATCCACCGAGGACTTGCTGTCTCCAATTCTGACCCAGGAAAAGTGGACAGTTAGTTACGCTGTTAGTCATCCCACCATTCTTGTACCTATTTCAATCCCCCAGCTTTTATGAGAGGACCTCATGCTCCACTCATCTGAACATTTTTCAGAGGTCCGGGAAACTCTTTCATATTCTCCTCTTGCCTAGCGCCCCTTCTGCCTCGTCGAAAGTGTTTTGATGGTTGTCGAGACAGGATCCGCTTTTTTTCTAGCCGTGCTGTCCAGCGATGACTAGTTTTTTCTTCTTTAGATGTAGTCACAGAGATTTTGGGATATTGATTTTCGACTTTATGAACAAGCTAAATAAACTCTTCTCTGAAACCAAATCTGTCACCAAAGGTGCCATCCAAGCCAGAGTTCTGGGTCCACGGCTCTTTCTAATGCCTGGTGGCGATGCTTTTATTGCTGTTTGCTATGAAATTTTTACTTCTTAGTGAATGACACCAAAATCTCGTATTCTTTTAACCCGGAAAACCATGTTTTTGTTATCAAAGGCAAGTTGCAAGACTCACTAGCCCTTGTGCCTTGATGCATCGATTCATCAGTGAAAATCTGCACCGAGAAGAGCGGTATTTCCGTTTCTAAGTGCAACTTTCATACTGGTACATTTGCTGTTGACTTCCTTCTAATTTCCAGCCACTCTTTGGTGCGTGGTTTGGATTAGCAGCATTCAAGCGCTTCCAATTTCCCAGAACAATCTCCCAGACTGCGAAGGCCAGAAGGCTAAGAGGCCCGATTCATATAACACTTCATTTTGAAGTGAGCGAGTATCATACCCGCAGACCCACATTCTCCCCGTTTTGGAGTGTTGCGCCATGATCTAACTTAGCCCGCATCCGTGGAAAGGAGTGACTGTTGAAAGGGTCCAGAAGTTTATGACAACCAACGACCTGAACGCCCAAGGATGCACCGCTTTGTCTCAGAAGCGTGGAACTAAATCTCATATAATTCCATTGTCTCGCTGGAAGAAGAATTCACGTGGCAGAACCACAGTTTTAAGGCTTGGCGGATCCACTATATTCTCTGAGATCGAGGGAGAGCACAGTCCGCTGACTTTTCCGGAGGTGAACAGGTGTGAGCCTTCCCGGAGCAAATGTTCACGAAATGTAAATTATTTAACCAGCTTGAGGTTCTCAAGATGCGCGTAAGCGGATACAGTGCACGGGGAAATTCTAATTCAGTCGAAGATTCAGCAAATAAAAAAGGAGCGGCTTATGAAGCTGGGTTAGTTTTCCACCGAATTCAGATCTCCTCTACATTACAACCTTGCAATTTGTTCCATTTAATTTTTTTGGTTTAAATTTTTCTTCTACTTCTTATCGTGTGCATATATTTCACTGATCTACCTGTAAAGATCAGACTTCGCTATTAATCGTAAAGTTTGATCACGCCCCACAGCACGCTATGGGCTCCTTCGAAATAGACTACGTTATCAATAATAATAAACTATTTCTCTCAATGCAACTGACAGAAGACTCAGCCCGGAAGTTCGTTACTTGTGGCTTATTGGCCTGACAACGTCCAAAGCAGCTGTCTGAGGATGGCCAGATGGACCATATCCGCTGTTGAGGATTTCCCACTACTAAATACTCCTAGTGTTAGCCGTATCCTGCCTGGTTGTGTTTTGAGTTCTTCCGTGGGAGAAGCCCCGAGAGTTTTGAGTTCGTTGGAAGTCTTCATTCGCCTGTCCCGCAAGCCACCTCAATCTTTATTGGAGAACTTTTGCCTACTATCCATTGATCTCTGCCCTGTTATTATTCCCCAGTTCCACTTTTTCCACTTTTTCAGTCCTACTGGCCTCAATTTGACATGATGAAAAACTCAGGATGTTTCCTGTTAGCAGTAACAATATTACGGTTTCATTGACCCACATAACTCGTCTGATACTTTTTTAAAACCCCTTGCATACATTGTTATTGCCCGTCACTCTCGGAGCTCATTCTAAAAGCGTAGCACTCTCTGAGAAGTATTCTGTTTTAGGTTGAACTCTTGAATGCTTCGTTTCCATTCTCAGACAGTAGCACTTGTCCCGCTCTCTGCGATAATAGAGAAAATCTATGCTCCACTATTATAGGTAGTGTTTGTCACAGGGCAGGCAAAATTAACTCAGTATATTGTTTCAGCTCCTTGACGTATTAGGGTTTCAGGGTAAGTCAAGTCAAGTCAAGTATTTGCTTTACGCACCTTGGCGGAAAAATATTCACGGCTTATTAGGCCATTGAGTAATGGAGCTAGTTTGTTCAGTTTCCTCTTATTTGCGTAGATCCTCAGCTGCGCTATTGATAGACAAATGTGTGTGGCGTTGGTTGCCAGATTGAAGGGTTCTGAGCAAATTGGGCCATACAGCTACAAGATATGCATAAATAATTAAACTGATCAAGAGAACCACAAGTCGTTCTGGGTCTTAAGCAGTTTGAGTTATTATCAAAATGTTTTGGTTGGAGCAGTTTCTTGGGCAAATATGGTTTCCACAGTTGTGCTTGTATAAAGTGGTGCAGAAAAGTATTTTTATAATCGAGAAATTTCACATTTTACAGCCAGTAAAGTTTTACCCAGTAGAGACCGTCACACCCTCCGAAAAATAAGGATTTCAGCTCTCGTCTCTAACAGCATCGGCACCATGGCCTTTTGAGTGTCTTGTTGGTCCTTTATACCATTATCGCGTCAGTAATGCAAGTTCAAATAGACGAATTTACTCGGTATGTCCGTAAAGGCACCTGAGTAGATTAGAAAGGGCATATTAGTGGTAATCCTCTACGCCACATCTTGATCAGCCTTTTACCTCAAACGGGAGTGCCAGTCATCCGATAAATCGCAAAAACTACCACAACCTTGCAGTTCCAAGGTAAAGGATTTGACAAGTTCAACGAATAAGACAATTTCGCGTGCACCCCATTCAAAATAAGGTCTAGAATCCTTTTTCTTAATCCATGGAATTAACATCCCCGGAAACCCTCGATCAGAGTTGGATATAAAGTAGCAGTGACTTTCAATGTGGCTAGCATTACGTGATGTTAATGTCAGCGAATTGAACGCTTGAAGTGAGGGTAGCGATCATTTCCAACGCAGTTCAAAACAAGGTCGATTCCAAGAACCTACGGTATTGTATGCGACCTACTAGACAGTTTTAGGGGAAATACTTTTTGTTCAGTAAGGGAGATCTATCGGAAAATATGGTAGTCCGTTGAGTTTCCGGCTACTGCCAGCCAGCACTCTCAAGCTCAGCTTACAGCCGAGTCACGATAACTAAAACTCGACTGAACAACATCTCTTCCAATAACATTGCATGACGAAACAACAAGCACTCATCTGTAAGGTCACATAGAGCATCTATTTTTGACGTGCTCCGGATGGATTTGGGATCTAATACGGCGAATCTCTTTTACAATAACTAAACCTCAGTAGTGTTCCTTCTGGCGTCTTGCACACCAAAACTAAACAACTGAATAACAACTATAGCCAAATTGCAGCAAAGTGTTGACAAAAGGAAAATAAGATTAGCAAATACAGTCAGAACAAAGTTGAAGCCCAGCAACCAAAGCGCTGGGCAACGGCGAGGGCCAAATCCATGACAGAGATTTAGTGCATTAAAAAGGACAGTCGGAATTCCCGTAAGGGTAGTTCACACAGACGAAAATATGTGCTTGTGTCATGGAGTGCTGATGAAAGGAGCAAGATGTCTTAGTCTCCTTTACTCCGGATCCCAGAATCCAACCCGGATTATTCTCGTGGGCCAAAAGGTTTGGTCGACCTCATTCACCGGCTTGCCGCAACGCTTTCCATTACATGAGATTGATCATCATTCACAGTAGCTTCTAGTTGGGCAGGTGGCCCAGCTCCCAATGGTTTCTCTCAGTTTGGCAGTTTCGCATACCCTCCTCCAACTCGAGGAGAGTTATCAATTGCACTTTGACTGCGGGAGCCCGGTTCACAATAAAAAATACAAACAGCCTTGAAGTCAGGGGACTAACCCCTTACCAAGCTGTTCCTGAGGATGACGTGCTTCCGATAAATCTTATTAGCTATCGGCCGCGCGGCAAGGCCTTAGAAACTAGTGGCAACGAGTGACCCAGTCTGCAATGGCGTCCTCGAGCTTTCCATTTCTGTGGTTGTTGTAAAAGTGGAAGATAGTCATTGGTCCATCTCTCCCAAAACACAGAAGCAAAATAGTTTGCTTGTCTCCACCGACGAATGCTTCTTTTTCGCAACGAGTTCGCCGGAAAACTCATCTAATTTGCTCTCGGATAAGTAGATCACTAGGCATGAGCACTGTCAGATCAAGACAATCCGAGGTAGCAGGCACCAGAGGTCTTCAGCTTGCTGTTCGTTCACATTGCGTAAGAAATATTGCTGATATTCCGCCAAAGGTCGGCTCTGCCAAGAATCGAGAGAGCTATCTACCTTATAGAATGCACCACGATACCGCGTATGCTACTTCGGTGGCTTGCTTGAAGGGGGACCTAAGCAATAATGTACACTCCGCTGCGACCATATATCAGCAACCCAACCACTAGACCAGATTTCTAATAGGATCTTCAAGTCCTCATGAGCTACTGTGAAGTTCACGCCTATGTCACTAAAAATCTTCGACGGAGCAACTCTGCTCGACATGAAACGCAAAGATGTCCTAATGAACGAATCTATGCCCAGAGAACAGGGCTCTTCTGTATGATTTGTGCGCTCCTGGGGGCATGTGAAATTGCATCCATGGGGCTTCTCAAAGCTGCTACCATACTTTACTGACAACGGACCAAAACATTCTACCCCAACACACTCGACGGGGAGCCAACCGTGGTTGACACTTGTGGCGGGTAGGAGATCCATCTGCTATTCGCCTACGATTTCCAAATGCCTTTGATATTTCCAACATCCCTCAGGTACAAGCATGATACTAGCTCTGCTCTGCGCAGTCCGAAATATTTTGCCAGGCTCTTCTAGTGCCAGAGATGGTCTCCCGATTCCTTCCGTTGCTTGACACCATCGTACTACTAAACCCGTGTTCGGGTGAGCACCGGGTAACGTCAACGGATTTTTCACTCTGTGAAGCTGATCGGAGTAGGTATTGACAACGACGATAGTGATAAAATAGGTAGAGGCGGAGATCATGAGCTACACCAGATCGTACTGCGTGCCGTTATCGATATAGTTTTCACTAAGCCACCTTAGGAGGTATTGAAAAATCACAGCTTCTTAGAAGATTCCAGTAACCCGCAGAAATTCAGGGCATTTTTCTCAGAGTTAAATTCCAACTTGGCTCTAGTTTGCCGTTAGTGTTGTGCTTCATCCACAGCGTCTTTTTGATACTTCAGAATGCTACTTGTGGTAAAGAAATCTCCCAATGTTACCCCATGCACTCATACTCCGGTTATCAGAAAATAAGGCTTATTGGAACTACCGCGGTCTTAAAACAACGCCCGGTCGATCTCTGTGACTTAGTAGGCTTGGCGACGGGAAGAACAGCTTTTTAGATATAAAGTCTCAGCTTCTAAAACTGGAAGATACGGTATCTAAACTCGCCCCCTGCTGTGCACCACCGAATGCACCGGGCATTCTACCTTACAAAACCTGACAGCGGCTTGCCGCCTTATCCACTCTGTTGTGTCCAAAGTTTTCATAAGAGTGAGAAACTCTCTTGAGGCAGTCGTGTTAAATGCCTTAGAGCGAATGCCCCTCCAGCATGCCAGGCATACATTGTTGAATGCTTGTGGCATGGCCCACCTTCCTTGTCAAATATCAAGGCTGCGTAAGCGTGTTCAGCTCTTCAGCTGTTTAATCCTTATGGGATTTGTAGATGATCTACCTGCCAAAGAGTTCATCGAAATGCGCAACACTAAAGCCAATAATTTCCCCTATAAAAACATAAAAATAGCCGAAGATAAGACCCCCCTTCAAGAGAAAATTACTAGGTCTCTCTCTACTCTCCCCACAAGAAAGAAGCCTGATAGTTCTGGGCCTTCAACACAGACAGCTGATCGCTCCACTGTTTCTACTCAGGTTCCACCGCTTAACCTTCACACGCGTCTACTGCTTTTTCTCAACCACCCGCTGCCTCCTCATCTGCTTCAGCACTGAACTCTTTAAAATCTTATCCCATCACTGCTGTTCTAGACAATTTCACTTCGTCCTTCTTACAGCCACCCGGTAAAATAACCCACCTATTGCCCCACTCTCCCACTTAATCGCCTGCTGGATATACCCTCAGCTGTAATTCGCTCTATTTTCCTTCCTACGATAAACCACTCACCCTCCAGAGGAATAGGTCTGCCAGTCTTCCCACCCTTCCCGCAAACCCCTCCTTTGTTCAACTGTCTCCTCCTAACCCAACTCGCCTTAGCTGACCAGAGCTGGTTTCTGCCTCAAGGTCGAAGCCCTTTCATTTAGAAAGTACGCTTTATTCTCCCGCAAATTCACCGATTCTGAGGGAGTCTCGGGTTCATTTTGCCTGAATTGGTGTGGGATGATAGCAAGCTGCCCGAGCTCTCCACATATGCTTGCCGACCCCGCCTTTCTCTCTTTTAACCTTTTTGGGTTCCCTGAAGATCCCTCACTAGCATTCTCATGTCTAATGCAGTAGTCAGTACACGGTAGGTGTAAATGTACTACGCGGCCCCTGCTCTGAGGACACTTTGGTGTTGATACGCCCACGATTCACACCCATTGGCTTAACCTCATCTGTATTGGCTGCCGGGATGAGAAACGCAATCAGCGCTCTTTGACAATATATCATCCATAAATTCAATTTTCTATGTCCTTCTCGAGCCCACGCGCCGATAGTGATGTTCAGGGTCAGAGATTATTTGTCTGCTACGCTGTTGACTCAATCACCCAACTGAAGTGCCTACTGACACTGGCTCCCTCAAAATACTGTTTTGTCCCTTAAATATAGGAGCTCACTTCCGCCTAGTTCTCCTGTCTCAGACTTTAACTCAAAGGCCTCATTGTGGTTCTCTTGCGCTTTTCTCGTATACTCGAGTCTTACCACGCAGATTACTATTCTTCAATAGCCGAGACTCACTGATCTGCGGATATGCTCATGATATGTTAAGACCCCGTTCCACCCGGAATCCGTATACTTCTGCCTTCCCATGGCCCCACGGAATACCAACACGTTTGGATTCACATGAAAAGGCCTCACTTTAACTCCGAGTGTTTTCTTTCCTTTTCACTATGTTCGTCGTCCTCGCCCACAGCTGGTGTTAGGACCAGACTTCTGTCTTCTTTATTCACTATTCCTCTCCCTGATTCCACACTCTTCTATTGTTTTAATCCTGGTTCCTAAATAGGCCCCTCTCCTTATCCGCCACTTACTAACTAAAGTATTTTGCACTCCGGCCAAGCCTGAGCTTGATATCTCCCTATATCTCTGCTATCACCCAACTGCCCTAGAAAACTGCCAGCCTCCGTCCACTGATCCCCCATAGATCGGCCTACTAGCCGTCATATAACAATGTGTATCGTCTAGTTTCTATTGAAACGACAACAATGACCTACAGCTCAAATAATCTCCAGACCGCCGCACTCCAGATATTTTTCAGACCACACTGGTAATGGGGTAGCCGTCAGCCAACTCGACGTCGCATCAGGAATACCGCACGGACTGAAAGATTTGATCAATTGGATTGACAATGTTTTAAACACACCCACGCTTGCTGAGGCTGTATAGGACGCCTTACATGGCTGACTAGTGATCATAATCCCATAATAGGGGAAACGATTCCACATGAAAGTCTCACTGGATCGCAAAGTGGATTCCTGACACCAATCATCACTTCGACCCGCTCAACAGCTATCACACTCACTCCATACAGTTAGTTCGGTTCATTCTGCGTTACAGTACAAAATCAATGACCGGAGTCTAGCTCCCACCGCTGCGTTCCCAACCTGCTATGTCCAGTTCGTCAATGTAGCCCGTTTTTGCCTGCTACCCTTACCATTCGCTCCCTGCTATCACCTGCAACCAAGGCGTTTAGGAAACAGAATACCAGCCATCTGTAGCCAACCAGAATTAGGTTCTTGGTTCTCTAATCACGTATTCAGAAAATCTTATCTTTACACTCATCCACCTTCCGCTTGTTCGCATCAGTAGCTTTTGTCTCCGACGGTCGGTTTCTTTGAGGGCTTCCTTTTTGGAGTGAGTTCTGCGTACGTACACCGTTCATGCTTCTCAAAGGTTCACGGCTTTCCTCGTGGGCTTTTTAGCCCTAATTTGAAGTTCTATATGGCATTGAAGTCACCTACACAAAAGGTCTATCTTATTATCACATCTAATTCACTTGCACTTGTACCACAACCTCCCTCCCACAGTCACCCAGTGTTGAATCAATCTTCTATATTCATCTAGCATCTCCGACTGCACCTTGACAACCCCGGGCTGGCCTTATTTTTAACCGTTTCTGTTGGTAACTTTCCGCAAGTTTGTCCGTTAGTGATCGTTTAAGTATCCAGTTGGTACACCCTCGCGTCCTTTTTTGGAGGCCCTGACCGGGCGCAGCCAGCTTTCGGCACCCATAGGGCGCATTGTGAATTATTCCTGCCCCAACCTGCTGTCCATGTTGTGCTGTCCGAAGCCTGTTGCTTTATTGTACTTTTTACCATTCTCCAGTATCGCTTATATCAGCATTCCCACGTTAGCCCAGCTATCCACAACACCATCCCCGAATTCAAAACTGATTCACCATTCCCGTGGTAATCACCTCTACGTTAATTCACTCAAGCACTACTCAGCTTCACTGTTTTGCTTCTGCTACGGTGCGATTCTTAGATTCCAAAAATGTAAATACCCCATATTTTTATGCACTGCTGTATTTGCTGATCCTGCTTCGCGCATGTGTCTTGACCACGATCAAGAAATATACCAATATCATTATCATTGGCTTTCTGCCAGTATACGGCATTCACATGCCGTCCCATCTGCTTCACATCCTACTCTCCGCCTGACAACTATCTCTACTGCATCCGGCACCAAATGCTCCATACTTAGTGCTCCGCTCAACTTGCCTTACCCGTCCCACGAACAGCGGCTTAATTTGCCCCTCCGCACCCCTGTTCCTCAAACATTCTTGGACCTGTCCTCTGTGCTCCCCCTCAGTCAATACTCAATTCTGACTGGCCGGTATTCCTCAGCCGCTTCTGACCACTCCTGCCTGCTATCTATCCGCCAAATTCTACACGTTTTTTCCTTTTCTCTGACACACCCCTCCGCTAAGGCCCAGTTGTTCTACCTCTTAGCAGTCCCCCTCAATGCACTATTTACTCCAGCCCGGCTGAGGTCTACCCTCCCCGAACCGCAGCTAGTCTCAACTTTCGTATACTCGCCTTTAACTCATAACTCCTCTCTTGCTGATGGCGATAGCTCGTCTATTTCCAACTTTCGCTGTCCCCCTGATGTGTCTGCGCCACCCACAAATGGCTTACCTTTAGCCCCATTCAACTCTCGTTCTATCCTCGTTAAACCCCTGCACCCTAAAAAATCGCCTTCACATACAATTACGACATTATCCTGATAAACGAATCCTGGCTGCCTGAAAGCACCCCCAGTGATCAAATGACTTTGGTGGGGTACAGTCTGCTGAGGACCAACGGGCTGAACCGGCTTGGTGGTGAGTGCCTAGCCTTCGCCAAGGTAACCTACATCATGACCCATCTCTAAGATACCGCGCTCGATTCTGTTTCCGATTCTCTCTTCTTCACTGTTAGCCTTCAAAGCACTGTTTTTACGTTGGCTGCGTGTATCTCTCGACGTATTCCCCTGTTTACTCGTTTTCACCTTCTTTAGATCTTGCCTATGCCCCTCTTTTCTTCCCTCCGGATTCAAGTGACTTTATTCTCCCCCGAATTTGCTAGTCTACTCTCTCGGACCCTCCCAATCTTGTAGACCTAATTACTAGTGTTCATCTAGATGGCTGGACACACCAAGCTTCCGAAGCTGCCAGAAATTGGAACATACTAGATTTGATGTTTACTCACAACATGACTCCCATTGATGTGCCGGTACCACAGAATCTCCCCTGCAGTGACCATAAAATGGTTATCTGCCATCTGCCCTTTATTGGCCCTCCTAATCCTGCACACCCCTCCAACAATACATTCCTGCGCAAAAACTGGACTTCGCAAGTCACTTTTATTCGCCAAGAAGACTAGGGAAATTACTTTCTCACTCGTGACCCTCAGCTTGCTGCGGACATTTTCCACTTCTTTTCCTACAGTTCTAACAAGGTGTATTACGCTTCTCAGGCTGTACTCAAAAACACGTCCCCTGTCCCGCCACTCCACAAAAAGTATCGCAAATTTCTCAAGCAACTACATAAATCAGGGATTTTTCAGTTTTTATCCGTTTAAACCGCTTCTACGCACAGATTTAACGGGATAATGCTCGACTTTGTGACGAGAAAGCTCAGACATTAGGCCGTTAAAAGGAATCGCAACTTCCTTCTTTGTCGCATAAATCTAGAAAAGCTGATATCAGGGCCGAGTTTGAACACTTTATTCGAGATAATAACTCGTCTATCACCTCCCCACCTTGCATAGCCGAGGCCTTTAACGCATTTTTTGCACCAGCCATTGCTCCAGCTTCTGTCTTGGCCCCTCTCCGATCCCCACCTATTATTTACTCAGTCTCTTCTACCATACACTTCGACGCCAAAAGTATTACCAGGCTGTAACAGACCCACCTCTGGATTAGTCCTCGATAGCCTACCACCAGTTTAATTTGTCAATAGCGGGACGGATCTTCTCATTTTGCTGCGCAACCTCTTCACTCTCCCGCTTAGCAGCGGCACCGTGTTTACTCATTGGAAGCGCTCGGTAATCTTTCCTGTTCATAAAATGGACCTTTTCATGGGGTATTCAATTATGGCCCTATGAACCATAACCTCATTTTATCCATAACAATGGAAAAAATAAGTATAGATCACATCATAAGCTACTTATTGGACCCCAAACTTACTGGGACAGTCATCATAGATTCATCCTTTCACGGTCCTGCAAGACTTGTCAGTATGATTTTACGAATCTCGTCACTGACTCATCTGAAAGTCGGAAGCCTTTTGTGGTTTTTCATCTGGACTTACCTAAGGCATTTGATGATGAACCACAGCTCTCCATTTAACAAAGCTATGATTGTTTGGCCTCATCGATCCGCTACTTTTTTGGTACTCATCTTACTTAACTCGTCGTTCAGAGGCTGTTTTCATTGCAGGACACACCACTAGTCTTAGGCCCGTTGTAAGCAAAGTCTTTCAGGGCAGTATCTTAGGCCCTCCCAGTTCCTCCTATACATAACTGATATGTATCCGACAATACCCAACGGCACACCACTTTCGTTTGCGGACGAAATCAAGATGGTATACACCCTTTCGCCTGGCAACCTCAGTACTGCCATCCCTCAAATCTTCACCATCTTAGCCGCCCTCTATGAATGGTGCTCAACTTGGGCCACGACGTTCTCCGTCGACGAGTGTATTTGTCCTACTTAGAAATGCCTGGTTCCTCCAGGTTCCTTATGAATCGACGGTTTACCTACCGACAGCCAGCTTTTAGTAAGAGAACTTGGCTTAAGTTATTCCTGCTCTTCTAACTTCTTCGAACATGCGGTCTTCCAAAAGGCGAAGGTTAAAAGTTGTCTCGGTCTTCTGTTCAGATCCTTTCAGTTTACGAACAGTACAAAGTACACGCAAGGCCCCTTCACGAATATTTTCTATTATTCATCTCTAGTATGTGAAAGTCTGACAGAATCAAAGTTGAATGACTCTAAGAAGATTCACAAAGCAACTTATTGGTTGGTCATTAAATTTAAACCACGGAGAACAAAGTTCATATCGCAAAATCAAACCAATATGACTTCGTCGCGTCAAGCTCAACCTGGTACTTCTGTATGAAATATCGACTAAACAATCCTATTACTCCAACAAGTAATGCTTCTCCCCTGATACTGGATAATTACTCCGTGGTAGGCGCTACATTATTACGATGCCCCCTGCGAGGACTGTTCTGAGCTCCAAGTTCTTTTTCTTCACGTACTCCAGAACACGGAATAAACTCCCTCTGTACATCAGATCTTCTCGGTCAAATTTTGCATTCTTGCATGCTTTAGGCAAATTTCCTTCTGTCCCAACTATCTTGCGTTTATTCAACTTTCACATAACCGAAAATCAACGTTACGAAAAAGCCTCGACTGTTACGTCATAACTGTGACTTTTCGAACTGCCTTGCCTTTCAAAGTCGTTTGATTTTTTCCTTCTCAATGATCACCGCTTCAGAATTATAAGTTCTCTGTTTGACCGTTTTAATTTAGACTCCGCCACTGACCTATACGAAAAGTAGCTGCGTCCACCGATTGCTTTTCCATTCCGACTTTTCGAATCCCACCGGTTTCACCTCGAAATAAGCCCTTCCAGATGCGTTCGCTCTTTTAGGAAAGTCACCGTAATGCTTCTCACAGACTGTCAGCAAGCCTCATCTGCTCAACGATCTATTACCGTTACTTAGTTATATCATACCTGTGTCTCTGAAACCAATCTCAAACGAGCTACAGGATCTGCATCAGTAACTACACATTGGTCCACTTTATATATATATATATATATATATATATATATATATATATATATATATATATATATACATATATATACATATATACGTGACTGTCCCGTAGTAATAGCAAATCATGGCAAGTAGCCCCATGATCCTTGATATATTTTTGATCACCTTGTCTCTTTTCCACATCTGGCCTCATGACACATACTTTCATTGCTGTCTCGGCAATTTTGGACTGAAAAATTCAGTCTCACTTCTATCTTTTGACGTGGTTTATGAACTGGCCCCAACATCCAGGTATTGCGTCACACATTCTGCCCCCACCCTGTCCCCATCTAAGTTTCCTCTATAATTTCACGTGGAATTTATTTTTCTCTCCTACTGATTGATTACTCTAGATGAAATCCTAATATTAGTAATGAATCTTCTAGCTTTTGAGTATTCATTTCCTTTTTTAGCCCTACGTTCCATAATCTCATATTTTCTTAGGGACCCGCCACATCGATGAGCTCGTGCTTCACATTTTCTCTTCTTTTCCGATAACCGTTGGTCCTCAGCTGGGCTATACCCAGGTTACGTTCCTCTATTTCATTCCCCTTCTTAGTTACCTTCACTGCCGGTCGACCGCTTGGAGCACTTCACTAGAGGTCTCCCTGGCCGGTGCATCCGGATAATTATGCTATATGGCTGTCTGTCGATCGCTGGTTCCCTTGAGTCTGTTGTCCTAGTTCTCGCAACCCGACTAATTGACCCCGGATCATACACCCTTATCGTGGTTGCTCTGCCCCCCGTGCAATCCCCAATGATCACTCGCGCCAATCCCAACGGTGCGGGGCGCGGCCAGATCCCCGCTTTGGCCGGCGCACATCTGGCTTGCAGACCATCTGCAACGATGAGCGATCTCCGTTAGGCTGGTGGATCATACATCCTGTGTTATCTTCACGAAGTGTTTCTCAGGTTCAGTGTCCAGCATACAGTCAGCCCCACCCACTAGCATCGGTTGCGGATGGCGTGCTCTAATTCTGGTCACCCTACCGCATCGGTCACTGCCGGTTGCGGACCACATTCTCCTATCTTCCTTTTTTCTCCACGGTTCGCTCATCTTTTGTTCCAGTTAGCACTCTTATCACTACCCTTCCGTGCTTTCTAAATCTGTATGCACACCTAACCATTCTGTTTTTGTTCCTATCGTTTCGCATCATGACAGCCCTCACTGCATGATGTCACTCTTTTCCCTGTCCACTTAACTCTACCCAAGCCGGCAGTTTTTCTTTTTCCACCCATGTCACCCCATGCCAGCCCCTAATCACTTATTACCTCTCCTTACTCATAAAGCTCATTGGTTGCATACCTGACTAGCTACCATTCTGTGATATCCCTTTTTGTCCATCTTATACCTCTCACCAGTACGCACCAGACCCATCCGTACCCGTCGCCGAGCACCACATAAAAACCCGCCGTTCCAACTCTGGCATCTTTTACAACCATGTATACTAACTTCACTCAACCACCATATTTTCCTTACTTGACTCAGCATTTCCTCTGTGGATCTTCCTCTTAGGTAGTGCCCCGACTAGCAACTTCTCGCTCAATCAATTTGTGCACACGCCTGCAGGCACGCAGCCTTCCAGTTTCATTCCCCCAAATCCACCGCGCACATATTTCCCCTGCCTTTTGTTCCATCACGGGTATATCTGTCCGGGCACTCACCTTCATTATTTTCGCGGTCTTCATCCTGTTTCCCCCACAGTAAAGCATTCTGATCAGTCATCTCTTACCTGTTTCTCTTCGATCAGTACTCTCATCTATTTAGCATATTGCCCATCACAGTCATCTTCAGTGTGCCTTTTGGGCTGCGCTGCTTTTCTTATTTCCACCTTAAGTAGAGTCATCGTTACGTCATTGGTTGCACGCAGTTTTAAACCGCATGATCTGCCATTACCTGACCTTTCTGATCCTCCACTTCCCTATTTCTCTCCTACGTTATTCGGTGTTACAACTGCTGCATCTTTGCACCACAGTTCGTCTAACCTCCAAGTTACCTTTATCCACTGGCATCTCACACCGCCACAAAAGCTATGTATTTTTATTCGTTTTGCTTTTTTAGCCATTTTCACAGCCATCAGCTTCTGGCCGAACAACTTACTTCCATTTACCAAAGCTGACTCATCTTCAGCCGTCAGCACATGTCACACCTCTGATAACCAGATTGTTTGATTCACTCTTCTTCAATCCTTTCCTTCACATTCCCTCGCTTGTCAACTCCTGTCCGCAGCTATCTCTTTTGTGCTTCCAAGGTCGTTTCTGTCTCTCTATTGATCCCTCCTGTTCACCTGTCATAGATGAATTCATCATGACATGTCCATTTTAATTCTGTACCATTTGATCTAGTCCTGCCTGTTTCTTTTAAGCACGGCTACTTCCGTTTTCTGTCACTTCTTTGCTCTTTGTTTCTGATCCCTTTACATATATATATATATATATATATATATATATATATATATTCATATATTTCCCCTGCCTCCTCCAGTTCTTTGCAGGCCAGTTTTCCGCCACCATCCCACTGCTTCTCATGACATGCGTCCACTTCTTCTTTATCTGTGCCCCACGTTTACCGTATCTCGATCCTTCCAAACCATTGTTGCCATCCGACACACATTTTAAGTCTTGCATTTCTCGCTTCCTCTTTTCAAATTATTGCCGTCAACTTATTGCAATGAAGCATAATTCACGGCTGTCAAATCCTTTGCCATGCAACTCAATTTTTTCCTGATTTTTCCCTCCGTATCTCTTTTTCCTCAATGTTTGTCGTTACCATAGTTTATCATGCCGATTTTCGATCTTCCTCAAGTACAACCCCCCAAGTTCCAATCACTCCCACTTGGCTCAATGAGTTCCGCCATTTGACCTTGACTTTTAAACTTACCGGGCATCTTTCAACTTTATCTTTGAGTTCATTTAAACGAAACAAAGCGACAGGAGAATACACGGCGATTACAAGGTAATTCCGAGTCAACCGCGGCAATAGTAATGAATCGGTCGGATGTGGGGATGTTAAGACGGACATTGGCTTGGGACGCAGGAAATACTATATTCACAAGAATGATGCAAGAAAATGGTCATTAATGCATGCTCGTGTTCACTTAAAAAGGTAATTAGTGTTGAGGCAAAGTAGGCAGGGAAGAAGTTCATGAAGGTTCGCATAGGAATACTAATTTTCATAGATATGTGGATGTGAAAAGGAATAGTACTCCATGAAAAGGTGAGACAATTTCCATGAGAATTATTGTGCGTCATCTGGTGTTGGCATTTTGCAACTGCTGGAAGATAGATGATGTCTCAGGAAGGACTAACCAGCAATCGGAATGCCGTGTCCATCAGGAACAAAATAAGACAAGACAAGGGCAAAAACCTTTGCAATAGGCCAGGTTACGCTGGTAGATTGATGAGTACGTAATTTTGTTGAGTTTCCTGTGGCTTTTCTGTGTCTGTTTTGGGCTTTTTGGGAAAATTTTGTCTGCGGTTTGTGTTCACTGTTTCATCGTGGGAAGGAGGAGGGCATCGCCGAATCTGGGTCGATAATTATTCAATTAGGAGCCCTCGCACGGAGGGTTTAAATGGTTTCGACATCGGGAGGGTCTTGTAGTGGGAATTCCTCGGTAAGCCTCAGAGGGGCATATGCAGCAATACTAAGACTTTTTTGGTGAAACCAGGTGGCTAGATCGTACTTGCGGTAGCCGGCCTTTGGTGCGGTTGTAGACGGACAGAGAAAAAGACAAGCTCTCTGGGCAATATATTACAGCCAAGCTACGTGGTGACCGGTTGGTTCCGAAATTGAAAAAGGGAGGATCGCAGTCTGGGGATGTTCCAGTTAAAGGTTAGTGAGCAAAATAACAGATAGAAGTATGGAGATTGGAAATGATGCACAATGGTCTTTGTGAAATGCGGAGTCGTCGGTGTTGTAATTCGGTGTTCGGGAGGGCTAACTGCGCTTGCACTGCTAGGCAAAGTAATGTATAACCAGTTCAACCGTTCACCGGGAATTCTTAGCTTTCGGGGTTAATAAAGCCTTAGAGGTGTATTTGGACTATGGGGTCTGAGGGCTACATGAGAAAACAGCTAGGCAACGCGAAGAACCTGAGTGGCGGGTTCGCATAAAGGGTCTAGGGGATATATGACAAATCCCACAGCGGCGTTTTACAGGTCACGAGGAAGCAGCTGGGATTTTAAGAACCCAAATGGCAAGTTTTTATGATGGATCCGGAGGATACATGACATACTCTGTCGTGAGGTATCTGCAGGTCTAAAGCTGCAAGTAGCTTTTAAGCTAGGCTGTAAACTGGAGAGTGAGTTGGATCCTAGGACAAGAGAAAAGCCCTTTTCTTACTAAAAGGAGGAAAAATAGATAAATGGGCGAAAATACGGGGGCTTTTATCTAAGTTCTTACATGCATTTTTATATGTACAAAATATCCACATGTACATAATTAGTGCTTTGATGAGACTAGTTTGTCGTTTGATGTATCGGCTGGTCGTCCAGAGCCACGGTGGGTCTGTAGCTGACGTCAACGAACACGCCAGGCTTGCATGAGAGGGTACGAGGTGGTTAAAAATTAGAGCAGGAGGTGGGTAAGCATATGCAGAGAGACCAGTTTGCTATCACCCCCGAGTCAGTCTCGTGCGTAGGAACCAAAAGCATGTCAAGCTGACAAGTTAGATGTGGGGTTTCCCCTTTCGCAGGGTCAGGTCTGAGCTGATGGGAGGCACCCATGATTGGAGGTTGCCCAATTCCTTCACCACCCGTTATTAGTGTTATTTAGAGATCAAAATGATCCCACCAGGTCCTTTTCCACTTTTTTTCTTTTTTAGCTCCTTCGCTTACAGGGAGGTGGATGAGCCCATGTAGGAACTTTCCATAGCCCCTCCACCCGACCGTAACTTTCCACGTATGTCATTTTTTCGAAACTGCTGGGAGTGGTCTGTTTTCCACAAGTCCGGACGCGGCTACGGTGGAGGTGCATTTGACATCCGGGGTTTCACTTGCATGGGCTGAGAAAACGCAGAGTAGGGCTGAGCAAACGCACGGGGTAAGACAACGATTGTTGTAATGCACGTGCCTACATATATGTATCATTCTCGTACAGCGCCAGGCCGGGCCTAAAACTACCAGAGGCCGTTCTGGTGTGGTTAGGGTAGACTGCGCTAATGGGAGATGTTGTTGCACACACGGGGAGAGGATAGCAATCTATGTTAAGTGATGGATTCAGAAATTTTGATGACACAGACTAGCGTTCATGTCGAGAAATATAAGAGGAGAAAATTGAGACCAACAGTAAGCTATAGGGGGGTGGAAGTATGGGATAAGAGATTTTCGACCGAGATGGATAAGCAAAGCGGGTTACGGCAGGGCGAGGAAGCTGAGGGGGCGAAGGCCAGAATAAATAGGAGAAGACTCGAAGAATCAAAAAGTAAGGTAGTGGGCGATGGAACTTAATATCCTAGTGTCCAGCAACACCGAACCATTTGATGCTAGAGGAAAGCAAAATTGACCAAAAGTTTTGAGCTAGAGGAAAGTTGTTTTACATGGATGTCCTAACGCTGTTTAGCTAGGGAGGCAGTAGTTGTCTAGACATAGCTGTGAAGACTGACTAATGTGTGTGGTATACTTAAAAAATGATAATAAATAGTAAGCCTGAAGTCTGTCGTCAGGCAGGAAATGGCAGTTTTGGGATATGGTTTTATGGTCCTATTAGTGGAACCCTTTTCCGAAGGCCATCTCAAAGGATAGCAGGGGGTGGGAGGGGAGACGGAAGCTAGAGTTCTAAGGTTCGATGCCCTTTTCATAGGCTCGATCCTCAGATACTCTGGGGTTGGCCGAAGACAAGAGATGACCAAAGGTAAGTTGTGATTTTAGGGCACGGTTAACTGGGATATTAACAAACATTTGCGAATAGCCAGGGGTTGCTAATTCCAAAGCTTTGAGTATTTAATAAGAAAGAAGTTAGGTCTTATTACCAGCCCTTACTGCGGGGTTGGTCAGACTTAAGTCTCTGTGGCGCATAGGGTAAGATGAGGGTAGGGAAAACTGTATAGAATTGGCAGAAGTGGACGCAGAGCGATTAATAAGTCTACAATCCACACAGCTTTCATCTATTGACGTACACTTACCTGTGAATTACTCTACCACCCCTCCCGCAGAACTGAACACCTGTATAATGGCTGTAACCACAGAGTCAATATTGATTTGTCTTCCACTTCAACTTTGACATTTCATACCAACCCTATATAAGGTTAACAATTTGCTGCACGCTCACCTGCTTTCCTCCGGCCGTTCCCTACCACCAGCACTCTGGTAGTCTCCCTCCCAAAAAATACTCAATTGTTTGCCACATATATGATTCCTCCAGTATACAGCCACCATTTTATATGCTACCATCTTTGCAGACTGATATATTTCCATGTTTATACTTCTTGACATACCTGTCGTAAAGTGAATAATTCACCGAACGTTTCGACGAGATTTCTATCCATATGCCTCTCATATTCTGTAGCGCACCAAAAACATGTCCTCTGATTTTTTTCGAATTTTCACTAGTGGTAATTATTTCATATACCATTTATGCATGTACTCCAGATCTTCAACTGACACCATTCGACCCTGACCTTCAAATTTGCCGGGCATTACTACAGTTTTAGTTCACTGTAACACTCTCTTCGATACTCTGCATGCACTTGTTTCACCCTTTTGTGAATTTTCATTCCAGCATCACTATAATCATCTGATCAGGTATTCTGGCATGCTTTGGGCGCATCCGAAATATACAATTATTATTATTATTATATGGAAAGCACACGTTAAGCCTAACATGTCTAAGCCATACGGGGTCAAGTTTATGTGGAGTGCATCGCCCTGTATAGCCCAGTGGAGAAGAGTATCCTATTATCTTCTTGGTAAACAAACGCCACGCTTCCTCAAGACGTAGTCTATCCGATTTGGACATTCCGGAGAAGATTATAGGGCAGTATTTAAGGTGGAGTCTAGCTTGGGATTGGTATGTGGGGAGAATACTATGCTTCATTTTAAATGATCTGAGAACTAGGCCTATTTTCTGTATGGTCCTGGCTGCCTGGAACGAGACCTGCTCCGAGAATCGCAGATTATTGGTGTATCGAAGCCCAAGATCTTTTACTGATGAGCTTGGGGTGATCGGTACTTGGTTCATTGACAGAGTTCCTGGAGGGACTTGACACTTATAGGTTGCATAGAAGCTTTTAGATGTCGAGAACCACATCTGCCATGAGGTGTACCATTGATCAAGTTTCTTAAGATCATTATCTATGTCAGACAGAGCTGTGCTCAAATCTAGATGGCGGAACTCTTAAAAGATTTTGATGTCGTCGGCAAAGAGGAAAGGAGTGCCGTGCTCCACAACCAAAAAATGTTGTCAATATAGAGTAAGAAAAATAGCGGACCAAGTACGCTCCCTTGTATAACTCCAACAGTGACAGGCACCTGTAGCAATAGATGACCATTAGCATATACAACCTGGGCTTGGTCCGAGAGGTAGAAAGTGATCCATGATAGAAGCGGGTCATGTATCCGTAGGCCCGGAGTTTTATTAACAACCGGGAGTGGGGAACTCGGTCAAATGCCTTGGTCATATCGAGGTAGGTGATAATCATAGGTTTGCCGTCGTTAGATACCGTGTTTGGTAGGTTGGGGAAATCAAACTGGCATGTGGTACAAGAACGTGATTTTAGGAAGCCATGTTGACTGCTGTAAATGAGGTTACGGGAGAGGAGGAAATCGGACACCCGCTGTCTCATCAAAAGCTCCATTATTCTGGCGGCCAGATGGGTATGGTTAATAGGACGATAATCTGAAGGATATTGCCTTGGACCATTTTCGTGGATAGGAATGATGGCTGAAGTTTTTCACTGGGATGGAAAAATGCCATGTTTAATGGATACGTTATAGAGATTCATAAAGAAAGCAGCGGCGTCAGTTACACTAAGATAAAAGAGTGCCGAAGGGATGCCATCGTAGCCAGGGCGGGAGGAGGGTCTAATAACAACAATAATAATAATGATAACTGTATATTTCGGATGCGCCCAAAGCATGCTAAAATACCTGATCAGATGAGTATAGTGATGCCAGAATCAGAATTTGCAAAAGGGTACAACACATGCATGAAGAGTATCAAAGAGAGTGGTAAGGTGGACTAAAACAGTAGTAATCCCCGGCAAATTTAAAGGTCAGGGTCGAATGGTCAACCCGGCTGGCAGAATTTAGAGTCGGTTAAAAACGGGGAGTCTAGCACGCAGCAATAGGTGGGCCATGTCGTTCAAACTGAATTCAATGTCAGGGAGAACCTGCTCCGTGATGGGGTTTACGGGTGACGGATTTGGAGTGGCTTCAGTAGTCATGAATTTTGAAAAGGTGTTGAGGGCCCCGGCAATTTCGGATGCAGACTGAAATTTTGTGTTATTTCCCAAATTTAAATGGAGTATCCCTTAAGTCTCAGTAGGGACAATCGATAAGATCTATCAAACGAATTGAAGGCCAAAAGCTCCTGCTTTCTCCGCAGTTCAATAATCCAAACACCGATGGTTACAGAGAGAGAATGGAGTTGCAATAATATGGAGTAGTCTCTGGTTTTATTATAGATCTTCTTCAGTTTTGCATGTTCATTTTGCAGCCTTGTTTGGTAAGAGCTACGAGCTTGAGAGCGGTTGGTTCCGATGGCTGTGATTGCCGACGAGCTACTATATAGCTTATAGCAGAGTACGTCACTGGCTAGCTTAGGGTCTTGCTGCAAGAAGTAGTCATCCCAGTTGAGGGATTGAAGCTTGGGCTTGAGGTTTATCCAGTTGATCATGTGCAGGGGCTGTTGAGATGAGCTACATATGGGGTCTATGGGTCCGGCTGTGAATTTGCAAGATACCATCTTATAGTCACTGCCTGGGAAGAGATTGAGGGCGGTAGTTATGACACCCGACAGGCCAATGGTAAATACCAGGTCCAGTATGCTGCTTCCTCTGGTTGGTGCCATTACATGCTGGACCCAGCGCCCTGCGCGTACGGTCGAAACGAAGTTCATGAAGTATTGAGGTGATGACATGTTGTCCCAGCAGATATTAGGTGCATTGAAGTCGCCAGCAATGAGTCTTGACGAAGAGGGTAGTTGTACAGAGTGGTCAAAAGCGTCGACTACGTGGGCGAGGTCCGTGATGTTTGAATTGGATGGTCGATAAAGGCAGCCAATATGGAGTGCAGAGTTCGCCAGAAGAGCAGTTACCCATACTGAGTCTTGGATTGCGTCCAGTTCTAAGTCAGAGAGAGGAATGGTAAGCAAGTTGTTTTTAACGTGGATGAGGCAGCCTCCTCTACGATGACGACGATTTTTTACGAAGGTTTGGTAAGCAGCAATAGAAGTTTGGTCTGAAGGGCAGTAATTTAGCCAGGTTTCGGTTATGAAAATGATGCCGAAGTCGGCTGATAGCACTATATTATAGAGAGTGTGGGTTTTACTCGGTAATGAGCGAGCTCCAGTGAAGAGCAAGGTGAGTGCAGCTGTATTGTCGTGGCTTGGAGTGGGAACAACCATCGGCGCGTGTTGGTGACTAACACTACCAAGATGGTAATCACCGTTAAGTGGACACATAACGTCAGGGTTGTCATGCATAGGATCGATGGGTTCCAAACAGGAGTTAGAGGTGGGTAGCCGACATTGAGAAGAAAATGTTGTTGGTAAGCAGGTGAAGCTGTATTGGGGGGGAGAGTGCTGTCAAGAAAAAATGGTCTTTCGCGGGGGTGAGATTTCCTGGGTGGTTGAAGTGACCAGGTGGGGGTTGGATGCTGAGGTAATGGATAATGGCAAGTGAGATGGTAGAGAGTAGTGGTGACTGGATTCAACGGGATATGCAAGGGGCGGATAGTTATCGCTAACCAGGACCGACGAAATAACGAGTTGGTTGGGCTGGCCCATCCTGTGCTCGGGAAGAAGCGTGGGGCTTGACAATCGAGGCCGTTGATTATAATTCAACTGGGGGTTATTTATTTTTATCTTTGGAGGAGGGGGGGGGGAGAATTGGTTACAGAGGTTCAGCTGGAGGTTCTGGCACTCAGCCAGGTGATTGGGAGACTGTTTCGGCATACTTGAAGAATATGATACTTTTGGTCCCGAAGCATGATGATACGTTACTTGGTGACCGTTTTCGTTTGTATTGTAAGGTGGAGTGGCGAGGACCTTGTCGATTAGTCGAGGTATCAAGCTAATAAAACGAGGCGAGGCTGGCTGCTTTAGGGTGATGCAGGGTTGTGTCTTGCTCATCAGCAAGCATGGATTATTTGGGGTATACTTGGATTGCTTGGTGGGAATTCTAAATGGAGCTACGCGAAGACTTGTGGGGGGATTACTGGAGTAGCCGGAGTAGCCAAAAGCCTTGGGGAACACAGCATTCTGTCAGTTGATGGGCTGATTGGACACATTGTAGATCACTGCTTTTGTGAACGATGTGTGTCCACAAGACGGTGGGATATTAGTCATGGCAGGACGGTCTGTTGGCAACAGACTTCCCCGGAGTCTTTTCCGGTGCTGAGGCAGTGAGCGGTGGGCTGACATAAGCAGCAGCAGGCCTGGATGCACGGGATTATGGTGGCCCTGGGCTAACAGTGGGTTTGGCATGGATATCGTTTCCGTCTGTGGAAGTGGAGGTTAATGGTTGGAGGCAGGGCCGTTTACCAGGAGGATGTGCTGGAGATGGGGTGGTGGTCAGGTCTAGGTCAACTAGCGTAGTGCAGGAAACTGAGAGCCTTTGCATTGCGGGATGGTGAGAAGACGCGGTGACTGGTATTTCAGACACAGGTTGTTTGGTGAAGCTGGAGTGCTTTTAGTGATCGAAAAACCTCTCTTCGGAGGGGGTCTTATCGGGTAATATTCTGATTCCTTTGAATGGAGTGGCGTTAGCAATGATTTGCAAGCTGGTTATGGATTCCCTGGCTGTTATTTCGTCAGCAAAGAGAAACTTCAAAGAACAGTCGTTGCATTGTGATTTTTTGCGCAGCCGAGTGCAATAGCACCTGTGGTGTGCCATGTTGCAAGCATTCAGCGTGGCAAGTTTGGTTGACGGCAGGGGAAGTCGGTCAGGGACGTCGAAAACTATAAGCTATAAGCTTATGAATTTCCGTCGCAAATGAGTCCAAGAAACGGCCCGCCATGGCTAGGCTTTGGCGATAAGCTATAGGGACGTGTTCCCTCTTGCTAGATACAGGGGATGTCTTTAGTAGAATGTCACAAATAATTACAACATTAGCGTAATAATGGAATCCTGGTTGTCTGAGATCACTCCAAATGATCACGTATCTTTGGTAGGGCACAGTCTTCTAAGGACAGACAGATCGAACGGAAGTGGTGGTTAGTGACCAGCCCACCTCAAGGAAGTCTGCACCACGACCCCTCTTTTACATAGGGCACTCGATTCTATTCCCGATTTTCTCTGGTTCGTTATCAACCTTCAAAGCACTGTTCTTCGCATTGGCTGCGTGTATTGCTCACCAAATTCCCCCAGGTTCCTTGCTTCAACTTCTCATTAGGTCTCTCAAATACCCTCTCTGCTTCCTTCTGGAACCAAGGTTATTGCGGGTGACTTGAATCTCCCTCACATTTGTTGACCTACCCTTTCGGCTCCTATCAATCGTGTGGACCTAATCACTAGCATTCATCTTGGTGGATCAACACAACATGCTGTCGAACCTACCAAAAATGGGAACATATTAGATCTGGTATTTACTCATAACATGCCTCTCATCGACGTGTCCGTAACACAACATTTCCCCGACAGTGACCATAAAATGGTCATCTGCCATCTGCCCCTTAGTGGTCCACCTGATCCCGCACACCCCACCAACAATACCTTCCTATGCAGAAATTGGGCCTTGCTAGTCACGGTTATTCGTCAGAAAGTCTGGGGTGAGTATTTCCTCACCCATGACCCTCAACGTGCTGCGGATATTTTCTACTCCTTCTTTTCCGACTGTCTGAAAAAAATTGTCCAATATTTCCCAGGCTGTACCTAAAAAGAGGTCGCCTGTCTCGCTACTCCATAAGAAGTATCATAAGATTCTCAAACAACTACATAACTCCAACGACTTTACAATTTTTGTTCGTCTAAACCGCCTCTCCACACTCATTCAACAACAAGATAATACGCGACTTCATGACCGAGAAGCTAAGGCATTGGATCATCCCAACAGGTCGCAACTTCTTTCTATGCTGCATAAGTCTAGAAACGCTGATATTAAGGCCGGCCTCCAACTTCTGATTCTGGATAATAACTCATCTATCACCTCCCCACCTAGTATAGCCGAAGCCTTCAAGGCATTCTTTGTTTCAGCCATGGCTCCAGCTACTGTCATTGCCCCCCCCCCTATCTCCACCACTTAACGACTCTGTCCTTTCTGTGATACCCTTTGACGCCAGGAGTATTTCTTTGCTACCGTCCAATGGCAGACCCTCTCCTCGATTAGGCCCCGATAGCTTACCACCAGCTGCTCTTGTCCATGGTGTACCGAATCTCCCCTTGTTGTTGTTTAACCTTTTCACTCTTCCACCTAATGGTAGCACCGTACCTGCTAAGTGGAAGCGCTCGGTAATCGTTCGCATTTATAAAAAGGGACCTTTACATGAGGTATCCAATTATCGCCCTTTGAACCATAGCCCAATCTTATCCAGAATAATGGAAAAAATAATTAAAGATCATGTTATTAACCATTTAGTAAGCTTCAGCCTCATTAATCACAACCTACATGGATTCCTCCGTTCACGTTCCTGCATGAATTGTCAGTATGATTTTCTGAACCTCGCCACCAATCCCGCTGAAAGTGGGAAACCTTTTGTTGTTCTTTATTTCGACTTATCCAAGGCACTCGATAGTCTACCTCACCCCCACCTTTTACCAAAGCTACGGTCATTTGGCATTGTTGATCCACTTCTTTCTTGGTTCTCATCTTGTCTCATCGTTCACGGGTCGTCTTAATTAACAGGCACACTTCTAATCCTAAGCCTGTTATTAGCGGTGTTATTCAGGGCAGTGTTTTAGGCCCCCTGCTTTTCCATCTATATATAAATGATGTTTCCGACAATACTGAATGGTACTTTGTTTTTGTTCGCGGATGACATTAAGATCGTCTACACTTTTTCGCCTGGCAACCTCAGTATTATTATCCCTAGGATCTCTGATAATTTAGCCGCTCTTGATGAATGGTGCTCAACCTGGGCGATGAAATTCTCCGCCGACTAGAGTACTTTTTTACTTACAAATGCCAGGATCCTCCTGGTTCTTTATGCATCGGTTTTCCGCTCATCGACAGCCAGCCCTTATTAAGAGACCTTGGCTTAAGTTATTCTTGCCCTTTCAACTTCTCGGAACATGCTGTCTTCCAAGCGGCGAGGGATAAAAAGTGTCCTGGTCTTCTGTTCAGGTTTTTTCAGCTTAGGGAGAGCATTCTTTACATGTACAAGGTGCATGTAAGGCCCTTTCTCGAATATTTTCCCGCAGTCCTCGCTTGCATGAGGAAATGCGACGGGATTATTATCGAATGTATTCAAAGAAGATTCACAAAGCAGCTTATCGGTTGGTTGTCCAACTTAAACTAAAGGGAACGATGCTTATCTCCCAAAATCGAACCTTTATGGCTTCGTCGCATCTAGTTAAGTTTGGTATTTCTGTATAAGCTATTGACTCAGCAATCCTATTCCTCCAACCAGTTGTGCTTCACCCCGGATACATGATATTGACTCCGTAATAGACAATAAACCATTACCACACCCTCCGCGAGGATTTTTTTAGGCTCTAAGTTCTTTTTCTTCATGTACTCAAGAATCTGGAATAAACTTCCTTTGCACATCAGATCTTCTCAGTTAAAGTATGCATTGGCGCATGCCATTGATAAATTTCTTTCTGTCCCAACTGTTTTGCGCCTACTCAACGGTCACACAACCGAAATTCAAGCTTACGAGAAAGGCCTCAACTTTCAAGCCATTGCTCTGCTTTCCCTTTTTACCTTACCTTCCTAAATAACTTCACCGCTTTTGAAACTCTCATTGCTTTGTTTGACCGCTTCTCCTTAGACTTCGTCATAGACATATGTAGAGCACGTCTGCGTCCACCAATTGTTTCTTTCATACCAATTTATACGATCCTGCCAATTTAACTTTGAAATAAATCCTTCCAGATGCGTTCGCATTCATAGAGACCACCGTAATACTCCCCACGGATTGTCACTATGTCTCATTTGCTCCATGATTTATTGCCTTTTTCTAGTTAAATCGCGTCTGCGGCCCTGAAATCAACCTCAACAACGCTATAAAAACAGCATCAGTGACCAACCCCTGGTCGGCTATATGTATATATATGTATATGTAAAATATATATACATATGTATATATATACTCGTTACTGTCCTGTGCCTCTTTTCCGCACCAGGTCCCACCACATGTAGTTCCCCCACCACCTCTGCCATTTTGAACTGGAAAATTCAGTCTCATCTATCTCACTAAGCGTGGCTCACTAACAGAACTCAACACCCAGTTATGACGTCACCAATGCTGCCTTCACCCTATCTTCCAGCTAAATTTCTTCCCTTATTTCATGCAGAGTGTACTTGTTCTCTTCTACTGAACAACCACTCTAGATCATATCCCAATCTCGTTATTGAATCTTACGGCTCTCAGTTATCCATGATTCACCGGTTCCTTTTTTTAGTCTCATGTGTCATAGACCGAGCTTTGCCTCAGCCCATCTACCAATGGACCAATATTAAGGCCTATCTGCCCCGCCATTCTCCATAGTACTCTGTTTCGTCATTCTGGTTTTTGTACGAATCCTCATCTATTTACCGATGCACGTATGTCCCTCTCCCTCCTTCGATGGCTGTTCCCGTTGACTCTATCGTCCAAGTTCCAACAACCTGACCAGTTGGTCCTGGATCATACACCCTCATTGTGGTTGCTCAGCCCTCTGTACAACCATCAGTGAACGCCCGAGCCAATCCCAACGGTGCGGGGCGCGGTCAGATCCACCGCTCCGGCCTGCTCACATGGAGCGTGCAGGACGTCTGCAACGATTAGCGAGCTCAATTAGGCTGGTGGATCATGCCTCCAGTGTTTACTTCACGAAGGGCTTTTCAGGTTGAGTGTCCAGCATACAGTCAGCCCCACCCACTAACACCGGCTGCGGATTGCATGCTCCAACTCTTCTCACCCTACCGCATTTATCACTGTCCGTTGCGGACCGCATGCTGCTACCATTTTTCTACCACGTCTAGCTCATCTATCGTTCTTGTCAGCACTCATCACTTCCCTTCCGTGTCGTTCTACCTCTGTGTTCACACCCATCCATCTTGTTTTTGTTCCTATCGTGTTTCACAATGACAACCCCCACTGCATGATGTAACTCTCGTCCTATCCATTTTACTCTGCCTAAGCCCCAAATATGTTCTTTTCCGCCCATTTCGCCCTTGTCGGCTCCTAATCAGTATTCACTTGGTGCCTCCATATGCCCATATAGCTGATTGATCGCATACCTCACTAGCTACCATTCTGTGATATTTATTTTTGTCCATCTTATACCCCCAGACACATCCGTAACCACGACCACTCCCCATATAAGAACTCGTAGTTCCAAACTTTGCTTTTTTTACGACCGAATGTATTATCTTTTTACCACCTCCGTATTTTCCTTTTCTGAATCCGTGATCCATCTGTGGATCGTCCCCTTAGGCATTGAACCGATTAGCAACTTCTGGCTCAATCCCTTGGTGCAATGGCCTGTAAGCACGCAACTCTCCACTTCCATTCTCCCAACTACGAAGCACAGCTATTTTTCGTACATTTTTGTCCTATCACAGGCCTTCCTGTCCGAATTCTTTCCTTCTCGGTCTTTATCCCGTGTCATCTGCGGTGAAGCAACCTGATTCATCATCTCTTACCCGGTTTTTTCTGGTCATAACTCTCGTCTGCTTCGTACATTGCTCGCCACAGGCATCTTCATTGTGCCTTTCAGGCTGCGCGGCTTTTCCGCGTTCCACTCAGTGTAATGTCACAGTAACGTCATCACTCTTACCTACAGTTTCAAACCATGTGATCTGCTAAAACCTGAATTTTCTGATCCTCCACTTCCTCATCCCTCCTCCATGTTATTCGCTGTCACAACTAATGCATCTTCTTACCGCAGTTCTTCTGACTTCCAAGTTACCCTTCCCCAGTGATCTTTTACACCTGTCCAACCACCCCATACTTCCAGTCGCTCTGCGTTCTCCGGCCATTTTCACGACTATCGTCTTGCTGCATAATGTACGTCCATTTAATAATGCTTCACCTAGGTTTGACCGTCACCACATGTCAACCTGCAATAATCACACTGTTAGATCCACTCTTACCTGTTTCCGTCGATTCATTCCCTCATATTCCCTCGCTTGTCAACTTCTGCTAACAGCCATCACTTCTGTGCTTCCAAAGTTGGTTCTCTTTTGCTGTTGATCCTCTGTGTTCACCTGTCATAAAAAAAATTCATCAGGGTTTACCCAAGTTCATTCCGCTCTATTGACCCAACCCTGCCGGACTCGTCCAACCACTGCTACTTCCGTGTCTCATCTCACCACTGCTATTTGCTCTTGCTGATATATATACACACATATATATTTTTGTATCTACATATTTTCTTTGCTTCCTTCAGTTCTTTTGCCACTATGACAGTCCCTCATGATATGCATCCATTCTGTCCATAACTGTGCCTCATATTTACCGTGTCTCGATCCTTCCGCGGCATTGTTGCCATCTGACTCACTCTTAACGTCTAGCATTCCAGCTCCCTATTTTCAAATTGACACCGTTCGTTTACTGAAACAAAGCATAGTTCACGGTTACCTAGTCCCAAGCTATACAACTCAATTTTTTTCTTCTTTTTTCCTTTTTTCTTCATCGTTTCTCGTAACGACAGTTTCTCATGTCGATTTTCAGTCCTCCTCTTGTAAAGTCCCCAGGTTCTGTTATACCCCATTTGGCTCAGCCAGCCGCGCCATCTGACCTTGACCTTCGAATTTTGCGGGCCCATATTTGAATCCACCTCCAAGTTCACTTAAACTCCCCACATTACTACCCAGTGTGCATACATTTATCTCCCTCTCATATCTCCCCTTTTTCTTCCTATCCCCCGTTGTGTTACGTATTTCTACATTTTTCATGAATTTTGTCCGTCACTTTTGTCGCTTGTAAAATTTTGATCAGGAGTAAGGCGTGCTTCCGGCGTCTCCGAAATAGACCATTAATATTGTTATTATTATTATTATTATTATTATTATTATTATTATTATTATTATCGATGGACTGGATCTGGTTATACAAGACGGCCCTTTTTGATCTGCTTCAATAATCATCTTGTTGACTACGTCATAAACATCATCGAGGGCCACTGGGCATGGATTGAGTGCAGACTGAGTTTGAGTGTTCCTGGTTTTTCTGAGCCTGGCAGTACGAATGGCCTAATTCGCACCCGGGGCCCTGGCATATTTACGGAGGACCTTTGGAGTTTCCATAAGTAGTTCAGGAGATAACTTGGAGAAGGCGGAAAGATAATGGGTCGGTAGGTTGAACTTTTCGAGAGTGTAATGCTACGTAGAAAATTATGGGTAGTTTTCCTAAGCCTTTCCAGCTAAATCACAGACGGTTGTAAGCTTTATAAACACAAAAAACAAACATAACCTAGGGATAATAGAGGCCCGGTGTAGGGGCGAACTCTCACTGATACCAAAAATCTTCCGCTTCTTTCCTTTTGTACTTGCCGGGGGCTCAAAAACCACGCAGGTTTACACCACGGGGTAGCAGAGGTCAGGCTGGCTTGCAGAAAGCATATGGTGGCATACCAAATTTGCCCAGATTCTTTGCCCGGCTGTCTCATTGGATCACTTGAAACTGCGATATATGAAAAAACAGTCCTCTTCGACTACCAGGTGGGGGTAAAAGGATAAGAAGACCGCCCGCCGCTGTGCCCCATTTTGAGGGGTCCCTAAGTGTAGCAGTACTTTGGTGAGTTTCAGCCGAGGCTCCATCTACTTGAAGGACGGAAGGGGTGAAGTTGGAAAATGTTACAGGTGAAATCGAGCAGCGGCAGAGTTAGCCCCTGAAGGTTAAAAATCCTCTCGGCATAATAAATCTTCTAATCAGTTACCTCTACATCCCCTGCTCTTCAGCAAGAACAGACTCAATGCTTCTAGTCAATCCCAGTAGGCGAGGTAACTCAGGCTAGCAGTCAGCTGGTGAAGCGTCTTTTGGTCTGTTCTAGCAGCTTGATGTATTTTTTCAGGAAATGCCTCACCAGAGCCCAGTATTCTGCGTGCGGTTGAGAGAAAGTCTTGAAAGCCGTGGAACGACTTCGATTCTGTAGAAGCTATGGTCCTCTGAAGCTTGAAAAGATTCCTAGAGGCTTTTTAGTGACCGCAGATCACCGCACTCTGGATTGGAATTTGTCCAATACGGTCAGTCCAAGCTTCTCTGGTTTAGTTACTTTCGTGATTTCAGTGAGCCCGTTGGCTTATCCAAGATGTGTAGCCGGTTGAGACTTCTCTTTATCTACTGGTGAGTGAGCTTATTGGCTTTCAGTGGTAAGTCCCAGACCGCCGATCAGTAATGTACTGTTCTCAGACTCCGCCGTATTGAATCCATCGCTACAGAGTCAACTATTTTCATGTCAACCGCAAACGTAAAGCAGGAAGCTTTCGAGCCTATAACCAAACGTTTTGTAACGAGGGCGAGAAGCACTGGCCCAGGGGCTGAGTCTCGAGGCACAACGTCCGGTCAAAACCCTTCCTGGGGTATGCTATCCTCCCCTTGACTTGAAAAAGCCCACTCGGGATTGACTTATTTATCCCCCCCCCCCCAAAAAAAAGGCTTTCGGGGACAGGGGCCGAAATTCTTCAACTTCATTAACAGCTAACGGTATTTGGCTGAGCCAAAGGCCTCTTGGGATATGGGGCATCAGGCTTCCTTTATTTTCCTATGGTCTAGATTTTGGGTAAAATCATCCAAGAACAGATGAAGTTTGACAAGCAGGATCCCCGATGGACTAACCCGTGCTGGTTTTTAACCATTGTTCTTTGGGCCGTCACTCGGCTAGCAGTCCTGCCTCTCACGCCCGAACTTTAGGGGACACTAGTTTAGAAAAGCTTCCCTGTCCCTCACCGGTGGTGGCCAAGAAGTCATCATCGTGAACTCTGATAGTTCGTGACCTGATTTCGATTCCCGCCACCGTCGGTCACTTTTCCTACTGGCCTCAGCCCCCTTCCTGAAATGTTGCACACTTTTTCATAATGAATATAAAAGAGGAGTGAAAAAATTATATAGTATTTATTTTGGGTCTTGAAGTGACTTTTTCATCTTAAATGAGCTTTTGAAGGATTTTGGCTGTGTTGCTAAGTTCACGTAGCATGCTTAGGAACTGGAACGGCCCAAAAGCTCCAGTGACGAATATTCTGGGGATATTAGTCTACGCCGCTGAGATCTTAATGTGGGCAGAGAATAAGTCAATCAAACTCAAGGTGGGCAACCTGTCTGCAAGGTCCAGCCAATCAAACGTTTGGGAGAGGCGTGGAGATCAGTTCCAACACAAGTGAAAAGGGGGTTCTAAGCAGCCAATCGTAGCTCAAGGGTTTGACTGGTTGGTCTTTACGCTACTCAGTATAGCCCCCCATGGGTTTTAACACCTCAAGGTTACACCGTGAATCAGTAACTGCAGCCAATAAAATTGCAGTTTAGTTCACCCCCAGTGACCAACGTCCGAGGCAACAGTAAGGGTCCGCTCTGTGACAAAAGTCCAGATGAGCTGGTGCAACAGACCAAACAGTTGGAAGTCCGGGTAGGATGGTCAAACGAATGAAACCATGACGTTCTTGGCAAAACTTATGACGAACTGAACAGGGTTTCTTAAGCCCCATTGAACAGGCAAAGACGAGTCAAGGTCAGTCACTTAGGGAATAGGGTATCCTTCAGGGACAGCGACCTTGATAGGTGCCTCCTAGTCACTACAGGGTCACTGGCTCTTGTTAGTCTTAGGGGCCCTGCGTAAAGAAGAGGTCTAAAAGGATTCTAGAAGGCAGCGATACACTTAGCTTTAGCGTATGTCCAAAGTCGGGCTACACAGAGCAGAGCCTGTCAGATGCCAACCGACGTGACCGACTAAACACCAGGACCCTCTTTTTGTTACTATTGTGGGGGACATTAGTAGCCGTTGTAGAGTGGGGTCCAGACTTCCAAAGCAGGGTCGGGTAGGCGGGAACGAGTCTGTCATAGGGTCGACGTACCTGTGACTGAGCATACACTGGCGTGGTGGTTCAGTACATAATTGTAACCAGTGACGGCAAGAGGTCTGACGATTCACTACGGTAGGGTGTCGTGCATCATGTAGATGGCCAAAGTACTGAGGGAAACCAGTATCTATAACAGGGCGCTTGACGTCAATGGTGATAAACAGATGACTTTAACCACGCAATGAATCCAAATTTAAGTTGAACTGTTGCTTGCTAAATGTTTAGATGGCTGTGCCTCTCGCGTAGAGTAGTTTTCGGGCCCGCGAATTGTTGTTTTTGCCTTTCTGTCAGGGGATGACACTGGTTTCGGCGCCGTTGTCTCAAGGGGGTGGAGTACTTGAAAGACTGTCTCGCTCCTTGAGAAGGCGACCGTTAGCTTGGTACCTTGCCTCTTCAATCGCCGCCGAGGGCCAAGGGACCAGTTTTATTGAGTAGCACCGTGGAAAGCCCACCCTGGCTTGGCCATTTATTCGAAGCGGTTGTGATATCTACAATACCCTTCTTCTGACTAGCTAAAACCCGGTCGTGGTGGAGGACTTTAACACCTTGGTGAGGATGCTTGGTGCCGCCCCTCGTCCTACCACTGTTCTCTATCAGCTTTTGAATGCCCGAATCAATTCTAGACGAAATTGAAGCAAAGTTGTTGTATGTCGGCATAGCAGATACCATGGTGGCCCAAGGCCCGTTTACCTCAGCAAGCGGGGTTTTGCCGATCCACAGTGTCATCAATTATCGCCGCAGTTTCTGCAAGCACTCAGCAAGCCTGGTATGTTTTGCGGTAAACACAGCAGCCCAAATTCCCTCAACAGCGGGTCCTCATTTGTTGCCCGATCTAAAAGGCTGCATCTTCCGCAGCTGTTCTGAGGACATCCTGATTTCAGTTCCAAGGCTTTTGGATATTTTTGGTCACGGGTTGGGTTTGAGTGGGCAATGACAGACTCTTTCAGGGCATCGCAGCTCCAGGAGGAGACCATTGCCCCCCAGTCTGCGTTGCCTCCTCCGTTGGAAGACTGCTGCCGTCGTCGTTTTGGAGGTTGATTTCCAGTTCACGTTTGACTGAGGTGAAGCATAGTTGTCGATCAGCATGCTTCAGAGCCGGCACAGGCAGCTTGACTGACATAACTGTGGGGTCTGCGAGTGGTCCCCACTGGAGGTCTCACCCCGGGTGATCATAATTTGTTTAAAAAATGGGAAAAAAAGGCAATGACTTATATAGTCTTGGAGAAAATGGAACCTCAAAAAGATCGCCGTAAACCGGAAAACTATATGTTTAAAGGATAAGTAAATCGGAAAAACTACTCAAAATTCAACCAGCTCGCCCCAAGATTTCGCTGCGCAAAGTTTTGCTGTAAACCTTATCAGAGTCCCTTTTGTCCCTCAAAATTCGCTAATCTGGAAAATCATTCTCTCAGATTGAAGACACAATACGTTCTGCTTATCTATCCTCCACTCGTTTTCATGAAAGCTGGCAAAGATCAAGTTGGACTAGATAAAGTAAGCAAGCCGGTTATCAGAGTGCTATCAGTTGCACAAGGCCGAGGGAGATGGAAGTACCAGCATTTGGTCCCTGTTTGGGAAGATGTCCTTCCCAAAAAACGTCATGCCCTCTCGGATTACCACGAATACCTGGGTGACCTGCATCCAAAAGTATTGGTTAGATGAGAGTATTGCTGATGAACTCGTTCTCCCTGAGAACTTTGAGTGCTTTCGTCGAGAAAGAAAACAGTGCAAGGAGAAGACGGCAGGTGGTGTGATTACTTACGTCAAGTCCGAATGGCCTGTCGAGTTTGAAGGTATTTTAACTCTCTCCTGTAATGGCGTTGACTGTATGGTTGTTAAATGTTACTCCTTATTCTCGCCTTTTCGATGCACTATGATCAGTAACTTGTTTGCAACTCCTTTCTCTTCCTCAAGGGACATAGACCTGCTCTTTGACGAATTTCATGCCCGTCCTGGTTCCATTACTGCCTGGATTTCCATGTTTCGTTTTTGGTAATTTTAATCACGCGCCTACATATTCCTCACTTGCTTTTCGTTTAAGTGGCCCCTGTCTAATCCCAAATCGAGGGAACTCTGTTTTGGACGGAATTACCACAAACCGTTCCGATCTTTTTCACTTGCGAAAGAAAGCTCCTGCTTCAATGAGTGGTCACGCTCTCATTATCATCAGACCCAAAGTCTATTCACGTTCAGCGCACAGTCTACTCAGCAGGAAAAAAACAGCTGAAGATATATTCTAGGAATCTGTCACCTACCAACATTAACCTCATTCAGAGATCCCTTTCTATTGTTACTTCGTGGTTTTCCTTCGATTGCTCTCTTTGACCACTAGACCTATTTAAGCAAACACTGTGAGAGGCTTTTGATTCTTGCTGTCATATGGAAACTGTATCATTTACAAACGGCAAAATAACTTCACCATCGCTGAAGTCTCTGAGAAGGTAAAAAGAACGCGCCTTTATACTACACGACCAAGCTCGAGGGAAACGACATACCGTCCTGATCAAACAAACGATTCGATGGATGAGCAAGATATCTGCCCGCCATTTTTTTATTACCAAAAATAGCGAACTTTTCTGGTGAGGATCCCGGCTTCTACGCAGATTACGGGACAGATAAAAAAAACTGTGACAAGAATGCCGACAGCCCGAAGGCCGCTTTATCAATCCTTCATCGGATACACCGCCATCTTACTTTCCCTCATTTTGTAACGTACGTGTGTTGAAATCCTTTCTAGCCGTTGCCACATACCTGTATTGTTCGGACTGTGCTCCTTATCTTAATGACCCTCGAACAAGTACAGCATGCATCAACCACTACACTTTCACATTTGTTTATATTTTGCTTATGTTCTGTGGCATATTTTTTATTAGAACTCGGACTGCCGCGACGACGGTACCTGACATTGGCCTTTGTTGAACTCTGGTCCTCGTTGCTAAACAATGTTGCCGTGCAGTTGAGGCTTTTACATGTGTGCTTATGATTGGGTGATCCAGTACCGTAGAATAAGTGAATCACTCGTGTTCTGACTTTGGGGTTCGGTAATTACCGTTACATTGTTCTCTTTGATATAGAGCCATTTTCCTCAGGAGGAGTCTTAAGCTTCTTCGAACCTCGAAAACAGCCTTTGCTATGGGTCCGTACAGTTTACCCTCCACGGCTCTCATATTTGGAGCACGTCAGCTATCCAGAATCATGACTTCCTTCATCAATAGAACCGTTGACGCTGGTGGCATTTCCGCCCCTTGAAACCCGTGGCAGTGGTGCCTATTCCCAAACACTCCAGGTCCAACATTTTGTCAAAAAGCTTTCGTTCCATCGCCATTACTTCTTTTACGCTCAAGATGACCTTTTGTGCTATCCCTAGTCGACGGCTTTCCTCTCTTGCTGTTTTAAATGGCCGCCATCAGTTTGCGCACAAACCCACCAGATGCACTCTAAATGGAGTTCCTCCAGTTTGCCATTTCATTATGAACAACTCGGATCTTTCCGTAAATTCCGTCCAATGTACTTTCCCTGACAATTCTTCCGCGTTCGATTCGGTTCCCCGTTTTTTACTTCTTCTGAAGTTAGACTCCTTTGTTTGTCCCACTTTCTTACTGTCGTGGCTGAAGGATTACTTTTCCAACAAAACTCAACGTGATAGAATTGGTACAAGTTTATCGAGTCCTTCTATTGACAACTCATGTGTTCTTCGGCGTACCTTCCCTTGCTTCTTTCGCTCCACCACATAAATTAGTTACTTGACCTCTGCACCATCTACACAACCTTTAAAGTGCTCTGATTGCGTCGTGCTCCGCCAACCTACCCCCAGCCAACAAGACTTTAAGCCTTTTTCGGGGAACTTATACAATCTCAGAACACAAGTTGTAGGAGAACATATGTTTTCGGTGATCTCATTCTCAAGCAATTACAATCACGTTTATATGGAAACGAATTATTTGGAAGAGTTAGGAAGGCCTCACTAAGTCGGTAAGGGGGATAAAGGGCGAGAAAGGATGGAAATTCGTGTGAGTGACCAGATTATGTAACCGGGGCTAGTTATCTTACGTCACCTCTGCGCCCGGCTGTGTAACACATTTGAGTGTTGGCCATGGGTGTTGTGGTGCTTGGACTAATTTTCGCTCCGCGCGAAGCTCAGGCCTCAAAGGGCGGGTTCTAATTGCCTCGGCAGCTGCTTGAATACGGAGCCATATTGCTCTTGACACGTGTTGTGGGACCCGGTAGACGACTCCGAAGGCGCACTGGATGTCGATTGAATGCCCAGTTTCTAACAAGTGCGAGACGATTGAACTTGACACTACTCCATTGCCTGCGTGTCTAAGCCTACTGAAACCATGTTCATAGTTTTTCGTCCCATTCTGGTCCACAACTCAACACTTCCAAATTAGTAAGTGTATTTTCTCCTTTTATCGTTCCTCTTATTCCAGAGAGCGATCAATCATCAAGGCGTCCCAATTTCCAGAGCTGACTTGGTCAACTACTTAAGCTTCACAATCAGCGCCAATTCATGATGGTCCTCTCAGGTTCTTCATTGTGTAAAGGATTCATAGGCAAAGGCAGCCTGATACCACACAAGCTGTCATTCTTATGTCCATCAGTGCTTTCTACCAGTGCTACTCTACGGCTCTCCGGTAGTCCTTCCTAGTCTTCAAAGGAAGGATTTTATCGTCCTACATCGCAGCTTAGCCACTATCAACGGTGTCCCTGTGACTTTTATGGGTTGTCTTATCTCCAAAGTTTTTGACACACACATTACGGGCGGCGGAAATTTCACTAAGAAGATCCTTGCGGACCCCGCCAATCCTTTGTAACGTCACTTATCTGCTTTCCGTTGTCAGTGCTCTGCAAGCTCCGGATTTAGACTTATCCCATCCAGCATAGATGCCTACGGTAACTCTGCAAAGCCTTGCTTGGCAAATGTTCTGATTGACAAAATAAAAGTCGCGGAGGAAGTTTCACTAAATTCGGCGGTTGGATCAGTTTTACTTTTAAGGAAACAATTTTAATGCGTATTTCAAAAAATCACTGATCAATTTTCCTTCTTTTGGCCTAAATAAGGGTTTTTAGCAACTTTCTAAAGTCTTCAAAATAATACAATACAATACAAACGAAACCCTGTACTTTTAACTGGTTCTGGAACAGTGCAAAATATGTAAACTCACGTGCCCGGCGAATCACGCCGGTCACATCAATTAAAAGTTCTTGCATCCTGTCTGAGAGTGTGGCCATCAAGTGCGTACGTTGGTCAGTTATACCGCGAGCGGACCACCTTTACTTTACTCTAGTGTTCGGTCTCTGAGAGCTTGAGTAAGAGTTACACAGAATCAACGGTAAATACATCCGTGGTTGGCAGTTAGCGTTTACCTACACAATAAAGTGTATTAAACGAGTAAGCGGAGCTGAATCTCTGGGCATTACCGGTTAATAAATAGTACATCCTTGCCAGAAGAGTCCCACGAGGGTAGGTACAGGGGCCACTCCAGTTTTCTTTGTGACAAACGACTCAGATCATGAACTGGATCTCCCATACTTCATGTTCGATGGCGACGTTAAGCTAGTGGAAGATCCCATGGAAAATGCCTTGCTGGGCGACCTCGATGAGGCGTGTCGCTGGCGCACGGAGTGAAGCTCCCATCCGAAGGGAAACGAATGCAGGCACCTCACCGAGGAAACCCTTCAGGTTAACCTGGGGGAACTCAGGGGTGGGTAAAACAGGGTGGGTTTGGAAAGGTCGACTACAGTCAAAGAGTTGAGGATGTTTACCAACGCCGACATCAAACCCCAGAGAAAATGCCCGGAAGCCTCATAGAGAGGTACCACTACCCCTCACGACTAATGAGAAACATGGCCTCGCGTGAGCCATGGGTACTGCTGCCGTCCTACACAATACAAGTAGGGCCGCTTCTGGCTTATATCGTCCACCCTCAGCCACCCCTCTTTATTGGGGGAAGGAAATTACTGGAACGTACGCATAGAAGGTTCACACCAATGCCTGATGAGGTCCGAACCTGGTCCCACGAAGAGAGGCCCAAAGAATAGAAGCTCTAGCCTCTGGAATGAAAGGGGTTAAGGCGAGATCTTATCGAGGCTTTCAGGATTATAAGCGATCCTCGGGCTTGGAGAGACCTCAGCTGCTCCCAAGGAACAAAAATTAAAGGCGCATGGGACACGAAGTTAGGCTTGTGAAATGCCGTTGCAATAAAGGAACCGGGGCATGTTTCTCCGCCCAACGAGTAGCAAGTAGATGGGAAAATCTTCCGTCCCAGGTGGAGACCCAGAAGGTCTCCAAGTTCGAAAACTTCGGCTACCCACTGAGACATTTTGTCTGAAGACCAAATGTGGAACGGGGGACTGTCTAGGGACCATTTTCTTGTGTTCGTATTCAGTGCTAGCAGAACAAGTATTAGTTAAGCTCCTTATTTTGCATGAAAGTAAATGCAAACAAGGGGCAGCCGTTAAATAAACCACGAGAAAACAAGTAATTAGGCGGCTGAGTAACCAAGTCACTGTTCACCTACCTCAGTAATAGTGAACGTGACGGCAGCAAGGGAGACGGTTGACCGAGGGGGACCTTCGGTGAATTTTCCTCGGAACTATTCGGATAAGAAAAATGTTCATCATCGATGGAAATATCTCGAATGCTCTAAATCGGGCGGCTTTCATGTTCATCACCATTAGGCCCGAGTTGGGTTTTTATTCAGTGGCAGCATAAAGCGTTTGGCCTCACGGACATTGGATCCATTTCTTGAACTCATGCTTCCGGTTGACATAAAACAGTGGACCAATTACCGTTTACGGAGGCCCAGCAAGATTAGTCTTCACATTTGTGCACGAGAGCTTTGGCTACAATATGTCTGCGGATAATTGTGCATAGTTGTCGCGTCTACCGGTTGAAGATTGCAAGGCAAAAGGCATCCGAAGCTTAGTTGGCACTTACAAATGTGTGCGAATGTAACCAGCGTTACTTTTCAAGCTTCGACATGTTTTTCGTTGATGAGGGGCCTTTTGGTTTTTGTTGGGTGCTTAGCCCGCATATCTGCCACCCTCTTTCTTACATATCCCGTGTACTACCTTTACGGCGAAGTGTCCCATGTTAGCAGCCTTTCACCTTCCTGAGAGCCATCATAGCTTCTAACTCTAACGAATTTCCAAGTGGTTGAACTCCTTCCCCTCTCCTTCCATTAATTTTCATTTTCCTCTTTTGGTCTTTCAAATTTTCTACCTCATTCCTCCAAGTGGGTTCTCAGGTTAGTTGTTTTGATTCCGGGGGCTCTTGCCTTGAATGAGAGGAAATGGTAGGTCGGACAAGTCCACGATATTTTTCCGCCCAGTGCGAAGGTCCGTTTTTCCGGTGAAGCAACGGAGGATCTCTAAAGCCTCTTAAGCAACAAACTGGATACGCGTTTGTCTCAAACGTCCATATCCTGTGATCTGATCTGATCCTATCTGACCTGGGTCCATAGGAAACTCTTTCACAACACATGTATCTGTGCTTAGGATTGGCTGCGACTACGTACGTACTGTTTGGGATGAACCAATAGAACTGACTTGAAGGTCTCAAAACAGAACTGCACACAGTATTTGGATCCGTGCCCTGAACGGCTTCAGTTCAGTTCAGTTCAGTTCACTTTGCACAGGACAGGTAATAGCCACGGCCAATCGAGCGTCCAGAATTCCTTCGGTGGTATGCACACCAGTTATGCACCCACCGCTGCCGAGTGTGTTTTGTCGAATCCTTGGTAAAAATGAGAGGGAAACGGAAAACCTCATCGCACATCAACTGCGAGAGACATTATGCATCGTTAGCGTTCACTGAAACTGTGTGCAATGAGCGAAAAAGTGTATTAAAACATACTCCAGAAGGACCACAGTGCTACGCGTCATCCATCTAGTTGATTTACTCAAGGCTCACTACGAGGAAATATCCCGTACCACTTGCGATCTAGAGCACCTCTGAAGGATTAGACGGTTTGCAGATCTACCATTCCACCAGGCAGACCGTTCCAACTGTTCACAACCCTGTTGCTGAAGAAGTGCGATCTAGCCATTAACCTAGCTTGGGCCTTTATCAGCTTCTTTTCATGTCCCCTTGTTCTGGAATCTAAGACCAATTGGGATAGACTATCCGGTCTAAGGCCAGAAAAACCCTTCATTATCTTGAACGTTTCTATGAGATTCCCTCGACTTCTCCTCCTTTCCAGCGAGAGGCGATTCAGGTCACAGTGTCTCTGCTCGTACGTCTTACCCCTCTGCTGTTCAACCATCCGCTTGGAGAGACGTTGGGCTTTCTCTAGGCAGGTGGCGTTCTTTTAGTAGAAGAGTGACCAAGACTGCACGCTATATTTTAAGTGAGGTCGCACTATAGCCATGTAAATAGGTACCAATACTTCCGGCTGCCGGCAAGACAAAGCTGATCGCATCCTAACGAGCTCCCCGCGAGCCTTATGCTCAGCGGCGTTGCACTGCTACGACCATTTGAAGACACTGTTCAAAATCATCCCAAGGTCTTCAACCTTACTGACTGCCTCTGTGGTGAACAGCCCCTGGTCATGAGCGGCAATTAGGCTGTCTGTTGCCCTTGACAACAGATGGCTTTTTTCAGCGTTCACAGGTAAGTCCCATTTGTATTCCCAGTTGAGGACGGTACCTACTTCCCTGTCCAAGTCCGCCCTACCCTCAGATCCAACAGTCTTCGCATCATCCGCAAAAATAAAGTCACGCGATTTAGGGGCGGATGCCAGGTCATTAATAAATAACAAGAATAGAACCGGGCCTAGGACGGATCCCTGGGGTACACCACTGGTGGCTTTCCCCAAACTGGGGCACCTATCCTCCACTTTGACGTAAAATGTCCTGTGGAACAGGAAGTCCGTCACCCACATATATACTGACCCACCTACGCCGAAAGTCTCCATCTTGCATAGCAAAAGACGATGATTAACGGAGTCGAACGCCTTGCTAAAGTCGAGGTAACATGCCTCAACTTCCTTACCTTCGTCCAGCCGTCGAGTTACTTCATCTGAGAAGCACAGGAGATTGGTCAGAAAAGATCTTTTGAGGAATCCATGCTGGGCCCAACGTGACATGGAGTGCCCCAGTAAGTGCTGGCAGATGTAGGCACGGATGACCTTCTCAAGGACTTCACATAGGATGCCGGTTAGGCTAACTGGCATGTAGTTATGCGTAGCTGACTAAGGATAACTCTTGTTTATCGCCACGACTGTCGCGACCTTCCGGTCCTGAGACAGCTTGCCCTGGTCCAACATGGACCTGTACAACCTGCATACCGATGGAGCTATGATATCCACCAACTGCTTGATGATAGCTGGATGAATGCCATCTGGGCCCGCTGACTTGTGGCTGTTTAACTCCTGTAGGTACTTTCGCACGCTTTCCTCTGAGAGTTCTAGCCCGTTTAACTGAGGAGAAGGACACACCAGAGTCAGGTCTACTCGTACCCCACTATCCATTCAATGTACGCTACCAAAGTATTCCCCCAAAGCGTCTGCTTTGCCCTGGCCATCAGTGACAATGCCACAGTCTATAGTGGATAGCTGACCCACGGCATTTCTTGTTGAGCCTTGAGACCGTACATGGCTGTAGAATTTTTTCCGCTGTTGTCTTACAGACAGGGCCAGTTTGAGCTCAAATTCCCGCTTGGAAGTTCTCAGAAGGCTTACAGTCTCGTTTCTCAGCTTTGTATAGCGGTTCCAGGCTAGCTGACTTCCGAAAACTTTGTACTGGTTCCAGCTGCGGTTTCTGAGTCTGATGGCCTTGACTATCGCAGCCTTTCACCACATGGGTTTGCCTTCCCCACTCCTTCGTTTTAAGGGTGCGAACTCTTCCCGTAGGGCAGTCAGAAATCCCTTTATGGTCTGCCAGCGCTCCTCGACAGTGGCCTCCCCTGTCTTGTCCCAGGTCAGACCCATCGCCCTATTACGAAGCCTATCTATGTCCATACTGCCGAAAATCCTAACCAGCCTTGAGTGTACCTCGGGTAGCCGCATGCATAGGACGATTTTGGCACACACGTGGTAGCCCTTGCCCGGCGGCGCACAATAATAAAGTCCAGCCACATCGTTGGGGAAGTTTGTTATAGCTAGATCCAGCAAGGGTGGAAAGCACCCAGTCCTATATCTGGTATTTTTCCTAATGTGCTGGTGAAACGCATTGGCATGCAGCCATTCTAAATAGGTTTGCTCCTCCGATCGCGGCTCGCAGACCTCAGCCGCCCAGTCGATGTGCGGAAGATTGAAGCCACCCACTATGAGGGTCTTTTTTGCGTTCTTAACTAGTTCAGTCAAAGTCCGCAGTAAACAAACGTCCCCTTCGTGGTTAGTGCCTAGTGCCCTGTAGACACAAACAACGTTAACCCTTCTGCCTGGAAGGATGATCGTAATGGCGCACTATTGGACATTGCGAGTGCACATCTTGGTCTGAAACTCAAGGTGGTTTGTACCTGACCTAACGAGGGTGGGTACTCCACCACCAAGGCGATCCCGTTCTCGATCTTGCCTATAGACTGCAAAACTGTTACTTATTAGGCTTGGCACATGGTCTTCTTCAGAAAGCCACTTTTCCGTGACGGCAACTACTGAGACTTTCTGCTCGTCGGCAGTTTCGGCGAGTTCCACCCATTTGTTTCTAATACTACTAGCCTTAGTATATAACATCACCGCGTTTGTTCCGTCGCCTAGGTGTCTCCTGTTATTCACTCCTGTCTGTTTCCCAGGCACAAGGCCTGAAATGATGACACTTTTTTGCTTCGGATGTCCCCATTGGTGTGCATGAAGCCGCCTGATGATCCAGAACTTCCGACGACTCCCAATCCATCTCTATAGGAGTTGCCACAAAGTCCAGACTGGCAGGGGTCGCGCTGTCATCTATCTTCGGACAGTACTGCCAATTTTCATCTTCCAGTGCGTCTTCAATTACAACTATTTGCGACCCCGCAAGTGGCATCGGGTCGGGGGCTGAGAGCCGAGTACGGCATTCTGCTGAACTTTTTGGTTTCTTACCAGCTCCCTGGCTGGTCGAGAAAGGTCACCCCCGGAGCTAGACCACCAGGCCTTACTCTATGCTCGTCCGGCACAATCTGGTATCTACCCTTGGTACTGTGAGCCACCACTGCTGCCCTCGCCAGCAGTTTATCCCGGGTGGCCCCATCAGCAAACTCCACTAGGATTGGTCTCGCACAATGTTCGCCTTTGTTCCCAGGTGGTGACTTCCATGTCCCCACTCCGAGCACCTATCTTAGAGTAGTACGGTACGAAACACCTGCGGTTAGTAGTATATCGCAGACCCTCCTCCTATCTATGCCTCTCCTGGCTTTCGATTCCTTATAAAGAGTTCTTCCTGGTTTAGGACCAGGAGCCTGTGGCTTGGGACCCCGCCCATCGACAAGTATAACACATGTTTGAGCAATGCGTAGCCAAATTCGCAACGGATCCCGAAATCAAAAGGCAATTATCCGTGATATTCTACGATACTAGATTATTGAATGAACAATGAGACCAAAAAGATACAAACCTCAATAATGAGATCACAAGGACTCAACAAACGAGAAACCGAATTGCAGCGTGCGAGCAAGGAGCATGTGCGTCACGCAGGTCCAGAACAAGGATATGACAAAGTAGCGCTCTGGGTACGAACAAACAATAATTGGTCCACAAGAACAAACAGTTCGTAAAGACACGTCAATAGTGCAAGCAAGTGAGTGATGTTAAGAAAAACACTGAATCGCAAAGGTTTAAGGGGATTTTCCACGACCGGTCTTTACAACAATATCTGGCTCTGCAGATCCTTCGCCTTGTTTTCCAATAACAGAGGAGCAGGGCCATCCACCCTAGCTAATCTATCCTTCGCCATATTACAGTCGCCCTTCTTTTTGACCTGCCTTGCCCTTCTAGGCTTCTGCTCAGCCCACTGGCCCTCGTCGGTCTGCTTCGAGGGAGTTGAGGCAACGACCGCCTGGCAAGCTCTCGGAACTGGTTCACTCGCTTTGATGACTGTCCTCTCGAGTGGAGCTACTACCTCCGCAAACGACTTACTGCGACCTGATTGCGGTAGTTTGGGGCTTATGACTGAGGTTCTACTTGATGGGCGTTGGTCCTGCCCTTGGGCCTGCAGTTTAAAGGCCAGACTGGCTGCCTCCTCGAAAGGGGCACAGACCCATCCAGCTACGGACTGTAACTTAGTTGCCACGTGTAACTTTATTGACAGCATATCTTCAGAGGTTTCAAAACGAATACGAAACTCGAATCACGCCCATGTATTTTACATTTCCGATAGGGCCCCACTCAACATAGTCAGCAGTACCTTGCTGAAGGCCGCTAACATGAAACGTGTGATATGCCGTAGCAGCAGACTACGCAAACAGACACAACGATACCAATGCCCCCTACTCTTTCAATTTCCGGACTCACTGACAGCCAGTGAGTTTATTCATAAACAACCAGTTATTGTTAATTATTCGCCATACAGGAACCTTCGAATAGCACCCGACAGAACGCCACTACAAAGAGAAGTGTTGAGAAAGTCGAACTCTCGCAAACTTCCAAGGCAGGAATCCGCCCAAAAGACACCTAACCCCGTCATTCCCCCAACCTACTCTATGCAGCCAAGGTCTATCAACCAACAACTGCCTGATGTAGACCTTGACGCAACGCCTGGGCCTCCTTCAAATCCACCCGTCTCCAAGCGCCCTAGGCTCGTCAATAGTGTCGCAGATTCCTGGGACTCGAATCCACCGAGTCCTGCCAGACAGCTTAGCTCTGTGCATCAGAAGCAGCTACCTAAATCGCGTAGCCTCCCTGACCTAACAACTATGCATCACTCGCCCAGGGCGACACATAAATCAGTGTATGGTCTTTCTTGTCCACACCACATAGCCACGACTAAAACCCATTCGCCGGACCGCACCATACCATTGCCAGGTCATTCTAGCTCGAATCTAACCCGTCAGCCTTCAGAGCATACTCCCGTAAACTAGCTGCCAAGAAGAATCGTACCTAAGGACACAACCTCACTGCTGCAATCTAACTTATCACCCACAGTCCGAAAGTTGGTAACGATCTACACTCAGCCCCCAATGCAGAGTGTCGATACCAACTGTAGCACATGGCCGCAAATCCAGAATTTGGCAACCCACACTCCATACCTACTGAAGGGCTCAACATTTAGCTCATTAGGCAACCGCCGCCTTATATCACCAGGCTACACCCCGAAGGTCATGCATAGATTAGAAGCGAACAGATACCCTAGTAAGATGTCCCTAATGCCGGGGTCTACAGCTTCTGTTCCCAAAATAGATATTTTCTGAAACCGTAATTCCTCCCAGGGAAACCCCATCTCTACGCGCATTTATACGGACGATGCTCGCAAAGCTCTTCACTGCTATTATTCAAAGCTGCATCTGCCTAGCTAATCATTTCCTAAATTTTCCGTGCCTCCACCATTCATCCCGTTAGTTGTTTTGCCATACCAAAATTTTCGTTTTGCCCCACCACAGTCGTTTTACGCGCGGGATACATCCACAAACCCCCTTTGAGTACATTGTCCCCACCCTGTGGCATACAATCCCACACTTTTTCATCACTTCTAGCCCTGCTGAACCAATTTCCAATACCGGCACCTTACCAGTCGTTCCTTCCTTCGGTAGCACACCGAACTCCGCGGGCGAACTACGCAACACTGCGTTTTACCACTACCTTATTCCAAAATAACCTCTATATACCCCCTCTACCAACCGCCGACTCCTATATTTCCGTACCCCCGGGCAGGCCGCGTCGATGGGCAGCGAAGCCACCCCAAACTCTTTTAGTCCTTACCCTCTGAGGCCTGCTATTACCACACAACACCAACCAATACCAAGGTTGTCACGTAGGAAAGCCAGTAGTTTCCATAACCCCGTATTCTGTCACCGCACTGGAGCATCGAACGATCCCAACGAATCAGGACAAGCGGCAGGACTACTTCGTCTGCGGTCTTCTCTTTCACCTCGTAATAACCCAAAATTGATTATTTTCGGTTCGTCCGCGGCTGATTATTCAGGAACTATCGAAGAGGCACCCAATGCTCGTTTTTCCTGCTCTTTGGTAATAGCTCCAACTCACGCCCCTCACCGTGCACTTCCTCCGACCAACAACTCCCATACATTACCTAACCCTGACACTCACTCCCACATGAGTGGGTTATCATTCATCTTATTTAACTCGCGGCCCATCTTAAATAGGCCTCATCACTTAAAATATTATGTCATAACACCCAGTCCTGACATCATCTTTATTACTGAAGCCTAGCTCACCGAACACACTCCCACAAGCGAAATTATGCTTGAAGGGTACCAGGTTTTAGGGTAAATAGGATCGACAGACGCGGAGGTGGGTGCCTTGTGTACGTACAGCATACCCTTTAAGTAGTCCCCATCAGACATGCCACAATCGACTCAATTCAGGATTCTCTATGGCTCACAATTCGGTTCTAAACTGTAGTCATGCACATTGGTTGTGTCTATCGCCCGCCCTCATCTACTATTGCAGACTTTACTCCCTTAATTGAAGCCTTCGATTACCTTTCACTACTACCTTCGGCAGCGAAAATCATAGCCGGCGATTGCAACTGGCCTAAAATATCCTGGCGAAACCTCACGGCACCTCCCATCTTAATAGACTTTGTGTCCCATACTCACATTGGGGGCTGGGTGCAACACTAGGAACGCAAACATCCTAGATCTTATATTCACAGACAGCGTTTCCATCTTTTCGGTTTCCGTTCTGAATACATTTCCGAGTAGCGACCATAAGATGGTGGCTGGTTCTTTCATTCCATCCTTATTCATCAGATTATCTGATCCCAGTCAACAATTCCGTCCGTTTAAATTGGAACCCTCTGCCCAATCTCATCCGTAACCAAGATTGGAGCAGTTTTTTCCAACGGCTGACCCCCAACAAGCGGCTGATCACTTTTACTTTTACATGGGAAACTGCCTCCTGAAACTCAGCCCAAAATCCCAAAACTCCTCCCTTAGGAAGTCCAAACCTGCCTCCCTCCAACGAAAGTAAATTAAGATGCAAAGACTTTACCTCCAAAACCACGACTTCTCTCATCTCATAAAACTAACGCGTCTTACTGATATTATCCGGGACCTAGAGGAAAAACAGCTCCGCTACGAGGAAGCCAAAGCCCTAAGGCATCCCGGTAAAATATTGAAACTTTCACTCCTACACAAATCTGGGAATTCGGCAACAGATACTATGATCCAATACGTTGTGTTACCGAATAAAACTTCGGCCACCCCCCCCCCTTCTGATATCGCTGAGGCCTCCAACCATTACTTCGCCAATTTCATGGCCCCCGCCTTAAATACCGCACCCCCAAATCCTCTGGCTATTACCAGCTCCTCCCTATCTACCCTAACCTTTGAAGTAAACTTTATTTCCGGGCTCATTTCACGCTGTAAAGCGTCTGCGCGTCCTGGACCAGACGGGTTGCCCCCAGCTGCAATCAAGAGGATGCGAACCGCCTAACTGGCTTAACAGCCATACCCAGAAATCCTCAACCCATCAAAAGGGTCACCCCAAATTCTTCTTTGCCATCTCTCTACTCGGCTCTAATAGCCACTGTGCAATCTACGGTGCCTAGGCCATCCCCCAAACCAGAGAAAACATTAATACTAGGTGGGCTGCACATTGTTGACACTACGGTCAATCCTAACTCACTCACCAAGCCACACTTCCAACGGCTAAGGACCCCAAGCGAGGCAACACTGAGTGCAACAATGGACGAGAAAACGTCATTCAAGACCTATCTCCCCAATCTAAATAACCAACCACTAGTTGCACCTTACGTTCCACCCAGTATAGCGTTTTCTACACCTGGTTATCATCCTCACCAGGCTGGTACAACTGACCTCCGGGCCTCTTCAACAACGCCACCATTCATACCAAACGATTACTTTAGTGTTCTACATGACCTCTATCGTAGCTTAAGTAATATTTTCTCACACGAATCTCTTTCCTTTTATCATTCATATGTCCCACCCACCCTGAATCCCTTTTCTACGGCAGGCCACTTACAACAGTACTCAGGACCTCCCAGTCTCTACGCCAACCAACACCCGTATATCCCACTTCCATTTCACATTCCCCCTCCAGGTTACAGCCCATTAAATTACTGATGTCTAGAGGGCACCTGTGTTACCGCCCGTATTAGGGCAGGTGCCAAGATACCTGAGGCTGCTACACTTCCTTTTTTCCCACTTTATAGCTACTTAACCCTCCCTCCTCATATTTCTACTTCCCAGCCACCAGTATCTACCAGTAGTAAAGCACTCGATAGTGATCTTTCGCGGTAGTGTTCCGCACTAAGTAGACTTACCAACCGCCGACATCCTTCCAATCTAACGAATCTCATCAGTACTAGCCATACCCAGCCTAGCTTAACAACCAAGCTGACTGCCACGCCAGGTGTTTCTGCTCAGCTTATTTCACCATCCACATTACCGACTACTCCATCTCAGGGAATACTGATTGCGTCAGCCGATCCGCCTTCAGCAAATGCAATTTCGGAATCCTATAAAGATCTTAACGTTAACCTTGTCTCCACTAAACGGTTCTCATTTCTTATGCTGAATGCACGCTCAATAGTGAATAAGATGCGAATGCTGCGTATATTACTGCTCACGTCTGATAACGACCTTATTTTAATTACCGAAACATGGTTGATAGGCAACAATCCAAACGAGGATATCGCTATCACCGGATACCAAGCTTTCAGGAAAAATAGACTCACTCAGCGAGGGGGAGGCTGTCTTATATATGTAAGACAAAACATGCGAGCGAAAACATTTCAGCACCCCATACTCGATAACTTGCCGCATTCAATTTGGCTACAGGTCACTACAGGATGTTCTGACTTCATTGTTAGTTGCATCTACCGCCCCCCGAATACTAGTCAGAACAACTTCCTGCCTATCATAGAGGCGTTAAACGTTGTTGCGGACATACCCGGCCCAAAACTGGCGGCCGGCGATTGTAACGCACCAGGCATACGTTGGTCCACTTTGAAAGCTCCACATCACTTACTACACTTCTTGACCAGCATTCTTTTAGGAGGATGGACTCAACATGTGATGTGCCCAACTAGAGGCAGTAGCATTCTTGATCTCATTTTTACGGCAGGATTACCTCGCGTACACACATCTATCGTGAACAGCATCCCAGGTTGTGACCACTTGCCGGTATAATGTGAGTTTTCAGTGCCAACACGAACCGTCCACAAACCAACTGTTAAAAGACCGTTCCACCAAGCTAGCTGGAATCAATTACCCTCACTCATTCGCTCGCAGAACTGGGATACTTTCTTTTTATCTGATGACTTGCATACCGTGGCGGATCATCTTTACTCCACACTAAATGCATGTCTTGACGCAATCACCCCAACCCAAGGTCTACCTGGGCGAGATAAACCAAACAGTTTTTGTCGATTAAAGCGGAAGCTTTCTATGCTACAACGCAAATTCCTTAGGTCGAGAGACTTTTCGTTGTTCTTGCAAATGAACCGTTTATCCCATTCTATGAAATTGATTGAAATGTCCCCCAGTAAAAAACAGGAATTAAGGGCGCTGAGTCACCCCAAGAGATCCGAAGCTTTATCTGAGCTGACGAAGTTGAGAAACAGTCAGTGCAGTTCTCCTATCTCATCCATTATATACAACAACAATTATATAACGAACTCCCAAGAGATCTCCGAGGCATTCAGTGCCTATTTTGCTTCGTCTCTAACGACCGATGACTCCCCATACCTATATCACGTTGAGCCGCTGACATCTGCACAGTTCTCAGCGGTTACATTTCACCCAAACGACTTAACAGTACAGCTAACTAAAATTAGGCGGTCATACCATCCCGGGCCAGATGCCGTACCACCGGCTGCTTTTAGTCTAGGTGGCACTGATATGCCATTCTTGCTGTCAAAGGTTTTTTAGTTTATCTATGAGCAGAAGCGTTTTCCCCTCCCATTGGAAAACACCAGTTATTATCCCAATTCCTAAGAAAGGTTCACTCCAGGACCTAACCAACTATCGATCAGTGAACCAAACCTCTATAGTTTCCCGAATTATGAAAAGACTGATAAAAAATAAGCTGACAACTCATCTACTGAACAATGACCTCATTAACACTGGACAGCACGGTTTTCTTCAAGAAAGATCGTGTGCCACCTGTATGAGTGAATTCCTTAACCTAATAACTACGGCCACTAACAGTGGTAAATCGCTGATCGTAATCCTCCTTGACATGACTAAAGCTTTCGATCGGGTATCCCACAATAGGCTCATGGCGAAGATGAAAACCTACGGAATTGTTGATCCGATCCTGAGTTGGTTTTAATCATATCTAACATCCCGAAAGCAGGCGGTGGACGTTGATGGCAGTTTATCATCACCTCGACCAGTTACTAGTGGAGTTATTCAGGGTAGTGTACTAGGTCCCTTACTTTTTCTTATATATGTTAATGACATTTTCAACGTCATCACACACGGGGCTGCGTTCCTTTTTGCAGACGACATAAAAATTATCTACTCATTTGAACCTGACGCCTTAGCTTCTACCATTGCTAGCATAACGAGCGAATTACTATCTCTAGACTCATGGAGCAACCAATGGTTGATGAAATTCTCCGCTGTCAAAAGTTGTATCCTTATGTATAAGTGTCATGTTCCCGCGGGAATGTTTAAAATTACTGATCAGTTCATCCCCAACAGTCCGGAAGTAAGGGACTTGGGATTACAATATTCTTGTACATTTAATTTCTCCGAACATTCGGCCGTGCAGGCTGCTGAAGCTAGACGGCTAATTGGTCTGATTAATAGAACCTTCAGTCTTACAGAGAGCAAGCTAAGCATTTTTAAAACTCATGTCAGACCACTTCTGGAATATTGCACTGTCGTCTTTTCTAACATGTGGCAGATTGACAGATTTGCAATTGAGAATGTACAACGTAGATTTACCAAACAACTACTGGGATATTCCTCGCCTTTAAATTAAATGGAAAGGTGTGAAATATTGCACCTAGAGCCCCTAAGGCTGCGCCGTCTACGAATCAACCTGTCTTTCTTTTGCAATATTGTAAAACGTACATCTTGCAATTCAGCCCCCCAGGTCAAAACTCCCTCCAACTATTCTTTATGACATAGGGACTCTATGGTCTTGATTCCAGTATCCAGGACTGCGATGCGGTCAACCCTCTTTACTGTTAAATATTCTTCCCTCTGGAACAAACTCCCACCTCAACTTAGGTCAATGTCTTCGGCCTCCTTATTATTCAAAAAAGAAATAAATAAACATCTAACTGTCCAAAATCTGATCCGAATGCATGATCCCTACATGTCTATTACCCGAGCCTACGAACTGGGCCTGGGATACTAACCAAAAGCTTAACACCTTTGTTCAGTAGACAGTTATTACCGACGGATGGTAAGGAGCATTCTGTATTATAGGTGGCAAATAAAAGCAGTCCAGCCTATACTCCATGACTGTCAACAACACACTCCACGTGTTTGTTTAGCCACTTCCTGTTTTCAACTCTTCTGACCAGGACCACCTACTGGCCACCCTTACTCCGGTGATTCTTTTTTCACGCTGTCAGATTTTACCATAGTCGATTAGGTCCTTTTTTATCAGCTGCTGCCAGGTATAAGAGCATTTATAATGCTAGAAAATACATAGCAGCATATATAATACTGTCCTCAAGGTACCAGTCTCATCCACGCTTCAACTATTTACTCATTGAGACCCTATTTCAACACACGAGATTCCAGGCCTCCTTCTGATGAACGAACCGTCACAATCGATGTGGTCTTCCATAAACCATTCGTCGAACTACACACTGTCGCCCATTCTTGCCTCCTTGCTTTTTTGGCAATTCTCACTAAGCCTCACAATAATTAGTCGCTAGTACCGGTCTTCTTCGCTTTCCGTATGTAGTTTAGTCCAAAAAACCAGACCTCAACGTCGCGACCACCCATTTCTATTACTGGCATGATTTTGTTGTTCTGCCTTTCTCCCCTAATCCACAGCTGGTAGAATTGCCAGACTGCAGCCTTCTCAGTTTTGTTTTCAGAACCTGCAACCTAAGGACGATTGTCGCCTTCTTCATCCCAGGAATAACTTGGAACCTCTCTCGCTGGACAGAACAAACGAGATTTACACTCGACTTCATTTTCGCCCGTCTCACGATCGCTTTCCCCAAGATTCCCACCATCAGACTTCTTGAACCTGGACTACTCGATCTCACTGTATTCATACAACTCATTTTAATCCCATATGTCATTATGCCGTTCCGTGTTAGAACCCGCTAATACCGTTCAAACACTGGTACCCTTATTGCCACTGTTCATTGCTTCGTCGGTCACCAAAAAAACCTCCGGCGCTGACATATCTTTCAGCAGCCCTCCAGTGGGCGGCGAAGTAATTAGTAACTACCTGCACTCTTCATCGGTCCATCCGATCTCATCCGCAATGCTGTTGCATCGAGTGTTCGGGCTCTGCAGATCACTGCTTTCCCTGCACGATTGAACGTCTCCGATACACTTCCCATGCTGCGTCGCCGCTCCGTTCCCATCATTTGTTACACCTGTCAAACTGGTCATTAGAAATGTGACACTCACCGTCTACTTACTATACCATCACCGTTATCGAGACCTTTGATCTTCCAGATGTTGCATTCGTGTTATATTACCGAAACTGACCCCGTATCCAGCCTCTGAATCACACCACTATCTGCAGCGGCTGATAGATTTTATTTCTATATTCGTTGATCCACTGCCGCCTTCCGCGATATATCTGGGCAGTTTTATTGATCTGTCATTTTTGCATGGTACACTCCACACAGCTTTCATCTATTGACGTACACTTACCTGTGAATTACTCTACCACCCCTCCCGCAGAACTGAACACCTGTATAATGGCTGTAACCACAGAGTCAATATTGATTTGTCTTCCACTTCAACTTTGACATTTCATACCAACCCTATATAAGGTTAACAATTTGCTGCACGCTCACCTGCTTTCCTCCGGCCGTTCCCTACCACCAGCACTCTGGTAGTCTACTTCACACGAAATACGCATTGTCTGACACATATGATTCCTCCAGTATACAGCCACCACTTTATATACTACCATCTTTGCAGACTGATATATTTCCATGTTTATACTTCTTGACATACCTGTCGTAAAATGAATGATTCACCGAAAGCTTCGACGAGATTTCTATCCATATGCCTCTCATATTCTGTAGCGCACCAAAAGCATATCCCTTGAATAGGTTCGAATTTCCACTAGTGGTAATTATTCCATATACCACTTATGCATGTACTCCAGACCTTCAACCGACATCATTCGACCCTGACCTTCGAATTTGCCGGGCATTACTGCAGTTCTAGTTCACTGTAACACTCTCTTCGATACTCTGCATGCGCGTGTTCTACCTTTTGTGAATTGTCATTCCAGCATCACTATAATCAACTGATCAGGTATTCTGGCATGCTTCGGGCGCATCCGAAATATACAATTATTATTATTATTAACGGTGGATCGGGCCTTCCACTTCTATTACTGAACTTATTCACCTTGTCACTCAAATTTAGTTTGGTGCCGCCGAACTGGAGGCATTCAGTCATCATTCCACGACACAAAAAATGACCAGTCCACGAACTTGCTAATTACCGTCCCATCAACCATACCCCTATCATTTCCAGAATAATGGAAACGATTATCAAAGATGGCATTACCACCCATCTTCTCGCTCCAAACCTTCTTAGCGATAGGCAGCACGGGTTCCTCAAATTGCGATCATGCATCCCATGTCAGTTTGACTTCCTCAACCTAGTCACTAAGGCTGTTGATAGCGAGCAGGCATTAGTAATTGTCTACCTAGATCTGTCGAAGGCTTTCGACCGTGTTCCACACCTGCATCTTATCTCCAAATCGCGTTCATTCGGCATTGCTGACCCACTGCTTTCTTGGCTGAAATCTTATCCCGCTCATCGTTCGCAAGTGGTCCTCACCAATGGACACACTTCTAAACCGAAACCTGTTACAAGTGGCGTTATACAGGGCAGTGTACTGGGTCCTCTCCTATTTCTGATGTACATTAATGACGCATTGGACCTAGTACACCACGGCACGCCGTTCTTATTTGCAGACTATATAAAAATAGTTTACTCTTTCAATTCTAACGATGCTATCCCTACTCTTTGCAACATTTCCGTTGACCTCTCTGCACTTGACCGCTGATGCCACACCTGGAGGATGAACTTTTCCACTGATAAGTGCGAGGTCCTAACCTACAAGTTCCAATTGCCCCGTGAATCCTTAACTCTTGGAGGGTCCCCAATAGCCAGCTGACCTACCATCCGCGATTTGGGCCTCAACTATTCCTGCTCCCTCAACTTTTCTGAGCACGCCGCCATCCAAGCGGCCAAGGCTGGAAGAAGTGTGGCCCTTCTCTTCCGCTCCTTTCGTCTTCGGGACAGTGTCATCGACATCTACAAATCCCACGTCAGGCCTTTGCACGAATACTGTTCAATAATATTTTCTAACATGACGAAATTCGACAGAGTTGCGATTGAAACCATACAAAGGCGTTCCACCAAACAACTACTCGGTTGGTCCACGTCTTTAAACTATAGAGAACGATGCCAAAATCTGAATCATGACCCACTCTGGTTCCGCCGCTTAGGACTAAACTTAGTCTTCTTGTATGACCTGCTCTATAACCGGTATTTTTCCTTTGACCCAGTAAGCTTCTCCTGTGAATACCCCTACTCACTTCGGCACAGGCCTTTTACTGTCCCTTCCAGTATAGCTAAGTCGGCCATACGGTCAAGTTTTTTCCTCCTTGTCTACTCCAAAGTCTGGAACAAGTTGACCATCACCCTTCGAGCTTCACTAACCAAATCCCAATTTCTGTCGGCACTCATCCCATATATCAGCGTCACCCGCGTACTACAGTTATTTAATATGTGCATGGCAGAAGAAATAGCTTACGAGAGGGGCCTCGACTTCTAAGACCAACTCCTTCGCCGACCCTTCTCCTTCCAATTAGGGACACAATCGATGATAGACAGTTTCATCTATCTGACTGAGTTCTCAACGTTAGACTACCTATGTCCATTTCCTTAATGAATCAAACAAATTGAAATGCCACTAATTTCAACCACTTTGCTTCTACCTACCCCCGTAGTTTCTGTCGCTCTTACGCCTCGTCCTTTACTGGTTTTTATATGCCTCCATTAACCTTTGATCCACAGCACGGGCACACCCTGACTGCTTTTTTTTATCTGTTCTCTTTTTCCAGTTCTCCCCTTACGTGAATTTCACGCTAAATGTTGGTATACGCGCCTGGATAACGCCGCTGTTTGGTCGATTATTAGCCGCTGGCTCCGTCCTCTGGAACCCCTTGCAACCTGACCATCCGATCGCCGAACTTATACCTCATACTATCACAGTTGAACTACGCCCCACATGCATAACCACCAATAAACATTGGTGCCATTCCCAACGGTGCGGAGCGCGGTCAGATCCACCGCTTTGGCCGGCGCACATCGGGCGTGCAGGTCATCTGCAACGATGTGCGAACGCAATTTGGCTGATGGATCACACCCCCTGTGTTCACCTCGAAGTGTTTCTCAGGTTGGGTGTCCAGCGCACGGCCAGTCCCACCCACTAGCACCGGTTGCGGATCGCACGCTTTAATGCTATCAGCTGCAGACCGCATGCTCCAGCCATCCTTGTTCTCCACCGTATGCCCACCTATCGTTCCTATCACATCCATTTTTTCTTTCTCCTATGGTATGCACACCTACCCATCCTGTCCTTGCTCCTATCGACTCTCACTGTGTTACTTCTCAATGCACATCACTATCGTCCTAACCACTTTACTCTGACGACGACCGCCAATATTTTATTTCTTCACCAATGTCGGCGTTGCCGGCTTGTAGTACTTATTAATTTGGTATCACCCTAGGCCTATAAAGCTCATTGATCGCATGCTTGCGCCTCACTGCCTACCTTTCTGTCAAACCCTCCCTCGTTCTTCCTTCTTACGCCTAACACCATTACACCCCAGCCCCACCCACACCCATGACCAATTCTCATATTAGAATTGCCGTTCCAAACTCTGCATCTCTCACAGCCACATTTATTATCCAGTCACTAACACTCTATTTTCCTTGCCTGGCTCTGCAATTCCTCTGTGAATCCTTCCACTTGGCAGTGCCCCGATTAGTATCGTCCATTTACATCCACTTGTACAACTGCCGGCATGCACGCAGCTCCCAATTTCAATGTCCCCGACTCCGACGCACATCCATTGTTCATGCGATATGTTCGTCCACCGGTTTACCTGTCCCGGTACTTCTTTCCCCTGTGCATTTTTCGTGTTCCACCTGCAATGAAATGATCTTACTGGTTATGTCTCACCTGTCTTTTTCGGCCCGTGCTCCCATCTCCTGTTTCGTCTACTGCTTGCCACAGGCATTCTATGCATGCCTTTTGGACCGTTCTGCTTTTTCACTTGCCACCTAATGTAAGCCCACTGTTTCGTCATGGTTCCCATTCACGGCTTCAGCCGTTGGATCTGCCATTACCCTCTGGTACCCCTTTTGCTCATTCCTCTCCCACCCTGCTTGCCGTCACAGCTGCTGCATCTTGCACCACGGGCAGTTTCACCTCCCAGGTAACTTTCTCCACTTTGTATGCACAATCGCTCTGCGCTGCTTAACCATCACCATCGCCACCATCTTCCTGCTGAATAATGTAAGCCCGTTTATTAATGCTTCTCCCATTCTTGACCGACACCACATGTCTCACCTGCATAAATCAGGTTATTTGATCCATTTTTACCTGTTCTCTTCGGTATTTTCCTTCATCTCCACTTTTTTGAACTGCTTCTCAGTCGTCGTCTCTTCTGTGCTTCCGCATTCTCCACTATCTCTGTTGATCCGCCAAGTTCACCAGTCATGAAGATAATTCACCACGATATTCCGAAGGTAATTCTACAAACAATCGACTTAACCTAACCTGTCCCTCCTAATAACTGATAATTTCTTTCTAGGACTCCATTGTTGTTGATCCGGCTTCTCTTATATGTACGTATACATGCATATATATATATATATATGATAGTAAATAGTATGTTAACGTGTGGACAAAATTTCCCCGGAAGCACACGGCCGGTTTCGCGGTTGTTGCCGCTCATCAGGTATGCGTACCCGGTACTCCTCTGCCCACTAGTCCTCATACTTGTACACTCCGATGTTATATGTTCACTGGGATCTAATTTGAATCGTCTGGGGTGTGAATGGGTACTCTTCATTGAAGAGCCCACAAATGAATCACAACTGTGATTTCTTATAGTTATTCGTGTCTGGGTCAGTGCTAACCCAACGAACAACGAGGCTGCATGTGCAAGCACTCATGTCGATAGTAAGTAGTATGTAAACATTTCAAGGGTTTTGTCTGTTAATTCCATCATTTGTAAACAGTTGATCATGCACCTGGCGTGCCTCGGGCGTCTCCGAAATAAGCCATTATTATTATAGTGTAAGCAAGTGAGTGATGTTAAGAAAAACACTGAATCGGAAAGGTTCTAGGGGATTTTCCACGGCCGGTCTTTACACCGCCCACCAAAATCCTCCCGAATTCTTAGCAGAGTCAAAGGTTTGTTATGAAGACACTGGTTCTTCCTACCTACCCAGGCCCTGTTGTTAGTGCGCGAGCCTAGAGCTTGTCGTCCACGTTCTACTCATGGTCGCACCTAATCCGTTGGCTACATGGACGCGAGGCTATTCTACATCTTCCACGAGAACTACTGACCGATGGCGGGCGTGCAGGGGAAACAAAGATGCTCTCCTTGGAAAGGCCATCCTGCCTTGGCCGTATGTGCTTGCGTGAGTGCATGTGTGTATGACGTAATCGCCGCTACCTCCACACGTGCAAAAGACATTTCGGTAACGGTAACAAAAGCAAATTGCGAACTCCGCCATATGTTTGATAGAGGTTACTGGGTATAGTATGCATCGGGTATGTGCTCATGTGTCTGGATGTATAATGGACTCACAAGTATCACCACACATCAAAAGAGGACTTTCTGCAATGTCAGCGAAAGACTATGAGCGCTGTAACGTGTTTGACGGGGACTATATGGCATAAACGAGTAAAATGTACGCATGCGTGTGTTTGACCTGAGCTCCGCTACTTCTACATATGGAAAAGGCATTCGGTAACGTTAACAAAAACAAACGACGATCACTGTCACATGTTTGATGGGGGTTACGGGGTATAGCGTGCATCGGGTATGTGTGTATGTGTCTGGATGTGCAATGGGATCGCATTTATCACCATATATCGGGAAAAACCTTCTGTAATATCAAAGAAAGAATCTGAGCACTGCAAGGTGTTTGACGGGGACCCTGTGGCATAACGAGTATACTGTGGGTGAGTGTGCGTCGGGGTGTATGATGGTTCGATACGTCAGTGTGCCGGGGTTGCTTCCATATATGGGGTTTCTTTGCACACCTTGATGACTAGTGCGAAATAGTCTACTGGGCATCGGGGTTATCAGCTCCTCCGCCTTCGCTCTCGAGTAGGTTATTACTGCGTGTGTCACGAATGAGCACTCCGTTAGCTGTCTTCGCCTTCACCGTTCTTATCACTTCGTCATTGCTTTCGATGGTTTCCATAACTACTCCCAAGGACCAGGTGCTGAAATGTGCGCGTTCGTCTGCGATCATCACCACAACCCCAACCTTGAATGGTCTTGTTTTCACCAGCCACTTCTGTGGAGTCTGCGGAGCCGGTAGGTACTCCCGCAGCCAGTGCCTCCAGAAAACCTTGGCAAGATAATTCGCCTGCTTCCATCCACGGAGGCAGCGTCCGTGGAGGTTTTATCGGTCCTTGGAGGCCCTTGTTCGACCTTTGCGTCAATGAGTCTTTCAGGGTGAGCGCCAGGTGGGTGGGGTTGCTGTTCTTTGCTGGAACCAGGGGGCGGTTGCTCAGAACTCTCTCTTCCTCAGTCATGACGGTGCTCAACTTTTCGTCGTCGGGCGGCTGTTGCTCAAGTACCGACAGCAATATTCGCCTGGTGGACCGGATCAGGCCTTCCCATGAGCAGCCGCGATGACTGGCCTGCGGGGATTAGAGAGCCATGGCATACCAAAGGCCGCGGTTCGATCCTGAAGTTCGCCCCCATTTACGTTCTTGGGCCAACGGTGCAATTCCCGGTAGGCGCCCACAAAGTTCGATCTATTATCTGAGTATATATCGGCCGGTACGCCTCTTTGGTTGATAAATCTCTACAAGGCCCGTGGGAGAGAATCGGTTGTCATCGAATGTGTGACTTCTATATGTACTGCGCGTGACTTCATGTACATCATGATACACCCATATCGCTTTTCTAATCTCTTCCCACATTTGATCCACAAGGGCCCGAAATAGTCCAACCCGGTGTCACTGAACGGCCATCAGCCAGCAGTCACCCTGCATTCTGGTAGCGAGGCCATGTGTTGTTTGCCCGCCATGGCATTGCGTCCGCTACATTGCATACAACGTCGGATTACGCGTTTTACAGTCTCTTGTCCTCTTAGCAACCAAAGGCGCTTTCGGATGACGCTCGTCACGTGACTCTCCCCGGCGTGTCCCTCCACGGCGTGGACGTGTTGGATCATTAGCTCCACCACAGGTTGTCTCGCAGGCAGCAGCATAGGATACTTTGTGTCGGAGCTCGGGTGGGCGTTTGTCAGCCTATCATCCACTCGCAGCAATCCATCCACCGTTTGGGGTTTAAAAGCTTCAATTCGCCTCTCTGAGATGACACTTCTTTATTGATCGGTCCCCCTTCTTCCGCCCTCTCGAGCTCTCGGGCGAAAACTTTGTGTTGAATCACCCTGAAAATATCGTATTCTGCAGCTTGTAGCTCATCGGGACTTATAGGGCCGACCCGTATCCGGCCTGAAGGAGGTAGCCCTTTCATGACTAGTAAACTTCTCTTGAACCTGGCCAACCAGAATAACGCACGAAGTGTCTTCATCCAGGAAGAAAACCTGACCAACCGCGATAGAATGGATGTCACTTCGACGACATTGGCCACCATCACTACGCCTTTGATCTCCATTTCTACTTCCGTAGGAGGTTCCAACTCGAACACGGGCCAGTCTTGTTTAGGCACTTTCAGGAAGTTTGGCCCTCTCGTCCACGTGTCTAGTTCCCTGAAGTTGGTCGCACCTCGGGAGCACAGATCGGCCGGATTATCGCCAGATCTGACATGCTTCCACTGGTTCATGGCTGATTCGTCGTGGATAATCGTGAGTCGGTTAGCGACGAAAGTACTAAACCGGCTCCGGACGTCGTTAACGTAGTAAGGTGCTATCGTTGAGCCCGTTCAAAAGCTAGCCGACCAAATGTAGAAGTCAAAACTTCTTTTCACCGCTTGCACAACTCTGACTGCCAACACGGCTGCGCTGAGTTCAAGGCGTGGGATCGAGACCGACTTCAGTGGGGCGACGCGGACTATGGGGAACAGGATCCTCGTAGTATATTGTCCATCCCCTGTGCAACGTCGTCCGTACACCACAGCTCCATAACCGACTTCGGATGCATCGGAAAAGGCATGTAGTTCTCCGGTCCGCGTGGAATCCTTATGTCCTCTAATTTCTTCAAGGTGTTCAAAAATTCTTCCTAGTCCAGCTGGTCCTCTCGGTCCAGTGACTAGTCCCAATCAAATTTCTTACGGCACAGCCAATGCAGCAAGATCTTTCCGGGTAGCAGCCAGGGGGAGACGAAACCGAGCGGGTCGAACAAACTGGAGACGGCAGATAGTATGCCAAGATGGGTTATTGGTAGCTCGGGAACGTTTAGCTCGAAAACAAAGTCCTTGGGCCTGCAGCTTAAAGGCCAGACTGGCCGCCTCCTTGAAAGAGGCACAGACCCATTCAACCCGTGGGTTCTGTTTATAAAGGAAATGGATGTCCTTTGCTTTTTCTGAACACCTTGGGTGGACTCATCTCTTGCAAACCTCGCACTCTATACCACTTACCACACGTTTTCTGCACTTAAGTGCGAGACACGTGTCAGAAACGCGTGTCATATCGATAACCACAATACCGAGAACGAAAACGACTCGAGCGCTCCTTATCAAAACACAAAATAAGCACTCTGATACTAGCAGGTAAGGCCCGCTACCACAAAATAACAAAAAGAAGGACTAAAAGCGAGAAAAGTTCGCTTCAAAAAACAGCGAACGCTACTCGGCAATACTACAGGGAGAATAAAGATATTCCCCGGATAAAACGCACCTTAAATGCAATTCTAATACGCTCAGTATTGTAAAATAAACTAGGTCAATTTACAAAACTATTCAAAAACTCAATTTAAAGACGAGAGCACTATGAATTCAAACTTCGCGGCACTCACAGGTCCATCAATCTGCATTCCAGCTACGGGCTTTACAAGAACCAAGACATAATCGAAATCCGAAAACATTTGGGCCAGAAATTCTCATCAGTGCTCTGCTTCAGACTGAAGAAGACGGATTTCAAGACCTTGGCAACAGAAATTTGCGCATATCTCTGTGCGCATGAATTACATGGCCTTGACGGGAGCGCTGAATTATTATACCACTTAAAATACGGCAAAAGTACTGCAAACGCCAGAATTATTCCACTACTCCTGGTAAAACATTTTTTTAGGAGATGGAGCGCATAAGAGTAATAATTCCCGCTGTTTAGTCACAAGTTTGGCCGAGACACGAGTGTCTGCCTTCTGGGCCCTTTTTCACTATCTGATTCCACGCACTATACCACCCCCGTCAAATCCCATGGCCTCGCTTGCCGTCGACGTGAGGTAATGTTGGTGTTATTTCACGTTTTCGCAGATGCTGAGATAGGAACTTTTAGAGGCTAGTGTAGATGGTGGAATAAAGTAGCAGATCACAAAAAAGACTGACCCGCGTGTTCAGTGAGGTTCTTGAAGTTATTTAATGAGTCGCGTCGTTTGAAATTGTCAGCGGTTTATGTCGAAGTGTAACTTGCTACCCATGATAGCGCATACCAACTGGTAAACAAAGATATTTTGTCCTGTTTAGGCGGTTATTCTCGGACTGTTTAACTGTGGAGTGCTGCCTCTTTCTGTCTTCTCAACCACTTGCAACCTCTGTTTAAAGGCAAGATCACGAAACGGGCTCTTGTGTAAATGTCCTTCACAACCACTCGTGATAATTAACCCTTTGATTACGGGCTTTGCCCCTTGCAAATATAAATATATATTTATGAGTGTGGGCACCGGTAGCGCTGCCCCAAGTTTTTCAATGGTAAGCTTGAAGCAGCCCCAAGTTCGCCCCACGGGGCACGCATGGGGCAAACTTGGGGTGTGCTACTTGAGAAGGTTTTTGTCTAAGTGGCTGCGCTGAATATCACTCACTTCGACTCGGGGTGCATAAAGTGATCACTTGACCTGACTGCTTGCCAAATTCCTTTTTATGGTGTCAACGTTACATCCTTTCGTCTGTCTGGAGCCGAGTGTGTACTGCAGTGGTTAAACCTGTTCTCTTGTGCGGCTCAGAACCGTATCGTCTGTGGCCGGGGACTCATTCAAACTACCGATATCCGAACCGATATCTTTTTGGAAGATATGATGAAATCATCGAATCAACAGTGCTGGTGGTAATCTCAGAGAATTAGGTGCACGAAGCAAATAAATGATTAAACGCTTAGATGGTTGGCATCTGTGTTGTGAATGTTCTGAATGGCATTCTTCAGAGTTGTTTGCTGAGATGGGTTACAGTTGAAAGACTAATAGTGTTGATGCTTTAGTGCCGTTTTTTCATTTACCTCTACTTTCTTCATACTGTTGATCACTTCGTTTTCCGACTAAGGGTGCTGGTAATGGATAACAGTCATTTGTTCGAGTTGGCAGCCCATGTAAGTCTCCTGTTCTCATGCCGTTCAGTGTGAAAAGCTCAGTTAACCCAGAAGCGTCCACAACTGGTAGTCGGTACGGCAATGGGTTTACTTGTCCTCAAAGCCTCGCTGGTACACAGAATTCAGGTTCACACATGCAAACAACCGGTGGTGATAGAATGTCCTGGAACATTTGATTACCACCTCGGAGTTCAGAGGTTCAAATTCCGCTACCGTTGGTAACTTTACTGGTAGACAGTAATTACCTGTAGTGCGACTCGTTACCTAAGCCGTTGGTTCTCCACCCCAAATCTATCCACAGTTAACGCAGTGAAGAATCTCACCGTCGCTCACAAGACGTTTCCGTCAAATGCGAACAATGCCTAAAAGACCGATCATTCTCGGCATGGAGTAGCCAAGAATCTACCGTACATCAGAGATGCGTACTATGGTACTATTCAAGACCCCTGTCAAAGGGAGACGGATGTCTAGGTAGCGCATATGTGGCAGGTTTATAAAAGCCGACATGGTCCTTTCTGTCGACGGTCTTACTTATTTTATTCCACTGTTATTCAACGCCATAGATGTTTGAGGATTACGACGGAGAAAGTGGTCGCGAACAAGGCTTCTATTGGTCTCGCGCGAACGTTTCTTTTTTGGAGGTGTGCAGGTGGGATGGGTAAACCGCACATGATATCTTGACACATAGATCGCCAGGAGATCCAGCTGATTACTTCTCTCAACAATTAACGCCGCACTTCTGTTCTGATTTTCGTTACTATTTTTGCAACGTCACTTGATAAGAAATAGATGCAAGTATAAGACTCGGATTATATACCTATTTCTTCTCGATTGTACCATGTTTTGTTTCGCACAGTCTGAAATTGGGCGGCTGTGGAAAGTGTATAATATATGCATAGGGTACAGGCAACGGAAAATAAAGTCAATAATGAATATCTTTTAGACGAGGAAGGAGTCCAAATGCTACCATGCTACTGTTGGCGGTACCCATCCATTTCATCTGAAGTTGGTGGATTTCGCGACCCGAATTCCGAAAGCGGCCCAAAAGTGTTTGCACTGCCTGCATCAACAAACCGAGGCCATCAATTAGAGCGGGTAAACAACAGTACAGTAATCCACTGTCGTCCGAATCGTTACCACATCTGACCTGTTGGTACCTTATGTGGTTCTTCGCCACTCCAAGTCTCAAGGTCCGGTTACCGGTTATTTCCAGTAGTGCAGTGGGCCCTCGTGGCTATAGAGTATATACCCCTTGCACTGCACTCATGTGCAAGCATGTAATTAAAACTGACCAGCTGAAAACTTAGATGACCAGAGGGTCTCATTGATCATTGAGTTGATTCTGAATAAACCGAGCTTAACAGCAAGTTGCTCGGCTGTATAAACCTTTATCACTTCTGTTGTACAAAGTTCAAATCCTGTTACCACCTGCCACGTTGGTGGTAAATAATAGTTCGCTGTCTCCCGAACAAAGACCGTAACTGACCTAATGGGATCAAATGTGTTTCTCCACTCGAAATCTCTAGATCGTGGTTGTCGGCTATCCCTGATAGTGCGGTGAGTTCTCGTGACCTTTGATCCCTTCGGTTACAGTCCAGCTCTTTCAACCATCAACCATCAAATGGATAGAAGAATAGAATTATTGGTACTACTGACTGATATAATTCCTAAGGAATGCCGCAAATTTTATTTTGCTGCATCCAAATCAACTTAGACCTTTGGCCTACTTGTCTGTCATTTATTTTTAGTGTTGGCATTCGAAACACCGTCAAGTATGTATATTGTATTATCGATGAGATCGCGGGTGGTGTGGACCGAATGGGAGATAGTCCGGATGCTGGATTGTTACCACTACTGGGGCGTATTGAGAGCACCTTCACTTATCGCCATTACCAACTCACACAAGCGTTAGGCGGAACTCAAATGAGCAGTAAGTTGACTCATAATTTCTATCCCTCCCTTAAGTGGTTTTGTAAATTGTTAACTCATAAAAAACTTGCAAGCATTTTACAGGTGGCCCACAGAACACGGAAGTAGTCAACACCATGTGGCCTCGTACTGTGCTGTTTTCACGACGAAATACACCGTTTTTGTGTGCTAATAAACTATTATGGTTTGACTAATACAAAAGAAAAATAAGTAGAATAAAGTAAATGATCAATATCTTACTTCCATCACGACGAGACTGCACCTTGACGTGGTGTGATGGCTTGCGCGTCTCTATGACCCAAAGAGCTTTACAGGATGGCTTCTTTAAGCTGGAGGTGCAATCATACCTGACGTCAATAGGTAGAGGTCAGACTAAATCCAGTCTCCTGGTGCTCCAGATTTGGGGTTGATTTGAGCTGCAACTCAGTCGGCAAAATCAGTGGAAGAATAATTGATCCAAACAAATGGGCTTCCACTAAGCCATCCCGCTGCCTTGCGGATAGGTTCTTGTTAGAACTAAAGGCTTTAGATGAGGACCCTAATCGTTCTCCTGCTTTGTGGATGGACACCCTAACAATACCCGTCCAACATCTCTCATGAACTGCACGAATATAAAGAATTCCATACTGCATGGGTCGTCGCGCAGGATAATCAGGACCGCGTTGCCCATTGCGTCGAGCGGGATGGGTGGTGATAAGTGGGCTACTGCTCAGAGTTCCCTCTCTTTTATTCAATGTTTGTCTTCTGTCCTCAACCACCTCTTTTTGCCCCATCTATCCACTCAATGCTCCCACTGATAATACGGTCGATACTCGCAACGATTCACTGTCAAATAGTGTCGGGAATAATCCTCTGTCTGTTAACTCACATTTTCTCCAGCCTCGTCAGCCTCTGAATCTCGGCTCCTTCAACGTGCGTACACTCATGCAGACCGGTCAGCAGGCGTGCCCAGCCCTCACATTAGATTCTCTGAAGATTGATGTCTGCTGCTTAAGTGAAACGCGTATCCAGGATTCGCCCAGTGTGGTTCAACTAACTGCTCGTGGTATCTCATCGAGGTATTTTCTGCGCACTTCAGGAGACGAAGTAGCTGGAGCTGCGAGTCAACGTGGTGTAGGAATAGTCTTGAATGACAAGGTTGAGTCTGCCCTTTCAGACTTGTTTAAGACCGGTTAACAGTCGTTTATGTGCTGTGAGACTCCAGTGGTCAGTTGGCGCTCAAAAGGATAGCTGTGTCAAGCGCATTTTGTTTGTGATCTCGGCGTACACCCCAACAAACTGCAGCTCAGACGCGCAGAAAGATGGGTTCTATGATGAACTCGCCACCCTGGTTCGCAGCAGTAAAGGTTCTGACATTGTAGTGGTAGCTGGTGACTTCAATGCACAAGTTGGCAAACTTAGTGTGTCAGAAGCCTGTTTAGGTGGGCGTTGTGCTTTACCCGCTGAGCGTCCAGATAACGGAGATAGACCTCTCTGGTTTGTGCAGACAATCGATTGTTCTTGTCTAGCACCAATTTCCGATACAGCTCGCGTCGTACAGCGACATGGCGCTCTAACTCTACAGGTACTTTGAGTCAAATTGATCATATCGCCGTAAGCTACCGGTGGCGTAGTTCTGTTCAGAACTGTAGATCTTACTGGTCCACGTACGTAGAGTCGGGCCATGCATTAGTTTTAATGCGATTACCTCTCCAGCTCCATGGTCATCGTCGCAAACCGCAAACCCGATTAGCCGTGCAACGTGTGTGATCCAGAAGTACGCACCCGTTATGAGCAGAAGTTAGCACATGAGCTAGGATCTGCGACGAACGGTAATGTAGATGAGCATTGGGCTCATATCAAACGGGCGATGCTCTTTGCAGCAGGTTTTGCCTGTGGCCCTAGATCCGTTGTCCATCAGAGACACCGGATCTTGCAAGAGTCGCTGATTATAATGGAGCAAAAGCGTCAGATCTCGAACAGTAGGTCGGTGAATAAGATATGAAGGCATCTGCGGGAGCAAGTTATTATAAGCCTTAAGAAGGATCGCGAAAATTCGTGGGTCAAGGTAGCCGAAGAAATGGAAATAGCAGCTGCTTCAGGTAACAGTCAAAGACTGTCCAAACCTATTCGTGACACCGGTGGACGACGTACCCCGGTCAGTGAAACGATTTGTGATAGGAATGGCGAACCCCTCCATAGCAAACAGCAAAGGCTTGACCGTTGGGCCGAATACTTCGGGGAGCAGTTTAGCTGGCCGCACGCTAGTGTAGTTACTCCTGTGTGAACAACTGTAACTCCTCGGGTGGTATCACCTGAGTCCTCATTGGAAGTATAAGTAGAGTCTTGCGTTCGATTACTGATGTGAGGGAAAGCGGCCAATCTTGACGAACTCCCTCCAGTTCGTTTCAAAATTAGTGGTGGTGCATTGATAAAATCATTTATAACCTTGCTCCGTGACATTTGGAAGGAGGAACGTATCCCGCTGTTAAGGGGGCGAGTCGTTGATTAAACCCATCTTCAAGAAGGGAATACGCAGTGACTAGCAATCATCGTGGGATTACCTTAATTCCGATAGTCACCATGGTGTTAGCCTCGGTTTTGATGCGTCGTCTTACACCGGCTCACGAGAGGAACTTCCGCGAACAGCAGGCCGAATTCCGTCTAGGTCGAGGATGCATCAACCAGCTTTTTACTCTTCGTCAAATACTGGAGATGCGTCACGCACACCGTCGACGAACAATGATGGTTTTCCTTACCCTGAAAGGTGACTTCGATTCAGTTGACCGAACAGCGCTATTCAATGCTCTCAAGCGAAAAAGTGTGCTCCAGAAGTTCGTGAATCTACTGAGGTCACTGTACTCTCATAATTCTAGCCGCGTAAGAGTTTACGGTGAACTGTCCAGTCCATTCGAGACGACCAGTGGTGTTCGACAGGGATGTCCAGTTTCTCCATTTTTGTTTAACTTCGTCAAGGACAAGATAATGGAAAATGCCTTGGGAGATCTCCAAGATGTGGGCATCGAACTAGGAAATAGTGAGAAGCTGTGTGACCTAGATTATGCAGACGACCTTGTCTGCTTGTTCGAATCCACGGAACATGCGCAGCATGCACTGGGTAGACTCGCGAGAGCTGTGGCTCCATTTGGCATGCGCTTTGCACCTTCAAAGTGTAAAGTGATGTTGCAAGACTGGACGTCAACGATTCCGAGGTTGATGCTTGATGGGGAGGTGCTGTCAGTTGTCGACCACTTCACCTACCTCGGTAGCAGCGTAACGACGGATGGGAGCACAGTAGTAGAGATGAGCACGCGTATATTCAAGGCTCGAGCGGCGTACACTAGACTGAACTGCTTATGGCGCCGACCTGATATTTCACTGAAGTTGAGACGTCATGTGTATTCTGCCACAGTGCGTTCAGTTTTGTTGCATAGTTGCGAGACTTGGGGTCTGCGTGCAGAAGATATTCGTCGTCTCGAGGTTTTCTACCACTGATGCTTGCGTGGTATCAAGATTAGATGGAATGACCGAATAAGCTATACTGAGTATTGGGTACCACTTCAAGGGGTTTTCTATCACAGCGTGTCCAACTTAGTAGACCTTGTTTGTTGGGGCGCATTTTACGTATAGTAAACATACGTCTACCATACCGTGCTTTGTTTTCCGTTTCTTCTCGGGAGTGAATGAAGCCACTTGGAGATCAACAGATGATGTGGCAACGAGGAATGAGAAAAGGTACATAGAAATGTAGGGGCCTCACGCCTTCGTGGTTGGGGTCCAAAAGGTCCGTTAACCAGTTGGTTGGAGACACTGAATTAGATGACAGCGAACCGCGAACAGAGGCGATCGTGTTGTCACTTTGTGTCGAATCAGAATGACTGGTCGATGTGCGTTTGTACAGTTAGACTGTATATTCCGTGTGTTGGCTACTAGGGCATTCTTTCCGTTTCCCACCCGTGTAGGTTCACTCCCTGTCCATATTGTATATTCATACTTTCTAATTCAGCGTGCAACATTGTGAGAAAGGCAGTGATCGGTGGGGCTTGCCCTACTGTTTAGCGGTGTACGGAGATGACCTTCTTTCCAACTAATATCTGCCCGAGGAAACAACATTCGCCAAATAAGTTTATCGGGCTTGCGGTGCCGTGTAACGCTGTACGATGATGATGATGATGATTACATTGGATTGATACAGACCACGGTGGGTGTTGTTTTTTAGCAACTGTTTGCTTGTATTATCCACTCCAGGCTGAAGATGGTCATCAGACGAATTACTTATGTGGATATTTTACTTCCGTTTAGTGCGAAAAGCAATTCTGACATTGACGGGGAATTCTGGTGGGTTCCTAGGCAATCGTTTTGTCCATTGGTGAACTGCGCAGATACTCGGACCGAACCATCTGCGTTCTTAACCGCCACAATCGGCGCGGCCCAAGCGGAACAATTAACTTGTGTTAGTACTCCCGCTGTCTGCTATCTTTCAAGTTTCTCATCTGTCGATTTCAAAGCGACGTATGAGATAGGTCGTTTTGGGCGAAAGACTACTCTAGAACCCGGTTTTAGATAAAGGATGACTTTAGCTCTAGTGCACAACCCTAAGCCTGGTTAGAATATTTCGGGATGCTTCTTCTGAATATCTTCAACTGCTGGTGTGTTAGTAATGTTTTAAACTTCACATTCATTAGGTGAGTGTGAACATGACGATGAAGTCGGAATGTTTGTGTCGCAATTCGAACTGAAAGGTACACACAACTGAAGCTCGCTCATCCAGTCAATATGGAGGTGTCACACACCTGTCCTAAAGAGAGGGCGGGATATCCCGTCGGCGCCACAGGTGTCATAGGTTCACGAAAGCTGCTGTCGCTATTCGTGATGGGATCTTCTCCCCAGAACTTCATCCAGTTGTAATCAAGCCCCCGAGTTACCTAAAGGTTCGAGTAACTTCAGCTGGTCGCAACTAAAATTGAGTGTATGCACGAGATCTTGTCAGTTTTGTAAAGGCACCTTACATCTGGGAGGCGCAAAGTGCATGCCATATTTGGATATCTCAGTCACCAAGCGGTCCAGAGCGTTATATTGCCTGTGCATTATTACTGAACAAGGTGAACTCATCAGCACGTTCCAGGTCGAAAACTCTGTTCCCTGAGAAGAGTTCAACTCCACCGTTTGGGAGACCAGACAAGACATTCCATAGAACATCCACCATGATAAAGTTGAAAAAGAAGTAGGGATGTAGGGTAACCTTGTAGTACTCTGGAGACACTAAAAGGGAACGAAAGCTGTCCATATGCCTTAACCCTACCTGAGGTGCGACGATATAGCTCTTCGAAGATTGGTAGGTAATTCTCAGGTACTCCGTTTCTCAACAAACAACTCCATAGTGCAGTCCTGTTGATAGAGTCAAAGGCCGCGAGAATGTCCAGGAACACGATGATCGTTGGTTTTTGGAAAGTGTGACGGTACTTGAGCAGCTGCCGGAGGGTGAAAATTTAGTACGAAACCCAGCCTGCCCCCCACGAGTGTGCTCTTCACGCGAGTTGTTCAACCTGCAAAGTATGACACGCCAACAGCCTCAACGCTATGGGGATAAAGCTTATAACCCTATCGTTAGCGCATCACTACGCGGGCCCTTTTTAAAGACAATAGATTCCTTCAGCAAGGAGAGGACCCGCTCAGAATTACAGACGTTTGAGAATGAAACGCGACATCCTCCAGCGAGCTGCACCCAACCATCTTTAAAATGGCCTTGGGAAGGCCACAAGAGCCCTGCGCTTTGTGATGTTCTGGGGTAAACTAGTACAGAGTTTCGTCACTGGAATCATTAAGACAGATTATTTGATATACGACTTGTGTGTTTTTTGTGGAGGCACATTGTCCGCTTAAAACTGCATGATTCAAATTGCTAAATCGGCCAACCCACATTCTTGTTGCAGCATTGTTCATTTCAGTCGAACCAATTACCTCGCACTTCTGTACTCTGGTTTTGGTTGCTACCAGGTATCATCTTTTAGCCTAGATAAAAACAAATATAAGTACAAAGAACAATCAACCGGTGGGAATATTATTAGTCGAAATCATTGAGGCGAAATGGAGCTCGAGTACAGCATCTAATCATACTATATAATGTCTCCAAACACTCGGTGGATGAGTCTCGGAAGCCTAAGAACTACTACATAACCAAGTCCACTGATTTAGGTTCTCAGGTCATAAACTGACCATCTCCAACCTGCCTCGGTGAACAAAATACACGGAGGAATTCTGTCTGTGGTCTTGCGCAGAAAATGTCGTAACCACCTTAACCCATGTAGAGTCAACGCTTGCTCCAGTGACTGACCTCTAGTTCCCACACCTAACCTCAGCACTGCTGATATTGTATTCCCACCGTTTAAATATTCTGAATTGAATGTAACTCTTTTTTTTATCTAGAACAAAGTCTGTCCCTTGTCTCACTTTTCATTCTTTTGCTGAGTACACAATTTGATACAGTTAAGGTTCCATTGATAATAACACTGTTTAATGGCCTTTGTTTTTTCCCTCGGTCTCAATAATTCCACACAGATTTCGCAACGTGGTGTCTGCATCGACTGATTCTCATCTCCTGTCGACCGGTTTTTGCGTACCATTTAAATGCGGTGAGTATTGTTATGGAAAAACTTCTCGTGTTACTTGAACGACACCACCTGAATTTATTCCTGGACCAGTCGATCACACTGCTTCGATTGTTGAATGGTGAGTTGGATTTTTTTCACAGCCCGTTCTTCTCTGTCTTCTCCATTGTTGTTTTCTACGTGTAGTGCTTTTCATGTCCCAATGACTGGGGATTCTGAGATCCACGGCCCGCTTGTTCGGATAGACCTTGTGAGTATTGCCCGAACCTTAGCCAATGATGATTGCGTTGCAGTTTCTGGGAGGCTCATTGTTGTTTCATTTGTTCTACTTCATTGCATTACATAGCTCCATGCTCCATTATTCTGTACTGTGTTACTGCTGATAATACGTTATATATATATATATATATATATATATATATATATATATATATATATATATATATCACTATAGAAACTCCAATGAACAACCCCACCTGAACTGAAAAAGACCGATGGGGGTCCATATAAGTACCGGTTCAGTTCTTATTATTAAATATGATCTTTTTAAATTACACACCAGGTGATTTGCTGTAGAGGCGTAAACCCCATGGTCAAGTGGGGTACTAAGAGAGGAAGAGAGAGAGTTAAGGAAACATTCACTTCAAAACGAGCACGTTGATCCTGCTTTCGAAGCAAGAATGATTGTACGTGAATAGGAAGATAGAAAGAGGTAGTGTTCCGAGTTGTGGCAGTCCAGGGGGGAAAGGAGGACTGGAAGATGGAAGTACGAAATCTGGGGACAGAAACGTGATAAAGATGTTTGACCTGTGTACGAGAAGGGCGAGTAAAGGTTAGGAGAAGACTTGCCAAGGCAAGCTCTGAAAAACAGAAGCCAATATTTGTCATGATGGAAGAGAGATAATGAAGCAACCGGTCGACGGTGGGTCAGTGACTGCAGACTGAAGGTAAGAGAAGGATCGTCAATCAGCTGGCTGGCCTTACGTTGAACCCGTTCAAGAGGAGAAAAGGCGGAAGATGAGGCATTATTCCGCGCGTGACTGTAGTATCCGCGTGTGGGGCAGATTAGATCTTTTTCACTACTCGAAAAGGTGAGCCGGAGAAAAGAAACGTCTGGCGTGGAATAAAAAGACCAACTTTGCGCGCAGCTTAAAAACCAGGCATAAGTTTGAAAGGGGATCAACACAGTGAAGAAGTTATAGATAAACCCAGAAGGAACATCGCGTCTATAGAATGCAATTGCAGTGAATCAAAGGATAAATACGAAGAGAACGGAAATTGAAAGCAGGGAAGTTTAGGAGGCATTGAAGTCAACATGGTTGTGGGAGCCCTGTGAGGAGATGCGTTCGATGTCGGAGTCTGTTGATACACTGACAACACTGCGATCGCGATCGATATTGGTGGTGGGATAGCGAGAGGTGGAACAAGAAGGGGAACAGTGTAAAATGGCATAATCGGCAAAAGCATGGGTTGGGTTGGTGGTCTTGGTCAGGATATCATTCATGAATAAAAGAAAGAAGGTGGGCGCAAGTACGGAACCTTGGCGAACGACCGGAGTTGCGCCCCATCGACTCGGACGAAAATGGTCTGTTCATTTGATGCCCACGATATAAGACCCGGAAGCAGTCCGAACGTTGGCTATTTCAACAGTAGACCTTCTTGCCAGACTCGGTCGAAGGCTTTTGGGATGTCGAGCGAGACCAAATGTAATTCTCTATTTTTATGGGATGCAGCCGACCAGGGTTGTGAGACGAGAGCTACCAGGTCAGCCGGGGGACGACGGGATCAGAAGTTGTACTGGTGGTTGCTCAGTGGTCCTTCTCGTCCGAGGAATATGCGTAGCTAGTCGGAAATACTGGTTTTGAAAACTTCTGAAACAACATGTAAGGGATATTAGGCGATAGTTGTTGGATGAGAGAGGTCGCCGCGATTGGGAATGGGAAAAATCACGGCATTTTTATGAGAGGTTGGAAAAACAGCGAGATGGAGTGAGAAACAGGAAAGATGTCTCGACAAAGAAGCCAGATCTGGGGCGCGTATTTAAAAGACGATGGATGAAATACCGCCTGGACCGGGTGGTTCGTGTACGTCCAGAGAGCGCAATGTTTGCCGGACTTTCCTGATGTTAATGGAATGTAGAAAAGGGTGTTCATAGAAGGAGAAAGAAGCCGGAGGAGTTGAGTAATTGTGTAAGGTGGAATTAAAGGCGAACGGGAAAGCAGAAACACTTTCCTCGTGTGGTTCGCATCCAAGATCATTAGATTGCGGATGGGAGGGAATTCGGAAATGCAGAAATATTGGGAAACTGTTTTGACAAGGGACCATACCGTACTGCTGCCAGGGACGGATGGGACTAAGCGTTCGGCTTAGTAGCAGACGAATCGTTCTGTGGCTCTATGTATAGTAAACGAGCACTTGTTCCTAGCTTGTACGATGCGATGCTGCGAAGTAGGGGTGGGCGAACGGCACCAACTACGGAATGCTGAACGTTTCAAGCAAACAACACAATCACGTGCATGAATAAACCTCACAGGAGATTTGCGGGGTTTAGAAAAGTGTGGGATAAAAAATACATACCTTTAAGAACAACATCTGTCAAATTCGAGGCGGAAGTAGATGCATTGGGAGTACAGCAACAGTCGTTCCAAGGATAGAAAGTCAGAAAGTCACAAAACCCGCCCCATTTGGCTGAACTGTGGCGTCGAAAAGTTCGTTTCAAGGTGGACGGAGGATTAGGGCAGGCGAATTGATTAAGAAACAACACAATGATCCGATGAGCCGAGTATGGGTAGAGCGGTGATATCCGGGAGGAGAGAAAAGGTGGGGATGAGAATAAGATCGAGGGTATAAGCCCAGTCTTCTGGTCAATCGGGGATACGTGTAGGGAGGTCAACTAGTTGACTCAGGTTGTTTACCACACGGGAAGTTCCGGCTTGGTTCAGCGAAGCCGAAGTGTCAGAAGAGTGCACCAACCATTCTCGTTTGTGAACAATAGAACCTCCCAGAATAGTAACGCAGCAGTTGGGGTCCGCAACGACTAAGTTCTCAGTATTTAAATATAGAAGATTGAAGATAGATGAGTCACCACTGTTGGGTGAGCGAAAAACAACACAAGTAATGATTAAAGGAGTAAAAACGGAATATCTGCCACATCAGTTAGGAATCGCGACTGGTAAAGTCAATTAGGAAGTGGTGATTGATTTGCGGCTCATTCACCGGCTTTGGGTAGAAAGAAGGAATGAATTGTTTAATCGAGGACCTGAGGGTAGGTGGAGAGGAGTTTTTATTTCGGTCAAAAATAGGGCAAGTGGTGCTGAATATTGGAGAAATTAGTTTTCAGAATCAGTGCTGCGCTTCAGTTCACGAATATTGGTGAGGGTAATAAGTGTCTGATCTGTTTGCGCATAAGCGGAGCGAGAGTGAGAGGAATCCTTTGTGACTGCATTTTTGTTCGTTTGCTTTGAAAAAGCCGGCAGCCATGATCCTGAGTGACGAAGCGCATAAGGCATCAAGAGATTAGGTGTGACAATAGGCCGGGTGATATCAGGGCCGTCTATTGTTATCGTTGGTCAACTATGGTGGTGGAACAGCTCTCCTTACTGCTCGGTTCTTTACTATGCTTTAATCTCTGGCCTTGTGTGATTCATTTTCCGAAGAATCTCACGGAGCACATGAAGAACAACATAAGATGACAAACAAGTTCGTTTCTAATGATTCTCAACCATACCAGTACATCACACTTGATGTGAATAATGCTAAATGAACAAAACTAGCTAAAGATGATGGGTTGGGATAAGTGAAAAAAGAAAGAAGCAGTGGGATAGAGAGAGAGACCTAGGTTCACGTGCGTGGTCCAGATCTACCTCTGGATCGTGAGCAGTCAGTGGATCTTGGGTGTGTCTGGAATAGCATGTGGGACAAGGAAACTCCTGTGCATGCACGAACGGCTTTTTGAGCCCCTAACGGCGCATTCATCATTAGAAACGGTGGACTACAAAGTATTCCCATCGCTTCCGTTGTGGTCAGGACGCGGTACTTCACCAGTCTCGATTGCCCACTTCCAACCTGGTAAATTGACCGGAACGCTCCGGTCACATTCACGGAGTGGTTACACTCAATACGACGTGAACACAGCGCTCGTAATCCCGTCAATTGTTCTAGTGTTCAAGCAAGCCGGATGGTGCTGGCTTACACGTTCAGATAAGCGCCTGGTCGTTCGACCATTGTACACAGTTCCACAGACATAGGTATATGAGTACACAAAGTGAGATCGCAGAATCTGACGCCTTGTTCTTTAATCATGATTACAGAAATAGTTTAGTTATGAAGAAAATCGATTTGATGTGCAATAAATTATCAACAGCTCCTGATAGCTTGTGATTTATAGTATCCGATGTGATGCCTTCTTTGGACGGCAAATGGATCCACGCTGACTTCTAGCCATCTTAGTTCATCGCATTGTCATTCACTAAGTGATTCACTGACACTTCAAGTCTCCAGGTTCATGTTTGCTGGTTTCCCCCGATAGTAAAGTGTGCTCTTGGGGTTATTGTGGTCTACTCCTATTCGCTACACTCTTACATAATCATGACGCAAATAGAATATGGTATTTTACACATTGATGTATTGTATATAACGTATCCATTCCTTTCCTGTGTAACACTCATTCATTTCTCGTCGCAGACATTTTGCATACTCTAAACCGATTTGATCGTGACGTGAATGCCGAACAATTCCAGTTCACTGTGAATTGTTTCACATTACTTGACTCCGAACAACTAATTCCGGGAAATGATAAGGTAAGCAACATGCGCTTTCATTCAGACTTTTGCTTACCTTCACAATCTCTGCGTGTGTGTTTGCATTCCAGGATGATGGACTTCTGCTGCAAACAGAACCTATCACACTGGTGGATTTACGTTCGGCTTATCATATGATCACTGTTCTGTGGTAAGTAGTTCATATATAACCGAGTCAACCAAAACCGTACCATTATTACGTTTCAGTCAAACTCTGTCCACGGTTGTGGTTAGTTTCTATTCCTATGTTCCCGAACTGATGGTCAAAGCTTGTCACACGTTTGGAATAGTCGTGGAACTCTGTGACATAACAAGCAAACATGTACGTGGCTTTTAGTTTATCGTCTATTGTCCATACTCCCGTCTTCCGTTCAATCTTACTGACAAATCTTTGTATTGTCACGCATATGTGGGAACATTTTGGTAGAAGCCTAGTCGCTAAGTTTATTTGATGGTAGTCTGAAGCACTGTCGTTCCGCTATCAGATTGAACAAAACCGTGGAGTCATGCAACATCGGTCTGTTTCGCTCTGTGTTTTCACTTGTAAAACAATAACATACAATTAGATTTCGTTTGAATGAAGTGCAGTGGTAATCGGTCAATACCGAACTATAACGCCGTTTTACTGTACCCTAAAATCGGCACCAGTACCGTAATCAGTGATAAGATTACTTTCATAGTGAAAACATTGGAAATTAACAGTCGGCTTTAGTTCACACAGAACAAAAACACTTCAGCAGAAGGGAAGCTCATCTACCTGAAACTTACCCTAATGGTGATCATTCAGCTGAACTGTTTTGTCAGCGAACGCCTCATTGTGATCCGAGTTGACGGGGCTCTGTCACACATGCCCCAAGTGAATGCTCGTGTCCCCCAAGGTTTCGTACCATCCTCCATGCTGTTCTTGCTTCTCATTAATGACCTTGCCAATGACACCGCTATCCACTGCCCTGTTCCCTATCCGTTTTTCGTGTTTTGTCAGCTAAAATTTCTCGATCGTTCCAATGTTTGTGTCGCTGAATTCCGATCTTGATCGGATTACTACTTGGGGCCCAGACAGTTGTGTTTCCTTCAACGCTGCAAAAACGGCTAGCTTGCCCATTCCCTTAAAACGAAACTTGTGCTCCCCAGCCTTCATGTTCGACTCCACTCTTGATTCGACATCTTCCTTGGTTCTCGATCTTTCCATCTCTAGGTTGCTTTCTTGGTCCCCACATGTAACTGTTTTTTGCCTCGAGATCATCAAAAAAGACTGGTTTGCTTTTTCGTGAGAGACATTTTCTACATCCACCCAACTTTTTTGTTCTGTACAAGGCCTAAATTCGCCCAACACTTTAATACTGCAGACTTGTTTGGGATAGGACCTTGTCTTCTTCATCAATCCTCCTCGACCCTGTCCAACACAAAGTAATCCGCCCCATCGGTGACTCCACGATAACCTCAACTTACCAGTCTCTAGCCCATCGCCGGCCAGTTGCTTCATTCTTTTTCTATACGGGTATTACCATGGGTTCTGTTTTCAGAAACTTGCTTTTGTGGTTCCTATTCTCCTTGTCTTCAATCGTTTCTCCCATGCGCAGGCAACAAGCCCTCCATATAAAGTGACTATCCTGACCTGCAGCACTGTGGAATTTAACTCCTCGTTTTCCCGAAGAACTGCGAAATTGTAAAACATCATACCCCTCTCTGTATCTTTCCTTTTATGATCTACGCACCTTCAAGCACAGAATCAACAAAATTCATTTCTACGTAACTGTTCCCAAGCTTATTTTCTAATATACAATAAGTCTTAAGACTATGGGGGTTATCCCTTCTACTGCAACTGATAAGTACATTTTGAAATCCGGCCATGCGCGGTCAAGTTGGAAATTAGCCCACTGTAGGGAATGTCATATGATAACATAATTTGGGCCGGCAACCAGTATAATCCATTTGAGAAAGACCAGAAGCCCTCGGAGTGGCCTCGTAGCTCAGTTGGTACAGTTAATACGGTACTAACACGTGGTTGGCGTTCATGCGTAGTTTCGAATCCCGTCGGAGTCAGCAACTCTACATTTGATTCAATCCGAAATTTTTACTACACCGATTCAGACTCGTGAACTAGCTTATAGCAGGACACATTAGAACACAATTCCCGTAAAGCTGCGGTGCAAATGCACTCAAAATCGGTCTGTGCCTCGGGCAGAGGATTACGGAACGCATTCCACAGTGAGATTATCAAAGGATTACAATCAGCATCTATAAATGGACCAACTGAGGCTAAGAATTCATTATTCACGATAGCGAGGTATTTATGGGCTGCTTGGGATGCAGTGTGCACATGAATTTAGGATGATTTACAGTTACTGGAACGCGAATATTCCTCATTTCTCTGGATCTGTAACAGTCTGATAATAGAAACCCCAATTTTCACTTATGCCGTTTCTTAGATGTCGTTTATACTCTGTGCTTCGATTTATTTCATTTAAGTTCTGATCTTCCCATCCGCTTAATCTCACACTTCTGTGCTCTGTTTCCGGTTGCCACTCTTCAGCATTATCGAGTTGACAGCAAAACGAATGGAAGCATGTGAAACAAACAACGAAGAAGAAGAAGAGGACGATTGTTAGTGGAACTCACATATATATTTTCCACACCGTCCTGATTTCAGACTGTGTGCCAAACAAAACATGGTACAATCGGGGAGGAAGGGATGGATTGTACAAGTCCATGATTTGCTTGTGGGCGCAATAGTGCCAGGTCGCCCAGGAAAAAGCAGGTGGTTTTTTAGGGGGTCCACAACATAGTCCAAGGAAGGAAGAGAGAGTCAGATTGCACAAACACACTGACACTGGAACCTAATCGTGTCACCTAATATCTTTAACCATTCATTGGGCGGATTATTATCTCATGGTCGACCGTTTCACTCTGCGAAGTAATAACTAAAACAAGAACACCAGTGTGCAAAATTTGTAGTTGAAAAAAGAAAACGGATCATTTTGGAAGTTGCAGAAAGCTGTGAACTGATAACGGCAATAATGTGAACTCAGCTGGTGATAAATCGTTTGCGATCTAAATGTCAAGCTCAGTGATCCGAAGCCAATCTTAAACCGTCAGTCTGAACTGCAAACATTGAGAACCATTGCGAATCATTTGGTGGTGGTAGACAGTGACCCACTGTTACTCGTCTCGTTACCGCTCCCGTCCTGTAGGGGCCCTAGGTGTTTGTTCGCTTCAATTCAGGGTCTGGTTGCTGACTATCTCTAGTAGTGCCATAGGCATTTGTGGCTACGAGATATATCTCTTCCACTGCACTCATGCGCAAGCATGTAATAAGTAAGAAAATGAGTTTGTTTTCATTCTATGGACCACTCCATTTCGTCGGATGTGATTTCCCCTCCCTTCTGCATTTATATCTTTTTATTTGTATGACTTTTTTTGGCTCATTTGCTTACAATTCAGCGAAAAATCATCGCGAAGGATCCAAAATAGAATGAGAATGTTCACAGAAAACGACCACCCGAGAATGCAGGAAAGCAATCCGGTGTGCAATGGATTTGTTTTGTCCAGTATATTGTGGACCAACTTTATGCGCGTTTTGTTACTTCATTGTATTAGTTTAAGGATCTGTTCCATTATGGAGATTGGGGAAGGATACATGACTGACTTTCATTAGAGACCGCACCATAGAATTGCGAAGCCTTGTCTCAAAAGGCCAAGGAGTATTGTGGAAAGAAAACAAACTAGGGTTGGGAGAACGCAATGGGAAACAGTATTACATAAAAAATGGTCTGAAGTTGCGAATGTGACAAGACGAACCTCGTAGCTTTCCAATACACAACTGAATGTTCGAGGACTCGGAGAGAGAACACTGTCATTAATGGTCACATCGTCCGCAGAGAAGGTTGAACATGAAGGAGGAGAAGTTGTGCTCCGAAAATTTCGGCGGGGTATTTGCAGTTTGTCTGTCCTTATGCGAAGACATGATTTTTTTTACCCAACACAGTGCGCGTTGGAAGCTTTGCTACGCGCCGTGACCTGTATTTTGCCAAGTCCAGTCGATCAAAGTTCCTCGCTGTTCTCAGTGACGCTGCAGTCGGTTGTGGAATACCTTCGTCGGGCTGTTATGCTTTCACTTTCTACCCTCACCGATTGGATTGAGAGACGTCTCTCACTACTTCCGGACGAGGTAGCCGCGAGCAACTTTCCCGGTTTCGAGCAGCTGATTGTTCGTTGTGTTCACTTCTTAGTCCACATTGGTCATCCCGAATCGGATAAAAGAAACGGTGATCTTCTTTTGATGGTGAGTTATGTCTTTACGCGTACACATATAAAAGGAATATTATTTTTTGTTATTGGCTATCTTCGAATATAAATTGGATAATCCCTTATTATTTTCTAGCCTGAGTGTCAGTTCTGATCAACTGGTAACGTCAAATATGATTATCCAAGTTTCCTTCGCTTTCTTTCGTCCTAACTCAGTCAGAAATAACGTGAATCATACCACAAATAAAGACAAACCGATGAGAACGATGCTTGTAAAAAGACAATTCTTAGATAAATTGTGCCGTTCAATACGATACGTGACACGTGACCGGTGATGTTCAAGTAGTTTAGATTGTTTTACCCTCCCACGATCGCCGGTCACTTTGGTGGTAAACCACAGTCCGCTATCACCCGGCTGGTTATCACACTTGACCTGTTGGGATTTCATGTGGTTCTGCACTCTGAGTCCTACGATACTGAGGTATTGGTCATCCTTGGTAGTGCAGTGGGCCTTTGAGATCATTGGATATATCTGTTTCACTGTACTCATTCGCAAGCGTAAAAATAAAGTAAGAAAAACGCCCCACAGGTCAGATGTGGTGACGTTCTGCCTATGACCAAAATTGATCGGTGATGATGATATTCGAACCTCTTACCTCGTAAATGATAGTCCGCTTGACTACTGTCGGTGTGTTTTATAATAGTGTAACTCGTCGGGTTTGCTCCCCTCACTAAGAAGAACTCCACTGTCAAGCGTAATTTATCGATCCGTTTCAGATTGTAGAACGGTTGCTTACGCAGTTTTGGACCTCAAAAATCGAACATGCCACACTACGCGGTGCATTACTTGATTACACGGCTCATTACAAACCATCACATACCATGCCCAACTGTCCCGCTCAATTGGATGTATTCGTCCAGCTAAAAGATGGCACTCTGACCGGTCTTTTTGATGCCGGAAATGCGATTCCGGAATGGTCAAATTTCACAACCCCAACTCCTCTCCTTATTCACCAGTTGGAAATGAACGAATGCAAGGTAATCCCTACCCCCACCTCTTTCAACGATTCTCGTCGTATTGTACTCTGAACAGGATTTATCGAAGCCCTCGGCATCGCGAATTCCAGCAGTCGGGCAGCACTGCGTTCGGGTAACGGTCCATAAGAATAATAACCAGCAATGCAACTGTGCCAAGCAGTTTATTCACTAATGCACAAGATGGGTGTCATAGATGGAGAATTAAAGTTGGCGTGGTAAAATCGAATGTGAGTGGGTGTCAGTTAGTCGGTGAATACAATGAGCAATTAGTTAGTGATGGGAATTGACAGTTGAGTAGGCATGGGCATGAGGCGTGTGTTTATGTGTATGTGTGCAACAGAACACAGATAAATGCGTTCGTACATGTGCACAACGTGTAGAGAAGCGCCTGATTTGGAGCATGATTAAATGCGGAGCACGCGATTAAGACCATTCATTGGTTAGATCGGTCGCAATAAGTTCGACAACTTCTCAGCGCCGTACCGTACTTCCACAGCCCCAATTATCTGCTTCGTCGCGCGTCAGTTTTACCTCACATTGTAGCTTTCATACATCACGTGACCCTCGTTTGATACCATAATTGTCAAATGTGGGGTGTACATTGAAAAAGCTATTCCATTTGTTCCGTCACGACGAGACTGTACCTTGGTGTGGTATGATGGCTTGCGCGCCTCAATAATCTAAAGAGCTATACAGGATGACTTCCCTAAGTCGGAGCTAGAATCGTGCCTGACACGTCAAAGATTTGAGGCCAGACGAAGTCGAATTTCTGCACCAGTTGATGGGAAACATCTGGTTCTAACCACTATGCCCTTGGAGAGGACACTCCATCGGCTAAACACGGTGAGAAACAGTTTACCGGTCTAAAAAACCTCCAATAGATGGACGTAGGAGTGGAGTACTTGGGTTTTCTCCCAACAGTGGGAAAAATCATCGCACTTCATTGGGCAGCCATCGGCCGCCTAAGCTAGATTACCCCAGCCCAAAGGATGCTGCCCTGTCCCCTTTCCGCTTGCCCCGCTGGGTTCATGGGGCTGAGGACTGAATCCGAAAAGCGGATGAATAACAAAGCACCAGCGACGACAAGACAGAATGCTTGCAACCATAAGGTCCCACGTGAAGGATAAGACGAACTTCCTTCACGGGTTCTTCGGTCACGTTCCCATGCTAGGTTAATGCTCCACTGCGTTGTGGATGAGAATTTTAAGTCCAAGGCTCTGGTTAAGGTTCCCAAAGAAAAAGTTCGTTCTGCGGTGTGGGCAGCCGCGAAGTATGGTTCGCCCAGAAACCTCCAGCATTTTTCCTGCAAGGGGCCTTACCAACTTTTCCTCCTTTAATTTGAGATCGATACAAGACGCCACTGGTTCTTGCGGCTCCAGAGAAAGCAGTAAGTCAGCAGTTGGGTATAAATCGAATGCATTTATTGAGCCTAAATGTTCACTTCACTTGGCTGTCTTTAATGTCCACACACTTTGCCAGATTAAGCAACAGACTGCTCTTGCTAGAACTCATTCAAAATAGATGTATACTGTGTCTCCAAAACACACATGCAAGACTTCACTTCTGTGATCACGCTTGGTACCCCAGATACAACCTCATTCCCTTGCTTCACTCTTCATGTGTCGGATAATTCGGTATCTAGAGCTCGTGGTCAGGCTAGCGTTGTATTGATTTGAGCCCGAAAGCTGAGCGTGCACTGCTAGACTGGATTCCAGTCAGCAGTCATTTGTGTGCAGTTCGGTTGGATGATTCTGTGCATGTCAATAGTAACAAACTAAAGCGTCGATCATCGTTCGTCGTGTCTGTGTATGCGCCGACTGACTGCAGTTTCTCCGAGACCAAGGACGGATTCTACCAGGATTTGTCTCAGATGCTTCGAAGCGTGCGTTTAACAGACGTGGTGGTCATTGCGGGGGATTTCAACACCCAAGTTGGCCATTTAGGAGATTCCGAAAGGCACATTGGAGGCCCATTTGCTATCCCAGCCGATCGTACCGATTATGGCGGTCGACTGATATAGCTGTGCTCTGATCATATATTGTTTCTGGCGAGTACGAACTTCCGCCATAAGAAGCGACATAGACGGAATATATATATATATATATATATATATATATATATATATATATATATATATATATATATATATTCCACACTTGTTTGGTTTCAGACTGTGTGCCAAACAAAACATGGTACAATCGGGGGGGGGGGGGTGGGGGTAGATAGTCTGAGTCCATGATTTGTTTGTGGGTGCTATATTGCTAGCTTGCCCAAGCCAAAGCAGGTGGTTTTCTCAAGGACCCACAACCGGAGCCTTTATCTATCCAAAGCTTGACCCGTAAGGCAGAGGGGCGAAATGTGGGGTCGGTAACCCACTAGGCCTAGTGACTGATTCTTCAGTTCAAACGCTCTTCGGATTAGGCCAGACATCCTTGGTGCCCAGCGCGTCTCTCCACCACAGATGCTGGTGCGCATACCGTTGCACACCTCATACGCCACCCACGGTTGGTTTGGAATCAGGGTTCAGCCATCTATCCTAGACTGACTATTAGTCATTCAACCCGATGGAGAGCGCCGGGCATTCACTTTCGTCCTCTCATTTTAGTGGGAACACCTCCACCACGAGAAGGCAGTGAGTAGGACTTCCTCAGCAAAGACTATGTTAGACGCACGGTCATCTGAGAGCATTTCGAGAGGCTTTCAGGACGAGTAACTATCTCGGAGCCTGAGACACCCACCCCCGACCATACTGAGGCATTTGGAGGCTGACCTGGCGTCCTCCTAAGTCTTCACAACGTAAAACTCAGGTTGACCACATTGTGATTGGTCGCCGCTGGTATGGATCAATTGAAGATTGTCATTCGTTTTGGTCTACGCTCGCGGACTCAGATCACGCGTTGGTACGCACTCGCTTCTGTTTACGTCTCGTCCGTGGTCTCACCAACGTGAATGCCACGCGTCCCGCACGGTTGTTTTTGGACGATAACCGACGATTTGCTTTTCAGGCGTAGCTGTCTACATCGTTATAGATGCTGCTGGATGTGCAAGACCCAGATAAACGCTGTGAACAGATCAGGTAAACATTGTATGCCGTGTCTAGTGCCACACAAGGCTCTGGTTCAAGTAGGCCTTACAAACGATGGATATCTTCGACATCAGTTGCTCTGTTAGATGGTCGCAGATCCGTCTCTCCAGATGCCACATTAAATGGAGCGCGTAATTCCCTGAGACATCGACTGACTAGGAGCCTTAGAAATAACCTGCAAGCAGTGGTGGATTGCGAAATGTAAGGAAATAGAAAAAATTGCTCCCGTCGGTAATACTCGCAACGTTTACCGTTTGATTAAAGTTACCGGTCCCCGGAAGCCCGGTATAAGTGAGTCAATTAAGGAATCCGACGGCTCACTGATTCACTTTCAGGGACGTTTTTAGTTCACTGGGGAGAGCACTTTAAGGGACATTTCAGTTAGTCCTCTTCAACGATGGACCTTCCGAATATACTACCCTAGGAGACAATCCAGGTAGATATCACTCCTGCATTAGAAATGGAGGTTATGCGGTAGATAGGTTAATTGTAAAGATACGAATCCATTGGACTGAACGAGTTGTTTTCATCTTTTTTTCGAGGCTGAAGGCAAAGCTTCTGTTTCAGATTTAGTGATCCACTGTCGTCCGGATCGTTACCATACCTGAACCGTTGGGACCTTATTTAGTTCTCCGTCACTCCAAGTCTCAGGATTTAGTTGCCGGTTATCCCTAATAGTGCAGTGGCACTTCATGGCTATAGATTATATGTCTTTTCCACTAAACTCATGCTCAAGCATGCAATAAAAAGAAATAACGATAACAAAACTCTTCCGGATTGTTTGGGATAGTGAGCAGATTCCCAAGGAATCGTGTGAATCAGTGATTGTACAGATTTACACGTAAAGTGACAGATCCTCTTGCGAAAACTACGGAGGATTTAGTTTGGTAAATATCGCATCCAAACCGCTCACCGGGCTTATTCTCTGCCGATTATCCACTGCCCGCGAACTGTGTACGTGTGGGAATCTAGCCGGTTTCACATCCGGTCATGGTTGTATCGACCAAATGTTTACTGTTCGGCAACCGTTAGAGCACAGACACATCTTCCTTAGGCCCACAATCTGTCTTTCTTGATGTGAAAGCGGCGTTCGATTCATTTGACCTCACTGTTTTGTGGCACTGTCTCTCATTTAAGGGTGTGCCAGAAAATTTATTTCTCTTTTCCAGTGCTTGTGTCTAAACAGCCGAAGCCGAATTTACGCTTACGGTGATCTTTCATCCGAGTTCACCACGAGAATTGGTGTTCGTCAGGATTGCCCTGTTTCACCCTTCCTCTTCAATTTTGTGATTGAATCGATTCTTAAGATAGCCCTATCGTCGTGTGAGAATAGCGGCATCGATCTGTGGTCACACAGTAAACTGTCTGACTTGGAAAAGGCGGACGATATTTTTCTTCCGATTGAAGATCCAGGTGAGTTGCAAGCTCTCTTAGAAGGCCCTAACAATGGTGTAGTAATGTTTGGGATGCGTTTTGCACCTTCAAAGTGTAAAATGCTGCTGCAGAACTGGGTTGGATCAACACCAAACCTGTTATTGGCATTGGGAGCTGCAGCTGAAGTCCGTAGGTTTTGTCATGTGAGCAGTTACATTTTGCCAGGTGGACGGATATTGGATGAAGTCATTGCGTATACGGAAGACGCGTTTGGCTCTTTGCCAACCTCAACCATTTTTGGTGCCGGCGTGTCATCTGATTGTCTGTAAAGGGTCAAGTGTGCACTGCGGCGTTTAGGTCTGTTCTTCTGTGCAGCTCAGAAACGTGGCCTTTAAATGTAGAGGATGGACGAAGATTGTCGGTGTTCGATCATCGATGTCTCCATAGCATTGCGTGAGTATGATGGGAAGAGCATGTTCGCAATGCTGGGGTTAGACGTAATGTGTTTGAAATTAGAGGTCATTCTGTGGATCAAGTACTGAATCTGAGCCGGTTAAAGTGACTGAGACATGTGTTACGCATGCCAGTCCATAGACTTTTTTGGCGTACGTTGTTTTCCGAGGCAGGTAGTAGTTGCAAGATAGGTCGAGGAAAAAGGTATGAAAACCTTGACCAGTTGACTTGGCCGAGTAGGACGCGTTAGACTTCCAGGTTGGGTCCCACGTGCTCGCCTACGAGATGGTTGAGAACATTAGGTGATATGGCTAGGTGTCGCGGCCAGTGGCATAGTTAAATTTGATGTCTTTCTTTGTCTTCGTATTTTCGGCTTATTACCTTGATTTTTGGGGCTTTTTCGGTTTATGCTTCTATTCTTTTTCCCCTTTACTGGACGATGCCGGAGGATAGAAACCTAAACCAGAGTAGAGAAGTGCAAGGTTAGTGATTATGTACGCGGAATTGAGACAGTCCTGTTTCTTTTCATTCTTGGCGATCCGAAGCCACATGAAAGTTTTTTTCATCCGAGTATCTCAGTGGTAATACTCAGGTCACGTAAGGGGCTCTGAACCATTTGGCGATTAACTGGGAAACATACTTTCCCACACTCTTTAGGTTGGCCAGATAGAAATAGCCAATGTTTTCAAACGCTTTGAGAGTTCATCACTGTAATAGACGGGTCGGAGAGTTCACTTGGAAAATAACGTCAGACTGGTCTTCGTTGACCTGTGATATTCGTGGTTCCACAACGATATCAGACTTTAAGAGTAGGAGGGGCTCAGTACGACGTTGCGTAGTGTTTTGCTCCACGATTGAGATCTGATCGCTGCGCGCTGATAACGCTTTCGGCCTTATGTTGGGAGTTACTAATGTTTGCAAATAGTTATTCCCGTTTGGTGGGACTACCGTGGGCCCAACGATGAGATTCGTCGTTGAGTATTGCTTGCGCATAGTCGCACCCTTACCGAGGCAATCACCCCTTAGCGCACCCTATATATTTCAGCCGTGTTTTTTGTCCTATGTCTGCCCATTGAATGCCTTACCTCGCAGTTTTCGTGCGTCTTAGGCGTGGTTGGGAGAAGCGTCCTGGGAGCCAGTCCACAACTTTCGGTAGAAGTATGAAGATCATGGCCTCTGCATTGGCCTCAGTTCCCACATCCCGATATCCCCATTGGAACCCAAAGGATGAGGAGTATCCTCAAGAGGTGAGGTTCAGAATCGAAATCGAAGATCGATAAAACGAGAGAAGATTCTCGTAAAGTGATGGCTGGGCGTACCACCGACTAACCGATCAGGAGAGATGTTACCCGATACCCGTTTGGACTAATTAGTTTGTGGTGCGACGATTGGTGACAATGACCCCTGCATCCCATACAAATGGTCTTCTGTCGTTAAAATGAGATGTTTCGAAGCCGTGTGAATCTTCCTACTAGAGTTAGTGGGCAGCTACAGAACACTACTACATTTTCTGATCATGGTTTTCTTTATCTGTTGGTGTGGTAGGCTTTTGTGCGCATAAAGTACAGTGGAAACTAATTTCAAATAATCAACAAAACACACGAAGAAAGTGATGCAAATAAAGATAGGATCATCTCAACCCTGGGTGTAATACGCGAGAAGGTGGATCCACTGGAATCCCAGTTGGGTATTCGAATACTTGCGGCTGCCCTCAGCTCTAATGGTTGAAGTTTGTGTACCTTTTTGGACCAACGGTTTGGGTTTTCTGGGCGTATTGTGATCTGCTTCCTGGTCAATGCTCACATCAGAACTCTTCACTCCAAATGGTTGGCAACACTTGGTGATATTGGTCAACTGTCGAGTGAAGTTCTGGTATTCAGACTGTTTCATTTATCTGATACTTCCTTTCCGGCAGTGGTCAAATGGTCGTCATGGTAAAATTTCGACTCTGGCCTCACGTCCAAATTCTGCCACCGTCAATGACTTACCAATTCAGTAGCCTTTAATCGACCGCGGTCCTTTCCTTAAATATTGTATCATTTCTGTTTAATGAATAAAAAAGAAGTATAGTATTAGTATCACTCCTACCCTCCGCAATCCATTTAATTAATATCACATAATCAACCTATCATGACAGTTATCTTTGGTTTTTATCTGGTTGTTCAACAACCCTGATCCAAACGTGATAACACTGTACATTTTACTGTCTTCCAGTGAGATGTGATTGGACAATTGAAATGTGTGATACGATGCTCACTTGTTAGTGCATTAGTGCTCGATCAGTGAAACAATGTGCGATAAAAATGAGCAGCCTACTCATAACAAGCAGCAAAAGCTCGACCGTTGGGGCAGTTACTTCAGTGAGCAGTTTTGCTTGCCGCGCGTTAATGGAGTTACTCCAATGTCAACAACTACGATTCCTTGGGGCGTATCACTCGAGCTCCCGTCGGAGGTAGAATTAGAGTTGAACATTCGACTGCTAAATCGTGGGAAAACGGCAAATCTCGACTAGATTCCTCCAGTTCTTTTCATATTGGGTAGAAATGCCTTGATAAAATTACTTACTTTGTTCCGTGACATTTGAAACGAGGATCATATTCCGTTACAATGGGGCGAGTCATTGAATAAACCCATCTTCGAGAAAGGAATACTCAATGCCTGTAGCAATCATTGTGGGATCGATTTAATTCCGCTATTCACCAAGGCATCAACCTCAATTTTGCTGCATCGTCTGACACCGGCTCGCTAGACGAGCGGCCACAAACAACAGGCCGGATTCCGCTCAGGTCGAGGATGCATCGACCAGCTTTTTACTCTTCACCAATTATTTGAAAGGCGTCACACACACTGTCGACCGACAACAGTGGTTGTCTAGACTTCGATTCAGTTGACCGGACAGCGCTATTCAATGCTCTCAAGCGAAAAAGTGTGCTCCAGAAGTTCGTGAATCTACTGAGGTCACTGTACTCTCATAATTCTAGCCGCGTAAGAGTTTACGGTGAACTGTCCAGTCCATTCGAAACGACCAGTGGTGTTCGACAGGGATGTCCAGTTTCTCCATTCTTGTTTAACTTCGTCAAGGACAAGATAATGGAAAATGCCTTGGGAGATCTCCAAGATGTGGGCATCGAACTAGGAAATAGTGAGAAGCTGTGTGACCTAGATTATGCAGACGACCTTGTCTGCTTGTTCGAATCCACGGAACATGCGCAGCATGCACTGGGTAGACTCGCGAGAGCTGTGGCTCCATTTGGCATGCGCTTTGCACCTTCAAAGTGTAAAGTGATGTTGCAAGACTGGACGTCAACGATTCCGAGGTTGATGCTTGATGGGGAGGTGCTGTCAGTTGTCGACCACTTCACCTACCTCGGTAGCAGCGTAACGACGGATGGGAGCACAGTAGTAGAGATGAGCACGCGTATATTCAAGGCTCGAGCGGCGTACACTAGACTGAACTGCTTATGGCGCCGACCTGATATTTCACTGAAGTTGAGACGTCATGTGTATTCTGCCACAGTGCGTTCAGTTTTGTTGCATAGTTGCGAGACTTGGGGTCTGCGTGCAGAAGATATTCGTCGTCTCGAGGTTTTCTACCACTGATGCTTGCGTGGTATCAAGATTAGATGGAATGACCGAATAAGCTATACTGAGTATTGGGTACCACTTCAAGGGGTTTTCTATCACAGCGTGTCCAACTTAGTAGACCTTGTTTGTTGGGGCGCATTTTACGTATAGTAAACATACGTCTACCATACCGTGCTTTGTTTTCCGTTTCTTCTCGGGAGTGAATGAAGCCACTTGGAGATCAACAGATGATGTGGCAACGAGGAATGAGAAAAGGTACATAGAAATGTAGGGGCCTCACGCCTTCGTGGTTGGGGTCCAAAAGGTCCGTTAACCAGTTGGTTGGAGACACTGAATTAGATGACAGCGAACCGCGAACAGAGGCGATCGTGTTGTCACTTTGTGTCGAATCAGAATGACTGGTCGATGTGCGTTTGTACAGTTAGACTGTATATTCCGTGTGTTGGCTACTAGGGCATTCTTTCCTTTTCCCACCCGTGTAGGTTCACTCCCTGTCCATATTTTATATTCATACTTTCTAATTCAGCGTGCAACATTGTGAGAAAGGCAGTGATCGGTGGGGCTTTACCTACTGTTTAACGCTGTACGATGATGATGGTGTTGATTATAGCACTAGAAGGATCACTGCACTATTCGGGATAACCGACAACCTGACAATGAGCCATAGAGTAGAGGCATTTTTTAATACGTCTGGGGGTTTAACGTGTTAGGCGATAACGGATTGCCTTCTGTCACCGTTGGGATAGTGGTTGGCGTTATTTGATCTCCGTACCTCCGAGGTAATAGAGGATTGGGCGGTGGTAGTAGAGTGGTTAAGGTCGTTTAAGTACCACCCCAGAGATCAGAGGTTCAAATCCCGCCACCGCCGGCTACATTGGTGGTAGACATTAATCCCCACCTTCGTCCTGGTCGTTGCCACACCAGACCTATTGGGACTGTGTGAGGTTCTCCATCACTCCAAGTCCCACGGTCCGGCTGTACCGCAACGTGCAGCGGACCTTTGGGTTTATGGGGTACATTCCTCCCACTACACTGCGTATGCAAGTAGAAAAGCTCGGCTACCTTTACTTTCTTCGTTTGAGATGGAGATTTCCTCATTGTTTGGGCGAAAAGAAATATTTTTCCGGTTCAGCCAAGTCACCAACGAGCTCAACATAATTTCACACCATCGTGTCTTACCTCTTATGTACCCAACAGATGGAAACGGTGATTCGTGACCGACTAGATCGTGTCCCGTTGATAAAATGGCGACCCATATTTGTCGAATTTCACCTTCCCCGAGCCGATTCGTCCGAACTGCTTCGTTACGGTCCGATCTGGCTTCGACTCGGCCGATTATGGGGTGCATTTCGTTCTAAATCAGACCTGTTGAAGGAGTGAGTTTTTCACGATCGTTACTGTATGTGCCCATCACGGGACCGTTTTATTCTTGCTATTCTTCTGTTCAATCTGATTCCTTGCAGACTGAAAGATGTTTTGATAGATGCAACTACTCATACAATCAAGCACGTTGTATTGGCTTTGCCACGTGTGGACAAGTTTCCCGAGGCGTTAAACTCGTGTGGTGCAGTTGCACCGTTCTTGGTTTACGCTGGGCTTCGGTTAATCGCACAATCGCTCGCCGTTCTGTCAGGTGGGTTGTTTTTATATCTATCTCCAAAATGTTTAGTTTTGCTTGATGACTTATTGCAATGGTTGTTAGCAGTCAGGTGTTGAGTGTGATTATATACAAGGTTGATTCGCCGGAGGTTGCTTCGGAAAATCAATCCAGTGGTATGTGCATCGCAGTCCAGGGATATAAAACACTTGGCTTGTGCAGCTCTCATTCTAGGAATTAAAGTTGTAGATCGAGAAGTTACAGGGTTATGGAAACCGTCACTTCATCTCCGCTGTAAATCGAAATAAATTTTCAACGTTTATTTTTTCCATTCCTTATGATTTTCTTCTGTTCCTCTCGACCTTTCAGAATTGTCTAATGAAAACGTGCTAGGCGAAACACTGTCATTGTCTTTGTTCAACTGGACCGTGGAATTCAGTGTGAGTCCTGTTCGTTATTGCAGTTATTGTATCCTAGCCTATTCGGTTTCTGTTTGTCTGAGTCATATCATACACAATTTTGCGCTGTTTTTCCGTGATTCACCGCCAAAAAATCGGCTCGTTGTCCTTCCTATCGCACTGCTATTATTTCTGTTACTTCGACCTTGCTTCGAAAATTCCGGTTTTCGGGGAGTCTTCGCTTGAGAAGCTTGAAACGCTGTGTCCCCTTTATCCGGTTTTCTCGATATTGCGTTGTCAGCCACAGGACACAATCCGCAGCCTTCCACGTGTCGACCATCAGCAGTGTAATCCTTCATTTTCATCAGGATTGCCAGATTGTGAAACATTTTTTATACTTCCGTCCTCCTGTTCACTGGCATTCATCGTTCCGTCTTCAAGGGAGGGGGTGGGGGTGATCAGTGAACTAACTCTGGCATAAATATCTGTCGTCATCACTTTTGAGGCACGATATTGTTGCTTTGACCACTGTACTTAATTATCTTTTAAACAAATCTTTGTGCGTGTATTCTATTCTCGGCTGCTGGAGACCTGTCACTATTGTCCTTATACCCAAACCTTTTAATTCTAGCTTAGCTAACCGATTTCGTCTCGTTACTTGAGCTTTATCTTAAATTGACAGAGCGTGCCATTCTTAAATGCTTTAGTTCCGCCATAAGTGGTCCCGACGACAGTCTTAAATTCTCCTGTTAACCAAGCTGTCCACTGTGAGTGCTACTGTAGTCCATCAGGTGACCAAATGCTTGAATACACTAACGAAATCTGTATGATATGCTTCCCTAGGTTACTTCCGTGGTCCCTCCGTAAACTGTAGGCTTGTAGCTGTCCCAAGCCCCTACTATCACGGTTGTCGGATTATTTTATCAACGAATCTCAGGAGAGACGAATGGATTTTCAGTCGTCCAAACTTCTGGTGAATGATTCAGGAGCTCTTCGGAGGCTGTTTCTTTGCCCTAATTGTTTTCCACTCACTTGTGACCTTTCAACCAGTTCTTCAGCACGTTCACTGGGATATGCGGATGAGGTGGCTCTATGATAAGCAATTTTTTAAATCCAGGGTTTCAGTGGTTTTTCCGGTAGTCTGTCTATTAATGTATAGGAGTTGAGATCATTTCAGAGTATATCGAAAAAACGTTGCACCGTGTGATACGCTACATGTTAGTGTTTTATTATTATTAATGTTATTATTATTATTATTATTATTATTATTATTATTATTAATCTTTTCCGACAACGTTGTGTTACCGAACAATAAATGCACATTCTCTGTATGTATCTGTGATTTCTCTGTTCGATTCTTTTTGACTTTAAATTTATCCAAACGCCTTGAATGCACATTTAGCCCTCTTCGATCAGCTATGTTGCAGTATCATCTCCTTATTTCGTCGTTTGATAGCACTTCTTGCCAGTTTGTACAAAGAATTCGACGCAGACACCAGTGGTCGAACACCTCCAGCTTCCTGGTATATTCAGCTCGTAGTGGTCAGGTTTTATACCCGTATGTGAGCACGGGTCGGATAGCGGTACAGAAGACGCACATCTTCGTTCGAAGGCTAATTTTGACCCGTAACTATAGCACACGCCGGAGCCGAAGAAACGCTTTCAGTGCATTGTCAATCCTTGACAGTACTTTGCCCTTCGCCTGACCATTCGCAAGCAGAGTTGACTCCAGATATTTGAACGATAGTAAGTACTCGTTCGCCTGACCATTGATGGACAACTGCTGAGCTGACGGCCCAGGACGAGTAGGAAAAGCCTTTGTTTTTACTGAATTGACTTCGAGAAGTGATCGGGTCGGTCAAGCATTGGCTGAAGTGTGGCGGGAAAATCTGCTAACGTGATAGCGTCGTCTACAAACTCCATGTCCGGGATGTGCACCGTTGGACTCAACTGAACACCAGGGTAATCAGCCAAGGCTTAGTTCATTGTCCAGTCGACTGCATAGTGGAACAGCACCAGTGAGAAAGGGCATCCCTGTCTAACTCCGGCGTTAATTGTGAACGCCAAAGATTCTTCGCCATACACTCAAACACGTGCGTTAGTGGAGGCATAATGAGCCCTCAAAATCGAGAGTTTGACAGTAATACCGTCAGATTCTAGTATATCCCAAAGGCATTCACGATTAGACGAGTCAAAGGCAGCCCGGAAATCACTGAAGCAGGCTACTGTTGGCTGTTGGAATTTGTAGGAGTGTTACAGTGCTTCCCACTACTCGGGCTTCCTGGGTCTTGGCTGATAGTTGCAAGGTGGTCACTGAGATCCAGTCTTTCAGACGTTTTTCAGCCCCCCCCCCTCCTAGCTCCTTCCAAGCAGCCTCTTTGACCAGCGACTTGGTCACCTTCCATTGTTATTCTGCGGAGGACCCATCTGTTTGGACGCTATTTACAGTGGCCAGCCGGGCTGCGATAGGGTTCGAGAGAGCGCTGCGCTTTTCTGGTATTTCCAGGGCTGCGACATTGATTCGGCTCGTCGATGAGACTGAGTTGCGCAGACAGATGGATTTTGAAGCGCACACGTATAAGGACATGATCTATACCATTCATATTTACAGTTACTGCTCCGCGGTACGCTCGGCAGTCCTCTACCGATGAAGCCCAACGGGATCTATTTGATGCGCTGTGCGACCATCGTTTCAGTACCAGGTTAGCGAATGCCTTCTGGAGTGTTGTAAGCGCGTATTGCAGATGACTAACCTATTATCATCGGCCAGATTCACTAAGCGGTTTCCATTCTCACAACGTTGGACAGATCCGAACTGTTCGTTCATTCCAGTCACCTACGTTGGAGATTATATCGCTGCTTGAAACACGATTGATTAGATCTTGTCATTTGTCATAGTGATACAAAGCGGTGTCCCCAGCACCGTTCGGGACTATTGTGGTATTCGGTAGTCCACTGCGGCCTTTTTTTGTTGCAGGATCCCCCCCCCCTAGCCTTTGCACATCCAAGTGCGACCTGCAAGGCAGAAGGGGCGACGGCCTTATTTGGTGGCGGTCGGCATGTCCCACGTCACAGTGCAGTCAACAGACTTATGTGGCAATTTCGAAAGGGAAATGCCAGCTAAACGAAGACCGACCACATCTTCAGGCACTGCCGCTGCTCTTCCGCGGCCGCTTACTGAGTGAGTCCAAGCCCGCTTTATTCACGACTAACCACCGGTTTGGTGGCCGCGTCCATATCCGCGACTTGGGACGCGCCCGCTAACATGCAGCTCTGTTCGAGATCAATGCAACCCTGACCGGGCAGTCATACTACTCAAAAAACTGTCTGCTAAGCTTAGTGAACCACAACTGGCCGTGTGCAAAAGTTCACACAAAATCCTTTCAAGATCCACTCACTCTTTGTACGATGATCTTTCCAATCGTGTTTGCACATTCCTCTTTTCGATTCATGCTCTTTCGAGTTAACTCCACTGTCCCTTAGCTGGTTTGAGTCCCCACAAGCAGAGCGCGGGTATCTGCTGAATTTCCTAACAATTTTTTATTGTCCTAAATTCGATGAAGTTGTAGGTGCGAATTCTTGTTGTTGACCACAATGCCTGCGCAAAAGTCTGACCGAATACAATATTCTGTGGAAAGTTCCGTCCCGGCTATGGAGTTGACACCATTTCTAGCAATTCATTTTTTAAAATGAAAATCTAGTCAGTTTGAGCAGTACGTGGCCGAGTGATTTAGAATGGTATCCTTCTGCCGTGGTGGTCAGAAGTTCCGATCCCAACACCGCCGGTCGCATTGGTGGTAGATTGCTATTCCCTGTCGATCGGCTCGTTACCTTGCTTTTACGCGATTATCTTCTGCTAGAGGATGAGTCGGCTCCATGAATATCTCGTGTCATAGCTGACCGTGTGCGGTGGTTGGAAGCGAGTTCGGTGCAGATCGCGATCTAGTTTTTCTTTCATTAATGGGCACCGTAGACCGACCGTAAGTCAAGGCGGTCAACATTCTTCTCTACAGTGCAGATCCAAGTTTTAAGCTGGCCACCAGGGCGATAGCGCCATCCAAGGCAGGGTATGGGACGGAAAGTTTGTTTGTTTAGTTCCGTCTCGGGACGCCGTAAGATATGACCTAGCCACCGCAATCGGCAACCCTGAAGTTAGTTGCAGAATTCATCAATTTCGTAGCACCGTTTCCCAACTTCATCGTTGGATACTCTGTCTAGCCAATTTGTTTTCGGACTACGTCGCAGGTACCAGTGATCAAACACCTCCAACTTTCTAGTATCCTTGGCTCTCAATGGTTTCTCAGCCGTAACTGAGTACGGGGCGTATAGCGGCAAGGTAGATACGCACCTTGGCCTGAAGGCTGATTTCACTGCGAGTCCACAACGCCAGTCGTAGCTGGAGAAATGCTTTCCTGACGTTTTCTATCCGGAATTTTACTTCATCCTTCGCCCGACCGTTCGGAAGTAATGCAGAGCCTAGATATCTGAATGATAGAACGCACTCGATCATCTGGTCACTGATGAGCAACTGCGGAGCTGTTGGCCCTAGGCACATTGACATACTTTTGGTTTTCGTAGTGTTTATTTCTAGCCCGATGGACTTGGAGAAGAAACCGATTCGGCCAAGAACTGGTTGGAGCGCGACGGGAAAGTCCAGTAGCACAACAATGTCATCCGCCAACTCTAGGTCCGAGATGTGCATCTGACTCAGTTGGATACCAGAATAGTCAGTCAGTGCCTGTCTCATTGTCCAGTCGACCGTGTAGTTGAACAGCACTGGTGAAAGAGGGCAGCCCTGTCGGACGCCAGTATTAAGTGTGAACTCGGGTGACTCTTCACCATACATACGGACCCGCGCCCTAGTGGACGAATAATATCCTCTGAGAAGCCTTGCGGGCATCCCGTCAGATTCCATCATTATCCAGAGACACTCCCAGTTAACTGAATCGAAAGCGACCCGAAAGTCGATGAAACAGACTACTGTTGGCTGCTTTGAGTTGTAGCGGTGCTGCAGTGTTCGACATAGGCAGAACTTGCAGACTTCAGGTAGAACGCCATCTCTGACAGCTTTTTCGTTCTTCAGCTGATTAACGACTGAAGCGATCTCAGTTGTGCTCGATGGATTGCAATAGACATTTTTGGCTCTGAAAAAACTAGGAGTTGTAAGGCTGTTGTGTGAACTGATGGTTGGTTGGGCAACCGATCGAAGTGCTCTACCCATCGCTGTATTTTTCTTTTCTGCTCAGGTATGAGCAGACCGGCTGTGTCACGTACGAACAACTCTTGCTTGCAGCGTCTATCCGACGCGTTTTGAATGGGGCGGAACAGATTTCCAAAGTCACCGTTCCCTGCTGCAATCTTTCTTTTTTCAGCTACTTCTATCCAGTACCGCTTACGATCATCCCTAGCAGAGCGCGAGGCATCGCGTTGCAACCTGTGGTGTTCGCCTTTTCCAAATATCCGAGCTTCGAAATGTGCCCTCTGAGATCCGATCTTTTAGACGCCATTCATTTTTCCCTAATTCTTCTAAGGCAGCCTCTCTAACCGTTGATTTGATTATCTTCCACTGTTCTGTTGGAGTTGAATCCGGTGATACGTAGTTTACTGTGTAATCGGGTTACGATTGCGCGTAACAGCTCTTGGCATTCCCATGGCTGAGACGTTTATGCGGGTCAGTGGAGAAGTCTTGAGGCTCGTGGAAAGATGGATTCTAAAGCTTGTACAAACAAGAACGTGGTCTGTTTCGTCTGCGTTTCCCGTCACTGCGCCGCGGTACGCTCGGCAGTCTTCTACAGCCGAATTCCAACGAGACTTCGCTAGAATTTTTTCCATTTGATACGAAGTGCGACCGTCGTTGGAGTATCACGTCAGTAAGTGCCTTTTTGGGGTGCTGGAAACGTGCGCTGTAAACGACCATTCTTTTAGAGTCAGCCAAAATAACCAGGCGGTCACCATTCTCACAGCGTTGACCAAGGTCAAATCTTCCCAGGACGTTGCACGTTGAAAAGTCCGATGGAGCTGTATGAGCGTTCCAGTCTCCAGCGATAAACAGAATGTCACTCCTCTGGACCCGACCGATTACCTCTTGGAGGTTGCCGTAGCATTCATTTTGCCCCGCTTTCCGCCGCGTTGGTCGGAGCATAGACCGCAGTCACCGTTAGGTTCTCCGGGGAACCTTTGAAACGAGCCAAAGCATGTTTTACTGAAATCGGCTCCCAAGCGATCATTGTGCTGCTGGCTTTATTATTAATAGCTAGTGCGACGCCGTGGCCCCCGGAGTTGTCTGTCGGAGCGCTATGAGAAAGCCAGTAGATTGCTTCTTCTCCTGGAACTTTTATGCACCGAATACCGTAGTTAGGTATGCGGACTTCTGAGATACAGGCTTTGTCGATGTTGTAGTTGTGTAGTGTCCTCATTGTGAGACTTTGGCTGCCCACGTCTAATGGAGTCTGTACATTCCAACAAGCTATATAAGCCTGCTTCGTACAGCGTAGTATTCCAGCTTGTTGTCTTGACACCTCGACCGCTGGAGCACGAGTTGCGTCGCTTTCTGGGAACGCTCGATAGGGTGCAAATGATCGTGCAAATGCTTGGGTGTCAGGTGATGCTCCGTTAGTCATCATCCGACTCCAGATTGTGTAGTGATTTGTACTCCAACATGCAGCAACCGAGATAATCACTTGTGTGGGCGTCGTGTTGTTTCTCATCGTTCTACCTCATTGTTGGCCTGACAAATGAAAGTTGAACATGATATAAAAGTGGGCAACATTAATATATTTTTCGTTCGATTCCGGATAGTTATCATTCTCAGTTTTTCTTGGTTCTACGTCCAGTTTGCTTTGAAGAATATGGATGTTCATCTTCAGTTGTAACTGGTGTTTGTTTCGTCGTCCATTCGTCCATCCCCTTGAATTTTGCAGTTGTTTACACAAAACGAAGATTTTTCCACCACAATTTGGTCTTGTCTGTGTGAACCCACATTGCATGTGGGATATGCCACAGTTTTGTGGTGTGCCCGCGTCACCCCGAAACCGATCTCGGCTGAGCAGTTCAGTCACGTCATCGGGTCACTGGTTCTCTCCAGTCTGGCCTTAGATCCATGTAGGATTGGTACATCTGTGCGTTGTTTTACGCAAAATATTTCTGCGGGTGGAGTCGAATCGAGTTTCATGCTCTCGGTGGCCAGAAAATTGTTACGTGATTTGATAAAGTAAGTCTCGGTCAGTTTCGTTTGTCAATTTACTATGGGCTAGAAGTATTTCGCCTGAGAATGTCTAATGGTATATTAGTTTCTTTTTTAGGTGCTGGAAAGTAATTCACTGTCCCCAGGTGTTTGTGACCACGCCCAATCACTAAGCTAAGGTGGTTGGAACATCTGTTGTTCGCTGAGGGGGGTTATGGTTGGAACTTGAGTAAAGGTGATCACACCATGGTATAGAAGAAAGGTATGTAAAGCCTGACCTGTGTACTCAATCGTGTAGGGCGTGTTAGACTTCCTGAGTGGGACCCAAGAGACTCTCCCACTCTATGGCTATATACATCGGAGGATATGGCAAGGTGTCCCGACTAATGGCGCTCTTGTATTGAAAGACTCTCTTTATCGACTTGATATTTTTGTTTGTAGTTCTCTTCTTGTTTTTTGTGCTTCGAAATGAGGTTCCCACTGAGAGATGGTAACGAAAACCGCCGCGCCCTGCATGGTCAACGGTTGTTCGAACTGAGCTAAAATCAACTAACTTCGGGACCTTATGTGGTTCCCTGCCGGTTTCAGCCTCGTCGTCAGGTTGCTGGTTACTTCTAACAGTGTAGTGCGTCTTCGAGGCTGGCAAATATCTCTCCCAATCGCACTTGTGCACAAGCATGCGATACAAAAAATCGGTCAGCCAAACAATGATTGGTCAATAAGCCATAACGTTTTTACAATCTAATCAATTTTCACGAATGCGTGGTAAACATAATGTTATCGTAGCATGTCGAAGTAGAATATAAACAAACCCGTTGGTTTTCACTGTTTGGAACGTGCTAGCATTTTGTACTCGAGTCCACGGATGGTTACGGACACTGATTGACTGAATCAAGTATCACTGTCAATGGGGTACTTTTGATTGAACACTTCCCCGTCTTTTTACATGACTTGCATCCACATTATTCCTGGCTGTTTATTTTATAGTCACAGGAGACATCCCAAGAGCCAGCAATGAAGCGCTTTCGGTTAGCTCACACTACACGGATACCAACTTATCAGTTTTGTGGTCTCCCTAGGTTTCATTCGCTCGATTCAGTTCACTTCGCGCCTCGATTTCATAATGGTCTCACTGTAAATTGCAGTGATCCATATTGAACACGGTTCTTTGGACTAATAAACGTTGGAAGATCAAATAGACAATATGCCAACAAACGTTTTTAAGTATGCCGACAGTATCGTTTCTGAGCAGCCACGAAAGAATGCGCAGCCATATAATCCTGAGATCTACGCAGATATCACTGAACTTAAAAATGAATACATATTCTCAACGGAGAAATGAAGAACATTTTTATAGACACGAAAATGCAGTGTCTTTCGGCGTTAGAAATTCACTGTCCTGCGTGAATGGAATATAAGCAATCAGACAAAGGGTTGTGCTCTTCAGAAGAGGACTCTCAACAACAAGAAAAAATTAATGCCAGCAAACTGGCGTTGTCGGTGGACATTTTCCTCTTTTATCACACCACATTGCGCGTCGTCGATGAACTCCTGACTTCCATTCTAACATACTGAACCAAAAACAATCTGAAATGACAGCGTCTCGATACTGTCGATTGTTAGTAGTGTGAAATAAATGATTGGAACATGTAACCTACGTTCCTTATGATTTGATATTCTTCGCTCTCGACTGAGTGATGCTGTCGGGGGACGAAACTCAGAATACAGAAAAGCAATCCTAGTGGTTGAGTGAAATAAACCACACTCGTGTTATTGAAGCCTGGATGCTAAGAGACCAAAAGGAGTAATGCACTTGTAAAACTGGAAGTCAATGAGCAAAGGCAGTGCCTGTGTCAGACCACATCCTAACATTGAGTAAATACCTCACTAACTTTCATAAAATGAGATACAGTGTTGCGTAATGGTGAATATCGTCACTTTGGTGCTGAAATAGAAAATTACTCCATAATCGAGCAACAAGCGTGTGTTCATTTGCAAGACGATACCATTGAGATAACGACTATGTCGATGCCTTTATACCGATCAGCCGGGGGTACTGAATACAATTTTTAGTCCATTGTGTATATCAACTGACTGCTTACTAACAATAATTTCAGTAATTAATGGTGCTTTCCGATTTCTTTAAATATTGGAAATATGTCCGAAAAATTCGGCTGCTTGACTCTTCATTATCCAATCTGTATACGCTTAAGAGGATTCCTCCCAGCATTTGGGCACCAGCCTTTAGTCTCAGAGATTGAACGCAAATGAACGTATAGATGAACGCAGGTACAGAGATCCCGAACACGAATAAGGGAGACGTGTGTGCAAAGCAACATCGGATGAAACAAATAACACGCATGAAGAAGACAGTAAATTGAAAGCCGAACTGCAAATCCGTAATAATACAGCGAAATCGGTTTTGTTCGTTGGTATGCAAACAATACAACACGAATTTCCGATAGCTAGACATAACCACTTCCTAGGAAGGAAGCACCAGGTTCAACTCTCAAGCGGCGCGTTTGGTAGCAGACTATATAAACTATCTTTATTGATGTCATCCATTGTAATCGTCTACAAATTCAAGTAGTATGTCAGTCGAACAGCAAAGCAGCTGTCAGGATGCATCAAAGAACACCGTACACATGGGGTTGGGCACGGAGTAATGGCACGATAGCAAGTTCGATTGTTGCGTACCTAATACGTACCGGGCCTTCGATTGATATTCACTCGACCTTTTTCTGTTGATTCTCGGATCCCACAACGCATGCCTAGAGCGATTAAGCTTCGGACATCAGTGGCTTTAGTGACAGTTACCATCCGCTTCTCGAAGTCTGAGCTTGGCACGATGAAAATTGCTTCCAGCACCCCAACCTCCTTGATGGATGGCCGCCTGCGTCACACATGGGTGTAGCGATGATATTGGCTATTTAGCACCACCTGGATAATTCGGCCTTCTATACGAATGTTTCCTGAATGAAGTCAATTCTCCCACTCTCCACCATCCCTGTTTTTTCATGTGAATTTGATCGGTCATTTCTTGAACTGTTCATATCATTTTGTTCCCATTTAAGGGTGATTGTAATGACTTGGGAATAAAGTCACCGTAAACGTCCGTTCACCTACAACTCGTGTTCGGACAGGAAACACTAAACTAAACAATTTGCTCCATCGTTTAACCAGCACTGTTCCGGACATAGGTAATGAAAGTCAGTTTGACAGTAAGAAAATTGGGCGAAACGGATCAATGTCAGACGAACGGATGTGTGCGTTGAAATCAAATCTGGAACTCTGGAAGACATAGGTGGCAAACATCTTGATAATTAGTCACTTGTAGTGGAAGATTGCGTTTCGCTCTCCCCGTCGAATTCCGCAGCTCATCATTGGGAAACTCAATTTCGTCAACACAAACTAATGACTAGAAAATACTGCTTTTAGGTTGGTCAAAATACCTTTGTTTTCATCCGTTTTTCCCTTTCTTCCCGTGGCAGCCGTTCACATCGCACCTCATTGTCTAAGATAATGGCTGTTTTCTTAGCCAGTTTGTCCTCGGTTGTGGTCTGTTTGCAATCTGGTTGTGCCGGTGCATCGTCGCTGTACTGTCAGAACCAGCCGGTGACGCAAACCGGCTGCACAGAAACATCTGATCAGTCAGAGGAATCCGATCTGGAAACGTACACAGTCACAGAACAAATGGAATTGCTAAATCTACTCTTGGATATGCGGCACGTGGAAGTAACCTATGAAGGTCAGCACGAATTTTCATTTGTTCGAATCTATTTTCAAGCGATTGTTTCAGCCGTTGGGAAAGGTGTATGTTCCTTACTCCCTCTTTTGCTCACAAACCGGAGAGTTCCGCTGAGATACGCAATTCGTAAATCACCACTGCCTGCTGGTTCATGGTCATTCCTAGTTTAACAGCCATGCTCGCCAGAAGCCGTCAACGACAGTGTCGTCTCTTTGAGTTCGTGGGCTCGGTCTCGTTCTACTACACACATACCTAAGCATGGACTAAAAAATCCAGTCGATGCTCGCTGTTAAACCATGGTTATATCTTACAGTGCGTGTTACATCTTCTGAAAATCGTCTCCTGTGCACCAGTGTTCACTTTTATCCGATTCCAACAAAGACATTATTACTGAGGCGCAACGCATTTTGAACTGTCTCGCATTGTCCATCTCGTAGTTTGGAATGTAATTTTCACATTTAAAGTGTAAGTTACTAGTACAAGATTGGCCGGAGTTCACTCTCGCATCCATCCTGGGCGGTGATAGGTCAGAGGTAGCCGATAGTTTTGTCTACTAGGGAAGTTGTATACATCCTGATGGAGAGGTTATAGATGGATTCAGTAACCTGGTAGCGAGGGGTCCGATGGTGTTGTGCAATCTTCGTGACCTTTGGAGACGACGAACCTTTTCTCTCCCTATAAAAGGTAGTGTTCAACGCCACTGTACACAGTGTCCTTTGCACGGTTGGAAGACTTGGCCGATTTAGACTGACCACCGGTCTTCGGTCGCCGTTATCTGAGTAGTATTTCGCTGGTTTGGTGGCAACATCAGATCAACAACTCTACAGTTCGTATGGGTGTTTTCAGAATCGTACGTACTGCGTTCTCATTTCGTGCGGTACGATCGCTCCACCTGCTTCGTTGGTTAGGATACGTACTACGTATACCACTCGTAGTGCTTTGCTTTCAGAGCTTGGGATTGAGTAGCGAGAGAAACGTGGAGGTCGAGGTATCTTGCGCCACCGGTCGGTCGAACGTTAGCGTTGAGGCTTGCCTTCGTCGGTCCTTCATGCTTGCCTGGTTGGATCCCTTGAGATCCGCAATGAGCTTGTTTGCAAACCTTGTCGGGCGTGGCTTATAGTTGTATTCAATGGTGGTCGTTTCTGTCGAATTTGGTGTTCCAACTTCTGAGAAGCTTCTTTTTTATACTTTATTATTTTATTTTTGTTCTGCATGGCAACGCGCCTCTGTGCTATTTAGCGTGTTATTGATTGAAACATTTATTTACGTAAGTAGTATGTTATTGTGCCTGGATGACAGGACCAATTTCCCCCGGAAGCACACCACCAGTTTCTTGGTTTTTACCGTTCATAAGGTATACGTACCCGGTACTCTCCTGCGCAGCCATCCCTATACCTGAACATTCCACATTAGGTTCGTCACCTTCATCTCATTGAATTTACGTTTAGGTTTTACCTACCAAAACAGCAACTTTTGACTGCCCACGCTCTATCTGTTCCCACTGCTCCTATTCCAGCCGTGGTTGATCTGACCATGCATTTGAGTCATCATGTCAGTTGGACTATGGTCTCCGGCTTGCAGATCGTTGAATTTCTGTCGCTTATTCAAAACGAACTGCCCCACTACACACCTCCCGTTGTGCGGTAAGTATCATCGCTTTCTTAATGTTGGCTTCATTGGATCGGTTCAAGATAGCAAACATGGTCGTTTTCTGTCCATCCGGGACACATTATGCTACAATAAACGGGGGTGGGAGGGGGTAGTACTCGTTGGTTGAATTTTTGTTGGCTGTTGTGTGTTTGTGTATGCAAGACAGAGCTCGAAGGGATCAGAATGTCAATTCGTTGTTCGCCTAAATATTGTTCGAGTGTGTGTGGTTTAGCTGGGATGTTCTTTGAGTTGGCATAGTTCGTACAATTCATCATGGAAAATAAGAACCTCTTTATTATTGCGCGCATTGGTACTAAACCTAATTCCTCCAAACAATTGTTTTTCAGTAAGCCTTTCCCAAGACACTTACAGATTACATAGTAGACATTAGACAAAAGATCATGAACATAGACATGGAACCAATACCAACCATGGGCAGGGGTTTTTCAGTCAAATTATCCTTACCACGTGATTGGTTTATCTAGCTGACGCCCTCTAGGTAACTGAACGGTAGATTCATGCGGCCTTGGTCAATCTTGGGCCATGGGAGTTGGAGTGCCCGCTGGCCAAAGCAATGCCAAAGTCAACCGTCCGCTGGAGCTGCTACCGAATGATAACCATCAATCTACCTTCTAAGCGTAACTATTCGCCGGGTTATCGATTGAGTCAAATACTCGGGATCCAGAATAGCGATGGACAGAGATCCAGCGGATCCTATTTAAAGACTACTAATGCTGCCCGAGGTGCAACAACTAGACACACACAGAAACGATAGATATTCGCACCCTCAGTTGCATAGTGAGATGCTCGCAGATCGATTTCTTCGAATTCCTGATATGACGAAGCACGGAGATGCCTTGAACGCCAACTGATTCGTGGCCTGAGAAACGGCCGTGAGCAGTGGTGGATTGCGAAGTGTAGGGAGATGGCAAAAGCTGCGGCGATTGGCAACAGCACCAACCTTTTCCGTCTAGTCAGAAATACCGGTCCCCGAAATCCAGGCGTTAGTGGACTGATCAAAAAGATGAACGACTCGCTGATTCAGACTCAGGAGTTTCGTCTAGTTCGTTGGGCAAAGCATTTCGAGGAGTTTAATTGGCCTTTACCCACGACTGGCTTGCTAAGTAGCACCTTGGCTCCAACTCTTGTTGTAGATTCCGGTCCTCTGTTAGAAGCTAAGGTTCTTCGTGAGACAGGTTACCTGATACTACATAAGGCTTCTGGGCCGGATGGGTTTCCTCCGTCTGTTTTCAAAGACGGTGGCTCAATATTGTTATTGGAGTTGACCAAACTCTTGAGTTTTGATATGGGAGAAGGAACAAGTTCCAAAATTTGGTGTCAATCGGTGATCGTGTCGATTTACAGAAAAAGTGACGGATCCTCGGGTGAAAACCACGAGGTAATTAGTTTGATTAGCATCGCATCTGAACTGTTTGATGGTATTATTCTCCACCGCTTACCAACCGCTCGCGAAAGGTACTCGCGCGAGATTCAGACTGGGTTTAGACCTGGTCGAGGTTGCGTTGACCACATTTTCACTCTTCGACAAATTCTAGAACCTAGGCACACCTTCCATGGGCCAACTGTCTTCGTTTTTCTTGATTTAAAAGCGGCCTTTGATCCAGTCGAACGCTCAGTTCTCTGACGCTGCTTCTTTTTTGAGGATGTACCAGAGAAATTCGTTTCCATCCCAAAGTTCCTTTACACAAACAGCCGAAACCAAGTTCGAGCTTCCGATGATCTTTCGCCCGAGGTCACCACAAGAATTGATGTATGTCAGGGCTGCCCCTTTCGTCCTTTTCTGTTTAACTTCGTGATTGATATGATCGTATGGTCCGCGCGAGTGTCGGGTGATCATAGTGATATTGAACTTTTTTCGGGTGAGAAAGTGTTAGACCTTGAATATGCAGACGACACAGTTATTGTAAGCAAAGATCCTTGTACGTTGCAAGATTTTTTAGATAGCTTGACGGGTTGCGTGGCAATGTTCGGTGTGCGTTTTGCAGGTTCAAAGTGCAAGATGCTGTTGCATGACTGGGTTTGTCCAAAACCAAACCTTTCAGTATCTGAAAAAACCATAGATCTTGGTAGATAAGTTCTATTGTCTCAGCGAATTCGGTGCACGATGTTGTTTGAGGCGGGTACCGGCTGGAAGATGAGTAAGGGCGGCCAATACATGGCATAGAAGAAAGGTATGAAAAACCTAGCCTTTGGACTTAGCCATGTAGGACGTGTTAGACTTCCTGTGTGGGGTCCAGGAGACCTTCCCACTTGGCGGTTATTTACGTTAGAGAAAATGATTAGGCGTCGTGATCAGTGGCACTCTTGTATTCACATACTTTCTTTATCGACTTGATACCAATATTTGTAGTTCTTTTACTGCTTCTTTAATACTTGTTCTTTCTCCGATTGAGGCTTTCACTCAGAGACAGCAACCAAAGCCACCAAATCTAGTGCATGGTTAATGGTTGTCTGAACTGGTCACACTGGGCCTAGAACACCTCGATACGCGCACGTTAATCCTAATTTACATGTTTTCAGTATTTTCTATCTTTGACGTTATGGACCTTGTAGTCTCTATGCTCCTTCGATTGTTTGCGCGTTACACAATGATGCTCCCTGTTCGACGAATCAAAAACCTCAAGTCCTGTTGCTCCCAATAATTTATGTTTATCCTTTGATCTCTCCCCATGTCAGTGCGATCTACTCAAACGTTTCCACCCGGTTGTCCGACGCAGACTTAAACGCGTGGCTAGATGTACATACACAACTAGTTCAATTCATACACACACGTCCACGACAGGGGCCATCTTCAGCATTGAACACCGTGCTGTTGGACGAGTATCGTGTTCTTCAATACGGAGCATTGGGTTGTTGTCTTGCACGACATTATGCAAACCTGTTGTGTCTCAGTCCGCCAGCCAGAGAATGCACCAATTCTGTGGATCGTCGAAATTCCGGTGAAGCAGCTGGATTCACGTGCACATCCGTGTCCGATGGTTTGATCGGTGTGGTTTCTGCTCTGTGTCGACTCGGACTGACACATCAGTACACTCACGCTCTATACGGAGCGGTGTATGTGCAGGTTAGTGAATATTTTTTTGTTTGTTGTCCGTTCGTGTTGCACTGATTTGATCAGTTTGAGTAGTGGGGGATTTACACTGATTGTCAAATGGTTTATCATGCAGCATCAGTGCTGAACTCACCATTGAAAACTGTGGGAACACTGTATCGTTTTTCACCTGGCCTGTTTAAGAAACATTAGCAATCCCCAGTGTGACTCGAGCTCGAGGTGAATGAGAGTGAGTCAGACACCTAGCAACCAACCTATTGAAGTTGACTCTTAACGGTTTATTAAATATCAACACTGCATGTTATATCGCCCTTCAGTCACTGAATTTTGCTTCGGAACGACCAGTCACCCGCACAGTGATCGACTCCTACAGGTGATGTCTTCTCATGTGCTCCTTGCGCAGACGATAGGTTCTATCGGTCAGTCGGTCATTCACATCGAGCTTTGATTGCATAACTCAGGATAAATGGTGACAGTGTTGTTTATATCATAAATATGCCCGAGTACAGTGGAGGCAGGTAAAACGCAATACCACTAAACACAATTGCACTGCTGATGAACCTTAGCAAGGATGAACAGCTGTACATTGATTCCATGGTTTTATATGGTGAGCTGACCGTTGACAATGTATGACTGATCGTAGTATATATAAGTCTAACCTTATATTACCTATGTTCAAATAGGAGCCAGGCTCTGCAAGTTAGGCTCAGTAACAGAATACCTTCGTTGAAGTTAGGCCCCTACGGAAAAGCCATCCATCTTAGAAGTTGCTCGATGTGCTGGTAAAACGAGCTGTTACCTTGTAAAAGCCAGTGACGGAAGGGCGTCCTATCATGTAGTGTTGATTTTCGGTAAAAAGTTGTGAGCTACTTCGAATATCCTGATAGTCAAGTGTTCGATTCCCGATCGTTCACCCCGGGTTCGAGTCCCAGTGAGGACTCGGTGGATATGCACTGATGAAACAATTGTACAGTGCTTTCACAGTAAGTTTAGCGTCAATGCTGTCCGACGAATCGCTATATGTAGTGTTTTGAATCGGTACTCGGGACCCCGAAATCCGTTGTTATTCAGGTGGCACTGAATTGTGAGACTTGAATTCCGACACCTGCGATCAACTCCTTTGGTTGGTAGCACGTTACTATCACCCTGCAAATGATCGCGCGTGAACTATTGTGACCTTACGTGCCTCGTTGGTTCATATACCAAGTATATAGTTGTCAATTCTTCGTTGGTGCTATAGACTCTTGTTATTTTGGGCCTTCTTACACCGTACTCGTGCGAGAGCGAAACCAAATCTCTGCCTTATTGAAACTCTAACCCACATCATTAACAGACCCTCAGCTCTATAATTATTCCTTATGGTTTAAAAATTGATTTTTGTCCTATGCATTCATTTCAAAAGTGTGTTAATGGCTTCTTATTCAGATATTTGTTACAACTTCTGATCCTTTGTTTATCAGTTATTTTTCTCTCAACTTCCTTTCCCTCGGCCCGTTTATTCTTACCCGGTAGCTTGAGGACATAATGCGTGTGGTACACATGAAATCCGTCCATGTTTTGCGCCTTTGTCGCGAAAAGATTGCTCAAGTAAGTTTGGATTCTTTGGCGATACGTCGTAGTTCAGTTGCAAGATGGGGTGAAGCGAGAGAAGGCGAGAGATTAGCCGAACAATTTGACCGGCTTGACGGTTCGACTTGTCATTCTAACATGGTGAAGTTGTACTGTTCAGATGAACGTTTGTTGAGCTTGCACTGTCCATGATTTGTGCACAACGATCTCAAACTAATGGTCTCGAATCATCATCGTACTGCCTAACAAAACATCGCAAGTAGTTCGGATTTTACACTTATCTGAGTGCAGCCGTGGTGGGAACAACACAACAGAAGAAATATAAGAAAAAACCCACGTGACGACTTGAAGGGGTATATCCAAGCGCCATACTTGTTAATGTTTCCTCGACAATTTTGTTACTTTCAGTTGAGTCTTTGCCGGCAGTCTCGGAATTTTGCAATCTTTTAATGAATCAAACAGATATTAGGTGCACTCAGGTGTCATCTAAACACGCACCTGTACAACGATTGTTCTTTGGGTGGCAATATCTGATCGGAAGCAGAAGCGCAATGGTCAAAGCTAGACCACTCGCTGGCTTGAACGAGAACACGGTAATGTGTCGACGGGCAGAGCTTTTTTGTTTCATTGGACACCCAATTCGGGGAGCACTGCACCCGGCTGCTTATAAAGGTTCTACTAGGACGGAGCAGACCGACCTTGGAAATCGATGGGCAGCTAGGGTGACCAATCAATCGGAGCTGAGCAACATGTATGTTACTGATATATAATGGTGCAATGAGATAAAAATTCAGAGTAACAGATGGATAGGAAATTCGAATTACTCTAGAAGTAAGGTATTTTTGGTGAAGTAATATCATTTTCTTGATCGGCGCCTGTATATTTGGCAAACTGAACTTTCTACCTAACACTTTCAAGGATTCGTTGTCGTAAAATATTCCTTAACGCCTTTAAACAACGAATCCTAATCCGTTGGACCCTAAGTAGAAAGTGTGTGCAAGGGGGGGGGGGTGTTATAACAGAGGCCACTGTCAACGTCAGCTTGTTCGTACCTGCACGCCAAACCGTAAACTAACTTTCATGAGGCTTCTTCCAGCCATACTGTGAACGTCCAAATTATGGGCAATGGACAGAGACACAGGACGATCGAACCGTCGAAGGTGATCAGGAGTGGTTGCTTCAGTTAGAGGAAGGTTATTCACACCGAACATACCATGACGAGCCTTTTCCTTATCCACACGTTGTTGCTACCAAATGCGAAAACGATTGCCTGATGCGGTAATTCATCGTGCATCATTGTCTGAAAAACTAGCTCGTTTAGTAGTGGCGTGTTGATCGACCACTATCAGTAAAATCATTGTCTCCATGGTTTACTTTTTTCTTTTTGTTTCACCATTTAGTGAGTCTTAATCTTCACCGCTTTTTTTCCAATATGTTCTGAAAATGTTTTAGGTGATTGCAGAATACACGGATCAAGGTGTGGGACAAGTGATGGAATGTCTCGCACGTCTCTTCCGTCTGGAGAAGACAGCGATTTTCAAGGTAACCAGTTCATCGTATCCGTTTCTCGTTTTTGTCCACAGTTCCGAATCCACCAAGTTTTCGATGGAACATATATATATATATATATATATATATATATATATATATATATATATATATATATATATATATATATATATATATATATATATATATATATATATATATATATATATATATATCGTTATACCTCAGAGTAGGTTAGATCCTGCCAACAACTTTCGTCCTATTTTGCCATCGCCAAAAAGTTGCCCTATATTCCCAGTTCTTCTCAACTTTGTCATAGCGTATGCCTTGTCTGGTCTTCCAAACTTCTCCAGGGGAACAGGGTTTTCGACTTGGAATATGTCGATGGCATCCCCTTTCTCAGTGACGATGGACAGGCAGTTCAACACACTATGAACCGCTCTGTGATTGTTTTATCCAGATACGGTCGACCCTTTCAGTCTTCCTAGTGCTAATTAATTTTGCATCACTGGCTTTTCAAGGGCAACAGCTTGTTCACCGCACAGCGATTGTAGCAGCCGGGGAGCCTTGGAAATCTGACATTCTTCAACTCATTTCGTCAGTGGACATATTGATTTGGTAATAAAAAACGATTTGGAAGATTTGATAGATGGTAAATTGTTTTGAATGTTAGAAGGCGCCAGTGGTATCCATACATGGATTCAAATTCCGCCGGAATCAACGGCTCTCAGAATCTGGATCAGTTGGATATTTTAAAAAAGAATTGAACCTTTTTTCATAATCGAAAATACGTGTTTCAATCAAAGTACACTAGTCGATTCCTGGGAAAGTCATGCTGTAGACAGCCAAATTACAAGTTGATTGTGGTAGATGTCATATGAGGATGTTTTATGTTTTGGAATACGACATAATCCATTTGTGAAACGTTTGGAGCCCTTTGGCGTGGCTTCGTAGTTAGTGGAGCATACAATGCTAGAACATAAAATATTGGATCACAGTTCTGCTGGCTGACGGCCATGAACAGCAGTAGCTTTTCATGCTAAAACACCCATGGTATTCAATTGCTAAAGAGTTACGAAGTCAAACTTCTGGAAATGGATGCACCAGTTGAATAGATAAAAACCGGTAGAATTTCCAAAATAAATAATGGCGAAATTTCAATGTTGTCTGCGGGGTCAAGTTCCTTCTGGATACTATCGAGTATCAGGACCTATTCTTGGTGATGACACGTTAAGAAGCTCGGCAGTCAAGAGCTAATCAAGAGTGGATTTATTCTTTTTAGGGTATGTTGGATTCTCGTTCTGATAGAGATGGTATACCCACGTGTAAACATACTAAGATCCTCGACTGTATATCATGCTCCCCACTGCTGCTGTTGTTATTTTGTGCAAATTATTTCTTCATCCGTGATCCTGTGCACTGCACTCGTGAATCACCGTATCTGGATATGCCTCTGATCATTTCACTTCCAGGAACTGGTCGGCCCATTATTCATCGCGCTGGTACTTCGTGGAAATCAGGAAAGTCATTTGCACATACGTCACTTGGTCAACGAGGTCCCTTATTGCAGCGCAACACAGGTGAATTTTCATCCGCAATTTTTATGATTCGTGATTCACTATTGACCAAACTATCATGTTAGTCGTCCGAATAACAACGGCTTATCAAATCATGCAATGTATTATTGACACAAGGAGCCTGGATCCTATTTAGTGGAAAATCCGCGTAAATATTCTGACTCAGATTTATGAGCTTTATGAAGTGCCAGAATGTTACATGTGTTAGTTAACTTTGCCTCGAGGATGTGAAGGATAATCCCTGTCGTTCATGGTCAAGTGACCTGAACGTTCATCATCTCGGAGAAACAGGGTTCGAATCTTGCCACTTTTGATCACATTCGTCGTAGACATCCATCCGCTGTCACCCGACTCGTTACCACGACTGACCTACTTGAATGTTATGTGGTTCCTCATCACTTCAGGTCACAAGGCTGCTACGTTTGGCGCTTATTCATGATATCGTAGTGGGTCCAAGACTTAAGTTCATACCTGTTCCACATCGATTGAAAAAACTAAATTTTAGGGGATACTCTGGGATGATTTGTATGCACGTCATAAGTGTTGGGCAACCCATTTTCGGTGGTCTCTTGTGACGCACCGGATAAATTATTTTATGCAAAACTGACTTAGAATCTTTGTATCCCCTCTTAGTTTCTAACAGGCGTATATATTGGACCAAATCACAAAATCGGAAAAACCGCCAATTTCATCGTTTTTTAGTCAGTCGTGATTTCCTTTATCGAATTAATTCACCCTGTTCCTCCTGTTTTTGTGTCTGATTATTTCCGTTCTCCATCGTAGGATTATATCGGAAAAATAGTTCAATTGTGTGTGCTACCGGAAACGTTGGTACACATCTTTACTCGAATCTCAAAGGAAGAACAAGAAGCACACTTGGCTTTCCTCGAGGTCAGTTGATGCATGTCGGTTGTTCTTGTGATTTGTATACTTAATTGGTCCGCTTCTCTTACTGGCCGCTTATCGTCACACTGATGAGTTGTGACCTGCAACTAGCCATTTTCATACTCCGGACTGGCGGCGAAGACCGAAGTACCGGGACGGGCTGGGATGGGCTGAGCTTAAGATTTAGAGGTGACTACCACATAAGATCCCAGAAGGTATTGGGTGATAACGACTCAGGCGACAGTGGATTGCCGTCTACCACCAAAGTGTCATAGGGAGAGAACTGTCGGTCAAAAAGGTGCCAACTTAATAGGAAAGTTTTTCGGGGCATACCCAGCAAATTCGAGGCAGACCGTTTACTTTCTTATTTGAAATTATATACGTTTTTTATGACCTGCTTGTGCATGGTTGCAGTGTAAGGGATACACCACATAGCGTCAAAGAACCACCACGACGAGACTGCACTTCGGCGTGGTGTGATGGCTTGTGTGCCTCCATGACCCAAAGAGTTATGCAGGATGGTTTCCCTAAGCCGGAGATACAATTATGCGTGACAGGCCGATGGTTAAAGGCCAAACGAAAATCATTCTCCTGGTTCTCCATGTGGGGGTAAACTTGAGCTGGCAAATCAGTAGGTAAAATCAGTGGAAGAATAATTAATCCAAGCGAACGGGCTTTCACTCAGTCACCCCGCTGGCTTGCGGCCAGGTTCTCGTTAGAACTAAAGGCTTTGGTTGAGAACCCTAATCCTTCTTTTTTGCGGCTGCACCCGTCAAACATCTCCCATGCACTGCACGATTACAAAGAATTCCATGCTGTATCGGTCGTCGCGCAGACTAACCAGCACTGCGTTGCCCATTGCATCGAGCGGGTTGGGTAGTGATAGGTGGACTACAGCTCAGAGTTCCCTCTCTTTTATTCAATCTTTATCTTCTGCCCTCAACCACCTCTCTTTGCCCCATCTATCCACCCATAATGCTCCCACTGATAATACGGTCGATACTCGCAACGATTCACTGTCAAATAGTGTCGGGAATAATCCTCTGTCTGTTAACTCACATTTTCTCCAGCCTCGTCAGCCTCTGAATCTCGGCTCCTTCAACGTGCGTACACTCATGCAGGCCGGTCAGCAGGCGTGCCTAGCCCTCACATTAGATTCTCTGAAGATTGATGTCTGCTGCTTAAGTGAAACGCGTATCCAGGATTCGCCCAGTGTGGTTCAACTAACTGCTCGTGGTATCTCATCGAGGTATTTTCTGCGCACTTCAGGAGACGAAGCAGCTGGAGCTGCGAGTCAACGTGGTGTAGGAATAGTCTTGAATGACAAGGTTGAGTCTGCCCTTTCAGACTTGTTTAAGACCGGTTAACAGTCGTTTATGTGCTGTGAGACTCCAGGGATCAGTTGGCGTTCGAAAGGATAGTTGTGTTAAGCGCAATTTGTTTGTGATCTCGGCGTACACCCCAACAAACTGCAGCTCAGACGCGCAGAAAGATGAGTTTTATGATGAACTCGCCACCCTGGTTCGCAGCAGTAAGGGTTCTGACATTGTAGTGCTAGCTGGTGACTTCAATGCACAAGTTGGCAAACTCAGTGTGTCAGAAGCCTGTTTAGGTGGGCGTTGTGCTTTACCCGCTGAGCGTCCAGATAACGGGGATAGACCTCTCTGGTTTGTGCAGACAATCGATCGTTCTTGTCTAGCACCAATTTCCGATACAGCTCGCGTCGTACAGCGAAATGGCGCTCTAACTCTACAGGTACTTTGAGTCAAATTGATCATATCGCTGTAAGCTACCGGTGATGTAGTTCTGTTCAGAACTGTAGATCTTACTGGTCCACGTACGTAGAGTCGGACCATGCATTAGTTTTAATGCGATTATCGCTCTAGCTGCATGGTGATCGACGCAAACCACAAACCCGGTTAGCTGTACAACAGTTGTGACACCCAGATAGCCGCACCCGTTATGAACATAAATTATCACATAAGCTAGGACCTACGACAAACAGTAATTTAGATGAGCAATGGGACCATATCCAGCATACAGTGCACGTGCCATCAGGTTTCGCCTGTGGTCTCAGATCCGATATCCATCAGAGGCATTGGATTTCTCAGTTAGTCCGATGGAAGAAAAACGTCAGCTCTCGAACAGTGGGATATTAATTGTATACGAGGACACCTTTAAAAGCAAGATACGAAAAGCCTTAAGAATGATAGCGAAAATTGATGGATTTAGGTAGTCGAAGAAATGGCAATAGCAAATGCTTCAGATAACAACCAAAGACTGTTCAAACCTATTCGCGACACCGGTGGACGGCGAACCCCGATCTGTGAAACGATATGCGATAGGAATGTCGAGCCTGTTCATGGCAAAGAGCAAAGGCTGGACAGTTGGGCCGAATACTTCAAGGATCAGTTTAATTGGCCTCGCGGTAATGTAGTTACTCCTGTGTCAACAGCTGCAATTTCTTGAGAAGTATCTCTTGACACTCCATAGGAAATGGATATAAAGTCGAGTATTTGATTACTTAAGCGTGGAAAAATGGAACATGCAATGATTGTGGTAAACATCGTGGGATTATTCTAATTCCGATAGTCACCAAGGTGTTAGCCTCGATTTTGCTGCGCAGTCTGACACCAGCTCGCGAGGGTACCGCCCGCGAACAACCGGCCGGATTCCGCCTAGGTGGGTGATGCATCGACCAGGTTTTTACTGTTGGTCAATTACTTGAGGCGCGTCACGCACACCGTCGATTAACAATAATGGTTTTCCTTGACTTGAAAGGCGCCGTCTATTCAGTTGACCGGACAGTGCTATTCCATGCTCTACACTGGAAAGGTATGCCCCAGAAGTTCGTGAATCTACTGAGGTCGTTGTACTCTCTTACTTTTGACCGCGTAAGGGTTTACGGTGAATTATCCAGTCTATTTGAAACGATCAACAGCGTCTGACAAAGATGTCTCATTTCATCGTTCCTGCTCAACTTCGTCATGGACAAGATAACGGAGAATGCCTTGTAAAATCTTCATGACTTCAACGGTTCCCAGCTTGATACTCGATGGGAAGGTGCCGGCAGTTGCTAACCACTTACTTATCTCTTCAGCAGCGTGACGACGGATGGGTGCACGGTGGTAGAGGTGTGCACGCGCATATCCAAGGCTCGAGCGGCGTATGCTGGACTGAAGTACTCGTGACGCCGACCTGATATTTGTCTAAAACTGAAAGGCCGTGTGTACTGTGTTGCGGTGTGATGCGCCCAGTTCTGGTGTATGGTTTTGAGAGATGGAGTTTGCGTGTGGAAAATGTTCGTCGCTTTGATGTTTTTGACCATCGATGTTTGCGGATTATCGCTAAGATTGGATGGAATGGCCGAGTAACCAATTGTGAGGTCATTAATCGAGTATTGGGTTGCAGTTCAAATAATACTCAATCACAGTGTAACCGGAATAGTCGACCTAATTTTTTGGGGCACGTGTTGCTTATGGTAGATCTGCGTTTATCGTACCGTGTTCTGTTTCCCGTTCTCCCTCGGGAGTGGAAGAACTCACTTGGAGGTCAACAGATGACGTGGCCTCAGGAAATGAGATAATGTGCAACGAACTTAGGAGAAGTAGGTGCCTCGCGTCCTCGTGGTTGGGATCCAAAGGATCCGTCAACCAGTTGGCTGTATACACTGAAGAAAGTGACAGGGAACCGTAAACAGTGACGATCGTGTTGTCACTTTCTGTCGAATTAGAATGATTGATCAGTGTTTGTTTGCTGCGTTTGAGCGTGTATTCCGTGTGATGGCTACCTCAGTGTTCTTTCCTTTTTCCTCCTGTGTAGATCCACTCCCTGTTCACCATGTATATTCATTTTCTCTATTTGTTCATACACCATGGTAAGAAACGCACTGGTTGGTGGGGCTGGCCCTGCTGTTTAACGCTATATGATGATGAATCAAAGAATCCACGGCTTACTGATTCACTGTCACGGACGACGTCTGAACCGTTGGGCGGAGCATTCTAGGAATGTTCAATTGGCCCAGTTTATCAGTGAACCTTCGGAATATATCTGCAAAAGATACAATGCAATTAAATGTCACTCCTCCGGCTGTAAAAGAGGTTATCCAGGAAATAGGTTACTTTGCAAAGTTCAAATCCGCTGAACTGGATGTGTTTTCTCCATCCTTCTTCATGGATTGAGATGAACCTCTAGTTTCGGAGTTAACAAACTCCTCCAAGTTATCTGTGATAGTGAACAGATTCCCAAGGAATCGTATGAATCAGTGATTGTACAGATTTACACGTAAAGTGACAGATCCTCTTGCGAAAACTACGGAAGATTTAGTTTGGTAAATATCGCATCCAAACCGCTCACCGGGCTTATTCTCTGCCGATTATCCACTGCCCGCGAACTGTGTACGTGTGGGAATCTAGCCGGTTTCACATCCGGTCATGGTTGTATCGACCAAATGTTTACTGTTCGGCAACCGTTAGAGCACAGACACATCTTCCTTAGGCCCACAATCTGTCTTTCTTGATGTGAAAGCGGCGTTCGATTCATTTGACCTCACTGTTTTGTGGCACTGTCTCTCATTTAAGGGTGTGCCAGAAAATTTATTTCTCTTTTCCAGTGCTTGTGTCTAAACAGCCGAAGCCGAATTTACGCTTACGGTGATCTTTCATCCGAGTTCACTACGAGAATTGGTGTTCGTCAGGATTGCCCTGTTTCACCCTTCCTCTTCAATTTTGTGATTGAATTGATTCTTAAGATAGCCCTATCGTCGTGTGAGAATAGCGGCATCGATCTGTGGTCACACAGTAAACTGTCTGACTTGGAAAAGGCGGACGATATTTTTCTTCCGATTGAAGATCCAGGTGAGTTGCAAGCTCTCTTAGAAGGCCCTAACAATGGTGTAGTAATGTTTGGGATGCGTTTTGCACCTTCAAAGTGTAAAATGCTGCTGCAGAACTGGATTGGCTCAACATCAGATCTTGTTTTCGCAAGATAAGCTCTATCTGATGTCAATAAGTCTTGTGACGTGGGGGGTTGCAGATATCGGATGATCTGTCATCGCATATGAGGAAGGCACTTTTGGCTTTCGGAAACCCCAACCATTTTTGGTGCCGGCGTGTCATCTGATTGTCTGTGTAGGGTCAAGTGTACACTGCGGCGGTTAGTTCTGTTCTTACTGTTCAACTCAGAAATATGGTGGATTAGGATAAAACATAGACGAAGACTGTCGATGTTCGACCATGGATTCCTGGGCCATGTGTTACACATGGCGATCGGTAGAGTTCCTGGGCGTGCGCTGTTTTCCGAGGTTGGTAGTGGTTGGAAAATAGGTCGCGGTGGTCAGTCCATGACATGATAGAAAGGTATGAGGACCTTGACCAGTTGACTTGTCCAAGTAGGACTTGTGAGACTTCCAGGTTGGGGTCCACGAGACGCACCTATCAAATGGTTGGAGACATTAAGTAATATGGTTAGGTGTCGCGGATAGTGGCGTGGTTGCATTCGCACTTTTTCTTTGGCTTCTTGATTCTTGCTTATTACTTTGATTTTTGGAACCACCCAGCTTTACGTTTCCCATGCCGGAAGGTAGTAATCGAAATCAGAGCACAGAAGTGCAAGGTTAGTGGTTGTATTAGCTGAGCTGAACACGGATGGCATAGTTCTTTTGAGTGAAAACCCGGGCGAGTGTGAAGCTCTTCCGATCAGTATCAATACGTGCATAGCCATGATTTGGATGCGTTTTTATCTGCTAAATGTAGAAGTGTGTCGGTTCAGTATGAAATGCTGCTTTAGGTAATTTAGTTCTGCCGTCTTTCTGATTTCTGCATATTACTTTTTTCGGTTATTTCTCACATTATACCTCTATCCATTGTGTCTTCGAGTCAATGGTACTAGTAACTAAAACCAAAGTACAGAAGTGCGAGTTTGTCGGTTGAATGAACCGAACGGAGGTTTTTTGGTCTAGACAGTAGCATTTCGCCCGGAGGTAGAACCATTGCCGACCTCAGTGCTATGTTGCATCAACTCGACATTCGTTTGTTCATATAGTACCGCATGCACTGCCGCAGCCATTCGTAAGCCAATGATCTTATGATGATTTTCCTGCCCATTCATTCATGTGGTCTGTTTGTGGAAGTTATTGGTTGGCCGCAGTTTACACTCCTTTACTTTCAATAGAAATCCCAGTCTACAACCGACAAATCGATGGTTGCACAAAAACCCAGACGAGGCGACGTAGGCACATTGTTACTCTCACCTACTCCTGTGCAAAATCGCACATTCTCAGTACTTATTCAACTACTGAGTAATGTCACCTTAGTCAGATTGCGAAATCGATCCCCGTTGGATGTATCTGAACTTCCTGAACACATTGTACGCTGCAGCAGTTTTTGGCAGCGTTCCTTGTCTGTGCTCAGTGGACAACATTGATTATATATATATATATATATATATATATATATATATATATATATAGTACAATCGAGGAAGAAGGGGTACATGGTATGGAATTACATGATTTGTTTGTGGGCGCAATACTGCCTGGTTGCCCAGACCAGGGTAGATGGCTATCTTAGGAGTCCACAAACGGAGTCTTTAGCTATCCAAAGATTGACCCGCAAGGCAGAGGGACGAAACGGTGAGTCCGTAACCCACTGGGTGTCGGTGACTGATTCCTCGGTTCATTCGCCATTCGGATGAGGCCAAACATCCTGGATGCCCAGTGCACCTCTCCGCCACAGATGCCAGTGCGCATACCGTTGTACACCTCATACGCCATCCCTGGTTGGTTTACAATCAGGGTTTACCCATCTCCGTTAGACTGACCATTAGTCATTCAACCCGATAGAGAGCGCCGGGCATTCACTTTCGTCCTCTCACTTTAGTGGGAATACCTCCACCACGAGAAGGCAGTGAGTAGGACTTCCTCAGCAGAGGCTGTGTTAGACACGCGGTCATTTGGGAACATTTCGGGAGGCATTCAGGACCGGTAGCTAACTCGTAGCGTGAGACACCCACCCTCGACGATACTGAGGCATTTGGAGGCTAACATTGACGTCAGGCTTATTGTATTAGTTACTTGTGATGCATCAATAAACTGAGCAGGGAAGATCACCAGACTGCGATTGTTCAGATATGCGTTGTGCAACTCATCTGGGGTAGACCTCTTAGACGTTCCACGTTCGTTGAAGACGAAAGAAAGATTTGCAGGCTTTGATTAGTAAACTTGGCCATGTGGGACACGTCAGTCCTCCTGCATGGGATCCAAGCTATTCATTTACTCACTGAAAGATTTGATAGTGTGTCTCGGTCAGTGGCTTTCTTGTACCCACACTCTATCTTCATTTTCTTGCTACCGTTACTTGTCCTTCTCTCCCATAATATTTTCATTGTCGTAGTCTTTTGGTCTCGTAGTTATGTTGTTTCTGATATGCAGTAGCCAGCAGCTCCGCACTCCCAGTATGTGGTCAATGGTTGTTTAAACTGAATTAAAATAACTGCAAACCGGACCTGAAATGTCATCCTACTTGAAAATAACTCCTACTGTGTTCAACTGTTATCTTTTTTGTGCTTTTGTTTCCTCCAGTCGTGACCTTTGTTACTTATCGTCCCGTATATCTGTTCCGTCATCTGTTGGTCATATGCTATTTATTCCTTTGACTATATTTATTCCATCCTATTTTTCCCGTAGTCTCATTTAAGCATGTCTATCGAACGCATTGCTCGACTGAATGATGTGGCTCGTCTGATGCACCAATTTGTCCTACGACTCTATCCGTTTCGGGTGGGTGCATCGCACGGATTGCGTTGGATCGCATCCCGTGTTCTGACTCGAAGCGAATCACCTCCAGGAATCACGTATTCTTTCGGTACAGCCAAAGGCCCTGCCGCGGTACGTCCCCAGTCCGTTTTTTTCTCTTACTCTCATCCGAGAAACTGAACACCCACTCCACATAATCTGTCGTTTGATTTTCTCATGCTTATCACTCGTTGAACTGGCCTTCCTTACCCATCCTTCAAACATTACTTGTCGCTGCAAACATCACGTATGGAGATATTCGGAACATGTGCTCTGGTCCGGTGTCTCGTCTGAGCATTTTCTAAAATTGCATCAACCCTTTGGGATGATTGGATGCCACCTCATGTAAAGAATTGACCAGTGGTGTTAGTCGATTGTTTTTGGTCCCCATCACCATTAAGGCACACGACGTTTGAGCCCTGCAAGCGCCTGTCACATTGTTGATGAGAGACAGCAATCCACCTTCAACGGGGTTGTTTTTTTAACTTAGCCTATCAAATTATTGTGTTGTTCACTATCACCCCAAGTATCATGATCAGGTTGTCTGGTAACTCTGAGAATGCAGCTTGAATTTTCATGTACTGGATTATGCATAAATAGGCTATAATGATACCTATCAATTAGATGGTCTGAGTCGCCTTAGCTTCTAATCGAAATGAGCATGCTGATTGCAGTTGAAGTGTCCCTTCAACCTAGTGTCCCGTGATAATTCTTGGCAATTAGGTATTAAGTGCCGTCCCCGATGTCACTCACCTTTTTGTTCAAGGTGTCACCTCTTCTCGTGTACAACCAAGTTCTACCTGTCGGTCAACAGGGAGTTCATGTATTAGTGGTCGGTTACTGATCGAGCGGTTAGTACGTCTTCTGGATGTTGGTCTGCCAATCGAGAATGCCTGACACGTTCTAATGAGTCTTGTCAACTCAGGATAGCTGGGAAAGAGACAAAAAGCGATGACTTTATTTCGCGGTGGGTCACGTTCGTCCACGTCATGTTGCTATCTATAGGCTTCCGTGGGTTCTGTGTAGGGAGTTCGTTGCCAGGTGAGAACCCGTCACACTTTCAACAACGTCACTGATCGTCCGTTACCGCTTATTCAATGAGCTGCTACTCATTTATCACGACTCACCATTGGCGTGGCCGTCCTGCTGTCCATCCCCGACTGCATTCGGTAATGCTTCCCCTCCCCACTGGGTCAGCCCAATGTAGTAACTCGGATACTCATACATTCTTCAACTGTCTTTTGGGATTTAAAACAACCAATATGATATGAGAATTTTTAACAACGCTTAATGTTTCTACACAGTCGATTCCATAAAATGTTAAACTGCACGAGACCAAAAAGATGAGATCGTTTCTACAGTAAAATCGTTAACTCCGCGCACGGAATTACTTTGACTGCCCTTCCGTTGTTGTCCGGTCCATTAAGTTACGCTTACGGTCCTGGATTCAACGCGATGAAAACCGAGACTATCTGGGTATACGGTTCTACTAAACAATAAGCAAACATTAAAGAGCTAAGTGATACAAACCTCGAATCGCGAGATATCTCGGTTACGGCAGTCGTTCAAGGCATTTACCTAGTGAAGGTGCGTTTTTCGGCGGAAGAATGATAAGTGTAATTCTCCAATGTACCGACGTTGGGGTGGGGGCGGGATAAGACAACTCACAGCTGTGTCAAGGAGCGTACGAGACAGTGCTCGGCTGTCGAAAATGCCGATGAACCCGGTCACCGCCAATGAACCAAAATGTGTGTTCAAGTTTAGCATATGATGCGTGTGAAGAGCGTAGATGTGAAAGAAACACGTTACTCAATCAAATGAGGGAAGTTGGGTGCACACAAATGAACCGGGTAGCGGATCCATGGTCCATCCTGCGAGTTATTGATGTGTTATGTCAACGAGTGTCGGACAAGTCAGCCAACTGATGATGGCATTCCGATTCAGACCGGAAGTACAGTGCCAAAAAGGTCAAGTAAAAAACCGCAAAAGAGATCGCTAACGCACCGGAACAGGTGATCCACACGCACCTTAGACAACTGAAAAGAAATTGGGTACATTCCTAATTACTCTGGTTATATGACCAAACATAATTAACAATCGTGTTTTTTTCGTGACTAACTGCCCCTCGGACTCCACCTTTCACGCACAAACATTTATTATCGACTTCGTACTCGTGTGATTACGTAATATCCTCAATTAAACTTGAGCTAATATTTCATCATTTTCGATAATGATCACAGCCCTGTTCTGTCCCGTTTTCAGGCCGACTTCTTAGGTCATTATGTATGCGGTATTTTGGCATTTTTCGACAACACCTTGTTGGACGATGACACAATGCTCGAGCATCGTTGGATCGCTTTGCGCAGTCTGGTTGTATTCATCCAACTCCTCGGATCCGGTCACGTGACCCGAATGCGTGCCAAATTTATGGCCACTTTGAAGTGAGTCCAGTGTTGTTTTTGTTTGTTCGTTCTACTGGTGTGATGTTGGTCGTCGTTTGTTGGCTGCAGTTAGCCACCATCTGACCGAAATAATCACTCTTTTTATCACTTCCAATAGCTCAGACATGTTTTGTATATGCCTGCCGATCGTCTTGCTTTCCGTTCTCTATTTACACTTGCTGAACAGTGCTGAATAAAACGCGGTGGGCAGATTATGACTTGGCATGAAGAAACTATATATAGTCAGGTAGATTTGTCTTGCTTGACTACTTGTACCGTAGCAATATTGCGTTACAGTTCGGCTTGACTCTGTTGAACAAACCGATTCCTACGCGCGCTGTCTCATTCAGTCCGGTTTTTCCTGCTCTGAGATTTTTTGATGCTCGCCTAGCTGTCGGTCCTTCCACTTTCTATTTTTCATGTGAATATTTTGTCATCAGGAACCACGAATTCGCGACTAACACCAATACTCAATTGTAATTGTTCACTTAATCGTAACCATGTGCTGACCTTATGCTGTGTGTTTCTGCTGATCGACAGTAATTGCGATTTCGAACATTGCCCTTTTGTTGTCCATATAGACTTTGAGACCTCGAGATTATCCCTTCTTCCTCCAACTTAAGGTATTTCATTTCAATCGTCTTCAAACTGCACTTCCATTTAATAGAATCTGTTTACGATACAAAACCGTGCCGTTTGTCAAAGTGGTCATCAAAGCTTGGAGCAGCTTCATTCGCATGTGAGTTTGCATCATCGGTTAATGTGGAATCATGTTATAGACCGGTGGTCGTCGTGGTTTAGAGCGTTTGATTACCACCTCGTAGGTCGAAGTTTCGAATCCCCACAATCACCGGTTACTTTAGTGGTAGACAGTAATCCTCTGTTGCCTGGCTGGTTCCCACACCTAACCTATTGGAACCATATGTGGTTCTCCTTCATTCCAAGTCTCATGATCTGGTGGCCGATTATCCCTAATAGCGGAATGGGCTTTTGTTACTATGGTTATATACTCCTTCCATTGCACTCGTTCGTGTACACACGTACACACACACACACACGTAATCAGGCCCCGTCGCGGCTTTGGACTGCCTTGGTTTTTCCTACGCTGCCACTGTAAAAACAATCATCACAGAGATCGATCGCTGCTTTTGGTCACCCGTTGTTATCGTTCAAAGCCAGGGACCTAAGAGCGGCTACATATCTGCAGTGTCGATGCAAGGCCAGTCGTTGAAGGTCAGTCCGTCCGGATGACTTAGTGATGGTAAAGTGTGACTCGTAATCATACGCACTCTTGGTTCGAGTCGCGGTTGCCACTCAGAGGGCAACCCGTGTCTGATGCTGCCGCGCAAGTCCAATGAAACAGAGAGTTGAACAGTTGTCCCGTTGTTTTCAATGAGGACTAGTTTAGTATTGACACAATCATGAGCAGTCATTCCCTTAATACGGTTCATCGAAGCGTGCAATAATAGTACTGTCTTTCTTACGTGGGCATTGAGTTTCCCTTTATAAATGAGCGCAGTTCATTTACTCAAATAATCTGCTCACATGATCCTGTTTATTCCATTCACAGGCTCGAACCGGATGCGTTGTGCGAGCTGCTCCCAGATCTGGGTGCCACATTGGTCTCTTTGTTGCCGTTTGGTTCGGATCAGGTGACAGATATGTTTCATTATTTATTTTTGGAGAAAAAGTAAGCGCCTTATTTGTCTGTCTTCACGTTTTTGTTTTGTGTATTTCTTAGAATTTCTTGATCATTTCTTACCTCTTAAGTTCCATTAAAATGAAAATGAAACTGCATGTGAATGTGGTGTGATGAATTGTATGCTTGAGTGACCCGGAAAATTTCCTAATTCGCACTTTTCCCCGGTGGGAAAGCGTCAGACCTTGAATACACGGACAACATAACTCTTCTAGGTGAAAATTTAGGTAAGTTACAATCTTTTCTGAACAGTTTGAATTGCTGCGTAGAAATGTTTGGTATTCATTTTGCACCTTCAAAGTGCAAGATAGTATTGCAGTACTGGGTTGGCCCAAAAGCAAACCCTCTGTTGTGTGGAGTGATTATAGACCAAGCTGACAAATTCTGTTATCTAGGCTTTTCACTCGGAGGTCGGATATCGGATGAGGTCTCTTCGCACATACATAAGGCTCTTTTGGTTTTGGCCAGTATGAGTCATCTGTGGCGTCGAAATTCATCAAGAGTCGTATGCACGCTACTACAGACATACTAGTTCTTCTGTATGGTTCGGAATTATGCGGAGATATACGGATGGAGGGTGTGTGAAGACTGTCGGTATTGAAATACCGATGTCTTCGTAACATTGCTCGAACATGGTAGGAACACCGTATCAGCGGTGGTGATGTTAGGCTTACAGTAGTGAACAAACGAACCAGATCATGAGATGAAACACATCAGCTCATCAGGCTAAAGTGGTTGAGACGTGCTGCGCGTGTCCCCGGAAAGGATCCCTGGCTGAGGCAGATAGTGATCGGAAGATGCACGCGGGTGACTAGTCTAATAAATGATTGAACCTCAGTAGTAAATCTGGCCATGTGGGACCTGTTAGGCTTCCTGGGTGGGATCCAAGAAATTCACTCTGTGGTTAGATACTTTGGGGGTATGGCTCAGTGTCGTAATCAGTGGTGCTCTTTTATTCACACACGTTCTTTATTGACTCGATGTTATTTTTTTCTGTTCTCTTACTTTTTTCATACTGTTGGTTTTTTAATCCCCGACTGAGGTTCCTGCTGAGAGAACAACCGGAACCTCCGCACTCAATATCTCGATAGTGATTGTTCAAATGGAACTGAACTGAGATGTAAGCATTCCGTTAACAATGGCGAACGTAAACTATGCCAATTTATCTGTGGTAGAGTCGAAAAAATGACAGTAGGGTAGGCTTGATTGATTGCTCCCACAGTGCGTTCGGTAAGCGAGAGTGGAGTGTGTTTGGTTAGTTAGACGGATAACCAGTGGCAACTGTCTCGACTAACCTCTTCGTGTTCCTGCTTTAGGTGTCTACCCCATTACTCCATACCCCAAACTTGAAGGCTCTGGCCTGGGTTCGCAACTCTTCTGATCTTTGATCTTCAAGCATTCAGTCCGACGACTTTTCCCATTTTGTGGTATGACAAATGCTTTCCCCGTAATTTTTTTATCTCACTATCTCCTCGAACTACTTCCCGGGGCTGCAACGGAAATGTATAAAAGCAAGATTAAACATGTCTTAAACTAATAGAGAAACGTGGATGGCTATCGACGAATTACTAATACCAACCTTTCACTGATACAGTTTAATTACGTCTTTTCAACCAACAATTTCTCTCGACAGTGGTCTGCTTTTTTATTGCACATAAAGTGGGGACGCTGTCAAAGTGATTTGAGGGGGGAACATTCACGTTAAAACCAGTTTATTGATCCTGCTTTTGAAGAGAGAAAACTTGTAACTGGGTAGGAAGACAGAAGGATGAAGAGTGATGCATAACTTAACGGACCGGGGAAAGAAAGAGGATTGAAAAATAGAAGTGCGACATCTAGTGACAGAAACTTGATAGGGATGATTAGTTGCCTGGATACGTGATGGTCGAGAAAACGTTGTGGGAAGAGGAACTGTCGAAGCAAGCCCAGAAGAACAAAATCCAAAAATAGTACTGGTAGGAGAGAAACGACGAAGCAACAGTCGAACGATGGGCTATTGACTGCAGATTGGAGGTTAAAGAACGGTCGTCGATCACCCGATCAAGAAGAGAAAGAGCGGTAGACGAAGCTCCACCCCACACGTGACTGCAGTATTCAAGTGCTGGGCGGGTTTGAGCTTTGTACAGCAGGAGAAGATGAGCTGGTGTGAAGAAGCGTCTGGCGCGAAACAGAAAGCCAACTTTACGCGCAGCATGAGAGACGAACTGAGATACGAGACCGGGCCAACATAGAGAGGAAGTTCTATATAAGCCAAGAAGAGAAATCGAATCTGTGGCAGGCGGCACAGTTGAGTCAAAGGATAAATGAGGGGAGAATGAATGATGTTTCAATGAAATTTAGAGAAGTGAATTATTCGAAGCACTGAGGGCAACATGATTGTGGGATCCCCAGGAGGAGATGTGTTCAAGATCGGACTCTTAAGATATACTGATTACACTGCGGTCACGGTCGATGTTGGTATTGCATTGAAGACTTTATCAAGTTAACAGAACTCACATTTCAGCCAGAAGGAGGAAAACTGATCAATGACACTTTAAAATACGCATTAAAAGTAAGTTCTTTAGAAATAAAACTTCGAATTTCTCGTGTGGTTCACAAACAAGAGGAATTACAAATGGGAGGAAAATTCGAAGGGCAAAAATTGCAGAAGACTGCTTTGGCAAGGGACCAAAATGTTCGGCTACCAGTGGTAGATGAGAGTAAGCGTTCGGCTTCCCATCGGACGAAGCGTTCTTTGGCTCTCTGTATGGTTAACGATCATCTGTTCCTGGCTTGCACGAAGCGGCGGTGGGAGTCGGGAGTGGGCGAGCGGCACCAGCGGCGAAATGTTGCACGCTTTAAACGTACAACACGATCACATGCGTGGTTGAACCACTCGGGGGATTCCGGTTTGCCGGGTTTGGAAAAGTGAGGAATAAAAAGTTGTATACCTTGAAGAACAATGTCAGTGAAATTAGAAACGGAAACGTCTGAAGTAAAGCAGCAGTCATTCAAAGGATAGGAGGCTAGGAAATCACGAAAACCATCTCAGTTGGCTAAACTGTAACGCCAAAATGTGTGTCTCGAGGTAGGTGGAGGATCGGGGCGTGTGAAACTGACGGAACAGGAAAAGAAGGAGAGGAAGAGCACATGCCTGAGAAAATAGAAGGAACAGAAGTAAGAATAAAATCAAGGGTATGGGCACGATCGCCAGCCCGATCAGGAATACGTGTGGGGAGGTCAACAAGTTGACACAGGTTGTTGGCCACGGTGAAATATTCGGCTTCGCGGCCCAAAGCCGAAGTGTTCGATGAGTGAATCAGCCAATCTCGATTGTGAACAATAAAATCTCCTAGGATGGTGATGTGGCTGCTGGGATCCGTAACAAACAGGTGCTCAATGTACGGAGATAAGAAATCAAAGATCGATGGGTCGCTACCGTTGGGTGGACGGTAAACAACACAAAAGTAGTGACTACAATAAGGAAGTTGGATCTTCAGCCACATCAACTGAAATTCACGACTGTGAAAGTCAAGATTCTAAATTCTGGATGTGGCGACTGACTGGTGGACAAAGGCACAAACACCACCTTTGGATGGAAAAGAGAAGTGAAAGGTATAGTTGGGAAATTGGAGGTGGGTGGTGTCTGATGAGGGGGAGATTTGGGCTTCGGTCAAAAATAGGGCAAGAGAGGAGAGGTGGATTGGAGAATATGGTGCACAGAATCTATGTTATGGTTCATCCCGCGAATGTTAGTGAGGATGATAAGTTCGTGCTTGTTTCTCGAATGAGCAGAGCGAGCAAAACAACGAGTGCGTGTATCATTGTGTATTTTCATGATTTGTAAAGTGAAGGAAACCGGCAACCATGGTCCTGAGACTTGAAGTGGTAACCACATAAGGCCTCAATAGATCAGGCGTGGTAGTGAGCCGGGCGACAGCAGAGCCATCTACCACCACTAGAGTTGGTACATTTCATTATTATCGAGTCGAATGTGAAATGAACATCGCCATCAGGATAAAGTAAACAGGAAAGCAGATACAGGTGAAAATCCTTTAGTTGAAGAATGGGTTTGAATGTGAGTGCTCCGCTGACCATGGCATTCAACCATAACACCTTAAGTCTCTATGTATCCGGTATTCGGATCTCATGTACCCCAAGCCGGAAGCCTAACACGTTCTACTCGACCAAGCCCAGTGATCTAGGTTTTCGCACATTTTTGCTGGCATGGACTGGCTACTTCGACTGCTGTTACTGATGAAGTTTTTGGAACTCCGGCAAAAGCTTTCGTCACAGGAAGTTTTTCTTCCTGAATGAGGATTGAGTTGACATGTGCGCTTCAAAGTTTTCTCGGATCCGCCACGTGCTGATGTTAAAAACGATGATTTTTAATTGGATAGAAGTACTGTGTGCTGAAGTTTCCCTTGTTTTACCACATCGATGGCGTTTCCGGATTACTCAGCAAGAGACTTTTGTTTGGCGCACTATAAATCGAGCTATCTGATTGGTGAAAAAGGCTTTATTAGCCACCGAAGAGTTGGCAGTGATTGAGATTTTCTTGTTGCACGCGGTAACAATACACTGATTGCTTTTCCTGAAGAACTGACTTTTAACGCACCAGGGGTCAATGAGATGTCACGTGTATGTCGAAATTCAGCGAAATAAGTCATAACAAACAATAAACATAAGTAACGGAAGTGGAACATCCGTTCATCGTCTTTAACCGGCATTTTTAGACGGGCAGCACAGTCATTTGAAGTAGTCAAATCTGCTATGTCCGACCACTCAGATGAGAAAAGAGACCTTGTGGTCACAAGGTTCTCCAGTAGTTATCGGAACGAATCTCAGATCCCGTTCAGGGTTTCTGTGCGCCACACAGAATCATGTTCGATGGCCGAGGTTTTCATACTCCCAGTTTCACTGAGAACTTCCATGAGAGCAAGAACCGGGATCATCACGAAATTGGTTCTATTCAACTGTTGATCGTTATGGACTTGTCGTTTGTTCTGATTCAATCGTCACATGACTGTTTACACAAGTGAGGAAATAACGCGGAAGTTCGGTTGGCTGGAATTGCCTCTTGCTGACTGACGTTTGAATCTTTCTGCTGCCGGGCATATCTGGGGATGTACAACATCGTTTTCAGGTCTCGTTTTCTTGAAGCCTTATCTTATTCTCTATCTCGGTGTCAGTTTTACAGTGTCCGCTTCTTTCGTGTTATGGGCTCTTGTTACTGTAGCTGCGAATCTGTCCCTCTGTACCCATACCTAAAGATGAGAATTAAAAAATCTCTACTTTTCTTCATCCACACAGTCCAATATTTTCGCACGCGTGTTGTGCATACACATGCGTATCACTTGACAGACGTCGTCTGATTCATCCGTCCTTCCCCGTCCACCCTTTTTTAACCATTGTTATCTGTAGGGATCAGTTGAATGAACGTCTTGGTGCCCTGTTCTTTCTCCCTCGCATTCCACAACTACTCACATGTCAGCAAATTTTGGACGATATTTGTACGTGGTAAGTTTGTCTCGCGTGCACATCGAACGTACTTACCTATCGTAACCAGTATAAATATTTATTCGTCGATAATCCGGTACAATGTACAGAGGCGCAGTGTCATGCAAAAACATTAGTAATCATATATGTAGAGATTTCGTGTAAGCATGTGGGCTAGATACTACCGGGTTGCCCAGACCGAAGTGGACGGTTGACTTAGGGGCCACACCTCAAGCCTTCAACCAAAACGCCTCACCTACAAGGCAGTAGGACGATATGGGGGTATCGTAGCCCTCTGGCGGCCGGTGACTGATTGTTCAGCTTATACGCTCTTCGGATGAGGCCAAACATCCTGGATGCCCAATATACCCTCTGCCACAGATGCAGGTGAGCGTACCGTTGTACACCTCATACGCCACCCACGGTTGGTTTGGAATCAGGGTTCAGCCATCTATCCTAGACTGACTATTAGTCATTCAACCCGATGGAGAGCGCCGGTCATTCATCTTCGTCCTGTCACTTTAGGGAAACACCTCCACCACAAGAAGGCAGTGAGTAGGGCTTCCTCATCAGAGGCTGTAGAAAACGCACGGTCATCTGAGAGCATTTCGAGAGGTGTTCAGGACGAGTAGCCATTTCGAAGCCTGAGACACCCACCCTCGACCATACTGAGGCATTTGGAGCAAAAACAATAGCTGTCAGTTTTGAGACTTGATCAAAAAGTGGCAGAAAAATGGACAAATTAAAATCAGGTTGGTGCGAAGTTCCTATGCGACGTTCATTTTGCTAGCAAGAATATGTGCTAAATAGGGCACTGTAGAGTTGCCATAAGTATTTTTACTGGTTGGGATGAGTCTCTACCCAGAACGTGCAGAAGGATGTGGCTGGTTCACCTACATATCATGGCGAAGAGGATGAGCAGAGTCCGCGAGTATCTTCAGAGCGGATTTTTCGCAGGTAAAGATATGTAGGTCACGCATTTTGTTGCGGAAAGTCCATGGGAATCAAAGAAACAGCTTTTAGTAGACAGACCGCGGTGTAATGAATGGAAATCCAGCTTAAGCCGATCAGAAAAGATTACAGGAGAGCAGTAACGATGGGTGGACAAAGTAAAAGTTTACGGCTTGTTTGTCACTAAACCGTCTTAGTCTGCAGATTTGAACAGAGACGTCGCAAATTACTCGCGCTGTTCGGAATATAGAATGACCACTGTAAACCGGTGCTTAGAGCAGGAACTAAGAACTTGAACGAGTTAGCTCTGGAAACGGTTCGTTGGGATCAGGAGATCGAGAAGGGGTGGACATGCATTGGGAACAGTTGGAAGTGTTGAGATGTTGGTCAGAAAGGGACTAAAAGATGTGAAGATTATATAAGTTTTCAGAAAAAGAGGTGTGATCGGGTTGATTGGGGGTGGACTGACCAAGCACCACATCGTCGGTATACTTGAAAAGTCGTACAAGATGAGTAGTAGATAAGTCGGTAATATACGTACTATATATATATATATATATATATATATATATATATATATATATATATATATATATAGAGAGAGAGAGAGAGAGAGAGAGAGAGAGAGAGGCAATTACGCCTAAGCGGTGGAGCCCAATCAAGTTACCCAGGTAGTCATCAAGCATTAACACAATGGGTCGGGTGAGAATCAACACGTAAGTGGGCAGGAATGCAGAAGTAACGGCGCGTCGGATTCGTTGTGGAAATCAATGGGTCAGTGCACATAGGGGCATAATGGGAAGTAAAGGTTACGCAAGCGATAAAATCTGTCAGGGACTAGAGTTCATTGATGAACGATAATACCAACAAAAGGACCCAAGACAGATACGGGTTAACATCAATTAACACTTGCTATAAAAACAAGGCTAACTGTTGTGTGACTCAATAGGAGTGGACAAACAGTTGTCACGCAGGCATAGAAACGAGGGGGTGGTGGTGGTCGTGGTCTAAGCGCATGGGAAACAAGCCTGTTTTATAAATTCAAGATAAGAAGCATAGGATCTGGACTAACTCAGAGTAAAGGCTAGCCGAATTTACATGTCTCACCTCAATAAGTCTTTACAGTTGGTTTTTCATAGACATGATGGTGTTCATGCAGAAGGCGAACGGTTGAGATTTGATTCGTGCAACTGCGGCCTTGGCGGAACCCAGCTTGTTCCTCACGATACTGAAGCTTGCGCGAGGGAGAAAGTCGGCGGAGGATAACGGACACCAGGAGTTTCGAGGTGATATAGATCAGACTAATTCCTCCAAGACTTGAACGTTGTACGGTAACCCTTTTTAAGGATAGGTACAGTCTTCGACTCACACCAGGATACGGGAAATTTCTCTCTCGTCCAAACCTTTGAAAACAGGGTTGTCAATTCTCCCAACAGAACCAGCCCGCCATCTTCAAAAATTGCAAGAGGGATATGATCTTACCCGTGTGCCTGTGGTGCTTGAGGGTTTGCAGTTCCTTCGATTATCCGCTTCTGTCGGAGACCGTCAGAACTAGGCCACACAACTAGTGTGGGGGTGCTAGGTGCAGTAGAAGCAGCCGGTGACCAGCTAAACTGGCAATGAAAGTGCTGTGCCCAGCGGTCTAGTCCACGCGACAGGCTGGTGATTGGTGTCCCATCACTTTCTTAGTTTGTCTTGCTGACATCTGTTTTCTCGTCGTCTGGTGGCGCGAACGAGCTAGAAGAGCTCTTTGAAGTTGCCAGAAACAGAAGCTGGTTCAAACTCGAGGGCACGTTCTGACCACCACGGCTCAAAAACAGCGCGCAAACTGTTCTTTAACCGCGAGCTGAGTTTATTACGTGCTTCATTGTGTCCTACGTCAGCGGAGATATGTTGGCGGTAGTCAGGCAACAACGAGGAGTTTCGGGAAATCCAATTCCCTTAGATGTGGTGGACCGTACCGCAACCAACCAAGCTGATATTCAATGAGGCTTCTTTCAGTCGCTCCCAGTACTCGTCGACATCGAATGGAGTGGTGGATTCTAGTGTCTGGGCCAGACTAGTCTGGAAGGCTTCCAGCAGCATGGGGTCGTTCAGCTTGTTCATACTCAGGCGAGCATGAATTGCACTCTCCGAATACCCAGATCGCTAGCGTATTGTAGCGCAGAATAATGTGTGATCGGAAACAGAGCAGGTTGACCAGTAAGAGCGTAAACGTGTGCACGCTGCCGTGCCAACGATAACTAATCGCCGATTTGAGATCAGTCCTGTGTTAAGAGAGAGGTACCCCAAGTGGTGGTACGTCGTTTGGAGTTGCAAAATTTTGTGCATGTTAGAAAAAGCTGGTGGATGACCACGTAATATTAGCAATCGGTCCCCATTGTCCGAACGATTGGAGTCGAGGCCAAACTGCCCCTTTAGGTGGCGTTCACCCGCTGCCAAGCGGCCGACGCGCTCGTTAGGATCTCCGATGAGGACCGTGGTATCTGTCCGGTTTTCTTTGCGCAGGAGCCCGTGAAGCTGTTGTTAGACTTCATCTTTGACTGCTTCCGGATTGCAGCCTGCCGGGGCGTAGGCGGAAATGACAAATAAGCTGCGTGTGTGATCTGGATCTCCAGTCATTCGACATGAACCTCAGAGCCCGACTGCGCAAAGTCCGCTATTGACAGGAATCCAGTCTGACATGGCCGCCTCAGGTCTACGAATCAGAGCAATTCCAACACCGACCTGACCGGCTGCCATAGCGTCCGGGTTTCCCGTAGTCATTATCTACAATGGGGTAAGTCAGATACTCACTGTCATTGGTGGGGTATGGAAATGCATAAACCATGATTAGTGCCCGCGTTAAACTATGGTCTAGATGTAATCTATCTTGTGGCCTGTAGATATGGTGTAAAATTATCACGCATGCTCTGCCGATAATCGAATGTGTGCGTATTCGCCAAAATCATGATGCAACATTTTACGGATTGATTTAGTCGCACATGAGTTTCATTTTCCCATATATTGCACATTAATTCTTGCATGGAATGTATTCTCATTATCATTGTTCTTTTTTTACAAGTGAATATCTTCCATCCCACGTTTTTCTTTTTTCTGTACCCAATTTCCATGATCGATTTGGTGATTATTGGAATGAAGTTTGTGAATAAACTTTCCTTTAATGGTGCGTATATTCATAGGTCTATACGTCCAGTTCCTCATTCCCACTATTTGTTGGTGTAGGAGATCAATATCCACATTCGATCTGACCCCACCGTCCGAATTGCAACTGGGTCCGCTTCTCTCGGCCTGGTTGTCTGCACTAACCCATGCTAGTCGTTCTGTTCGACGTTTGGCTCTTACATCGGAATTGAATTTACTCACCAGTGGGGATTTTTTCACGTTCTGTCGTACGTCCCGTTTGTGGGGCTTGCCTAGTCAGATTCACCGACATTCGGCTGCGGCTAATGCGAATTCAACCAGTACATCCACTGTTATCTATCCCACCGGGGACACAGATTCGTTGTATCCCAATGGTCAGGTCTCGGACACTGTGATGCCACACCAGTCGGTTCAACGAACCAGTTCTGTTCTGTTGGCTGACCTGATTGCTGCTCTACTCGAGGGTCTTACCAAAGATACGGATACACAGATGCGATTATTGTACGCTCAGTGGTTGGGTCAGTTGGGCGCGATTGATCCGATCAGGTAAGTCACACAGTCTTCCTGATAATTACCGTGGACCGATTATTACTGAAAATAACTATTCATAAATGAACTGAAATAGATTTTAAAAATGAAAATCTAACCACTCCTGATCATCTTTGGTAACACGTGTTTCTGCTGTATTTTCACTTCATGCTTGCATATTTTCTCTTTTTACATGATGTCAATCGGGTACGGTAGTAAGGACAAATCCCATAGCCCACAAAACTCACCCTGCTATAGAGAATAGGTTTCGGAACACTTGTGTAAAAATCAGCCCATTGATTTTATCGTTTAAATGTACGGGAATTGTAAGAAAGAAAAAATAAAGAGGGAGGTAATATGTTTCACAATTCTACAGTTCTTAGGGAAGACGAAGAACTACAGCTAGCGGTGCTGTATTTTGGAGCAACCACTTTACACTTGTGCATGAGAAAATGATGGAAAACAAGAAAAGTAAAGACCAGAGAAGCCAATTCCTGAGACCAAACTCCATGCTAATTCCGGCAAAAAAAAGAGAAGAAATCGTCTGGCGATGGGCTGGTTACTGCTAATTATGGATCAGTTCTTGACTTTCGGATATTGAATGGGATTAAAACCTTCCACGTTCAGTGGGAGTGCCTGAGCGACGTGAGAATATCGGGCGCGTTCATTAGTTAGGCGACGAGCGGTGAATACGTCCACGGTCTGTCTGAACCACAGTTGGGCATTGATAGGAGCGAAAGTAGGTAGTTTAAGGGAAACCGAATGGATCTCGGTAGAATCGTTGTCAAACATGCTCGAATATGTGAAACGCGGACCAAAAAAAATTCAGGATTGGGGAGAAAAATTCAGGTGTACTAATTTTTTAGTGTACTAATCAGTCTATATTGGTACAGTACTGATGTTAGTGTCGTAGTAACTTAAGATAACATGACTAAAGGAAAACAAGCGGTATGCTTGGTCAGTGGATTAAAAAATGTATGCATAATGACAGTGAAGCAAATCGTATGAATTGAATTCACAAGTGGTTACAGTTCTCCGCGATACCAAAAGTCCATACGTCGACCCAAGCCTTAACCAAGATCGTGAGTGTGTTCCTCGGGCGTGAGTTGTCCCTAAAGATTCGAATTTATAAAATTACTACTGCAAACGGTAGCAGTAGTTAAAGTTTTACTTGCTCTGAGTTCTCGCGAGAAAAACTGCGTGGCATTATCCGCCTGAGAAGACGGTGAACGGCACCGAAGTTTGAGAAGTATACATTCAAAGACGCTATTTTTAATCACAAGGTGGTCGGATAAAGCTACCCACGCAAATCGGGTGCATCGTTCACTGTGAATAAACGGACCATGTTGGTCAATGTAACAGCTCCTTGTATACAGTGCCCTAGTCAAATCAGTCCAGTTCAGTTCAGACAATCATTAAACATGCACTGTGTGCAGTGGCTTTGATTGCTATCTCCTAGCGACAACCTTATTCGGATAAAATGATAAAGAACAGGAACATGGGAGGAGAAATAAGAGAAATACAAATAATATCAAGTCCATAAAGAAGGTCTGTGAATACAAGAGCGCCGCTGATCGCGACACCTAGCCGTATCCTCCAATGTATCTAACCGTAGAGTTAGAAGGTTTCTTGGACCGCACACAGAACGTCTAGCATGTTATACATAGCCAAGTACACTTGTTAGGTTTTTCATGCCTTTCCTTTTACCTTCGTTCGAATAGAAGTTTGCTGTCGAAATCAGCTCCGCTGAAAATCCGAAGAAACGATTGACGCATAAATGCATAAAGTGCGTGGTAGAAAATACAGTTGTGTGAAATGCACGAATTTCTTCGGAAACCACCATTGTTTCACTCAGTTTCCTCGGAATGACAAACGGATGTCAAACAGGATAGCGCGTTACACATCACACTGGTCACATGCCTTTCTTGTTTTTGAGACTGTAGTCGCTTTTGTGCAACGCTTAGTAGGTAATTGCTTCTGCCATGGCTAGGGCCCGAATTCAGACAGCTTTTGATCCCTTATCTGGGGCCGGGTATACAACTCATAAGCGAAATTTAGTCCGGTGTCTGACATTCGGGACCCGGCAAATTTGCAAAGCAGCGACACGCACGTTCGGTTTGACTTTCTTTTGGATAGACTTCTCGTGGTGGCTTTTTTTCTCACAGAAATAATTTCGTCTTCCAGTGTCTTTGCTGGACGTTTTCGTTCTCTTTATCTATGTTTTGAAAACTCTGTTCTCACGGCAGTTACTGTTACGTAGTCAGTTTTCTCCTCGATTGCACAGATTATCCCCGTCAGTCAAGTACTTCGTCAATGAGGCAAAGTCAAGGTTGGTGCACGTGAACGAGCGCGGTTTTTCATTCTACATCCTTTGTGAATTGGCGAAAATTTATCTGCGTGCGGCTAGTCCAAAACAGTTGGTACGTCTTCGCTGTATTCTCTGTGTCCGTTCGTTTATCTTCTGTTTGACGCCCGCATCATCATCGGACAGCTGTTCAGTTTAAATCTTCCAATTCACAATCTGCGGCACCTATTCTGTTTACAGCGGAAGATGTGGGGTACGGCAAATGCTAACTGCTACTGGGGCCGTTAGTAGCCGAAATAGACATGTTGGAACCGTAGATATCAACCGCATTGCGAGATCTTTTAAACGAAATTAGTCCTAATATGAGGAGATTTATCCTTTTACCGTTCGGCAACTATGGGACTAGTAACGATCAACAGAATAAACGCGTATTCGGGTTGGTAATGTTGATTCGGCTAAAAGATAGCATACCACCTGGGCAATACTAGTCTTGATTGTGTGAATGCGGCCGGTTTATAACGAGGAAAAAAAGTGATAAAGACAAACCAAGTGCACTTGGGGAGTCAGGACTTATGGGGTTTCCGATCACTGATCATGGACAAGATTATTGATGCTTTTATATTTGAACCCCTCAGTCATAGACCTGGTATTTTCCTTCGTGGTTGACTCCATGCCTGTGATTGTCTTGATTTTCGGGTTAGATTACTGCTGCGAAGTGGCAGTCAAAACCACAGCAACCGGTGGACCGATAATCGTTGTTCCGTGTGGATGAACGTCACTGCAGTCTGTCTCATTGAAAAGGCCAACTTGAGTGTTCAAGAATAAGCGACAAACCGGTTCCGACTAATCATCTTCTGTTGGATGAAACGCCACCGAGGAAATACTTCTTAAATTGTATTTTACTTCCGGCGTTCCATAGAATAATGGACTGCAGGCTTGATCAACATGATCGGTCTATTCACAATAAGCAAGTTCACAATGATTGATATATTACTAACCGGACCGCCGTATTAGGCCCCTAGGTATATGATATCACTGTGCGTCTAAATAAAACAACTTTTGAGGTTATAATTACCAAATCCCGGTGTCGTGCATCGTCTTTCAGTAGTGCAATCCTGCCTAATACTCACGACTAACACCAGATGAAGGTGAATTTAACTACGATTATCGTTTCTCGTAACAAAACTGGGAATTCAAACCTCCGAGGGGGGATACGCTGGCGTAGGACCTGCTGTAAAATATTAACAAAACAATTGCAAACAACCTGGGAAGTCAGATTTTGATACTTGCTGCACACAAGCTCGTTCGTAAGTAAAATAATGTAGATACCACAAAGTAAATAATAAATTCAGATAGAAAAGTGGTCGTGAAAATTAGATGATAGTGAAACAAATTCACGGACTTGACCTCAAAAGAAGAGTGAATAAATCATATATTCCTTCTAAGTATATGAGGAACTAGTGCAGGTGAATTGTAATAGAGCCAGTGGTCCAGAGCAGTTGGCACGAAGAGCGCTACCTTAATTTGCCCTCATTTCATCTTCAGCGTTAACGTGTTTATTGAATCAACTTTTTTTCTGTGAAAATATCCTGAATCATGCTAGAGTCGCATCCACTAAGCGAGTGCACGTTGACTGCCCGGAATATATTTGAAAGACCTTCACTGCAGTATACAACAATAAAGATGCAGCGAAATACTTCGGGATGTGTCGGGCCATCTAATGCCGTTGATTTCTGTGTTCGAAGGCTCCTAATGTATCGAACATCTTTTGAGATAAGAACTTATAACCCGATCAGTTTCACCATCGTTACTTAAGCGTCCCATTAGATGCCATTATTTAACATGCACTGTTCGTTCGAAGATGAAATGAGGACAAATTTAGGTAGCGCTCTTGGTGCTAATTGCTCTGGACCACTGGCTCTATCACAAATCGCCTGCACTAGTTCCCCATATACTTAGAAGGAATATATGATTTATTCACTCTTCTTTTGAGGTCAAGTCCGTGAATTTGTTTCACTATCATCTAATTTTCACGACCACTTTTCTATCTGAATTTATTATTTACTTTGTGGTATCTACATTATTTTACTTACGAACGAGCTTGTGTGAAGCAAGTTTCAAAATTCGAGCGATCAATGTCCGTTGAAAGACTTTTTTCGTGCACTGAATTCTGGGTAACCCAACTGGATTAATAACTAGAAGCGATTGGCATTTTCATAGCCTCATTTGATCGTTTTATCAACGATATGTAATTGACAGCTTATGTTTTTCTTTAGTTATCCGGTCGGCACAAAAGCGGCCAAAATCCATGAATTGGCCCATGTTATTTTTAAACTGTTAAAGGGGACCGGAAAAGGGTCTATGAGAATAGCAATCGCAGCTTTTGGCCCCCGTTTACGCGGACTAGTCGATGTGAAAAGGGGTTTCCCATCCCCATGCTCTCGTGCAGCGCATTTCCACCCCCTTAACCAATGAAATGACATGACTGCATGAAAGCGCGGTCGCTCCTTCTCGCTCAATTCATCCGTTTGCCTACTACGAACCAACCAAATAACACCCCGACGAGAACGTGATGCCTCCGCCGGTTAGCGGAAAGATGGGATCGTTATCATCATGGATTCCCTTTTTTGGCCACCGTTTGCATTGTAAAAAACAGGGGCCCGTTCAAGGGATTCAACCCCATGTTAGTGATGCTGTACACCAGCACTGAAAGTTACTTACTTTTTACTTTTACGCGACTATCTCCTGCGAGAGGATAAGTCGGCTCCATGGATATCACGAACAATTGCTGACCACGCGCGGCGGTTGGAGTCGAGCTCCGTACAGATCTTGATCCAGTGCTTTTTCCATCGCCGGGCTCCATAGACTGAGCGAACGCCTAGAAGCTCTACGTCTTTCTCGATTGTACTGGTCCACGTTTTGAGCTGCCCACCAAGGCGACAACGCCAACCAGGGCAGGGAGTGCGGCAGAGTGTTTGCTTGGTTATCTCTGACTCGGGTCGCCGAAGTGTATGGCCGAACCACTGAAGTCGTCGACGTTGGAGGAGGACGGGGAGAGCATCGTCTCCTTACCTCGTCGTTGGATACCCTGACTTTGAGGTTTTGCCGCAGGCACCAGTGGTCGAAAACCTCCAGCCTTCTGGTATCCTCAGCTCGTAGTGGCCTGGTTTCGCAGCCATAGATGAGTACGGGCCGGATGGCAGCACGGTAAACTTTGGTTCTTAAGCTGATTTCACTGCGAGTCCACAGCGTTCGTCTTAGCTGAAGAAAGGCTCTCCTGGCGCTGTCGATCCGTAATACCACTTCATCTTTTGCCTGGCCGTTCGGAAGCAGAGTTGAGCCTAGGTATTTGAATGAAGGGACGTATTCGACTGGTTGGTCATTGATCGACAGTTGTTGAATTGTCGGTCCCAGATGGGTTGTGAAAGCTTTTGTTTTGGTCGAGTTTATTTCAAGTCCGATGGACCTCGCGAAAGAATTGATTCGGTCGAGGATTGGTTGTAACGTAGCGGCGGAGTCTCCAAGCACGACAATATCATCCGCGAACTCCAGGTCCGAGATGTATGTTTCCTGGCTAAGCTGAACGCCAGGGTAGTTGTGTAATTCCTGTCGCATTGTCCAATCGATGGCGTAGTTGAACAGCACCGGTGAGAGGGGACAGCCCTACCTAACTCCGGTAGTGAGTATGAACTCGCGGGACTCTTCACCGTACATACGAACCCTAGCACCGGTTGTCGAGTAGTATCCCCTTAACAGCCTTAAAAGCTTATCGGGCATTCCATCGGATTGGATTATGGTCCAAAGAGACTCGCGGTTCACCGAATCGAAAACTGTCCGGAAGTCGATGAAACAGGCTACCGTCGGCTGCTGAAACTTATAGCGGTGCTCCAGTATTCGGCGCAGTGTGAAGATTTGATCTACACAGCCTCTGCCACGGCGGAAACCCCCTTGGTTCGGGCGAGTGCGCTGGTCTCTTGCCTCGGAGAAACGGGTTAGTAACAACGCACTAAAGATCTTTGCGGCCACATCGATCAGGCTGATCCCTCGGTAGTTCTCGCATGCCGATTTATCACCTTTCTTCGGAATGGGCAGCAGTATGGACATTCCCCAGTCGGGTGGAAATGCTTCCGCTCTCCCCAAATGGAACCAAAAAGTGTACACAACCTGTCAATCAATGACGATGAACATGCTTTATACACTTCTGGAGAGATGCCATCTTCCCCAGCAGCCTTTCTGCCTTTCAGTTTGTTTATCATCTCCGTGATTTCCGCAGTGTTGGGCGGGTCACAGTTGCTTTCGTACTGGACTGGAGGGGTTGATATTGGTTGGTCCGTCCGGTGGTCCGTAGGCCGGTTGAGCAGCTGACTAAAGTATTCCACCCATCGGTTCATTTTCCTACTCTGTTCGGATATTAAGTTTCCTGCCGTGTCACGAAGAAGGGAATTTTGCTTACAAAACCTATTAGAGGCGTTGCGAATAAGGCGGAACAGTTTACCGAAGTCACCAATTCCGAACGCGGTCTCCATTTTTCCGGCTATTTCTATCTAGTATCTTTTGCGATCAGCCTTGGCGGAGCGTGTGGCCTCTCGCTACAGTCTGCGGCGTTCGTTACTACCTGCCAGTCGCTCTTCGTGTGCTCTGGTTGACAGCTGGAGCGTGCTCTCCGAGATCCAATCCTTTGTCCGCCTTTTTGTTCTCCCGAGTACTGTCCAAGAAGCTTCCTTGATTGTCGTCATCATTCGAGTCCACTACCCTCCCACAGAAACTTCATCTGCCTGTGCATTGGTTGCGTTGGTTAGTCGGGTTGTGATTGCTCGTGAAAACGCTTCTCTGGATTTTCTAGGGCAGCAGCGTTTATCCGAGAGGGTGCAGACACTTTAGCACGTGTAGGCAGATGAACTTTGAAACATGCGCGTAGGAGGACATGGTCGGTGCCGTTTGTGTTGCCCGTTATTGCATCTCGGTTCGCTCGACAATCCACCACAGACGAGGCCCAACGGGCTCTCACCAGGATGTGGTCGAGTTGGTGTGCAGTGTGACCGTCATTGAAGTACCATGTGAGTAGGTGCTTCGTGGGGTGTTGAAATCGAGTGCTGCAAACAATCATTCTGTTGATGTCTACTAAATCAATCAGTCGGCCACCGTTCTCGCAGCGTTGACCAAGGCCGAATCTCCCGAGAATATGGCTAGTAGATTCCTCGGCCGTACCTGTGCGAGCGTTCCAATCTCCTGCGATGAAAAGTACATCGCGCCTCGAAACCCAGTTGATTACCTCCTGCAAATTAGTGTAGAATTCGTCTTTGGTTTCGTCATCAGCTGAATTGGTTGGAGCATAGATCGCGATCATCGTCAAGTCGTGAGGGGAGCCTTTAAAACGTGCTAAGGCGAGTCTGGATGCGACTGGTTCCCAAGAGATCATTGCATCATTAGCTGCTTTGTTCAGAGCAGACGCGACGCCGTAGAGACCGGAGTTGTCTTTCGGGCCACTGTGATAGAGCCAATAGGATGTATCCACACCCGAGACCTTTATTTGTCGGCTACCTGAGTTGGGCAGGCGGACTTCCGAGAGGCAAGCAATATCTACGTCGTAGTCATGTAGAGTTCGCATTGTGATGCACTGACTGCCGACGTCTAGAAACGTCCTGACATTCCAACAGGCTATGTGTGTTCTTTTCCTGCAGCGAATAATCCCAACTTGTTGTCTTATCACCTCGACCGCCGGGACACGAGGCGCGTCGCTTACCGGGGACGTCGTAGCATGATGAGCGCTTGAGGTTTCGTGAATAATTATAGAGAGTCGCGTGAGTAGGGTACAAAGCGGTGTCCCCAGCACCATTCGGCTTTTTTGTTCGAGGTTGCACCTCTAGCCCTTGCACACCCAATTGCAGACTGCAAGGCAGCAGGGTGTTCCCAGAGGAGCCGGTGACCTGCTGTACGGTTCGTTCGCTTCCTCTGGAATGCCGGATCAGGCAGTTGAACAGGTCTCCTTTGTGGCCGTTGGATCAGTAGATCTCGTCCGCCCATTCAGAAGGATCTGTCTTCACATGCCGAACACCGTCTCGACCTCAGTAACCCTCAACCTGGTTTAGCCCGCCTGTCGAGCGGTTTACCGGGGTGTGGCCGCTGATGCATGCTTCAGCTTCGTGGAGCCACAGGTGCGAGTTAGGTGAATGATGGAGATCAAAGAAATGGAGGATGCCCCAAGGGACACGACAGTCAACCAACTCAGAAGTGCTACTCCTCTCAGACACCCCATACACCCTGTGTAAAACTGTTTTTACGAAACCCATCCAATGATACGGTATATTTATTCAGGAAATATTTATTGGATAAATCATCGTAAATAAAACTAATCTTAAACATAATTTACTCATGATATGTCGGTGTAAATAACTAAATATTGCGGCTAAAGTTGTACGCTCGCCAATACTACTGGAAACAAAACAGGTAACATCATCCAAACATAATGCGGATTATTTTTCACGGCAGTATTTATTAACGTATTGGATGTAAAAAAACAGTTAAGCATCTATGTCCACGTTTTCTGATGGAGCCGCATTTTCTCGAGCACCGACTCTTTGCTGTGAAAAAAGTAATGATTGTCCACTGAAATGTTCATACCTTAGATAATGGATCACGCCTCTTGATGTTCTTTGCCATATCACACAACCATTATCGCACGGCAAAGTTTATACCATCCTTACCACTGCAAGGCATATTTCTCTTGCGAATGGAATCTGAGACGTAGAAAGAATAACCTTCAACCTACCGATTATTATTCCGTGTATGGTAGTCCGTTTAAAAGCCAACTTTCCGTCAGCTCCGTAAACTCGCGTTCATGGTGCGAGACATTTTTCCGCACGATCTTGGCCGCGGTACTTTCGCGGTTGGTGTCGATAATGTGATCCCGCGGGAATAAAGCAAAATAGAAAGATGTAGCTGCCAGCTCCCCGTGAACCTCCCCATTAGAAATCACCTTCATGTACTAACCGTATACACTAGCTAATTCTGTCATAGATCATTGCGAGCAGAAATCGATCAATTAGTGTCGACAAGTATGTTAATTTTTTTACTCTTTCCATATTCACGGTTGACATCACCCTTGAATGTTGTTCTGTTCAAAATATCTTCTAGGATTCAACAGCTTTGGCTATTCAAGAACTTCTCAAATTGTTGAAAGTTCCCGAACATACTAAATCAGTGGGCACATTGCCTCGAATTGGCTCGAGCGGTACACTTGATTCTCGCCCACCCTCGGATCTTGCCTCGTTACCGTTTGTTGCCGGCGGGGAATTGTGGTCACAGTTTCCAGAACATTTACGCGATCTGTTCGTCCCATTGCTTACTTCACGGTTAGTGTTGTGTTTGTCGCCGGATTCGATTCCTGTTTCCGTTCAAAACATTTCGGTGTTCTTTTTCTCTTGTTTTCAAGTGTATTGCGGAATTCATATCGCACAAAATACTATTAAAATCAACCTGTTTTTTCTTATTTATTTTGAAATAAACCACTTAGGGCGACCAAATTTGGCATGTTGATATGTCCACCCAGTGCCACACACACGGATTTTGAACGTGCCCTAGATAAATTGATTTATTCCGGATAATTTGCTTCAGTGGATACAAAATGGAAGAGTGACAAAAATAACCAGCTGATTATGAAACGCAGTTGCCTTTCATTTCATATTTACGGAATCTAGCGGTCTGACGCTACACAGGTTTTCGTATTTGGCACCGGATTTCGCCGAAACAGTGCTCGCTCCGGGCGGCGACACCATGTGGGGCAACAATGAGATCCGTCATTGTGTGCTGGATTCAGATAAGCACGTTTCACCAACTACAGCCCGTAGAGCAGTTTTTTCCAGGCTTCTTCGTCCTCTACTTAACCACAGGTTTTTTCACCTTCTGAATAAGAATGAAAGAGGTGAAAAAGCAATCGCACCACGGCTTGTTATTGAATTTTTGGGGGAACTGGCATCCGTACAGTTCTAATTAGGTATGTTCCAGCGTTCCGTTTGTAGTCCAAGGAGTGAGAAGTGCAGGTAATGAGGGACAGCAAATGTCATACTTTCAGAATCGAAGTCGACTACCGAGAACTTATGGAGCTGTTACAGAAAACAATAGAATTTTTGCGAAAATTAAAGGAGAAATTTCGTACGATCATCCTTTTTTCAGATGGGTCTTTTCTGTCGTTTGATTTCATCCGTTGCTGGCATCCTATTTGTCACATGTCGCATACCCCCGGGTTTGGACTCTTCAGCGTGCTAGGTTCGTGTAGGTGGATTGTGGTTAGAGAAGAAAGGATGGCTTGACCATGGTATCAATGAAATAAATGAAAACCTGGTTAGTGTATTCACCTATCTAGGTCGTGTTGGACTGCTTTTCAGTGCAATACAAAATGAAATGATGTAATTTATAATTAGCATTCCACATCATTTATCCTGGCAATACCAGTTAAGTAATTGGAGAGCCATTCCTTCACGTTGAATAGAATCATGAAACCGAAGGGGAAATACCAGATAAAAGTAAAATTTAATATACGAGCACGAAAACAGTTATGTCTGGTGCAGCAGTCGGCGAAAGTTGAACTCAGTTGATTACGTATGGAGTATTAAGTTGCCATATGACGCGTCCGTGGGCGTGTCCAATGCAGTTCGCAATTAATTGAGTTTGGGTAGCAAACAAACACACTAAGACCGTAAGCCTTAAGACGATTTGGAGATCTCAACACACTTGTTTATCCATTTGAAATACTCGTGGCAACCAAAAGTAGTGGACAACGGTGTCACAGATCCTCCGTTCACGGGTACACCACATCGAATTTTTCCCCTGATCCATGGCATGTGTCTGAACTTTGACTACTGCTGGTTGTTTCAGTAGTAAAAACGGGAATCCGACCAAAGTCAACTGTCGTCGGACTTATTTTGCAGACGACGATATGGATTTCAATCGTTAACGGAAATTCAACGTTACTATCTTTCTCTATCTGTTTGATAGTCTAGCGATTCACATTGCTGCATGCACATTCACGTGACTGTTTTGACCCTGCTCACCCCCATCCTCCGCATATGTATTACGCACTCTGTCTCGTTCCCGTGCCACAGCTACGCGGTCGAATCGTTCACGGACTGGAGTACTGTGCGTTCACCGTTAATTGTACGTGACGATGATTTGACTTATGAGTCGTGGATTCGTTTATGGGCTGGCTCACTGAGTGCTCACGTGAGTTTTCTGCGCTCTCGACAATAAAAACTGGTGATTCTAACGATAATTGCTCAGGAAATGAACCACGAACCCCATGGGTAAAGACCGCGGACACAGGCAAACATAAGTGGTGATGCTGATGACATTCCATCAGTTAGGAGCAATGCAGTCACAGTTAAATAGTCCCCTCCCTATTGATGTACGAATCAGGTTGGCTTTGTGAATTTTCAATCAACTAACCGGCAATGGTTGTTCCAACTGAACATGGACAGACAAGTTTAGGGATAAATACGTACTATTGAACGACATACTACAGAGCAAATAGTTCATGAATTGCGATTTGGCTCGGCTGTTCTGTTCAGGGCACTGCAAACTCGACCAATATGACAAGTTTAGTCGTAAAAAGCTAGTATACTGACAGTATTTGGCGCATCACCATCAGTGCGGCCGTAGAAGGTTGATAAATTTATAGCTAAATATAGCGTTATTCAAGCTGTGATTAGCGAATCTCGGTTTCGTTGATCATCACTCCAAGAAGACAATCAAGAATATTTTTCTCGACTGGTACCGTTTAGTTAAAATTTAGCTGTAACTATCGTTATTGTTGACCAAAATGGAAATCAGAGCCTTTACATGTGCAACCGGATACCCTGAACACGCTGTAAGGCTAGTCGATGTGCTTTTGGAATTCCCACTGAAGCACACAAATAGCTTGTTGCAAACTACACCATTTCCTACTTAGTCTCAGAATTGTATAATATGGTTTTCATGCAGCATCAACGCTCAATTCACGGTTGAAAACCATGGAAGGAAGCACTATACGGGTGAACGACTTTGAGTCGGGCAGCTAACAACCAGGCTATCCGGACTGGCCTTGAACAGTTTTTTGGGACACACCACATGATACAGCACGCTTCCGTCATTGGATTTGAGCGGGAAAAACCCGTCTCCGGCACAACGATTGACTCATGTGATTGATGACTTCTCTGTATGGGTCCAAGTACAACGAAGATATTCCGTTATAAATAACCAGCAGAGCTTGACGACTGTGTGTTTACGAGTAGTAGGAGGTTATACGTGCCCACTCCGATTCTTCACGCAGTATCAACCCGTCTGTCAGGTTGACCGGTGATCTGTATTGGAAATTTTCCTTTTCGTAGTTTGATGAGGCTTTTCCGGTGGTCTCAGTGTGGCAGGTTGTGAGTTCACTATTTGGTTCGATTGCCCCCCCCCCCCTCCTTATGAACATTCGCACAAATCACATGTTGGCGTTTTGAATAATTTTGTTTTCGTGGCATCAACAGTCCAAGGAACGTTTTATTTTGATCGATGCCGAAACACGACTAAGATACGGGTCGATAACCGAGCGATTCGAACGAACATATGCTAAATGGACGTTAAATGATCGTTCATGAACGAACGTGTTGTATGAGCCTCGATGTATTTTTTGATCGGAGACGGTCCTGGACGTGTTTGTTTTACACCACCATCGTGGTCGGCAGTTGACCGACACCAGTTTCTGTCTGATCGTTTACAAATTTGGAATTTCGCTTTTTGTTTCGCTTGAGTCAGGATTGAGTAGTCTACTTATCATTGGGATTGTAATTTTTAACCACCAACAGAAACGGCATCGTCAGTGTGAGGGCTACATCATCTCGGCTAGTGATGACATGTTTGAAATTCAACTTACTGAACCGCACTGGTGGAAACGAATATTATTCTGTGTTTCTATGGCTGTTTCCCCCTTCTTAACCTCTACCTTCCTTTCATTTCGTTATGTATGCCCCCAGATCACGTCACAACATGCGTCCCGAATCTTTCAGTTCTGTGAACCAGTGGTGAAAACGGATGCTGGATTTGCCCGACTGTTACTGGAACATGCAGCCCTACAAGTTCTCTTGGACAATTCACAGACGGGAATTCAACAAGTGAATGCCTCGGGCACAAAAAGAGATTTGTGGGATTAGTGATTGGTTCATTTTTTGTTTTTATTATTACTCGACCGACAGTAAATTGCGGAATCGTGTTTGTCACTCTTACCTGGGCACATTTCAGAACTAGCGCAGTGAAAAGAATTCTGTCCGGACAATTTCAACCACTCAGCTAAGGGAGCCGGAGAGAAAACCGAGTTAGCACATCACGTGTCCCGTTCAAATCGGACGCTCGTCGGTGTTTAGTGTACATGCTTGAGCACGCGATGAATTCAAGTATTGTATGCATGCGTATGTGTTCGTGATCTGATGAAATCTGATTGCAGACAGAGAACCCAGATAAGAATGACTTCACGTTTGGGTCCGTCGTGTCCCATGTGGATGTGTGCGTGTGTCAAATCGATAAGCTGTGAGAATCATTGAACTTGTGCAATCTTGAGCACGTCAATAGAGATGTGCAAACAGTGTAATCGAGCCAATTAAATTTTGAAAGTGAGGCATCACTTCTGACTCACGTAAAAATGTTTGTCTTCTCTACACTTCCAGTTTCGCGAATAGTAATTGAAGACTAACAGGAAATCTGGACGGGGCAAGTGCAAAGCTTCTTCGTGTTCCAAAAATTCCATTACTGGCTATTAGTGAGACTGAAATATATCACGTGACTAGCGATGGTCGAGAAGTATAGATCGCGGACTAAGATAAGGGGTTCGAATCCTAGTATCACCGAAGGCACACCACTGTCCTGACATATTTACGTCTCATGTGATTCTCCGTTCGACGTATCAGGGTCGTGATTGGCGGTTCTTCCTGATAAATCGGTAAACTCATTGTGGTTGTGGAGTACGACCATTCTATCGCACTCACTGTGTTGGCATTAGATTGGTATATTCTTGATTACGTTCGAACCCTCCTCATCTATTAAATATACGTCCTTTGTTTGTTACAGAGAAATAGAAGCGAAATCTTCAATCGCTATTTACACTATTATTGATATTTTTCAATTTCGGTTGATAATGGTGAAAAGGATGATATGTTTCTGTTGTTCTATTCCACAGTGGTATTCGACATGTCGCATTGGTAATGTTTGTGACAGGTCAAAACCATGATATTGTTACTCTCGTCGTTCACTGCCTGTTGATAATTGTAAGCTTTGATTGGATTATGTAACCACAACTTTGCACACATGTCACATCATCACCATCATCCCCAACCTGCACTTCAGTTACAAGCCGAAGTGTTGGCCGTTTTACAACACGCGTCCGATTCGGATCCAGTTGCAGAACTGGGAACATCCTCATCTTCGAATGACCTGGCAACCACATCGCTTGGTGATGTAAGCACGGTTTTATTGCCATCATGCTCATCCATTCAAGTCTCCCTTCAAATTGAATAGTTTCGTCTGAATGTCGTCCTCCCCGGGTTTTCATCTGTGTGAACATTTTTCTCAGTGATAATTAACTGTGTTGGTCTGGCCAAACCTTACCACTACGATTAATACTACCGTGGTGAAATATGCATGCTACTTAGTGAATAATTAGGTAGTTAGTTGCTCAAAAAGCAAATATGACTAATTATGGAGCAACAATGAACGCGACTACGTCAGGCGGACCGGGCCCGATATGGTGAGACACGGCATATGAACCGCTTGATTGCATACTATGACTGGATGACGACTGTCTTCAAGTGGATTAGACAGCTGTTATGTAAATAATCACGGTTGTTATGTCTGATTGATTTTCAGATAAACAACCTATTTACCAGATACATCTTGTGGATTTTAATACTAGAACTGCTATCACCACTATAACTACTACTAACAATAATAATAATAATAATAGCAATACTAATAATAATAATACTGTAAGGATTCATAATACGTGTACGTTGATCGTGTGCTTGTTGCTACACATGTTTTAGACAACATGGAAGCGTCACGAATCCACTGAATATCATAATATGTATAAATTGTATGTTGTCTCGTTATTTTTCACGTCCTTTTAATTGCAGCACGTTGTTTCATATGTCTCTCTGTTATCATTTGATTGTTATCAAAGATAGTCTGCTTGTAATAATCAAGTAGTATCTAGTACGACATACTCTAACGGGACATACCAAATAGCGTTCATCACACAAGTGCTGCGTTCGGCCTATGTATTATCGCCCAATGCGTTCTCATTCAGACAGTGTTCTTCATTTAGCCACTGATCGTTCATCATCATAAGTCGTAGATCCATAAGAACAGTTCAGGCACGAAGTTAGAATCTTAACATCACCAATAAAACTCCCTATGTACCACGTGAACAGTCTTTCTGACACCCTGGTGATCCCCCCGCGTCTGTCTAGCCTGTCGAAATTTTACAGTCTTCTATTTCGAGTCCCCGATTGTCCAGTCCAGACAGACCGGGCGCGTCTCCTAGTCGCTGATAGACGAATGACCCTCTCAGGGTTAACTGTGAATAAGGTCCAGTCATCAAATAACTGGTCATGGGCGACCAGCGGCAGTGCTCGAGGATATGGTGGGATTTCTGCTTGGCTACCCTTCTTCGCTCTGAAACGCCACCATTCTGTTGACGGCTGTGTGACGTAGCGGTTCTGGCCCGCCACTCAATAAGACCACCTACCCTACAAGGTTTCCGTAAGAGGCGAATGAACCGCGCAATTGGCCACCGGCTCATCTGGCGCAACACTGCTGCCTTGCAATAAGCGCTTGGCAGCGCAGAAATTAGAGGTGCATCCGTAAATAAAAAGACGTAATCTGGACCGGGCGACCAAGTACAACAGCCCAGTACGCAAATGACCATGGAACGGATGTTTAAAGCAATGATTGACTGCTGTACTCTGGTTTGCTCCTCTCATTTTTGTACTTTTTGTTGTTTTGTTGACACCATGCTTATTTCAAGCCGGTGTGAAACTAATGTTACTTCGAGTCTTTACGGTCATGATTGCTTAGTCGCATCCAGTTTTCGCATGAGCATGGAGTGAATCAGTCGATCCGTGAACTTTATCACTCTTTGTTGACTCTGTCACAACAAATGAACTAGATACAAAGGGTTTCAGGCTTAGGATATGGGACGTAATCTTCAACGACAAAGATCCACGGCATTACTACGAAGAACCAACAAACGTGATGACCAAAACCAAAGCTCAGAAGTGCTAGGTTGATGGTTAAAAGAATTTAACTGAGGCGAACAGCCGTGACAGAGAGGCTGGAGTAAAAAATTCTCGTGGCCCCACGATATAGAGTCTAACAACGAGCCGGACGTCAGTGCACTGTTTCCCATCACCAGCCAATGCAGAAAATGACCGACCCATTATGGATTGTGTCGTTGGAGAGACTGAGACAGCATTTCGGTATGCGAGCAACGTTGTTGGACGGCGGAGTTAGCGATGCGATCATGCCATTTGATCTTGGCTCTGTGTCAAAAGCACTATTCGTAGAACTCCTCTAACTTTTTCGTGCTCTCTCTCTCTCTCTCTCTCTCTCTCTCTCTCTCTCTCTCTCCCTTCACGAGCATGACCTACTGGGAACTTAGATGGTTCTCCAAACTAAGTCTCAGGGTCTGGTTGCCGGTTATCCCCAGTAGTGCAGTGGGCCTTGGCGGCTATGGGGTAAATGCCCCTTCCACTGCACTCATGCGCAAGCATTTAATAAAAAAAATTACACGGGGACGGAGCTTATGACGGTTCTTTCAGTTTACAATCTTAATTCCATTGTAGAACCAGGGCAGATTGAAAAGTCACATGAATGCTTTCCGTGCTCAATCAACACGAAGTTTAATCTCGTCTTTGTCTTGGCTGTTTGATTGTATGTTAGATCCGACATCCTTGACATTGCGCGCACGTGTGTTCTATCTCTTTCTAACTAGGAGAATTTGTGCTATGAGATTGCAATCGTGCCTACACTTTGCAGTAATCTTCTGCCTCAGTATTCTCTCGTTAACGATGCACTCCTACCAATCTGTTGATTGACTTCTCTGCTCCTAGTGGTCTTTAATTGGGCACTCAGCTCATGGTACACATCAGCTTTGGAAACCGTGGTTTATGCTGGCTGTACAAACGGTATTCGGTTTGTTAGATCACCTCAGTCATTGGTATCAGGAACAGCAACAATTGGTCGCATCATCTGCGAGGACCAAGTCACAGCCGAGTGTTCTACCCGGTGGACCGAACATGGCTAGACCCATCCCGTCGAACGTGGCATCGCCGCCGTCTGGTAAGTCTGGGTGCCCCGTGTTAGCAATAAGGGAATCGCATATTCTTGATCAGGTTGCTTTCGTTCGTACGACGACGTTCCACAGTCGATCTTGTGGAACGAAGTGCCGAGATTCAAGGTACTAGATGTCATGGCTCCTCTCTTTGCCCTCGTTTTACCTATCACTCATGAATTCCTTTCGAATCAAGCCATAAGTAGTCAGAGTCTTGTATTGCACTGCTGTAGGTTGTGTTTGCGCGTCAGACGATAACTTATCTTGGCTGTATGTGAAGCCTGTTGCTTCACGGTTTCATATCGTGGAGTCAGCAAAATGTGTGGTGAGATCTTTTGTAGTATATACTTGGCAGCGAACAAGTTTGTTTTCGATATTTTGATTCTCTGACTAATACTGTTCTATGCATATAACCCCTTATACTGTAATTCACTTTGTGTAATAACAAAAAACGGCGGTGATCAACCGGTTATCATGACGGGCTTTTGACGCTTTTACCTCAGAATCGAATCCTATCGCTACCAGTCGCTTTCCCGGTTGGCATCATTCAGGTGGCCGTGAACCCCTTCCCATAAAATAATAAAACAGAAAGTTAAGATTCAATGAAGCACTAGTGTGAAGAGTTTGAGAAGTTACCGTGGGCAGTGGTGAATTGAGAAATGTAGGAAAGTACGAAAGGCTGCGTCTGTTGGAAATAGTCCCAGCCATTACCGATTGGTTGGAAGTAGAGGTCCACGAAAGCAGTTTAAAGTGAGGTAGGGATACCAAGGGCTCACTGATTCGCTCTCTCTCGTTTGGACCGTTTGTTCGAGCTTTTTAGGGAACAGCTCAATTGGCCCACTTTCACAGTGAACCTTCCGAATATGTCTGCAAGAGAAACGCTGCAGGTAGATATCACTCGTCCATCAGAAATGGTAGTTATTTGGGGGATGTAGTTTACTTGAATAGGTCCAAAGCTTCTAGACCGAATGGGCTATCTTCGTCCATTTTTGAAGATGGAGGTAAAGCTGTGATTTCGGAGTTACCAAAACTCCTCCAGGCAATCTGGGTTAGTGAACAGATCTCCAGGGAATGGTGTAAATCGATGACTTTGTCGATTTACAGGGAAGGTGGCAGGTGCTCGTATGAAAATCACAGGGGAGTTGGCTTTGTGAGTACCGTATCCGAGCTGCTCACCTAGATTACTTTTCACTTACCATCCAACACACGTGATGGTTATTCGCGTGAGAATCATGCCGGTTTCAGACCCGGTCGTGGTTGAATCGATCACATCTTCGCTCTTCGACAGTCTTTAAAGCACAGGCACACCTTCCGTAGACCCACCATCTCTGTGTTATCTGATCTAAAAGTGACACTAGATTCAGTCGACCGCACAGTTCTCTGGCGCTTCCTCTCGTTGAAGGATGTGATAGAGAAACTTATCTCTCCTTTCTAATAGTTGCATGCGAACTGCCGAAGCCGAGTTTTTGCCTACGATAATTTTCATCACGAGAACAGACGTTCGTCAGGGTAGCTCTCCTTTGCCCTTTCTCTTCAGTTTTTGTGTTTGATAGGGTTCTAGAGATAGCCTTATCCTCGCGTAAGAATAGCGGCATCTATCTGTGCTCAGGAAGTAAACTGGCTTAGATTACACAGACAGTACTATTCTTCTGAGTGAAAATCCGGGTGTGTTGCCGTTTTTCTCGTGACCAAATTGTGCGAAGCGAACTCAGAAGGCACGCGAACTGGCACGGAAATGTATTTATGCTCTATTTGGCTCAGAAACACGGCCGTTGAGGGTAGAAGATAGGCGAAGACCGTCGGTGTTCGAGCACCGATGTCTCCGTAAGATTGCCCGAGTATGATGGGAACTCCGTATCAACAATGTTGAGGTTAGACGTAAGGTGTTGGGTACCAGAGGTCAGTCTGAATCTAAACAGGTTAAGGTGGTTGGGACATGCGTTACGCATGCCCACCGCTAGACCTCCTCAGCGTACGCTGTTCCCTGAGGCAAGTGATGATTGGAAGGTAAATCGAGGTGGTCAGTCCATGACATGGGAAAAAGGTATGAAATCCTTGACGAGTGGACTTGGTCGAGTAGGACGTGTTAGACTTCCAGGTTGGGATGGACGTGATCCGCCTACTAAGTGGTTGGAGTCATTGAGTGATATGGCCGGGTGTCGCGGGTAGTGGCGAAGTTGCATTGGGACTCTTTCCTTATCGTCTTGATTTCCGCTTGATAATTTGACTATTTAGATCTTTATCACCATGCCTCTACTCTTTCCGCCGTTTACTGGACGATGCCGGAAGGTAGCAACGGAAACCAGAGCACAAAAGAGCGAGGTTATTGGTTGAATAAACTGAAAATGAATGTTCTAGCGTCCTGATTTCGGCATTTATATACGCAGTACAATTATAGTGAAACAGGCAAGCAGCAGTTGAAATGAATGCGCACTTTGTTGTCATAATAAGTGTGTCGGGTGTTGTTAGATGATAGAGTTCGACCAAACGTATGACTGTCGCAAAGTCTAGTGGAATCAAACATATTTGCATGATGATGTTGGTTGCGTGAAAATCAACTTTGTACTATCGATTACTTGTCGAATTGAGTGAACTTTGTCTCGGACTGAATTTGCCATGTTGAATCGTCACATATCCTTCCTCCTCTATTTTGGGATCGTGATACAATCGGCTTGCGTTGTCGATGCAGTGTTGGGGTAAGGTGATTTGTGTAATACAACTGGCTGGCCAACTTGTAGTTTTCGTTCCGCTTCATCTTGTTATTCTTCAGCTGTACTTCTAATGCATATCCGATCAACATGTCTTCTGTGAATTGAACCATCTTGCAGTTTCGTAAGTAACAACCAAACCCAGGACATAGAAGTGCGAGGTTGGTGGTCGAGTGAACCGAACTGGTGCGCGGTCAGTAGTTTCCCTGGGAAATGTTCGGCGGAGAAGGGACACCATAGGTTGTTTATGGCTGACCAAATTGTTTGTCTGCAGACGGTGCTCCATTGTTAACCGGTTCTTGATAATCAGTTGTGCCTGGTCTTATCTTCGAGCGCAGTCATTCATGGTTATACAATAAAGAGGCTGGTCCGAAATAGCATAATCGGCAACAGTTCCCCCCCCCCCACCCCATCGTGTTGGTTATGGGATAAACCCTCTTGGGCTATCACACTACCATTACATTTAGACAATAGTAACCCACCAGTCTGCTTCATATTTTATCTGATTATTATGATTTCCCCTCATTCCCTCTCCTATCTGTGTTGAATTGCTTCTTTTTCTGTCATGCTGACGTTTATTCTTTAGCTGTCAAACGCGTGGGTGATTTTCTCGCTCAGATTCCGCACCAACTACAAGCTCGTGCCAGTCTGCGTTCCGGTGCGTTTGCCCGTTCTTTACTCCAATGGGAATTGGCTTATGACGAGGATGCCGGAGCTCAGCAATCAGCCTACAACACCGGTGTTGCTTTGGTCCGTCGATCCGCGGTTGCTCGTGTCACTGAGTTTGTGAATCCGGAATCAACTTCGGCCACATCTTCGTCATCCGGTGATCAGCCGGGCACTATCGGTCCGGTCGCTTTGGCTTCTTTGAGTGGTCTGATGAACACCTACGCTTGTCTACGGGACAGCGACGGTATGTCCTACCTAATTCATGGGTCAGTGAGCGTTTTTATGCACCTGATTAAGAATAATTTCCCAAGCATATCTATCATATTGAGAGAAACATATCGGTGGAAATTAAAAAATAACGGGCGGAAAAAAACTTAGGCTAACAATGGAGGCGATTATCAAGATCAGTTACTATGTTTCCTGTGCTGGTAAGCTGGTTCTAGGATGAAACCTTATCTGCCTCCGAACTATCTACATGTTCGTCAGTTCAGAACGTTTATTTGGGTGCTGGGTAAAAGTAACTGTTACACAAAACCAATTGATCCGACCTATTTTGGGGATGCTCTCTTCTCGTTGTCTGTAACACAGTCAACCACCGCCAGACAAGTTTCTTCTCTCAACTTATCGATCCAGGCAGTCGATCCGTTGTCCTGTCGCTCATGCTTCCGTTGTCTCCAATGTTGACCTCGATTTTGAGCGGTCAACACTTGCACATCTTACGATTCACGGTGATAACGCTGGTCTGCTAGCGAAGGGATGTTGCGTGTTTGCTGTAAATCAGCCAACACCATTGATGATTCATCTACGAAATATCAAATCCCAAAGCTTAGTCCTTAGAGCGCACGTGGCCATGGCGACTGAGTTGCGTCAGCATATTGTTTACAATGCTGCAAAGTCTGATACTAGTCGACAACGACGACAATACTTGGAGGTAGCAACGAAAACCAGAACACAGAAGTGCGAGGTTGGTGATTGAACTGAACTGAATCCGACCACCTGTTGGTTAGACACATTGACGTGGACAGGCAATGCGGTCCTTGGTTCCGTTCCATTCGAGTGCTTTTTCTTTGTTCATATGATTTTCACTAATGCTGTTCTTTCCTGTTTGTTTACCCATTAAACTCCGTCTTATCTCACCTCTGATTCGGTGGTGTGCAGAGGTAGCAACCAAAGATAGAGCGCAGAAGTGATGAGGTTAGGGATTGAATGAACTGAACTACTTTGACGTCTTTGTTAAACAATGGGCGAGTCAATCAAATTGCGCACAGGAGTTCACAAACAGTCACTACAATGCACACCTGTCCAAACGGTGTAGATGGCTAATTAGCTTGTTTTTGCAGTAATGCCAACGTAAATTAAATCTGTCGGTTGCAAAGAGGTTATTTATGCATAACCTATTACTGTACCTAACCTCCCGGATCCTCCGTTTTCACCTTTCACGTCCATTCAGGCCTCGCTGGCGTGCTAGTTGTCAGCCAATTAGCCACAGGCAGTGTGCGACCAGAAGTTCACACCACATCTTTAACGGCTAATCACAACGAACGCTACTCCACACTGCGAGCACTAGAACTAGAAAATGAGGGTCAATTAGACATGGCCGCGGCCTCATATGAGCATAATTTGGCTCATTGGGAATTCGCCTCGACCGCACAAACCGCATTAAGCAGGAAGTTTAATCGTCAACCGGTGGATCCCGACTACGCGGGAATCGGATCAGCACACGATCAGCAACGCCTCGTACTGTATGCCGGTCTGTTCCGTTGCGAGCTGTCGGATCCGGCTCGTCTGCATGGCTTAGTGGAACGAGCGGGTGCGTTGATTCGTCGTCATCCGACGGACGGATTGATAAAAACCCTGACACTACCGGTGACGAAAACCGAGAATAACACGAGTGGAGCCGTTGGCACTGCTTGGATTCGTCGGCTGAATGCGTATCGTGCCGAAGCTGCTTGGCGATTGTCTGATTGGAGTACACTGCGCGAGACAACTTGTTTGGTAAGTTCTTTTATCTTTCTTTCCCCTGCTTTATTCACAAATAATCGGATTCGTGGTTGGTGGACGACTCGTCGTGCTCTTGGTAGAAATTCATGTGGTTCATGAAAAATGAATTACACTGATTAGATTGGTAGCCAACCGTATGGGGATGACTTGTAGCTTTTAATTCTCGGGAATTTTCCCCCGTGGGACTTTAATGATTCCTTTCAGCATTTTGATAACATCTGTTGCGTCCAGAGATAAGCAGAATGGCAATAGAACTTGTGCGTTGATTGTACTCACTGCCATTGACTATTCGACGGCATCTAAACGTAAAATCTACTCTACCAAGTCCACAGAAAAGTGTTTTATCTATAAGGATCGGGACAACTATATGATTGTTCAATGCGTGAGATGACCTTCAGTCGCGCATGACGTTGTTACTTCACACTCAGGACGTATGTGATGAGACTGCTGTGTTCGTGGATCACATGCGAACGAACAACGGATGTAAGCTAGGACGTAACAATATTGGTTTTAAGGAAACTGCCTGCAGGTTATGTCTTTGCCTCAACACAATGTCTGAGCATACTAAAACACAGCGTTCGCATCTCCAGTGCCTGTAGTAGGTAGCGACGAAGCACTGACCACTCTCTGTGATCTTCAGAGTAGCTATCTTTATTCTCTTTCGTGCATAGACGAGTTATAGCCTCACTTCAGCTCGGTTCTTTCAACCTCGCACAGATTTTGGCTTCTGTCTTGCAGCATCTTCTAGTCGAGAGCTTAACAGATAGAAGCATGAGAGAAACAAACAAACCGATTAGTTTGATCAACAGCTCACGGCCCAGCCCAGTTTGCATAACCATGAACGATGCATCGGTTGCTACTAGTCTGCTCTCGGTTAGAACTTAACTCGTAGGCCAATCGAATGAACAATATGAAAAAGTGAAGTGAAAACTACGGATAATAGTATCAAGTAGATGAGCATATGTTCGTCCTGGGGTACTATCGATGTCGACGCGTTCCAGTTCTCCAATATCACAACATAAATTGTAGCTGATGACCTTTGTTGATCTTTGAATACATTCGCTTTGATCGGCAAGTACATTTCTAATGAGAACCAACCACTATACTCCGTTCTTCCCGAAGCATTGCTCGTGTCTGGCGGAAATACCGGGTGGGTAATGACGATATTCGTTGTCACATGTTGGGTGCGGATAGTCGCCCTTTGACCGAGATAATCGCTCTACACCGTCTCCGTTGACTCGCACATGTTTTGTGCACGCCTGTCCATCGCCCACCTTTCCGTGCTCTACTTGCACATGCCAGAACAGGCTAAAAGAAGAAACTAGATACGTATGAGGACAGATCGTTCGGCTTTTTCAATGAATAATCTCTCACTTTGCTGCTCTGGTTTTGGTTTCCTTGTGACAGCTTCCAAATACCTCAATATGGTCGGGGGTGGGTGCCTCAGACTCCGAGATGGCTACTTGTCCTGAACGCCTCTTGAAATGTTCCCTAGTGACCGCGCGTCCAAAATAGCATCTGCTGAATTAGTCCTACCCATTTTCCTCGTGGCGGTGGTGTATCCAGTAAAGTGAGAGGACGAATGCGAATGCCCCGGCGCTCTCCACCGAGTTGACTGACTAGCTAATAGTCCGTTTCGGGGACATGGCTAAACCTTGATTCCAAACCCACCATTGGTGGTGTATGAGGCACACAACACTACGCTCATTCGGATCACTGGCGAGGGATGTACTGGACACCCAGGATGTCTAGCCTCATCCGAGGGGCGTATGAACTGAGCAGTCAGTCACCGGCTCCCGGAGGTATCCAAAAGAAACGAGTGGAACCTGCAATTGGCCATCGGACCAACTGGACCAACCCTACTGTCTTGTAGGATGATGCGCTTAGCTGAGCGAAGGCTACATGCATCCTCGAATAAAAAGACCTATTCTGGACTGGACGACAGAGTAGTACAACAACCCATAATGCAGCAGCCATGGAAAACACAACTCATACAATGATTATCAGTTCTTTCACGCACTTACGGGATCGCTCTCTCACACCGTACACAAAGACTTGCTTCCCAGTCTCCATTCTTTTTCCCCACACTTCTTTATCAGTCCCTGCGGGATCCTCGGTCGACCGTATCTGCTGTAGTTCCACTGGCGGAAATTCCGGCTATATTCCCTCTCGTTCTTCTTCGACTAGCTTCCGAGTTGCACCGAATCCGCTGCTACTGTCTGATGCCTTGATTCGTCTTCCATGCTCATACAAACTAGCTATGTTCAACGTGCAAACCATGATGAGTATAGAACAACAGGCGGGTTTAGTTCGTACGCTTGAATCCCTTGCTGTCGATTTGTGTTTTATTCAAGAGGCTCACATTTAACACTCCAGTGCCATTTTGATTGACGCACCCATCTCATCTTCCCGTGAATTTTCTCTCACGCATTTCTGGGGACGCTGAGGTTGCGGCTCCTGGTCTTGTTGGCGTTGGCATTGTTCTCAGTGATAGAGCTGGGGCGGGGCTATAGACTGGATCCCAGTCGACAGTCGTTTATGTACAGTGAGACTCAGTGAACAGTCATCTTTCTGATAAACGCAATCTGTTTGCCGTTTCGGCATATGCACCCACTGATTGCAGCCCAGATACAGTCAAAAGTAAATTTCACTGAAAGTTCCACGACCTCTTACGTAAAGCAAGCCGGGCCGATATCGTGGTTTTGGCAAGAGATCTGAATGCTAGGGTGGGTCGGCTGTCATTGAACGAGGCAAATTTAAGAGGCACTTTTGGGCTAGATTCTTGTTGCTCGGAAAACAGGGTACGGCTTTTGGCCCTGTGCTGAAACCGTCATCTGGCCCTTGCCAGTTCTAACTTCAGACTTTCTAATCGCTGACACGCCACTTGGCGTCCGCCCTACTCGAGTCAACATTGGATCCAGATTGGCCACATCGTTGTAAACCACAAGTGGTGGGATTGCACACAAGGCCGTCGTTCGTACTGGAGCATTCCCCTTGATTCCAACCACGCATTAGTTCCCGCTAAGCTATCCATGTGCTTCAGTGGACGCTTCAAACGTATATAATAATGACGGTTAGATTGCGACGAGCCTTTCGATCCATCTCGCCTATTCGTCTTCTAAAACGCGCTAGCTGAAAAGCTAGATGCAGTCCTACGTTATTACTTAAACCAGCACTAGTCGCTCATCAAGAGTGCTTTGCATTCTGCTATGATATCCGGTTCTCCTAAGGGTTGGATTTACGTCACCGCGGTTCGTAGCGCTTTACTCTACTGCTGAGACACCTGGCCACTCCGTATTGAGGAGGCTCGGCGTCTTTCTATGTTCGAAAGCTGATGTCTTCGAAACATTGGTCGCGTCTGGTGGGAACATCAAGTGAGTAATGACAAGATGCGCCGTCTTGTGTTAGGCACGGACAATCGCCATCTTAACGAAGTGATCACTGTACACCACCTCCAGGGACTCGGTTATGTTCTGCGACTGCCCGCCCAATGCACGTGCTGGGCAAGGCTGGCAGAAGCGATGCGGCTATCAGGCCTGGGCTTGGCGTAGCGGTATGGAGGAGCTAGCATCAGCATTAGCTTCGGTTGGTGCTTCCCGCTTCCCTGGTTGGGGCCCAAGGGACGAGGATCGTCGTTGGTTACAGACGTGGAGGGACATAGCTGAGAATAGAAATCAGTGGTGCAAATGCTGTATGGTCTAGCTGTTGAACTCTCGCTCCTTGTAACCACAAAAATGTCATTCCGACAAACAAAATGACAGAAAAAATCATTAAAATGTGTACGGTGAAAACAGAAGAAAATCACATCATTTTAAGTTTTTTTCACTAGCTGTTTCATTTTGTTGCAGTCCCCCTCCTGTTTTTCACTGGCTGTTGTTCCTGCGTTGGCACCGTGCTTGATTTCAAGCCAGTGTGATTATATATTTTTGACAGCAGTTTGCCAAGTCGAGGGTAAAACCACCGAAGCTTTCGGATCAAACGAATAGGAAATTAGGTTTAAGATGGAAGTCATGAAGATGGAGAAAAGCTTGGATACAACTGCCCAACAGACAGCCGCACCTGGCCATATTGCAACAAGGACAACAACACACGGTGGGATACTTGTATTTCAACGGCCGACCAAGTCAAGTCATGAAACACATACAATCGTTTATATAGGCCTTTTTCCAGGCTGCGCGGCACCAACATTGCTATGGCCACCGCTTGAGCGCTTCGGCTGCGTTCTGGCTAGTTGCTTGTGGCCGATAGCTTGCTCCTCTTGGGTGTCATTTTTCCTCGGTTGATCCGATTGTCTCAGTTGACTGGTTGATCGGCAGCCCCTCACCTGGGCTATCTTGCTGGTTGCCGGAGATCCCGCTGCTTCCCGTCTGGTAGTCCGTATGCCTCTTTTTGTCTGCTTCGAGACGCCTCCGATATATTCGCTGTCTGTTCTTTTGTCTGTGGCCCTCGTTTGGTTCTTCCGTTCGCCTTGATATTCACGTCGTTCTCTTGCCCCAACATTCCCCGTTACAATATCACCTAATGAACCTCGTGGGCCCCTACCCGTAAGTTTTACACTTCGCACTGGTCAAACATTCGTGCCTTTTTATCGTATCATGGACTGCTTCGAAAAACTGCGTAAATCGACGAGGTCTTTATGCGAACATGCGCAAAAATGTCCCGGCTATCCCAATCTGTTCAGATGAAACGTGTACACTAGTGTCTAACCTCTGGTTCAGAATACCCTACTCTGCACCTTAGCCGATTGCTGATATGGTGTTCCCACAACATACGAAAATTACTTCAAGGACGTTGATGTTCTAACACTGGCATTCTTTGCGTTTCTTCTATCCGTAACCACAGTAGTACATAGTGGACCCAAGTGGATAATCGGATGTTACGTCGGCGCCACACCTATTTCAAATTGGTAAAAGTCGAACGTGCCCCTCTGTGTGTGACAACATTTCATCCGACTACCTGCCTGCGTACCAGAATGTGTCTACTTCGGCTAACGCATTTCTTGCTAGAGCAATTTTATTGTAGGGACAACGCAGTCTGTTTAGAAGTGCAAAATACACTCTAGACTGTACCATAAATTTGTTTAGACTACCTTGAATTACTTGCATGTTACTTGGCTTATCACTTATGATCACAAGGCCATCTGTGTACTCTAAGTCGGGCAGTTTACTGTCTGAATAAGGATCGATGCCACTATTGTCACAGGAGGATAACGCTGTTATCGGCATCATCCATGTTGCAAATTAATGAAAGACTGCATTGAAACACAACACTTCTCACGTTGAGCTGTGGTGAGAGATCGCCACCAACACGAACTCGGCTTCTTTTGTGACGCCAAGTTACACACAATTAACAATGACCGGTACCATGCCACACAGTGAACACAAAACACAGGATACAACAAGCACGACATAAGAGATATGCAGCAACTGCGGCCTCGCCGAACAGCGACACAGTACCACTTCGGTCGGACCTCTTAGATCCTTACTCACACAACAAATTGCCCTCGACTAGGCAGCAATCACGACACAGTGCGGAATTCGATAAGGCTATCCCACGCGCTAGCTTGAGAGGAAAGGCGGACGCAACCCAGTACCACACGTTTAGTAGTGATGATCCACACAAGTCAGGGTAATTTGTCAGCATCTCCGCTAATATAGTCCGTTCGGACGACTTTTCAGAAGCTGTAAATTGACCGGTGAAAAACGCAATAATACCGTGGAAAGACTGCAGTAGAGATAATCAATAAAAAATACAACGGCGCTACAAAAAATAATTTAACAGAAAGATAGTGAAGTCGGCTCATTCGTTAACTAAACAGTTTTGTAGGAAAATAATATGCTGGTTGGAATCTGTTATTCCAAATGTAACAGGAAGGTACCTTTCTTCCAAATTTGGGGTCTCCCGAACAGCATGACACTGTCATATTTTTCTTCCGTGTTATGAACTAGCCATTCTACCGCATTTTGCGGTGCCCAGTCGAGTATGTTATTGTAGAACACTGAAGGATCTCATCCGGAGAAACGCGCAACAACGATGTTTGCGTTCAGATACCGATACTTTTTTTGGTTTTATAGAAAATCGACCTAACTTTTGATGTGTACACTCGCTTTACGCTGGTCAAGAGGATATGCGGTCAGCACTTGTGATTACCAAAAGTCAGTCGCGGTGACACTTCTAATCTCCGGGTGTAATGCAGCTGGTTTGGGTGAAAACTGAAATCGTAACCTGAGGATCTGATTTATAACTTTTTGTGAATAAATATTTCAGCTACAAATTCACTTTGTTGCACCAGTTGGTCCCTGTTGACTTGAAACCTAGATCAACGACGCGTTCATATCAATAGCCCGTTTTTAAGATAGTTCTGCTGACGCCCTAACAGATAGTAATGGAACCGTCTGACCAAAGATATGGTTTGTTGAGTGAATATTCTTCTGCGCCAACCTGGATAGCTTCACGTCAACACCATGTAATATAGCGTCCATTCGCTGCTGGTTTTAGACGCCACTCACACGGCGACCTTAAGGTTCGGTATTATCCTCAAGAACTATAGATGGCGTGTCAGCGATTAGGATTTCAACCTACTGTTATTCATGTCGTTATTCTCTCTGTCTCGGTTTCGACTTAGGATCCTGTGGCTTCGTCTTGGTCTGTCGGTCTAGGAAAACTCTTCCTGGCTATCAATGATCAGGTTAGTGTGATGTCTTTCAAATCGTCACGTTTTGTTTTTCCCTCTCATGTCCCGTAATTTATTCGTATGCAACAGAGTGTGTTTACTTCGTAACCGCGTTATTTTCGCGGACACGCTGAAAAAGTCGAAATTTGCAACTCACTACTGTTGTCCTTCTAATCGGGCAGTTCAGTACCATGACCAGGTTGAAAGTGCGATGCGCATTGCAGTGTCATGTGAATTTCGTTCAGACACCAGTTACTAGACAGAAATAGAATGCTTACCAGAAAGCCTAACTGCTTTGTGTTTCGTTTTCTCCATTTTTCTGTTCATATTGCTTGTATTCAGTCTTCGGCCCTGCTAAAGCTGTCTTAGGTCATTCTATTGGACATCTTTCACAAATATTTTATCCTACTGTGAATCATTTCAGTAGGTGAAAGTGATGAGGAAATTTTTCAATGCGAATGTGGTCGTTCATTGACTTCCCTCATTCTCGTATTCAGCCACTGTATTGTGCTTTAAAGCGGACACAATCGTTGTCATGTATTCCTTCTTTCTTTTTCTGGTTCCTTTTTCTGTTTCCCATATATGTGTACACACTCATGGAAACCTGTCAGCATCGTAATGATTGGTTGCTTATGCTTACCAATCTCCGCGCTGGCCAGATGACCGATTTGGCCGCGGCGGCTTTAGAGGGTCCTGGCGGTTACGCTCGAGCATATGACACCATCGCTCGGTTGAGCACCCTGGCGGATGTGGAACTGATTGCACAATTAGACAGCCTTGTGCATCGACAATTGATGATGGGTCTGGACCAACTAGTTAACAATCAAGCATTTGTGCAACTTCAAGTAAGTTTTCATGAACGTGTTTTGTTCTCTTCTCATGATGCTGTTATCCTCATTGTTTGTCACTTTCGAATTATTTAGCCTTGACGCACAACCTTTAGCCAGTGCCCATTGGCGGGAAGGTTAGAGATATTCCAGGCGATGGAGATAGTCGGGTAGTTTCACGCACATTCATGTACCCACCATCACACACACACACACACATACGCACTCCGCAGTAATGTGTGGGCAGTCGCCATGTATTTTGGACATGGTTAACTCGTCACCTGCTGCACGAAATATCTCTGAACATTCCGGCAATGGAAGATGACCAAAGGTTGTGCGTCAAGGCTAACGAATGATGGGTCGTGGCTAGAGGATTGTGGGTCGCGGCTAAAGAATTGCGGGTTTTGGCTAAAGCTTGATGGGAAAGGTATAGTGACTATTGATATTCCATGTGGCACGTGCATGTTCGATAGACGAGCCGTTCGCAAATGGGTTATGTTGGTGTGTTTGGGTGATATCTTTTTGGTAATAATTATATCTCAATCCTTCTAAACAATGACATGATCTGGACATTATTTTTTTTCACCCACTTCTCTATTAGTCCCGTATGGATGAGGTCTTGTCGTTGTTGGATGCTCGAATTAGGCTTGCACAGCCCACATTTCATACACTGGAACCTCGTTTGGCCGCTCAGCACACAGGGCTGCATTCAATATGGTTAGAATTGCAATCAGCCGCACGATCTGCCGGTGCCAATTCTCCTGTGACCGGTCTGGTCACACGATTGCAAACTGCTCTCGGTCGAAACTGGTTGGAACGAGCCAAATTGACTCGGAAGTAAGCGTTTGGGGGACCAATGATCGGTACCGATTTTTTAATATCACACATAACGTGATTTACAGTAAAAACGAGTAACCCCATATTTAAAAGACGTACTGCAGAAAGGATCTGCGCGGGGAGCACTCAAGTAAAATTCAGTTTGATGAACCTGCTTTTGAAAACGAAAAGACGGTTATTAGTTAGAAATAAACAAAATGTTCCCAAGCTTTGCGGTGCGAGGTATAAAGGAGGAGAAGAATGAGGAAGCTGTTAATCTAGGGATAGAGACCCAATATGGGGGACTGGCCGCCTGTATACGAGGTGAACGAGAGAAAGTCATGGGGAAGGGGAACTGCCGAAGCTAGTTGATATGAACAAAGCCCAAAGTAGTCAAGTGAGAAAAGTGACAATGAAGCAACTTCTTGGAGATGGGCAAGTGCCTACAGAGTGGAAGTTAGGGAGGGAACATTGATTAACGGGACAGTCTTTTTTCGAACTTGATCTGGAGGAGAAAGAGCGGTAGACAAAGCCACACCCCATAAATGACTGTAGTATACGAGGATCGGATGGATTCGAGCTTTGTATGAAAGAAAGTGAGCTGATGTAAGAAATTGTCTGGAGCGGAATAGAAAAGCAACTTTGCACACAGCACGACAGGCAAGCGTAAACACAAGGAGACCAACAAAGAGAAGTTATGGACAAGCCCAATGAGGAAATTGACCCTGCAAAGCAAATGGGGGTCGAGCCAAAATTCAGATGAGAATAAGGGAGATGTTTAAAGGATACAGAAAGCAGAAAAGTTCGAATGCATTAAAACCGACATGTTTGGTGGAACTTCAAACAAGCATTTCTTCTAGACGTGAAACAAATGATGCATGAAGAACAGAACGAATGTGATCGATGTTGGTGGTGGCCTGGCGAATGGAGTAATGGAGTGTGGCATCAACTGCAAATTATTGAAGTGGGTTAGAGGATGAAGACATAACCTTTAGAACAGGTCGCACATCACAGTCAGACGAGGTCGAGACCAAAACTACTCTGACTTGACCATGATACCAACCCACGCAGCAAATTTCACGGACGCTAGCATTTGCCCACAACCAAAATCAGTTTTATTTTACTGAACAAGCAAAGAAACAATGACGATGGTAGAATTCTACTGTCAACAACCCCGAGGGATCGGTCTCTTACTCGTCATGTCTCCTCACAAATTCGGACTAGGGTCAAGCTCAACAGGGTCTTCTACCCCGCTAATTTTGCCAAGCTCTTTCTCTTGGCTCTGGTTTCGTTAGATAGTAGACGGAGACCGTAGGAATCCCATTAATCCATCGATGCACTTCACTAGTTAGGTGACGAAGCATTTAGTGATCGATGATAAACGAGTGCTTTAGAGTGCTTAATTGCCAACTTTGAGGTCGGGGGTTCGAATCTCCACCACCACAGGTGGTGTACAGTAATCCACTATCGTCCGGATCGTTACCACGCCTGACCTACGGAGACCTTCCGTGGATCTCCACTCCAAATCTGAGGGTCTACTGGTCGATTATCCCAAACAGTGCAGTGGGTCTTTGTGACTATGCGATACGTACCCCTTCCATGGTACCCATGCGCAAGCATGTAATAAAAAACGAAGAAACCGAAACAATAGCGCAAGTTCAAGACCCTGGGCAACACCAGCATTCATGGGAACGGCTGAGATGGAGCCCCAGTGACTCGGACGGAGACGATTTGCTTTCTGAAGGAAATAACATATACCATACGAGAGCCGTGTGTAACCCGAACGAGGACAATTTCGACAGCAGACTCACATGCCAGACTTGGTCTAAGGCCTATGAGATGTCTAGCAAAGCCAAGTAAGTTTCTTCGTGGTTATCGAGTGCGGCCGCCGAGGAATGTGAGATGAACGCTAGAAGGTCACTCGTAGAACGACGCGGGCGGAATTTATATTAAAGGTCATTCAGTAAATTTTCACGTCCAAGAGAAGGACGCAGTTGGTTGCAGATAGCGGTTTCGAAAACTTGAAAGCACAGAAGTAACGCTGGTGGGAGAATAATTATTGGAGTCAGAAGGGTTACAATGTTTGGGGATAGGAAAAATAATGGTGTTCTTTGACAAAGAAGGAAAAATCTCTTGAATGTGAGGAAAGAAAGAAAAGATGACGCAAAATGGGGACTAATTTTAGAGTACACATCTTTAGGAGGATAAGTAGAATACAGGGTTGTAAGAGAAATCCTTTCGACCGTCAATTTTGACCGTTTCGACTGAATTCCACTCAAAGCCGGGAGACCTAGCTGCTTTCAGCCTTTCTAGGGTGCTCCTTCTCGGTGGGGCTTACTTCGCGTCTCAAACAAATTTCGAAAGACTCTGACTGATAGACGTATTAATCCGAAACACGGTTCTATAATCGGTACAACGTTAATGAACAATGAATAGCCAAAACATACAGTCAACTTTTGAACCGAGCGAGACACAGATCGTGTGTAGTCAGATTTACTGTTAAACCAGGCGGCAGCGTCATATGTTCATTTAAACGAATGCAGGTCAATGTCAGAAAGAAGGAAACGGATGAGACAGTTCAAATCATATGAAAGAGTACGGTCAAATCAATGTGAATTAGATAAAACCAAATCGTCACACTACCGTCAGATTGGATTAAGGACCAATCACGAATCGGGACTGAGTTCAGTTAAATAACCAACTCTGTGCCAACAACACAGGAGAACGACTTGGAAGAGATTCACATGTAGATTGTGACTACTAACAATCTGTTAGTAGCCAGTAAGAAAAACGTTTAGTTTATATGGAACGTACAGGGTGGTTTGGAAACATTGTGATTTCGCAGAACTTTTCTGGAAGTTATAACGGGAATAAAAGCATTACTGGGAACGTGGTAGGAAGGCGGAGAATGAGGGCTGATCGATATAGCAAATCACAACGGTCGGTATAAACCTCGGCCTTATCGAGAGTGTCAGGGGAATCGCAAATAAACGGAACGTTGCAAGAGTAGAAGTCATGGGAGACTGCCTTTGTAAGGCGCCAGAATTATCGGCTACGGGTAGCGGATGAATCTAATCGTTCGGCTTTGTGAAGTACAAAGTGTTATTTAGCTCTCTGTATGATGAGCGAGCATTTGTTTCTGGCTTGCACAAAACGGTGTCGAGATGTTTGCTTGGGTGAGTGGCGCCGCCGGCAATACACTGAGCTTTCCAATCTGATAGCACGATTGTAGGCGTGGGTAAACTATGCACAGGATCGTGGTTTTCTGGGTTTGAAGAAGTGAGAAATGTAACTTTACATGCATTGAAACATCGCCTTAGTGAGACAGATACAAAAAAAAATTAGACACAAAGCAACGGTCGTACCAAGGCTGATCGATCAGAAAGTTGTGAAACCCATCCCAATTAGCAGAATCTTAACACCAAAATGCTCGTCTGGAATTTGATATTGGGACGGGATGAGAAAAATGAGTGAGAAATCGGATGAAACAATGGTCCAAAGAACCCAGGGGAGTCAGGGAATTGAAATCTGAGAATGAATTGGAGAATGGCTGTAAGTATGAAGTCAAGAGTGTGTGTAGGGTCTCGAACGCGATCGGGAATGCGTGTACAGAGGTCGATCAGTTAGCAAAGGCTGTTGACTACAGCGAAAGCCTCGGGTTCGCGTCCCATAGTTGAATGGTCCGATGAGTGCAATTGCCAATCCTTGTTGCGGACATCAAAATCACCGAGACTGGTAATTTGGTAGCTGGGGTCTGTTGAAGTCAGTATTTCAATGTTTGAAGATAACTCAGAAATCAGAAGGTGATTGGTGTTGGGAGAATGGTAAACAGTACAAAATAATAATTTAGAGGATGAGACCGAATTTTCAACCACATGACTTGAAAGTCCAAGCTGGAGAAATCAAGATGCAAAAGTCGAGAGGAGGCGGCCGGTTGGTTGATATAGGCGCAGATATCAGCTTTGAGGAAAAAGCAGAAATGAAGTAAGTGGTTGTGAAATTGAAGGTGACTGGTGTCTGACGAGGGGGGAATTTGGTTTTCAGTCAAAAATAAGGCATTGGGGGAAGGAGACTGAAAGTAGTGCACAGAATCAACATTTTTGTTCGAACCGCGAATGTTAGTGCGGGGATGAGAGCTCGATGTGGGCTCTGTGAGTGAGTACGCGCAGTTGAACGAAAACGGTTGTTCACATGATTTGTGAAATTCATGATTGATTGTGGAGAACCGGCTATCCAACCTTGAGATTCGGAGTGGGGAATCACATAAGGCCTCGGTATTTTGGGCTTGGTGGTGAGCCGGATGATAGTTGATTGGTTGAATGATTGGCTGACTGACTGGATAAAACGGCGTTGAGAATTAGCCATTGTTTTTTCATCGTTATATATAGACTGCCGCTCATCGAGGTCACTACACATAAATGTAAACTATGTACGAATTTTAAAATCCTTTGAGTGTTCTCTGAATTCTATCGTCGATGTGCTTTTCGTTCTATTTCAGATGCGGACAGTTTATGGCAGCCTATACGTGTGTGCTACGTGCAGAAGCGTTTGATGTGCCCGAGGCACTGATTGAACGAGCCAAGTTGTTATGGCAAACAGATAAACGGGAAGCGGCCCAAGCTTGTTTGGACAAAGGAATCCCGGAGATCTATGGGGACGTCATGGTGTCTTCTGTAGTAGGTCTGAACAAAGCCACACGGCGACAAGCAACGACTGATCCAGCGTTATGGGCTGCTGCACAACAAGTAACTGCAAAGCTTTGGTTTCCTGGTTCACATGGATTCCGTTATCACTCTGGAGGACATAAATTTGTGTTTGATCGTCAAAATTACTGCTCACAGTAACTTTCTTTATTGAATGTGATTCTGGAATGGATTAATGTACATCCCACTCTCATTTACTTTACGTTCCATCTCCAGGCCCTTCTCTTACGTGCACGGTATTGCGAGGAAACAAACCGTTTCGATTTCGAAACCACACGTCATATGTACGAGGAAGTGTGTGAACTAACTGAGGGTTGCGAAGAGGCTCATTTTCGTTTAGCGCGGTACGTGGACCGTGCTCAGTCATTGACCGCAAATTCCAAACAGCATGAGTGAGTTGCTCAAGTGTACCACTAATAATAGCTGAAAATTTCCTAATACGCTGGATTGCTACTGTTGGCCGCTGTTTCAGTAGATTCAACAGGTTATTTCAGACTACAACCTGGTCGACGACCTTGGAACATTTTTTGATTAGCTGTCACTGGTTTCTCTGCACAACCGGATCAGACAGATACTCATCTCCATTCCCGTGCGCTTCAATCTCGTGTTCTCGTTTCCCTCCTAGCACACTGTTGAAAATGGCACTCAAACACTATGGATTAGCGTTGAGTTTCGGCAGTCAGTTCATCTATCAATCTATGCCACGGTTATTATCATTGTGGTTAGACTACGGGACAAATTATGCGCGTCATTCGACATCGGCCACGGGGACCAAACCTGACAGCACAGCAGAATTCCGCGGACACACGGACCAACAGACGTTTCAAGAAATTCAAGAGGTTAGTCTATTCAGTCATCTCAAAGTCGTGGAATTGCACGTTCTTTATCGCAATGCATCTCATGTTTTAATTTTTTGGAAACATTCAACAAGACATTGACAACAACAACGTAACGAACGAGCTAGTTATCGGTGACATCATCTAGATTGTGCAGTCACATGTGTACACGGCAATAATGCATATTCAAGGGGGATAATTGCGGCAACAGTAGCACGTTTTTTTACGAAGAGATCATAGCTATTGGTTGATTTATGATAGTTTATATGTGGTGATGCCGTTTGGAAGGGATTGTACGGCACAATCAAGTCATTTTTAATCAAATCTGAGCACTGGCTACGTCAATAATTCAGATTACCGAATCATGTTTATACGCATTTTAAGTAACCCAAGGTCGCTTTTGGGCTCAAAATGCTTTACTGTAAATCCTAGCGGCAACCGCTTCGGTCTTCACTAGATGTGTTTATCGAATTCCCGCTTGTAACGCATTTGGTAGGTCTAGCACAATCACTCTAAGCGCGTTCTCCTCTTTCGCAATATGTCTAGTAGATGCGAAATGATCACACTGGAAATAGTCTGCTTGTTTACAACTAAGCAGTTCTGTGTTCAACGATTCTTTGTTAACTGCGGCCATTTGACTCATACAGCAATAACGCTTGTATGCAGCAAAGATGGTGAGGGATATACGATCACACATAACTTCACCATGGATTGAGTGAAATCCATTTCGAAGTACTACAGAAAGCGTTCAAGGATTTCCGGAGAATATCCTATTCTCAGTCGGTCATTCGTTAGATTATCCTCCACTGATTCATTCTTTACATGGGTGGGAGTTCGATTATCCTTCCAGATGGTGTCCACTTGTATCTCTCTACTTCGGCGCGGTACTCTGCATTAGTCTCACTCGAACGAAAGTGAAAGCAATAAAGGATGTGACAAAGTAAGCAGAGAACTATAGGTAATTGTTGTGTTCGGCCTGAACAGGCATGTGTTCAGACAGACAATCTCGCACTTACACAGCCGACGTTTGCCGTGCTTCGTCCCGGCATTGACCAATCAGATTGTGCCACATGTTGCACGACCTTGTGCACCTTAACCCAATTAAACAGTTGTCTTGTTCTTTCGCTTACATATAGCCTTGACTCACGCGCTTGCGGACGTGTTAGTTTTTTCACGTGCTTGCCTGTACTTGTGCCTGCCGTACGTTTGTACTGAATACACGTTCGCTCGTACACGTGCGCCTTCCTTCTGCTACCGAATCTGCGATGACAACAGTAATAGTATCAAGGAGATAACTAAAGTGTGGATATTATTGGTCGCGGAACCTAGCTCTATCCTTCGACGAATGTAGGTGCCTCTCAGACGCCAACCAGTAAACCAAAGATACTTTCCTTGGCTGAATGTTATTAAACCTTCTCTATCGAGCTGGTTGATTTGGGCGCAAGACCAAGACGAATCCAGTCAAAACCAAAGGTAGGTTGGAAACAAGCATATGTGAACAAAATTGAGACAAATAAATGTACAAACCGGAACAGTTATCCATCACGGGATCAAACGATGGGACCGGGTCAATCGTCCAACAGCCGTTCAAGTTCAGCGGATGCGTCACCGAGATTGAATCAGACAAATCGGGAGGGTGAGATCGTGTTGACGCGATGAAGTAAACGGCCGCCGAGGTGAGCGTAGTAATGAAGAAGATAGTAATGAGTCGAGTTATGGGTAAAATGGAAGTAGCCGAGTGACGAATACAAGTGGAACAATAACAATTTGGGGTGAATCTTTATTCATAGGTTTGACGGACGCTGCCCTATTACTAAGCTTTTTCATACATTTCTCCTTCCTTTATCCGCGCTCCGACACTCATTAGATGAGTACTGCAGTTAGTTGGCGTTTTTCAAATGTTTCACCTAAAGTTTCCGCTTGCATCGAGCACAAAACCGTAAGCGAGGCTGATGTAAAGCAGCCTAAGCAAGTGATAATCGGGATTAGTGATTGGGAATGTGAAAAACGAGAACTGGGTTGGCGAAATGTGTTAAGAAATTTCATTGGTAATTGGGGAAGTAGAACCGGTCTACCGTGTTCACCGCCAGTCGCACTCCTAGAGAAAATCGGAGAGCAGTGTCATGCTAGTTGAAGGTAAACCTGCTAACAGTTAATCGTTAAATGAATAGTTTTAGTGAGTCTCACATATTCTCTTTGCTAAGGATAGATTGTGTACACGACTGCCAAGAGCTTACCGAAATCGGATTTCTAATAACGGAGAAACGCGGATAGTTTTCCAAGGTGCTAACATCTACGTGGATGTAAGTAACACATCCATTAGAATAAGCCTCCAAGATAACTGGTTTGGAAGTGAATCATCCTTAGGAAAAAGCCAATTTGAACAACTGTTGACAGTACTGCATGTTGTATCCCGAATTCAGTAGGCATAAGAAAGGCACGCCTGTATGGGTAAACGGGCATTTTTTGCAATGTACGGGAAGCGCCAGCACAAGCGGGCAAGTGAAATTGCAGACAAGTATGCAAGTGCGTGAGTCAGTGGCGTATGTAATCGGAAGCATAACTGTACAATCGGATTAAGTCGTGCAACACGTGATACGATCTGATTGGTCAGTGCTGTCCGGGATGAAGCACGACAAACGTCAACTGTGTACCTGTGTGCACGATTGCAGGCGTGCGTTAATGATTGCGCGGGGTGTAGATCATGCGTGCGTGCGTGAGTACATGACTGCGGGAGCCAAACACAACACTGCACGGCAGTGGTTTTTTCTAAAATCTTTCCCTGCTGCATGACGATGCACATTTTGAACTTGGAATAACTGCACGATCGTGATCATTTCTATAATTATGTTTGTTCTATGTCTCATAGATTCTCTTGTCAATTGCGCTTCATATTTATCCTCGTTTTTTCAGATTATGCGAGAAAATATCCAACGTGTACCGGCCTATCAGTACTACACAGCTTTGGGTCAGGTTTTGTCACGTGTTTGCCATGAAGTGCCCACCGTGGTGAACACATTGATCGATTTGATAGTGCGAATTTTCGAAGCCTATCCTCATCAGACAATCTGGTTCCTGATGCCTTTGAACGATGTAAGTTTTGCTCTGATCTGATCACATTGGATCACGTGATGCCCACTTGTGATATTTGTGAAGAGGTCAGATTTTTGTTAGTTTTTGTTTGTCAACGTACGATGGCTCACGTTTGTTGAGTGACATGTAGAACACGCATCCCGAGTCAGAGAATGCGAAGTCGGTAATCTACATGTACCTTAAGGGAGTCGGTCAAGCAATTCATGTGTGCGCGCGCATCTGTTCTTTTCAGATTACTATTAACCATGCACTGGGTGCGGTGGCTTTGGTTTCTCTCTCCTAGCGGCAATCTCAAAAGGAAATATTGAAGGAGAAAAGAGTATGAAAGTAGTAAGAGGAGAACTACAATAATGGAATTAAGTCGATGAAGAAAGTTTGTGAATGCAAGAGCGCCACTGATCGCGCCATTCAGCCATATCCCCTAGTATGTCTAACCATTGAGTGGGAGGGTCTCTTGGACCCCACTCAGGAAGTCTAACACGCCCTACATGGCCAAGTCCACTAGTTTGGCCTTTCATACCTTTCTTCCATGTCATGGACTGACCACCCTTACTCATCTTCCAACCGGTACCCGCCCCAGCAAACATAGCAGTCCGAGTGATTCTGTCAGGGGACATGCGTAACACATGTCCCAACCATCTTAGCCTGGTGAACTTAAGTGTTTCATCTAATCATTTGATCCTTGAACCTAAGACTTTCCGCCGAACCTCAGCATTGCTCACACGGTGTTCCCACCAGATTCGAGAAATACTCCGAAGACATCGGTGTTCAAATATCGAGAATCGTCGTATGTCCTCCACTCACAGTGGCCATGTCTCCGAACCATACAGAAGCATGGGCCTGTCTGCTGCAGCGTACACTCGACACTTGATAAGTAAACGGATGTCATGTCGATGCCACAGATGACTCAGTTTGACAAATGCCAAGCGACTCTGTGTACGCAGAGACACTTCATCCGATATTCGATCTCTGGGTGAGATGCAGCTCCCCAGATAACAGAACTTGTCTACCACGTTTACAGTCCCCCCAGACACTAAAAGATTTGGCGTTGGACCAACCCAGTCCTGCAACAGCATCTTGCACTTAGAAAGTGCGAAATGCACGCCAAACATTGCTACGCAACCCGTCAAGCTGTCTAGAAGAGCTTGCAACTTACCTAGATCTTCGCTTAGAAGAGCTATGTCGTCAGCATACTCAAGGTCTGACACCTTTTCACCTGGGAAAAGTTCAATGCCGCCATCCTCACCTGACAAAAGTGCGGTCTCTAGGACAATAACAATCACAAATTTGAGGAGAAAAGGAGAGAGAGGGGAACCCTGACGTACACCACTTCTCGTGGGGTACTCGGGTGAAAGATCACCGTAAGCCCGAACTCGGCTTCGGCTATTAGTGTAAAGCGATTCTACAATGGAAATGAATATTTCTGGTACACCCTTCAGCAAGAGGCAGCGCCAGAGAACTGTGCGGTCAACTGAGTCGAAGGCCGCTTAAGGATTAATAAAAACGGAAAAGGCTGGGCCTACGGAAGGTGTGTCTGTGTTCTAAAATTTGTCGAAGAGTGAAGATATGATCAATACAACCTCGACCAGGTCTGAACCCAGCCCGGTTCTCGCGCGAGCACTGTTCGCAAACATTAGACAAGTGGTGGAGAATGATACCAGCGAGCAGTATGGATGCGATGCTAACCCCTGTGGTTTTCACAGGAGCACCTATCACTCTTCTTGTAAATCGGTACGATCAGCGATTCACACGAGCTCTTTGGAACTTGTTCCTTCTCCCATATCAAACCGAAGAGTTTTATCAACTCCAGTAAAAGTTTTGGGCCACCGTCTTTGAAAATAGACCCAGGTAACCCATCCGGTCCGGCAGCCTTGTGTCGTCTAAGTTAGCTTATTTCTCGAAGAACCTCTGTTTCTGACGGATGACTGGTGTCTACAACAAGAGCTGTACCCATTGCGCTAGTGATCAAATCTGAAGAGGATAAAGGCCAATTAAACTGTTTCCCGAAATGCTCCGTCCAGCGAATTAGACGACGCTTCTGAGTTTGAATCAGTGGGCCGTTCGCCTCTTTGATCAATTCTCTAACGCCTGGTCTATGGGGACCGGTTTGTCTAATCAGACGGAAGAGGTTGCGGCTGCTGCCAATCGCCGCAGCCTTTTCCATCTCTCTACCTTTCACAATCCACCACTGCTCACGATCATTTTACAGGCTCCGAATCAATTGGCGTTTATGACATCTGGAATCCGGAGTAATCGATCTGCGCGCGTCTAACAGTGCAACTAAGGATGCAGATATCCATCGTTTCTGTGTGCGTCTAGTTGTTGGACCTTGGGTAGCATCAGCAGCCGCACGTAGAGCCTGTTTAATCTCTGTCCATCGCTCTTTTGGATCCTAGGAATTTGTCTTCATCGATAACCTGGGGGATAATTCTGTTCGGAAAGCAGATCGTTGGTTATCGTCCAGTAGCAGCTGTGGGGAACGGTTCGCTTTGGCGCTGTTTCGGCCACCGACGAAGCGCAAGCTGAAGCGCGCGCGGACAAGAGCGTGATCAGTATGTATAGACGTAAACCAAAATGATCGACAGTCTTGAATTGATCCACGCCAGTGGTAACCGACAGCATTATGGTCTATCTGATTCCAACGCTGTGAAAGCGCACATGGACGCCAGGTTAGCCGGTGTCGCTTTTCGTGCATGAAGTTTTTACTCTCTAGGAATAGTCCATGGTCGGAACATAGTTGAATGAGTTGATCACCTTCATTAGTTTGGTCGGCTGGAACACAATATCGGTCTCCCATATTCTTCTCCGTCTCGTCTAGGCTTTCGGCTTGAGCATTGAAATCACCAGCAACAACTATTACGTCCCTAGAGCACACGCTGCGGAGCAGTTGAGACAAATCCTGGTAGAATTCGTCTTTAGCCTCAAGAGAGCTACAGTCAGTTGGGACATACACGGAAACGACAAACAGGCATCGACGCTTCAGTCTAGTGCTGTTGACATGCACAGAACCATTCGACCGAACTGCACACGGACGGCTGCTGACTGGGATCCAGTCTAGCAGCGCACGCTTAGCTCTCATGCTCAAAGCCATCCCAGAGCCAGTCTGACCGCCAACACTAGACACCGAATCACCCGACACGCGAAGGGTGAAACGAGAAGCCGAGCTTGTATCTGGGGTGCGAAATGTTGACACTGAAGTTAGGTCATGTGTGCGTGTTTCGGAGACACAACACACGTCTATGTTAAAGGTTTCAAGAGTTCTAGTTAGCGCAGCCTGTTGCCCCGTTTGGCAAAGTGTGCGGACGTTGAAAGCAACTAAGTGAAAAGGATGCTTAGGACGGAGAACGGATTCTTTTTCTTCCCCTGTCTTTAATTTGCTACCCTTTCTGAGAGCTGGAAGTTCACAATCACGACTCATTGTGACTACTCGTACGCATTTAAAATTGGAACGTAAAGGACAAAGAGCAGAGAGATAAGGAATGTTTCCCGACTGACCGCTGGAGATTTCTGGGCAAATTATACTTCGCGGCTGCCCACACCGCAGAATGGTTTTTCTTTGGGAATCCTCACCGGAGCCTTTGGTTCAAATGTCTCACCCACAAAGCAGTGGGGCGTCAACGCAGCACGGGAACGTGACCAATTAATCTATGAAGGAACTTCTTCTGGTTTGTCACGTGAGGCCTGATTACTGCATGCGTTTTGTTTTGCCTTTGCTGGCACTTCGTTATCGATCCGATTTTTGATTGTCCTCAGTGCCATACACCCAATGGAGCAAGCGGAACGTGGACGGGGCAGCATCGTTTGGGCTGGGGGCTGCATAGCTTAGGTGTGTGATAGCTGCCCAGTGAAGTGCGATGACTTCTTCCACCGTCGAAAGAAACCCCAGGTACTCCACTCCTACGTCCATCTAGTGGAGGTTTTTAGGCCGGTAACCTTTTTCCCTCCGTGTTTATTCGCTGGAGTGTCCAATCCAGGGGCATAGTGGTTAGAACCAGATGTTGCCCATCAACTGGTTCTGAGACTGGAATTCGTGTGGCCCCTATCCATTGGTCTCTCAGGCATGATTGCATCTCCGGCTTAGGGAAGCCATTCTCCATGACTCTTTGGGTCATGGAGGCACGCAAGCCATCACTCCACACCAACAACTCATACCTGAGATTTTATTGAAGCAATAACTTCATACAAAATTATTTAAGATTCAATCCGTCAAGCTACTTGAAATTGGTTATCCGAATCTGGGTAACGCGTGGCCAAGCGAACGGATCCTATAAATAAAAACAAGACTGATCCGAAATTCTACGGTCTCCTTCATCAATCAATGATATTAACCGTAGGGTTAGTTTCATCGACTCTTTAGCATGGCTCTCTGTGACCGTTCTGATCATGAAGTAGATAGGTTCATCGACTAGCTCATATCGTTCTATAATCTAGTGCGATCACCCCGGCCTCTGTCCTGGTCACATTTTAGTCTGAAGCGGCACAGTGAAGAGCGATGAGAGTCATTTTTAGGTAGGCAAAGCATGTGCCGAGCATTTTTGCTGCAAGAAGCTACGTTCAACGATCTGACGGAGTGCATAGGTCCTCAACCCCGCAACGCCAACAGCCGATCTGGACAAATCGCACGCGAGGGTAGCAGGCTGGCTCGAAGATCGTTAACAGCAGCCCGATTTGGAGGGAAACACTGTAACCGAAACCAGTCTTGGAACATGCATACAATAATTCAGGAACTCATGAGGTCATTTCAGTGCAAGGTATGCAACTCGCCCCATCAGTTACCAGACTGTTTGACCTTTTGAAGGATTGGTACACCTGATCGACGATCTGCAGCAAAAAGGATCGGCGCAAGCCTCCTATGCTTAAATGACTTCCACCGCACTCCAGAATGCTACTTCAGAGTGAAATGTGACTAGGACGAATGCCGGAGTGATCGTCATCCGCTGCTCAACGCTCCTGAGAAGAGTAAGACTACTCAACCGGATGAATAAAGCGCCTTCGGACCGCTCCGCTTGGCGTTTAGGTCGCAAACGATACCATTGCACACTGCAGACTTCTGTGTATCGGAAGCCAACATACACGGACCAAATATTGAACTTCAGTATTAGTCATCCAAACAGCCACAAGTCGTACATCCGAACTCTGTTCAAAAGAGCCTTAAGTCACTGCTGCACAACAGAAAATAGAACATAGGAAGAGAAATATCTTAATAATATGTTTCAACAAAAATGGATGTCCAAGAAACTTCATTCGAATAACCATACGCGGAATCAGAAATGGACCAAGTCAGGGAACATAATCTAACCGAAGGGTAGCACTGCGATACATCAAAAACGTATCCGGAATGACCACAAGACTCCTTCAACTATAAGGCGTCACGATTGCTCATAAACCAATCAAGACTTCGAGAAGAATCATATGAAGATCGAAGAAGCAATTGAAAGCCGAAGAAAGGAGAAATGTGATATACAAGCACTACGACAAATGTTACTTGGTCAAATTAAGAGGAAGGTTGTCACGAGAATGCACGACCACAAAATGGCTACAAGAAGACATGATTCATTCTCACTAATATCCATCCACGAGGACCAAAAAGGACACGTTCAATCTGGAGCAAGTTCATACCATGGATCAAGCAACCATGAGATGTGCAAGGGAGTTCTTGGAAGTCTGATACTGTACAACAAGTTCAGTCGCTAGCCGAAAGACTTCAGACTAATTTGTCGATTGCTTGTTGATCCGTGCCTATCGGCTACCAGGAATACCCGCATGCACACACATTACATGACTGGACCATTTAACCAATCATGTTTCACCACAAACAGGCCGATCTTGCTTGGCCATGCCGATTGCTTGCACATGTTGTTTCTGCGTAAATGCGGCGCTCGTGTGTTTTGTGGCACACGGGTTCACCGCGGCGGTGATAAACGGATTTAACGTTTATTGTGTTCTTCATCAATCGCGGACACTTACTTGGCGTCAAGTAATCGAACCCGTGAAATACAAAAGCTGCAGTCATGAACCCACCACACATGCATGATCCCTTTTAAACGGGTCCTTCCGTAAAACCCAAACATGGCATCTGGTGGAGGCAAGTGAGGTTCTCTAATCACTTGATGCCCTGAATATTTCACAGCGTAAACTGCCTACTTCATGATCAGAACGGTCGCAGAGAGCCACGCTAAAGAGTCGATGAAACTAACCTTACGGTTAATATCATTGATTGATGAAGGAGACCGTAGAATTTCGGATCAGTCTTGTTTTTATTTATAGGATCCGTTCGCTTGGCCACGCGTTACCCAGATTCGGATAACCAATTTCAAGTAGCTTGACGGATTGAATCTTAAATAATTTTGTATGAAGTTATTGCTTCAATAAAATCTCAGGTATGAGTTGTTGGTGTGGAGTGATGGCTTGCGTGCGTTTGTGGTGAAACATGATTGGTTAAATGGTCCAGTCATGTAATGTGTGTGCATGCGGGTATTCCTGGTAGCCGATAGGCACGGATCAACAAGCAATCGACAAATTAGTCTGAAGTCTTTCGGCTAGCGACTGAACTTGTTGTACAGTATCAGACTTCCAAGAACTCCCTTGCACATCTCATGGTTGCTTGATCCATGGTATGAACTTGCTCCAGATTGAACGTGTCCTTTTTGGTCCTCGTGGATGGATATTAGTGAGAATGAATCATGTCTTCTTGTAGCCATTTTGTGGTCGTGCATTCTCGTGACAACCTTCCTCTTAATTTGACCAAGTAACATTTGTCGTAGTGCTTGTATATCACATTTCTCCTTTCTTCGGCTTTCAATTGCTTCTTCGATCTTCATATGATTCTTCTCGAAGTCTTGATTGGTTTATGAGCAATCGTGACGCCTTATAGTTGAAGGAGTCTTGTGGTCATTCCGGATACGTTTTTGATGTATCGCAGTGCTACCCTTCGGTTAGATTATGTTCCCTGACTTGGTCCATTTCTGATTCCGCGTATGGTTATTCGAATGAAGTTTCTTGGACATCCATTTTTGTTGAAACATATTATTAAGATATTTCTCTTCCTATGTTCTATTTTCTGTTGTGCAGCAGTGACTTAAGGCTCTTTTGAACAGAGTTCGGATGTACGACTTGTGGCTGTTTGGATGACTAATACTGAAGTTCAATATTTGGTCCGTGTATGTTGGCTTCCGATACACAGAAGTCTGCAGTGTGCAATGGTATCGTTTGCGACCTAAACGCCAAGCGGAGCGGTCCGAAGGCGCTTTATTCATCCGGTTGAGTAGTCTTACTCTTCTCAGGAGCGTTGAGCAGCGGATGACGATCACTCCGGCATTCGTCCTAGTCACATTTCACTCTGAAGTAGCATTCTGGAGTGCGGTGGAAGTCATTTAAGCATAGGAGGCTTGCGCCGATCCTTTTTGCTGCAGATCGTCGATCAGGTGTACCAATCCTTCAAAAGGTCAAACAGTCTGGTAACTGATGGGGCGAGTTGCATACCTTGCACTGAAATGACCTCATGAGTTCCTGAATTATTGTATGCATGTTCCAAGACTGGTTTCGGTTACAGTGTTTCCCTCCAAATCGGGCTGCTGTTAACGATCTTCGAGCCAGCCTGCTACCCTCGCGTGCGATTTGTCCAGATCGGCTGTTGGCGTTGCGGGGTTGAGGACCTATGCACTCCGTCAGATCGTTGAACGTAGCTTCTTGCAGCAAAAATGCTCGGCACATGCTTTGCCTACCTAAAAATGACTCTCATCGCTCTTCACTGTGCCGCTTCAGACTAAAATGTGACCAGGACAGAGGCCGGGGTGATCGCACTAGATTATAGAACGATATGAGCTAGTCGATGAACCTATCTACTTCATGATCAGAACGGTCACAGAGAGCCATGCTAAAGAGTCGATGAAACTAACCCTACGGTTAATATCATTGATTGATGAAGGAGACCGTAGAATTTCGGATCAGTCTTGTTTTTATTTATAGGATCCGTTCGCTTGGCCACGCGTTACCCAGATTCGGATAACCAATTTCAAGTAGCTTGACGGATTGAATCTTAAATAATTTTGTATGAAGTTATTGCTTCAATAAAATCTCAGGAATGAATTGTTTAGATTCCAGGCTGTTTTACTTAGACGATTTTGTAGAGTTAATGGAATTTTAGCTTACTGTCGATTAGAAATCATTCCGCGTATTCTCGCCGTTGCTGGGATGCTTTTTGCTGAGTGGCCTCGAATGTCTTCTCAAGCTTCATGTGACACCTTCGTTGATGGTTGTTTTGGGTCGATCGCAATTCATTTTGTCCTCAATGGATCCCATTTCTTCGAATTTGTTCTTTGGCCTGTGTACAGTTGATGTAGAGATCGACTTTCTCTCCGGATCTGGTCGATTCAAAATCCTTGCCGTTTGCTCCTCATTCCGCAGGCCAAGTAAATTCTCCTAATCTTGCTTAGCATGGCTGAGATCGAGAACGCCTGATTTTCGTTGTCACGTCGCGATTGATAATCAGCTTCCCCAGGTTTCGCTACTGATGTTAGCCTGTGCATACGTGCACATGCACACAGACACACCCCACTCGGTCACCTAATTTTCAATGAAGATCTTTATGCCCTACGGTCTTGTGATCGTCTTACATCTAGACGACAGGTGAACTGAACTCCGATACCGTTCACAGCGGAACTCGTAGCCCCGTGCATTTGTTTACCGCCGGTGAACGGTGACCTTTCGGGCGTCATCTATGACACAGGCCAATGACGAAACTTCGAATCTGTCGTCAACCGGGGTAGCCAACACACGGAAATGCGTCTAGATTAGTGTCACGTGATAAACAGGAGGGGGGGGGGGCAGGTGATTATAAGAGACAGATGGTGAAATATGACTAGTGTCAGAACCGCCATTGGTTCGGAATGTCTTAGTTTAGTTGCCTGTCCTTTGGACTCCACGTTTCACTCACAAAACTCAGTTCATCCGACCAACCTGCACTCAGTAGCACCAGACTCGAGTTTCGCTCTTGTTAGAGCTCATCAGTGGTGCATATCCTCTGCCACACCCAGGGTTTGAACCCGGACACTCACCTCGAAGGCATATGTCGACCACTGCGCCACCCCGCTACCGTCAACTAAACAAAGATTCATCGGTCCCACACACTACTCGCAAACAATTGCGTGATATATATAAACCAAAACGCGAAGCAGGTTCGAAAAATCGATATGCCCTGTGAAACACTATAGTAAAATTTTATTGCTCGGCAACACAACGTAGTCGGTGTAATACGATCACTATCATCATCACTGTGACAGTGTGAAATGAGCGCTTCAGTGCATGAAACAGTGGGGGAACAGAGAGAGACCGATGAAGTCACACGGATTGACGGCGCTGTGGGAATGCAGCATGACTACAAGTGCACAAGCAATGAGCTAGGTAAGGAATGGCGCGTCGATCGAACGGGTTCATCCAACACCTGCGATGCCACACTAACTATTACACGTAGACCTTGTTATCTCTCTATTTTGGCGTCACTCCGCACCGAATCCGTCCGATTCTGAGTCATTCGCCACTCCAAATGTCACCTTTATGACTTCTGGTTCACCCCAACCCCTCCATGTATTCTTTTAAAATTCCGGATTTTTGACTAGTGCATTTTAGCGTGCGTTAGGTAAGACCTCTGCGGAAACATAGTAGATTGTACAGACCGATTAAAACGATATTGAGAACACAATGTCTCTACATCATGACCGGTGGTGATCCAATTGCGTGATTGTCTCTGACTTTTGAGTTCGTTTGAATCGTGCTTCTGCCGATCTGCAGCGGCCCACTTCTACTCTGCTCGTTATCACACCGGAATTGATGGACCTTATAGCCTGAATCTCACCTCCAAGCTTCAGGATTAGTGTTGGGGTTTTTTAATTGTGGATTAGGCTCTAATGGTTATGGGTATGTCCGCCCTCTGTTACAATGGCTATACGTGATCTAGACAAGTCGGCATCGAAAGCTCAGAGTACCTGTTTCGACCAGTGGACTTTTTTCCGTGATTCTATGTATGACGTCTTTAATGCGAGTGTAAAATATCACAAAGATGAGCGTTTTTCATACCTATTGTTTACCTGTGCACCGATTCTGCCTTTCTCATTTATGCTCTAGTCCATAGTTCGACAGCGCCGTGATCGATGCCAACAAATTTTCAATCTAGTCAAGTGAGTTCCCACTCGTGTTTCTTCATGTTTGTTCATGTCATTCACTAGAATCATATTTTATTCGTTGAAATATGGTGGTGGGAATATTTTTATGTGCTCTTTGATGGGACATCGAATATCACTTTTCATCCTCTTGCGGAGAGGGTTGATTGTGACCGGGACGCCAAACAGGAACATAATCATCATCCCAGTTGGAAGGGTAAAAATCAGAACGTACACAATAAACGAACGATGTAAAGAAGCACACAAATTGAAGGTATGAAGTTAAAAAGAGACATAGAGTGTAAGTACACCATCTATGATGATGGTTGACCATGTCGTTCCTCCCCCTTTGGTACTCAACAGGATTTCGTGAGACTAGATCTGGATCATAACTGGTACGTCACACATGGTGATTATCACGTGTCATGCGTTCTGTTTCTCTCTGCACTGATTACGAGTACGTCACTGACCACGAAATTTAGCCATATCACTCAGTGTTTCCAGCCAACTGGTGAGCGTGTCTCGTGGACCCCAACCGGGAAGCCTAACACATCCAGTACAGCCAGCTCCACTAATCGAGGTCCTTTGGTCTCTTTTTCAGGTTAGTGTGTAACAAGTACAACAACACACGGTGGGATACTTGTATTTCAACGACCGACCAAGTCAAGTCATGAAACACATACAATCGTTTATATAGGCCTTTTTTCCAGGCTGCGCGGCACCAACATTGCTATGGCCACCGCTTGAGCGCTTCGGCTGCGTTCTGGCTAGTTGCTTGTGGCCGATAGCTTGCTCCTCTTGGGTGTCATTTTTCCTCGGTTGATCCGATTGTCTCAGTTGACTGGTTGATCGGCAGCCCCTCACCTGGGCTATCTTGCTGGTTGCCGGAGATCCCGCTGCTTCCCGTCTGGTAGTCCGTATGTCTCCTTTTGTCTGCTTCGGGACGCCTCCGATATATTCGCTGTCTGTTCTTTTGTCTGTGGCCCCCTCTCTCTCTCTCTCCACTGTGTGTGTGTCCTAAAACTCATCCCGATCCCGTTGTCCTAGAGTACCCGAATTTTATCATCATCCGTATCATCAATTCCACTGGTTTGATTCTGGTTTTGCTCCAAATGACCGGAGGAGAAGTTGCTTGGGAGAAATGATGATTATCCACTGTTATCGTTCGTTGATTGTATATGTTGCAGTTGAAAATGGCTACTAGCACCTGGGTGAATTTCCAATTCAAGTCGTTCTTAATCGTCCTGTTTATTTTGTTGAGAACTACTTACTGGTTCCCAGAGTGCCTACAGCACAACTGCAGCATAAAATGGAGTGAACATTGGAAGTTGATTTTCATAACAAACGTATATAATCCAGTCACAATTTTTTTCTTACGCAAATGTCTAGTATTCAGTAACACAGCATTGTCGTAACCGCTGTGTTGCTGAATGGCAAACATTCAAATATCACACAACTCATCATTTTTTATCTACTCCGAATGGAGCCTGGTTCTGACACACCAACGTTTTCCCACTATCAACGTTTCGTGCAGTAAACCGACGCGTTGTTCCGTGCTCTTCCGATTACCGTACGTATGTCCGCAAACTCTACTGGACCTTCTAGCTCAAAATCTCACGCTTACTTCCCATTTCCGTTCCCTCTCTCCTTCTAGATCGCACCAGCCTCAACTGGGAAAATTCGTCGTCGTAAGTCGTTTCGCGCCTAGCTCTCATATCTCTCGGTTATTAATACGATTTATTCAAACAGTTGAACCTCGTTCCTATTTTCTGTTTCAGTAGTAAGAGATTTACTTTGCTTATGAAATGATCTGTCATGCGATATCAATACTCTACTGATTGTTGCAAATTTGTGAAAGCCGTTCTGAGAGGACTAGGCGAAATGGGCACTGTGGCTGTTGATTCACAAAAAGCCAGATGGTGTGACTGTATGCTGTTTTCTTGATTTCAATAATGAGTTGAGCGTTGCTACTGCATGGTGAATCATTTTATAAAACGATTCAGATCTACCAGTTGGACGGAAATCAGTCGACGGGTAATCCATCACTTCCGCATTTCTAGACTAGAACAATGTTGCAAACACATCAGTACTCAAGTATTGATTATCTTCATGTGTATGTATGTATGTGTTAATTAATAATGTACCACTTAGTAAGTATCACATCCGCCTTGATAGTGACCAGTTCATAACATGGGAAAGTGTACCTGGCCACTTAGGGCCTGCTGGGCTCCCGCAGGTTAATCCGAGAGGTCCACCCAACTACTGATTACAGACAAGACGAGATGACTGCGTTTCATGACAAGTAATGCTCGTGTATCACGCAACCTAATCAGCGACTTGATATGGTTATTTGTAGGTCTCCCTATAATTTTTCGTACCGGTGATTGTTTTGATTCCCGAGTCAGGTTGCTGCTGAGAATTAGTAACCAGATACGCCGCAATCAGGGAACCAGTAATGGTTGTTCCAACTGAATCTGACTTATTGAAGTATTACAATCAAGAGACCAATATGGATAAACAAGTTTAGCGGTAAATACAGCTCTAATGAGTCACATACCACTGAGCGAATACTTCCTAATTGCGAGCTGACACGATTTTTCGATCCAAGGGACTGTAAACGTAACCAACATGACCAGTTTATTCGCAGTAAGCAGGTTTACTGACATCAGTTGAAATGCCACTAACGAGGCGTCCGGAATAAATCGGTGAATTTTTACGAATAAATGTGACGCTTTTGAAGCTAATTGTTGATCCTCTAGTCCAGTGTATTTTTCACAGTTGACAAAGTCAAAGTGTAGATCCAACGAATGTAATCAGTAGCCAGAATTTGTCATGACGAGGCTGCAGTTTGGCGTGGTATGATAGCTTGCGCGCCTCTGTTACCCAAAGAACTACGCTGGATGACTTTTTTAAGTCGAAAATGTAATCATGCCTGACAGGTCAGTGGGTGGAGAGGATAGAGGAAGTTCAGTCTCTCCGAACCGGGTTTTTGGGCAATACGTAGTTCTAACCACTATGTCCCTGACGAAGACTCCAGCCATTAAACCCGGAGGAAATATGTTTATTTAGGTCTAGTAGGAATTGGCGAGAAAAGTGCGAGTTAAAGCAGCATTGAGGCTGGGGAAAAATAAAGGAAGACAACAAACCCAGATCATTCAAAGTAGTCCTCGGTTCTGATGGGGAAGCTGGTCTGTTGTTCCAACGGTCACACAGATTAAAGGAAGAATTACGACTTTTGCGTGACTTAGACCCTGAGACGAGCAATAAGGTGAAGATGGCAACCAGTAAGCTTCGGGATCGTCGTACAATTGGAGAAACGGACTCATTCGTAAAGGACTTTCGGGTGCAGTGGGAACTAGATCGGGTGACAGCCACTAAGTCTAATTGGCCAACCTCCTCTTCCAACGAACTCTCAGTTGAGGCTCTCCTGCAGCCCGTGGAGAGAGGTGGACCTGTCGAGGTCAGTCTATCGAATGTCCGGGGTCATCTTGGATACCGAGACGAGTTGGAGTGTTGGGTGGTATACGTCATATACCAGCGCTGGTTGCCCTTGCAGAAACGTGGCTGTTGTGTCCCAACCTCGGTAAACAGAAGGAAGACATGTTTGTACGGATGAAGATGTGTTCAGTGGCAATGTACGGAAGGCGCAAATGGTGGCAAGCAGGTGAAACACAAGAACGTGTGCAACTGCGTGAGTCAGTGATTTACACGATCGAAAGTGCAAGACAACTGTATAGTTGGATAAAGCCGTGCAAGGTCGTGCAGCTCGTGGAACGATCTGATTGGTCGGTACCGTTCAGGACGAAGCGTGACAAACGTCAGCTGTGTATGTGTATATACGACCACAGGCGTATATCCATGATTGCACGGGTTCTCGATCATGCGTGAGTGTGCGTTAGCAGTTGACCGTTCACGTCAACCACAGCAGTGGCTTACGGCCGGTGTTTTGGATTCGGAGGTGGGCATTGCGGGCCGCACACTCCACCACGTAGACAGGAGCAAAACTGGAGGCGGTAATGGTTTCAATACGTTCGTCAGATCGGATGTACCATCATTATAACTGGCATCTTATTCCGACTTCGAAGGCTACGGCGAATCCTTATGGTGTCGTCTGAAACTGGATACAGGTGAGTATGAGTCCGTTGATGTCGTTTATCGGACTCCGGCAGTAGACTCATCAAACACCATCGGGCATACGTGAATAGGGGGGGGGGGGGGGGGCGGGCGGACGGCCAGTGTCTCGATCTTGGCAACTTCAATTGCCCGAATGTTGACTGGGTGAATGAACTTTGTCTACCTGATGCCGATCTGTTTACCCGAAAACTCCTTCTGACTTATCTAGGACCCATCGCTGTGTCAGCATGTGACACAACCGAGGCGTACTCAAGGGGGCTACCACTGCATTTTGGACTTAGTCACCGCTCACAGAAGCTCTGATGTTGAAGAAATCCTGTTCAGACCACTTCTTAAACCATTTTGTTCTGATTATACGCTGGCTATGACGAGTGCAGCCTGTGTCCAGAGTGGAGAGCACCTAATATTTGGTGCATGCCGTTTGATGAAGTGCGTAAGTTCGCGGGATCTATTCCCAGGTACCTCAGTGGCCCGTATGACGTTGACCAGGTCTTGGGGTCTGTTCAAGACAAGGCATTTCATTTGTGTCAAGCATTTGCACCTCTGTCTCGGCGTCGTCCACATGCTAAGGGACCTCCGCGGTTTAACTTGGAGTTCAGAAATCGAGCCTAGCAACTCTATTGTGCAACCAGAGCAGGATATCAAGACTATCGGGGCATTCACAATCAATGCTCCGAGCTCAAATTTTTGAGGCGGTTTGCATTCGAGGAAACACACACAGTTGACTCTATGTTTGCTCCAAAACGTTCGTTTGCTTATCTGAAACGTAGAACAAGAACCGCGGTTAACATCCCAGCACTAATGGAGGGCGATTCATTGGTCGAAGCGGATGATTGCAAAGCCGATAAACTGGCGAGACTCTACGAGTCTGTGTATGCATTAGAACGTCTGCCTTCTCCAGAGGTGCAAAATAATGCTCCTGTCATGCCTTTTTCTGAATTCATCCAGATGGAGGTAGCTAAAGCACTGTGTTCAGTTAAAACTCATCACTCTCCCAGACCGGACGGTGTTTATCCCCTGGGAACAAAAGAATTGGCTCAAATGTTAACCCCATCAATCGCAAGACTTAAACTAGTCGTTGTTGGCTGAACGACTGCTACCCGCGAACAGGCCATCAATGTTCCTTTGTTTAAGGCCGGTTCGAAAGCGGCTGCCGTTGATTATCGACCTGTTTGCTTAACATCCTTCTTTGGAAAGACGCTGGAACGTCTAGTACCTTTCCGCCTCAGTGAACACGCTAGGATTCACTAACTGCTTTGCTTGCAACAGCATGGATTTCGGAAGAAGCGTTCGTGCACATCCGACCTGCTGCTTGTCCATAAAGACTGGCCAGAATGTGGGAAAGTGTGCTTGCATAAGTGTGGGGAAGGTGGAGAGCGGCTGCTGAAGTTGCCAAACTAGAACGAGTACAGCTGGCCACCACTTGCGTCGTCGCTGGATTATGGGAAATCAGTTACGAAGTTCTTCTCCAAGCCACCGGATTGTTCCTAGAGGCATATCCTAAAGTTTGTGGTGATTTCATCTACACCGAGCGCTTTCTTCGTAGAGGTTTAGGTCCGGAGTTGATGACGTACCTTCTCTTGCGAGTGCACAACCGGGCTTGAGGTTATCCGCTGACGCTTATGAAACAAAAATTAGTGGGATGTATTTTATTCGTGCCCACCGATAGACTCCCTCGATGTACGCTGTTCTCTGAGGCAAGAATTCGTTAGAGGTTTGGTCGAGGTTGTTGATTAGTGATCAAGCTGAAAGGTATGAAAGTCAACCGGTGGACTTGATCATGTAGGACATGTCAGACTTCCGGTTTGGGGTCCATGAGACCCACCAACCGGATGGTTGGAGACGTCAAGTGATATAGCCAGATCTCGCGGTCAGTGGCATATTTGCATTCGGTCTCCTTCTTTGTCTTCTTGATTCCTGCTTGATACTTTGTTTTCGGCCCTTTTTCCCCTTTTACGGTCCTGTTCATTCTCCCCTCAACTGGACGATGCTGGGAGGAAGAACCGAAACCAGAGCACAGAAGTACGAGATTGATGGTTGAGTGAACTGATTCGAATTGAGTAGCCCAAATGTAGGTAGGTGCCAGCGACAGTGACTCCTAGATGGCCAGCTGAATATCACAGCGTCTGAAGAAATTACTGAGGTTGACAAATGTCACGTGCGCCTTCCTTGTACGAAAAGACACTTGATCCGATATGCTTTTGAACGACTCATCGGGTTGTATTGTCCGCAACATATCGAGAATCTGTGAACTCCTGGGTAGTTGAAATCGTCTTTGCCGGACTTCTTGGATTTCCAAAGCGGACCCGCTAGATCGGTTCACGCAGATGTAAGGAGACATGGATGTATGACAGTACTATTTTACTAAACCGATATATCCGAAATAATTTAAAACTACCAATGAACTTACTGACAATAGAGGTGAGGCAACCATTCCCTGATAAGGACTGATGATTGATTCTGCGCGTGAAGAAGTAAAGGTTATTATAAGATAGAGAAACAGAAGGTGGTCGTATAACACATTGGCGTAGCGATCTTTCGATGGAGAGCTGCGTGTGTTTAATCTGCAAAGAGACAAGTACAATGGAACTCCATGAGCCGATGCTCAGTGTAGCAGTTTATTTCTACACTGACATTATCCGTAAACTAATATGGTGGCCTGCGTCCCGCTGTTACAGTTGGGGGTTCCAAAGTTTTACAGTTCTGCGAAGGGAGGATAACTTGTGTCTCGACAAGCTTTTAATGATCTGATGTAGAATTCTCCTTGTTTGTGAAGAGGATTGATGAGGATGAATCGTTAGAGCAGGGATTAGGTAAGTAAATTCCCAAGAACAAAATTTGTTTAAATGAAGAGTGGTTGCAGATTTAAAGTTCGGCAACAGTTTCCATTTATTCAACCACTAACCTCGCATTTTGTGTTCGGAATGGATCGGCATTGAGGTGAACAACTTTGTGTTGCACTCTGTCCGGGAGAGAAAGATAGAACAGTTTAACCCCACCCCAAATAGGGCTACAACATTCCAGTGTTTAGCTTATTTGGGCGCGGAATGATGTGGGAAGTTTGGATGAAGCGAAGACACATCTCACGCAAGCACTCAACTATCTTGAGTTCACAGTTTTTCTTTGTTTGTAATTTTTGGACTTTTTAATCATTCTGTTTCTGTTTTGGTACTCAAAGCTATTCGTTTATCCACGTCTTTGTTTTGAAAAGTAGTCCAATCCACTCTCGACTGCTCCTCGCGTAATTTAGCTTTTCTGTGTTTACTCACTTGTTATCCGCGCTGTTCAGGATTCCGTGGCTCTTTGTAATCATCTGCGAACAATTTGCAATCTGTACATGACCGCGGATCGTCGTGAATTGCGTGCTTTCAGTCTACGTCAAGCACTTCGTCCGCTGACCCGGCTGATCGAAGGCAGGTACGTTGTTGTTGATCAGCCAGCTTTGTCACTCATTCTCCTTCTCTGATTTGAATTGCCTTAGGAGGAGGCGGGCGGTAAACATTGTTTATAGTCATTGATTTTTATTTGTTTGTTCATTGGAAAGTTGTTGAGAATGTTCGATCCGTTGGCCAGGTCCCTAGCATATTATTTCGTAAATGGATAGTTTTTGATAGAATCGGATACACTTAGTAGATGATCATGACAGCTCATCTATCCGGCGGGTTACTCGACGTGCTCAGTTGTTTGATCCTTTTGACCTGCTGGGACGTTTTTTCATCCTATTGTCACGAGAAGACAATTCGTCCGAGACAATTGTTGCGACCAAACCAGACGAGTCGGGTGGCATAACAGGCAAATTTGTTTTAAGTAGTTATTTTCTCTTTTTGCATTCGTGCGAAGTAAATTCTCGCGCTAGTGTGCATTCCCGATTCTTTTTGATTATATAGCCGTGGTTGTTGAGCCTCTTTCAAACGGTCTTTTTGCTGAGCTGATCTGATTGACATGAGTGATGTTGTGCACGAAATGCTACCAAATCTACTCCGTTTTTCTGCGATCCATTTTGAGCCAAACCACTTGGGGCTATCGAATTCGGCATACAGATTTTTCAACCCCTTACCACGTTAATTATACACACGAATTTTAAATATCATCCATGTGAGTCAACTTATCCCAGAGGATCTGACATGCTAATAAGCTATTCCCTGAACGAATGACAAAACAGCGAACTTGGAGAGCAGTGTTCGCTTCACTCTTGAACACTGATCATATGTTCTGGATGGTAATAGCGATCGCTCATTTATCAAAATATGAGAATGGCACGAGGTTCAAGGCTCGCTCAGTTGAAAAATCACTTTACAGATCGGCAATAATTAATCGTAACCTTTTGAACGACGCAAACCAATATGTCCGGAAGAGAAAATGTAGAAATCTCAAAGCAGGCCGAGTGAGTTCTCATGCCAGGTACCCCGAAGCAACTAGCATCTAAGTCAAAGCTGCAGAGGTCCTTGCCACTGAAACTGCGCGTTCGTCATGTGCATCAACTCCTCCAGTTTTGCACAACATCTTCAGTTCAGACAGATGAGATCAGTGCCTTGGACGAATGTTCATGAACGTCATGAACGAGAGAAACAGGCCAGAAACCACAGCTTGCTCCAACACTCATCTTTCTGTTTGCCTAATGTACTCCGCGATTTGTTTATGGTTAAATTGATCTTGTTTTCAAACGATTATGAACCACATAACAGGCCATGAATGGATTTGACGTATTGAACGGAAACAATCTATTTATTTTTCAGAGATGAACGCGATGCGTTGGTGTTGGAGTAAACACAAGTCCTCGCGGTAATCTGAGGAAAGTGAATAGATTTTTCTCACATGTTCGTGCATGACTGCAGTGGAAGCGGTTTACCGCATAGTTACAAAGGTCCACTGCGCTGTTAGAGATAACCAGCTACCAGACCTTGAAACTTGGAGGATATAACCAAATAAGGTCCCAATAGGTCAGGTGTGGTAACGAGCTGGACAACGGTGAATTATCGTTTACCACGGTCCTCTGCCCCGTATATTGGTGCACGCACGCGTACGGGACTCCGACAGTCTGGTTTTAATCTGATTGTATCAAAATCTGTCGGTTGGTTTACACCTGTAAAAATCATGAGCGTCAGCCAAACTCAGCTTACGGAGCAAACCAAAGAGCTATTAGCTCTTTGCAACACGGTCGTGACTGAGATTGATGGTGGCAGAAACACCTTGACATCTCTTGATAATTTACATCAGAAACAGAAAAGCTGCAAATAAGAACAAAAATTGTACACTACATCAGCTAGAACACGATATTCAAGTTTCACTTGGATCACTAAGCAATCGCCGGTGCAAAGCCCTAGTTGTAACGATCTACAACAGAGCAAGGAAACCTAGTGTGAAAATCATGATTGAACTAATTTGTTTGATGTCGTACTCAAATTACTTGATGGTATTATTTCGCGCACAACGTCCGTTTGACTAATGATACTGGTCCACGGAAGCCCGATGTAATTGAGTTAACTAAGGAATCCGAAGGTTCACTTATTCACTCTCAGGGACGTCTTCTGGAGTGCCGGGCGGAGCACTTTTGGGAACAATTCAGTTGGCCCACTTCAATGGTTGATCTTTCAAATATACCTACCAACGAAACGATGCAGGTAGATATCAGTCCTCCATCAGAGATGGAGATTATTCGGGAGGTAGGTTACCTGAAAAAGTGCAAACCCGCTGGGCCGGATGGGTTGTCTCCATCTTTTTTTCAAGGATGGATGCGAAGTTTTGGTTTCGGAGTTAACAAAACTCCGTATTATTTGGGACAGCGGGCAGGTTTCCAGGGAATGGTGTGAATTGGTGATTGTGCCGATTTGCAGGAAAAGTGACAGGTCCTCTTGTGAAAACCACAGAGAAATTAGCTTGGTAAGTATTGCGTCTAAACTGCTCACCGGTCTTATTCTCCGCCGATTATCCACTTCCCGCGAACTGTGTACGTGTGAGAATCAATCCGGTTTCAGACTTGGTAGGAGTTGTATTGACCACATGTTTACTGTTCGGCAAATCTTAGAGCACAGACATTTTCTGTAAGTCCACAGTCTTTGTCCTTCTTGAGGTGAAAGCAGCGTTCGACTCAGTCGATCGCACAGTTTTCTGGCGCTGTCTCCCATTGAAGAATGTGCCAGAGAAGTTTATTTCTCTTTTCCAGTGCTCGTATGCGAACAGCCGAAGCCGAGTTTGTGCTTACGGCCATCTTTCACTTGAGTTCACCGTGGAAAGTGGTGCTTGTCAGGGTTACCCTGTTTCACCCTTGCTCTTCAATTTGGTGGTTGAATTGATTGTTCAGATAGCCCTATCGTCGTGTGAGAATAGCGGTATCGATCTGTGGTTAGGCAGTAAACTGTCTGACTTGGACGATATTGTTCTTCTGAGTGAAGATTCAGGTAAGTTGCAAGCCTTAACAATAGTGTAGGAATGTTTGGGATGTGTTGTACACCTTCAAAGTGTAAAATGCTGTTGCAGGACTGGGTTGGCTCAACGCCAAATCTTGTGTTGGCCGGGGAAGCTCTAGCTGAAGTGGATAAATTTTGTCATCTGGGCAGTTATATCTCACCAGGTGGACAGATATCGGATGGGGTGTCATCACACATACAGAAGGCGCGTTTGGCTTTTACCATCCTCCGTTATCTGTGGTGCCGGCGTGACATCGGAATATCTGTTAAGGGTAGAGTGTACACTGGGGCGGTTAGGTCCGTTTTTTACGATTCAGAAACATGGCTGGTAAGAGTAGAAAATAGGCGAAGACTGTCGGTATTTGAGCACCGATATCTCCGTAGCATTACCCGAATGTGGTCGAGTAGGACGTGTTAGACTTCCAGGTTGGGGTGGACGTGATCCGCCTACCAAATGGTTGGAGTCATTGAGTGATATGGCTGGGTGTCGCGGGTAGTGGCGAAGTTGCATTGGGACTCATTCCTTATCATCTTGATTTCCGCTTGATAATTTGACTATTTAGATCTTTATCACTATGCCTCTACTCTTTCTGCCGTTTACTGGACGATGCCGGAAGGTAGCAACGGAAACCAGAGCACAAAAGAGCGAGGTTAATGGTTGGATAAACTAAGCTGAACTGAAACAATGTCCGACACACGTGAACAGTGTAAGCATGAGATTGAAACCGGTTTCCGGCTGGGCCTTCAGTCGTAACCTTCTTTGAGCCAACTTTTATAACGCTTCTTGACCTGAAACGGCTTTTATCAAGTCTTTCACACAGTTATTTGATCGAGCCCTTCACTTAAGTGTATGCCAGAAGAATTTAACCTTTAAATATCAAAACGCACGATGAAGTTTATGCTGATGATTATCTTTTAACTAAATCGACTGTGAAAAGTAACGTGGGTCAAAGTTGTTTGAAATTACTTTCAAAATGACTCTTCAGGTGAGAATAATACCCCAAATCTTTTTTCATGCAGTAATCTGTTCAACCTAGAACACACCCACGATGTTATACTTCTGGGTGAATATCCAACTAAGTTGCAAACGTGTCTTGGTAACCTGAGACAGCAATTGAGGAATGTTTGGGATGCGTTTTAACACCTTAGAAGTGTACGAAACTGCTATTTTATCGGGTTTGTCAAACTTCAGATCGTATTCTAGTAGTGAATATATTGGCCCAAGCAGATAAATTTTTGTTGTCTGATTAGTTGCCTATCACTTAGGGGCGGTCGGATATCGCAGAATGTGACTGGGTTTCCTTTTCCTATTAATGTGACCTGGTATGCAATTTCGGTTCTTGACTCCTAATTTCCCTGCTACCTAGTTTCACAGTCGGCAACTTGATAATCCAATCCCCATGGGGTGTTAGTGGACCCTTAGAACACACTGTAGTGTTTTCTGCGGCAGATTTATGTTTTCATGATAATTCACTGTGGCCATCGCATGGCGTGACTAGTAGATACATAGATCACGTGTGGGTCATGTTAGTTATGGTTCTACATTTGGGTTCCTGAGCTCCTGTTGAGAATCACATGATTTTCAAGACTGGACTACATGGCCAAGTGTCGTGCTTGGTCGCACAGCTCCATTCTTATTCTTCTGTCGCATACAAGTTTTCAATTTTTGCGTCTGTTCATCCTGCTTCGCCTTGTCTTTGCTTCGATTTTCCCCCATTTCTAACCTGGTGGTACCATGCACTAGTAATAAACGCCAAAGCACTACAATAGTCATTTAATTTCTGACAGTTGTGAAATTGAAACTTTTTAATTCGTCGGCTTTGGAGAAATGGTTATGGTCCGTATCCGTTTACTCATACTACCGTATAGAACGCTCATCTTGTGTTAGGGTGTCGTCTGGCACATCTACAGACGGCCTAGCCTGATTGGTGGACAACACGCCCTCGCCCGTCCAGAATCGAAAGTAAGGCTATAACCAGCGAAGACGAGCAATGGTCTCGTTAGTTTAAGAGAAAACGGAGCTAAATCAGCCAAACACTTGCTTTAACGGCATGGAAACAAAACTGATCGGGATTGTAACTCAACTAGTCAATCAGAAGAGTCGGTTAAGAAGACTGGTTGGACGAATACGTTTCGTGCAATGGTCTGACTACGATCACCAGGCCTCCTGTGTAACCCCTCTGTTCTGTACTGATAAGTTAAAATTGTTCGAAAGCAGAAGAGTCCTCTTTCTGGAGCTAGAGGGGCCGATCAGAACACCTTACTTTTTAGATCCTGTTATCCTTCTCACCTCCGAGTTTGGTTCTCACATGGTTGTTGATTGTTGAAACTGAAGCTGGGTCTTTATGGCTGAGCATGAAGTAAACGAATACCACAACACTGAGTAATACATGTTTCTATGTATTCTAGTGACTTCTCTCGGATCCTGATCCCGATTCATCGTCAACTGGTCCCCACGCTTTTACCTGCTCGATCCCGATTTGAGGATGTGCAACATCATTGGCCATTTGGTACCGGACCAGATCAGGCTGTCTATCTATCTCGTATGGAAGACAATGTGGATATTTTGGGCTCCCAGACGCGCCCGAAAAAGATGACTTGGATTGGCTCAGACGGACGACGTTACATTATTGTGGCCAAACCGAATGTGAGTTGCACTTGGTCGTAGTTTTTGCAGTTCACCGTTTCTATTCGTTTCTTGTTTTTTATTGTGTAACGTGTAGACAACCGTACGCGCGCACGTTCACATGCGTTGGGATGATCGATCCCCTGTCCCTAAAGTGTGCACACAAATGCGGGTGCAAGCGCGCACATGCAGCATTGATTTGCATCATGCTTGATCTGAACCACGCCGACTAAATTAGCTTGTGACTTGGCCGATCGCTCCCTTTTTTGCGAAAAATAGACCGGTTTGCTCGGGGGTGGTTGTTTTTTAACTATAGAATTGGACAAATTTGTACTGGTGTTTTATTCGTGTAGTACTTTACATTTCCAGCGGACAGACTTTCCCGCTTAAGTTTCACTGTGCTTCATTCGATGTGGTATGACCGCGGACTCGTCAGTTAGGATCAGGGAGCCAATTAGTGTGAAGTTCGTGCGTGGTATTCTGGTTCCACTTCTGTGGTCAATGCACGTCGGAACCGCGCGCCTATCTACTAAGTGGGTTAGATACAACAGGATGTATTGGCCGCTGCTCCACAGACTATTTGTTGTCTTTTCCGCCATGAATACGCACTGCTGGGGATTTTTAAGTCTGTAAAATCCCATCTGTATGTTGGCTTGTCAACGAAAAGCGATTTATTCTATATGTATGTCGACTTAATGGGTTCTAGAAAAAGAAGCGGGATGTTTGCTCTATCAGTTAGTGCAGGTTGTGGGTTCCATCGCATGCAGTCACGTTTTGCAGAGAATTATGTTATCACAAGAAGCTGTTGAACTTCTCTTTTATAGATGGCCTTCGTTTGGGTCATTCTACCTGATTAGTATCAATCGAACGTCCCTCCAAGTTTCTTCACTTGGGTTAGCTGCGAAAACACGAAGCGAGATTCGTTGTGTGAAATAATTAATGTAAGATTCCAACAAACACCAAATGAATGTTGAGTGAGACGGTAACACATTTCTGTTCTTTAATCATGGAATATAATCAGTCACTTGAGAGGTTTACTGTAACAACGGCCACAACTAGTGGCAATGAAAATTGGCATTATTACGGAAACAGTTTCATGCTACTGCAGGCCCCTAAATGTCGTGCCATTTCGTGGGGCTTGCACGTGTACGATCCGAAAGGACACGGGAACAAAAACCCAATGACCCAGAGGTCAACAAGGTGTGTGTGTGGACGGGCACCAACACTTGCATCAGTGAAGACGGGAATGGCGATCTATGTCTGAGAGTTACACTGCTTGTTGATTTGAAAGTTATGGGATAAAAAGTTGATCGTACACGAAAGATACTGAATAACTGGAGTTGATTCCACTGATTATTTTCCCTAGGAAACAGGTGACAAAGAATGTAACAACCAAGTAAAACGAGGGCGAAAATGTAAGAAAATGCCTCTCGTCACTTATGGAGATTTGACCACTGGGCCGAGAAAGCTATTGCCTCGATCACAAAATGTGACAGTAATGTGTAAATGTTTAGTAATCAATGATACTGCGTTGTTTTAAATATTTGTACTCAGTTAACGTTTTAGTTACTGCGACTAACTTTCTCGTGCCGTACAATCGAGATTGCTGAAGCTGCACACGAGAACAACGTCACGCTACTTGCTGAGTTGTTAGTAGTAAAAACCAAATCCGTGCTCCGAGTTCGAAGATTTCTTCTTAGTCGAAGGCGTACACAAAGTCTTCACTGTTTCTTGATACTGTGATATGGAGTGAAAAACATCGGTTCTTCAGCGCTACAATTTTCAGTCTCTCTGTCTCTGTCTCTCCATCCCTCCTTACTTCAGGATGATTTGCGCAAAGACTCACGTCTGATGGAATTGAACGGAATGATCAATAAATTCCTGGCGAAGAATCCCGAAACGCGTCGGCGTGCTTTGCAAATTCGTACTTACGTGAGTATCAGCAATCTTCAGCAAATACACTCAAATTATACGGCCTACTAATACGTCGCTCATTATCCACAAACTCGTTTCTGTTATCGTATCGAGGAATCAGCAATTGTGCAAGCTAAGTACGACTCATTCCTATGAAAACATTGAGCATATCGAATAACGACTGCTCCGGTTGAATGAGTTTCAGAACGATTTGTTCTTTGATAAATTAATTAGTATGAAAACAAGATATTGTTTAGTTTTTCAGGAAATGGCGAGAATCTCATGTTGGCGGTTGTGAAAAGAACGTAAATTAATGCGGATTGGTTAGATAAATTAAAAGCAAAAAGATTGAATACATTATGTAAATTGAATTTGATCTTTTCCGGTTGCATCAGTGAATCGCGTTTGGATTGACAATTCGCACGATTATAAATTAACCGGACAATGCATTGCAGTTCAACGTACGCCATAGTGGAAAAGGGTTCCGCATGCTGGTCATTATTCCCTTGTAGAGATGAGCTTGAAATATTGTCTTTGTTAATAGATGTTTCTCAGTATCTTCTCTGGTGCTCATTCCGGCATAAATGAACTGGACCAATATGTGCCTTTATGGCACGTATTTTTGTAAATCTGTCGTGGTTTTTGTTTGTTGGAATCCGATAAACCACGTACAAAACCGGAACACAAACTGTTCACATAACAGTGATTAGCCTAGGCATGCAACTGCTATTGTCGGCATTAAGCGTGATTCATGGGGAACTGAATGTCATTGACATATACTGCATTCCTTCAGTTGCGATAATCGCTATGTGAACGCAGTATTTTATGCTGGAGTGTGTACATTGTGCACAGTGTGAGAAATGGAGACGAAATGAAACGACATTGCTCCTTAGTACAACCTTCAGTGAGCGACAGCGCCTTAGTACTGCGTGATTTGCTGAGTCGGAAGTCGCTTTTAAGCCAAGAAAAGTTGTGATATGTAGAACTACGGAAGGCTTGTCTGCGTTTCAAAGTCTGCCGCCTGGGAAGTAAATGTCAAGCGTAATTCCTATCGGGTTCGAAACCAGCCTGGTCCATTCGCGAGTGTGGATCATATTTCCAAACTATGAAACCATTAAGTCCAGAGAGACCAATACAATACAGTTGTACAATCAAGCGAATGAATGTTTTGATGATCCTTCAAACCAATTCGCACCCTAGACGATGAAGATGACTGAATCACTAATCCCTTGTTTGGAGCGTACGCTTGTTGATGAATAATTGGAACGATTACTTCGGTTCACCAGCCTTTTCAATGAATAATAAGCATTTTTCATGGGTACAAGCGGGTCGACAGAACGTTTTTATAATTTTGTTATCGTATTATCCCCCTTCATTTATCATTACCCGTATTATTGTACTCGCAGGCTGTCATTCCACTCAGTGAGAAGGGTGGATTGATCGAATGGGTCAGTAATACAGAACCGTTTCGTACCATCATCACGCGACTGTACGAGGAAGCCGGACGACCGATCAATTGGGCCAATATGAGTCGCGTTGCCCCACTGCTGGATGATCCTTTACCGTACGTTCACGAATATCAAACATCGAGGATCATTTGTTGTTTGCCAAAAACAGGGAAGTACCTTCTCGTGTTACGTCATGATATCCTGTTTGACAGAATCGTTCTATATGACTCACTATTGTAAGAGTATACTGTCTGATGACCATCCCTTGCGAGCGCGTGATTCGGCTTCTTGAATTCGTGGTTGCTGTTCCTTCCTTTTTTATTACATGTCCACTCACGAAAGTAGTGGAAAGAATGTGATCCATTGCACCAAAAGCTTACTGTACTATCAAGAAGAACAGGCGATATTGACCCTGAGGTTAAGTAGGTTGAATCGTAGAAGGACCCAATAGTTCAGACAGTACAACAATCCGAGCGAGGTCGAGGCTGACTGTCTTCAAAGTTTTGGGCATGCCGAGTCCTAGTTTGACTTCTGGGGAAACCAATTCGTACCTAATTCCTAAGAAACTTCATGAACCGTTCCTCTACACACGGCGCTCATGATCAGGTGTCGTTCGGGACACGCATGAAGCCGTCTTATCCTCTCGCGGAAGCTAGCCGCGTAAAAGTAAAGTCGTGGTATTTAGACTGCGGCAATTTATATCACTGCCTAATGTTCAAAGCCCTTGTATTCTCACCGATTTACACAAATACCGGTCTATTAGGCAGAGGTTATAAATATTGATGAGAAGACATTCACTGAATGAATTGGTTGCCCTTTTTATGGTATTTCTCGTTATAGTGACAATAGTAAATGAATATTTAGTGTTTACCTAAAATAACTCACGAAAACTCAGCTCGGTGGTCCAAGAGTCAACAAATTGAACTTGCATACTGATATTCTGATGTTGAGTATGTCATGCAGCGCAGCGTGTTCGGCTATTCCGAGAATTCTCCAATCCTTATTTTGGCTACCTAGTGGTTTCGTAATGGGTTATTGTTCTATATAAAGATACATACAAGTCTCCTTTCTCAAGTTTCCATGGGGAAACGGTTAATGATACCAACGCTGGCTGTCAAGTTAACTAGCATGCATTGTAATTATTACAAGTAACGGGCAAGTGTTTTCATAGGATAATTTTGTGTAGTCCCTTTCCGTCTAGATCTTACATCTGAGAGTTCAAATTAGGTGAAATTCACTGTCCCATAAGGCACACTTTTCCGTTGGCGTCATTGGTGGTAGACAGCCGTTCGATATCGCCTGGCTTGTTACCATGCCTGATCCATTGGAACCCTGGACAGTTCCCCACCATTCCGAGTCTCAGGGTCCGGTTCTGCCTAATAGTGCAATGAACCTTTAACGTCGCGGGTATGCCGCTTGGAATTTGTTTTATTGCTACTGAGTTGACTACTGTTTACAATTGCAGTAGCAGCAATGCAAATTTTAAAATTCTCAAATAATGTTATTCAACTGGACCGAAGCGTGGGACATTGGGTCCTCTATTTTCGTTGCGTAAGAACAAGATGCTAGCGTTTCGCCTAACCTCACTGGCGAAAACATTGGATTTCGTGAAATAACAGTTTAATAACTAGGTTTTGTTGCAACGGATGAGGGAGTAAGATGAATCTGACAGAAATAGTGCAAATGCGGTGACTCACGTTGTGTCACTCTTTGCTGTGCACAGATGGTTTCCAAGAATATCAGTTCATTTAAAATCACTCGACCGTCAACCTTTCCCTTGTTATATAATTTCGGTTACAGCAACTTCGTTCCGTTAGGAGTAGCATGAATAGGAACAAAGTGAAAAATAGCTGAAAACGAAGTAGTAGGCTGTAATCACGAAGACAGAAATAGCCCGAATGCAACTGTACCACTGACTGCGCCACCTAACCACACACCTAGCCGCGAGATCTAGCTGTGTCTATCCGTCTGGTTGGTGGTTATCGTGAACCACAACCCGGAAACCTGCCACGTCCTGCTTGGTCAGGGTTTTCTTATCTTTGCACAATGACGAAATTGAACTCAGTGAATGCCCATAGAAAACCACTTTAAAACGTGAGGGCAACCAAGGTTTAAAATTTATCTTTATGACGGGTTTTGTAGCAAAACAAGGTGACTGTTCTGAATCGAATGGAGTGAGCATGGAAAGAGAGTCCATTTTTAGAATCACACGATGATTCTTCTGAAGTTTATTCGTCGGATAGCACGGCTAACCTTCAGAACGAGGACACATGGTGCCAAGTATAGATTTTCGATATGATTGGTATGGCATTGTATGTAGATGAAGGGACAAAATTCCCCTGGAGGCACATGACTGGTTTCGCGGTTGTCGCCGTTCATCAAGTATGCGGACTGTTTTTTCCCTGTTCGCGTAACCAAAAAGAAATTGCGAAATCTTTTTTGACTATCATTTCCGATTTCGGACACTCGTATACAGTTGGCATCCATCGGTTCTACCAATGTATACGTCACTGTAGCTTTAAATAAACTGATTATGTGTGAAAGAAAAAAAAATGTCCAATCGGTCTGAACGGGCACAACACAATCATGTTGTACATGTATTTTAAGGCTGACTCCAGATTATGGCATATTTTTCAAATGAATAATCACATTTAAGGTTTTATGTTCTGCTGCAGTTATTGGCCTACGGTTTTCAGAAAGCTCCATAAAATTCTTCATTCATCGAAAAGATGGCCAACAAATGCGAATTTATCTAGATGCGAATTTCACATATGTTTTCTTTTTCTTACTCACTACGTCGGCTGATTTTCCGTTTTGCCTCCGGTGTAGCGTACTATGCAGAAAAGTGATATATTGAATAATCTTTGCTGTTTGACCTCGGTGTTTCGTTATTGATCGAGATGCTGTCGTTAGTGCACTTTAAGTGCTAATCTCAATGACCAGGAGTTTATGGGAACCTGTAACCGGTACAATTTATAAATATTTTGGATAAACTGCCGTATCACACTGTTTGACTACAGTCAGACGAGTCGTTCTTTCACTCATTTCTCGGTGTACGTGGTTATGTCCATGAGAAATATATACTAAATCGCAGCATTCTAACGTGCTTTCCATTTCTTTCTATTTTTTGCATCATAGTGTGAAACGAGACAAATATTTGAACAAATGGTTGCCCATGTTCCCACTGGTTTTTCATCGTTGGTTTCTGAACACATTCCCGAATCCAAGCGCTTGGTGAGTGATGCCCATTTGGTGCGGGTTGGATGGGGCAAATATATATATATATATATATATATATATATATATATATATATATATATATATATTCACCCATAGCCTGGTACGATATACAGAGGCGTGGTGCCATGCAAAAACATGAGTAATCATATATGTGGAGATTCCATGTAAGCATGTGGGCTGTATACTACCGGGTTGCCCAGACCGAAGTAGACGGTTGACTTAGGGGACTCCATCCCGAGCCTTTAACCAAAACACCTTACCTAGAAGGCAGTAAGACGATATGGGGGTATCGTAGTTCTCTGGGGGCTGGTGACCGACTGCTCAGTTCATACGCTCTTCGGATGAGGCCAAACATCCTGGATGCCCAGTACACCCTCTGCCACAGATGCAGGTGAGCGTACCGTTGTACACCTCATACGCCACCCACGGTTGGTTTGGAATCAGGGTTCAGCCATCTATCCTAGACTGACTATTAGTCATTCAACCCGATGAAGATCGCCGGGCATTCACCTTCGTCCTCTCACTTTAGTGGAAACACCTCCACCACAAGAATGCAGTGAGTAGGGCTTCCTCATCAGAGGCTGTAGAAAACGCTCGGTCATCTGAGAGCATTTCAAGAGTTGTTCAGGACAAGTAGCCATCTCGGAGCCTGAGACACCCACCCTCGACCATACTGAGGCATTTGGAGGCCATTGAGTCTAATTATGCGGGACGTATTAGGCTTCCTAGATGTGACAGTCTGAAGGAAGGGAGAATTTAGGGATATTGGTTGGCGCGTTGCTAACCCTCAGCCTGCTTTTGCTAGCAAATTGGCGTCATCACTGTGGGTCATGTGATGAGCAAACACTGCCTGTATAGAGTCGAAGTTAACGGAATCACGGATATCAGGAAAGCGGATCGATAAATTCGGAAAGGGACACCGTTAAACTGTGGTCGATCTTATGATCAGCCAGTCAGAACAGACGGCCACCCTTATCACTCATACCAATTACTTTTGTACAATGATTGGTTACGGTCACCCATCACCCTATAATAATGTTAGATTTTTTACTAATAAACCGAAACCATTCGGGATTAGAGATGTCTTCTTCCTAGGACTGGTGTGTTAGCTCGGATTTCTGGGTGAGGTTCAAGAGATCTGCCCACGCAATAAAAAAGTTTGAAGATGTTTGTATGGCCACCAGTGGTGGTCTTGTATTCCCACTCTTTTTTCATCTCCTTGGTATTTTTTTCATTAGTCCTGTCCTTACCTTTTTCATACTCTTGATTATTTTGGTTCCCGAGCGAGGCTATGGCTTAGAGACAACAACCAGAACGACCGCATCAGGTGCCTGATTATTGGCTATTCATACTGAACTTAGCTGAATCGCCCTCTCAGTCCATCAGCTGTCTTTTGTCAGTTATGTTGAGTGATTGGCGTGCACTTTTGCGGGTGACTGCAAGTGCACAGGAGTATATAAACGCCGGTCGAGCCTGTTATGCTCGGTTGCATGAATTTTTTCGTTTGTATTCACCCCACCGAACGTACATTCATCCTCATAGGCACTCGAGAACTCAACCTGATGGGATACACGCAAACAGCTTACTGATTGAATCAACGTGGACTTGAGGATCACTCCTCTCGAAATGGTTTGAACTCTTTTCGATCCTTTACGTCTTTGTCTACAATAAACAGTTATTCATGATCCCGCTTGACTGGTAGTGGTATTATGTTATCCTTTTGTCTGTCCGTGGTGCATTTACGCCTCAGTAATCTTTCGTACCGTGTGTGCAATTCAGAGGATACACTTCCTAGCCATAGCGATCCAACTTATCCTCATGGAGAAACGCCAACCATGGTTCTGAGACTTGAATAGGAGAAACACTGGAGGTTTATATAGGTCAGGAGTGTTAACGAATCCTCGTATATGACTCGACTACTTGTTTGTTTCCAAGTGAAGACAGACGAAGTTCACAGAAATCTTCGAGGAATAGCTAGAATCTGGTAAATACACTGAATCAGCTACCAACTAAAGTTTTCTTTCGGGTATTGAGTGTTTTATTGCACAAACTGAGTTACAGCAAGACGTCATTGCCTACGTAACCTGCTGAGTAATAAGTATTTGGTCCAGTGAATTACCTCGTCCACTCAGTTCTATACACCTTACCACGGACAACTCCTGTTCCAGCGTCGTCACCAGATTCAAGCAGTGTCTCGAAGATATGAATGGTCAATCGCGAGTGGTAATCTTGCTGAGCTCTCCATAACGTGGTATTTTTGGAGTCGCCTGTTAATTCAGGCTCCCCTGGTGTGTCTGAGTGCATTCTGTAAAAATCGATAAGGAAATAGCAATTCTGAAGTCCTCAAATGTATATAATCCTGCTACAGAATCAACAAACGGACATTGGTTTGTTTGCTGACGATGACAGGTGGAATGTTTGACATCAGAAGGCGACCACATTATGAATGCGACTTTGGCGAAACAAACAGAGAATTCGATTCAATATTTGTTTGAATCGCTTGGGGGCAGATGCGAATACCATAGGGGAAGATCATGGTTGGAAATGAAAGGGTCAGAACTCATACCAAGGTCGACCTGGAGCATGCACAAAGCGGTCGAGAAAATGTACGCCCGTTGGTTATGTGGATCATTATAGTGAAAGAGAAAGTTACCGATGGAGGTGAATCTGGTGAATGAAGCTCGAATGAAGGACAAACAAGACTTGGGAATTTAAGGGTCATGCACACACAAGATTGTACACAATGATCAAATGCACGTGAATAAAATGGCGTCTGAAGTCAACGAGGAAAAGGACAGTACTTACCGTAGTGGGCTGAATTTGTTTACCTACGAGTGCCAAATATTTTTATCTCACCTGTTTATTATCCCATCCATACCCTTGTTCCGTTTGCCCAGGTACTCGGCTCGGGAATGTTACGCTCGGACGTGCGCAGTAATGAGTATGGTCGGTTACGTGCTCGGGCTGGGCGATCGACACACAGAGAACATTCTTTTCGACTCGACCACGGGCGGTGTGGTTCATGTGGATTTCTCCTGTGTGTTCAATAACGGTTTAAATTTGCCCTGGCCTGAACGTGTCCCATTTCGCCTAACTCGGAACATGGTTCGTGCACTCGGACCGACCGGATATGAGGGCATCTTTCGACGATGTGCTGAGGCAGTGATGCGGCTGTTACGTCACGAGGTGGATCCATTTTTGGCTGTGTTTCGACCGATCTATTTTGACGCTCTTGTGGAACAAGGTGGAAGTGCGGGCCGTGGACAACCCCAAGCACCTGATAGTAGTAAGCTTGTTGACTTTCTTTTAGCTTTTATCACTTTACTTCCAGTATTACTATTAGCAGAGCTATGTGCTGCCGGGAATGTCCCCGGGTAACGAGTAGGCGAATGATCACAAACATGATGGGCGATCGCGATTTATGCAGATATTGCGACCACCAGTTAGGCGATCGCGACAGAATACGATTGCTAAGTTCGTGTCAACAGTTTTTCTTCCAGAACTCACGATTCCGGCATGGCAGTTTATGTGACATGAAGCCCAAGGGATAGAGTAATAAATAACAATAATAAATGTTTGTGTATACATATGTATACGTGTGAAATTTGAAGGGATGGCAAGTGTGAGGGAGTAATTATAGTCCGGCATCAATTGATTTCTATCAGCGGATTGGATTGATTCGGGAGTTAAAAGTTGTCCACCTCTAAGCTACACATGGACATCACACATACGTACATGCACACACACACACACACACACACACACACTTTGATATCACGCGTTGCATCAAGTGATATGTATCCTTTTTCTTGGTTATATGTGCAGGACCAATTCGGTCTGTGGTCTGGAGCGTGTCTAATTCTGCCAATTTCCAGTTGAACAACTCATCCATCTCAGGCCGCGGATTTCTTCTTAAAATTTTGTCCCGTGTTTTTTGGAATTCTTTATTTGCGAAATACGAGGCGGTCAGGGTTAGCTTTGACTAATTCCACGGAGATTGTCAACAATGTCCGATGCATCTCGTTTTGTTTATTCAGAGTCCCCGTATTTCAGTCTGATTTCCATTTTTCAGTCCCTTAGCCTCTTACCAGGTCCTATGTGTTGCTATAGTTTACAAGGATTTCTTAGGCTCGGTAAATCGAAACTATTATCACACACCACACCGACCTGGTTCTCTCGTCCTCCGGTCTTCGTTCCTTCACACTTCTTCCTTTTCCTCCCTCTGTCTCTCTCTCTGTTTGTCTCCCTTCAACTCTTGGACTTGTCATAGGTCGACAGAAGCGAACAACTGCTGACTCAGTCTCAGGCACAGCACAGGATTTGACGGAACGTGTTGCCCGATTGGCCACGAAAAGTCTCACAGCCATGGAGGATCGTTTACATGGCAAAATCACAGAACACGATGGGTTCAGCCAAATCTTGCCCATGTCAGCCGAAGGCCAGGTAAGACGGATGATATGTGTAAACACCCAAAAACCTATCGCTGTTCCCGACGGTCAAATTCTCGGTAAAACAGTGTGGTTCTGTAACAATAAAATAATTATATCAGTGATACATGTCATAATAAACAAGAATGGCTAAAAAAGTCAAAACCTGCATTCGAGGTGAATTGTCAGTGGTCTTGAGCGGGAAGCAGTCATTTCTTGGTCCGAGCGAAAAAGTGACCAGATTCAAGATGGCTTACCAGTCACGGCAGTCATCGGAAGAATTGACCGATAAGATTGGAATGTGAGAGTGGACCGAATATAAAGTCTGACTACTGAAATAATAGTCGCTAGCAAAACACAGAAAACGGAATAACGCGAACAGTGTTACACTCCCTTTGGGTCGGGACTCCCGACGATGAACCATTCTGCTTGTCACTGTATGAACGTTGCGGGCATCCCCTTTGAACAGCAAACTGATTGAAAGCGCATAGAAACGAATCCGTGTCAAGTGGGTGCGTTATCTCTGAATGCTCTGCTTGCGAACCGAAACAAGTGAATAAACGTCCGTACCGCTTCTTTGCGGCGCGTCCTGTCCGCACGAATATAAGTCCAAAGTAACCAAATCCCAAAATATTAAATGGATCACAAGGTCGACTAAACTTTGTCAACTAGAAGTGGACCCATTGCTTGCTTGTATGGCTGAGAAAACCACTTACTACACTTGGAACAGTCTCGTAATATTGACTTAGTTGTTTGGCCTCCTTTCAGTATTCAGTAGCGAGACCTCATGTTGGCGATAAGGTAGGTGGCCATTTGGTTCGTGATGGCGATGGATCATAAGGCAGGTAAGAAAGCTTTTCGATGGCAATATAATTGGATGTTTCCTTTCGAACGGCAGGCATGCATTATGGGGGTGACCTCCCACGCGTAACACGCAGTTTATGGGACTTGGGGTTCAGTTCTTTGGTGGGTCTAGGTTCTCTGGCGTGACCGCTGTGCTGGTCAAGGATTTTCATTCCATGCGGAAATGCTTCTGCCCGTGCAAGCTTCACAGTTTCAATGGATTCCGTTTTCATTTCTGTCAACGTCATTGTTCCTTTGAGGATCAAATTCGGTTCTTTTAAATGCGACTTGTAACGCAGGCTCCAAGCTACGTCTCTTTGGAGCTTGTCCCATGAGGACAAATATGAACAACGCGATACCAGTGTAGGTGTTATCTCAGGTGGTTAGTTACCGGCGGAATTCAGTGATACTAGCGCTGTAGTATAGAAATAATCTGACATCTCGCATCGCTATTTTATCGTTTTAGGCGGAAAATTCGAACCGTCTCTCCAGATTTGCAACTTTGATGTTTCGTCAGCAAGCAGTCCTCGAGATGACATGTTGGCCAGATTTTTTTATGATCCAATATAGTCCCACTCATCTGAATCAGATAGTTCACGTATGAATGTAATACGATTGGCGAAAAAAGTGGGGAAACGCTTTGGCGTGTTGAGAATGCTTTGCAACACCGCTGAATAATCTTTGCAGAAGAATGTGGCAGAGAGCTTAAGAAGCATTTCTTTACGAATTTGTTATTCTATTTACAGTGCTGTGATAGCTGCCCTCAAATCCAGGCTCGGTGCGCTTGCAGACTGGATTGGGGCGATTCTGGCCTTCGCGAGCACTAATCGGTGTTTTTGGTCTTCACCGTCAGGCTTCGTCACCAAATAAGCTACCATCTAAGATGCGTCACAGAAGATATAAAGTTGAAATCCAAGGCTTCTGACGACTTCTTGAGAATATGTGTCGATAAACAGTCCTGGTTACTGCTTCAACCACTTACTCCACGATATCAAATCTACCCTAAGATTTCTTCGTCCCAGTGCGCCTTGTGTTTACACAAGTTCTGTAGAATTACTCTCGCGAATAATGTAACCGGAGCGATATAGCCCATGGAATAGAAAATAGAAGATACAAAAGAGAGTTCATTCCTTCTGGGAAATGTTTTGGTTATTGGGTGAACGCGAAAACGGAATTGGTCATTATCCACCTCCCATTCTACATTGAGCGCCGGCTGAATAGATCCAATATGACAAGGCAGCTGCATTGCAGATATGGCCTGTTTCGATTCCGGTATTGATAGTACGTAATCTATTTTCTTACTCTCCCGTTTCGTCAGATTGAAGCCTCCTTTGCTCAGCATAGATTCCAGTTGTCCTGCAAAGCGAGTGGCGATAATTTCATCTCTGACACTGATGAGACCGTCGTCTACGTAGAAATGTCACTTCGCCTCTTCAACAACATCCGGGCCGAACCTGTCAGGGTTGTTTTCGATAGCTCGGTTGAGTGCCAAATTAGCACGGCTTGGAGAGGTAGTCACTCCGAATAGATATACTGTCATTCGATATTCTTTTTGGTGGCTTTTGAGGCCCCCATTCGGTCACCACAAAAACCGTGAAATGTAGCGCTCTTTTTTCGTAACGTGCACTTGGGACAGCGTCTATCCGATATCGGCCATAACATCTATCTTCTCTTGTCGAAATCGCAAGAATACTCTCACTACGATGTTTGTCAAGTCTGGTCCGGATAGAAGTTGTTCGCTTAGGTAGTGATCACACAGTTCTCGTCGTGGACCTGGGACAGTGGACGACTCGGTTGGTTAGATTCCCGCCACTGTCGGTCACTTTCCCCGCTTGGCAGCCTTTCGTTGGCCGCGGCCCCACTTCCTGAATTATGTAAAATGAATATATAAAAAGGGAGTAAAAACATTATCTTTGATGCTCCTTTTTATGTGGAAGCGACACACGCTGTTGCCTGACGTTGTCCGTGTTCAAGTGTTTACTTTGTTTCTCATGTGTTATTTTTGTTAGGTAATATTGCAGGGTTTCGGTCGAAATCCGGTGGTTGTCGAATGATATCAGCTTCTGGCTATCAAGTCCAAGGCACAAGGTTCGAATCCAGACTCTGTTTTCGCCCATTTAGTTACCGTGTCTGATATTCCTAGGTTTTTTATGGGTTTATCTCAGTTCTGTTGTCCAGTAACCTCGCACTGCTGTGCTCTGGTTTCTGTTTTGGTTGCTACCTCACAGTGTCATCTAGTCGAGAGTAAGGCGAATGGAAGCATAAAACGCACGTGAACGGCGAAGAAATTTGAGTGAAATCATGAAGACAACGTGTAACGTCAGTCAACGATTACGTATGTACTGAATGAAAAAAACTTCAGAACACCGATTCAGAATGTAACGCTTTACTGAACCAGTAAGAAGCGTACACGGGCTGGAACGCAAAAACGAGTAACGTAAACACAATGTATAAAATAAAACCATAGAATGGGAAATGGATAAGCATGACACAAGGAAGGGACTAGAATGCAACTACGTCACTGACCGCAGCACCTAGCCATGTCACTCAGTGCATTCAACTGATGGGCGGATCTCGAGGACCCCAATGCTGGAGTCTAAATCTCGTGTTCTTCAGGGTGCTGTTCTTCCCCCCTTTCTTTTCGTTATGTATATTAGCGTCTTATCCACTGCTCATCCTGCACATTTTTTACGTATGCTGACGACGTGGTGCTTTGTTGGTCCGTCTTCAACCAACCCGCCTTCATCTCTATTTCTGTGAAATTACGTAGTGTTCAGAACTTTCTGTCCCCTTATATAATGCATCACGACTCCTCCAAATGTTTCGAGTGTATATTCATTCTTTCTCGATCGTTTCATCCCAATAAACAAACGGTCAATAACCCTGTCTGCATTTTCAGAGCCCAGTCGGTCAAGTACTTAGGTGGTACTGTGTAGGGAAATGGCGTTGACTCTTCATATCTTCAGACTAAGGCAGTTTAGTGACAAACGAGCTGTCATCATCTTAATCCACCAATATGTTCTACCAATCTCAATTTGCTTCTCTCCTGTAGTCTTTCCGGGTCTGCTGAAAAAGAATTTCATTCATTGTCAGTCGTGTTTCTTTTTGATTCCCATGGCCTCTCTTACCAAAAAGATGTATGGGCTGCACATCTTTGCCTGTGAGATTTTCGCTGTTTAAATTCTTGCAGACCCCATCCATCCTCTTTTCCATGACTCGTCTGTTTTCCGCTCACATCCTTCTGCACGTCCCGAGCATAGACTCATCCCATCTTGTATAAATGTCTATCGCAACCTATTTAGCACGTGTTCCTATAAGCAAAGTGCATGTTGTAGGGAAACTTTGCATCAACGTCGGCGGTTGAACCTGATTTTAGTTGGTCCTTTGTTTCTGCTCATTTGTTGAGATGTTTTCAAATTGGCAGCCGTTGTTTTCGCTCCATTTTACGGCTGAAATGCGAGTTGTTAACTTACAGAAGACCTCGCAGCCGGTGGTGGTCAGACGGTTGTCATCGTGGACTTGGGACAGTAACGACCTGGGTTCGATTCCCGCCACTGCCGGTCATCTCCCCATTTGTTAGCTCTTCACTGACCGTGGTCCCTTTCCGGAACATGTTGTACGTTGTTGTATGATAAAACAAAAAGAACGTAATAAGAGTATTTTCCAAGAATACAATACAGTGTCCTACTTTCCCAAGCCCTCTGATCAAGGTTTTCATACCTTTTCCCCATTTTATGGGCTGACCACTTCGGCGGAACATCCAAACACTACCTTCCTCAGAGAACAATGTACACCGATTGAGCATGCGTAACACATGTCCCGGCTATCCTGACCTCTTTAGATTCAATGTTTGTTTTGGTGACTCTCCGCAACGCCGAAGGAGTAGGTAATTTCTAGTATGGGATGTTTTCGTAGCTTTCGCAGATTTCTGGTTCAGCATTGTCAAGATGAAAGCCAATTTAAAGACATTTTTCCACTTGTGTGATTGTTTTTGACTTAACTGCCCTCCAACATCGGGGTTGGTCAAACAGTTGTCATACATTTCACAGAAGAGGTTTTGTGGGTTTTTTGGGGAATTATACTCTGTGGTTGCACTCATCATAGAAAGGCTTTTTCTCTGGGGACTTTAATCCACGCCTTTAGATCGGAAGCCACAACGGCGATGAATATCATCGGCAATGAAAAGGATATCATATAAATATCACTGATCTTGCGAGCTTCCTATATTCGGTTCATTGTTTCATTCCCATTTTTCCCACAGGTGGACGCGTTGATCAATGAGGCCACCGATGTGAATCAGTTATGTCAAATGTATAAAGGTTGGATGCCATTTTTGTGAAACTGTTTCGCATGTATTCCCTATCCCGTCATCTTTATTGCCAGATTTGTATTTTTTCACCACTGAATAAAATTATCCGTTTCCTTCTGACCCATGTCTTCTACGTAAATGTTACACCCTCTGTTCTAGTCTCACATCGAAACCAAACCGCGTACTGCTTATAAGTGGGGAAGACTGTAATCATCTGAGAAAGGTTAAACATGGTGCATGACATTTTCAATCACGAGCCCTGAAGTGACTACGTCACCGTTGATCCACGAGTTTCGTAATGGGAGGGCTAGCTGTCAATAAGTACCTACTCTATCGCAGCCCATTAGTTCTAGTGAAAAGACTCTTCTGCCTTCGAACCACCTCCGTTCACTGGTACAAAACAGATAGCATACCTAAGGTGGAATATTAATTCTAACTAAAACTGCACTTGTTATGCATAAACGGCTGTTCTGGTGTGCTTACACGCGAATTGCTTGATTCGACTCTGGTCGGTCCGGACAACTGTTGGCCACTGGTTTATTGGTCCACCTGGTTGGCTCCATTCTTGTCTTTAGTTCTGGATACCCGATGACGTGCTGTCTGTTTCGATGTCTCTAACCTTTCCCTTGATTCCGGATGGCGACGGCGCGCTGTCTGCTCACCGGACCAGGACGCTTATGGATGACGTGTTTACCACTATCCTCATCGTACCCGATTCGCTTTCTTGGTCCAAAACTACAAACTAGAGTTTTGAAATGTTTCAATAACAACTAAAGGTACTACTGTAGCATGATTGCTGCCACCGGTGTTCTACAATGTTGTGCTTCTGGTCCTACTAGGTACTGATCAAAAATCAGAATCAAACTTAATATATGTCGTCTGTTCCGCGAAAATAGCATCCGAATTAAATAGCAACGGTTAAGCAGTGAATACTGACTTAATATCGCGTATGATTGTTGCGAAGTAGTCTTCATCTTTCAAAACACGCCAGAAGTATTGGTCCAGAGATAAGCTAGCTCTAATATTTCACAGAGTTTCGAATTAGGGTAGAGTCTTCCGTTCAGACAACGATAATGAGGGAGTTCGTCTCCCCTTCTTACTGGTTGAAACGACTGGCTGCTCTTTATTCTGCATCTCCGTACCGGCAGATTCTGTCCACGGACCTTGTGCCTAAAAATCACCGCCCCATCGTACTGCCGTCCGGGTTGTTACCACACCTGACTTAGTGAGACCTTGTGCGATCCGCCATCACTCCAAGTCTCAAGGTCCGGTTTCCGGTCATACCTAGTATTTCGATGGGCCTTCGTGGCTATGGGGTATACACTCCTTCCATTGCACTCTTGCGCATGCATGCAATAAAACCTTGCAATTTTTCTTCCTCTACTAAAAGATCATGTCGAGGGACATATCGTAATACCGCTTCTTCATTGTTCACTACTGCAACACAAAAACTCAAAACATTTTAAGGGATTTGCTAAATTAGGAGCAAAAGATGGAAGTACAGATAACGTTGTAGTAGCACCTAATTCAATAAATGCATTGGCTATGCGAAATTCATGTATTAACTGTACTTGTTGCCTAAAATTCACTCGATTTAGCCTGGATGCCATTCTTATTTTTCTTACAAGCTTGCGCACGAGTGCAGTGAAAGGGTATATACCGCATAGCCACGAAAGACTACTGCACTATTGGGGATAACCAGAAGCCAGAACCGGAGACTTTGAGTGGAGGACCACATGAAGTCCTAATAGGTCAGGTGTGGTAGCGAACCAGACGACAGTGGATTACTGTCTACCAGCGATAGCTGGGATTCTAACCTCCGATCTCCGAGGCGGTAATCAAACGCGCTAAACCGTTCGACCACCACCGAGGAGTATATTCCGTCTCTCCGGTCTCCATCTGGCACCCAGTTTTCACCTATGGCTCAACGAAGCTGAAGCATGCATCGGCGGTAAACCGTTCAACATGCGGACTAAACCGGGTTCAGGGTAACCGAGGTCGTAAAACTTCGGCGTTCGAAAACAGTTACCTCTGAACGGATGGATGAGATTCACTGTGTAATCCAACGGCTGTAGAGTAAATATACCAGCCTAACAGGTCTGCATGGATCGCTGGATCGAATTCACTGAAATAGAATGGCGTACGAGCTCCTGGGGAGCCACCTGCAAACATGCGTCAACACGTGTCTGCCTTGTACTTGGTTATGCAAAGGCTAGAGGTGCGCACTCGAAAAATGGCCGAGCGACGCTGGGGATTTCTCTTGCAACAAACACCCCTGAAACTTCATGATCATATAATCATGAAGCCGGCTTATCCTCCCCAGGTATCTAGCCATATTGATTAAAGTAAGTAAGATAAAGTGTGAGTCCTTTCAGCCTAGATATGAACTACAGAAAAAATCTGTGGATATAGGGCAAAAATCAGTGATGAAAATGACAGAAACAGACGGGAATATACCCTTGGGTCTAACGAATGAAGTAATCACTTAGATCATTTTCGATATGCTTTTTTACAGGTAGACCAAGCATATAAGAATTATCTCTGTTGTACTTGAAGATGCACCAAAATAACTGTCTAAAATTCAGATAACATCAATGTCGTATAATTAGCACACCAACTGATCGGAGAGAACGAGAATCCCGGTTCTACACCTAGATGTTCGAAGTATCGTTTTGCCTACTAAAAATGATGGTAGTAGCTAACTGTCGAGGAAATAATCTCAGTTGGAAAAAACCGTTGTAATTGTCTTCCAAAACGACGATCAAAGACACACGTGTTTGCCGATTATACGTTCAGAACTGCATTTTTCTAACCATAAAGTCACTGATGTATTCTGATGGCCCTGTTAGTAGTGTGTCAATGGATGTGGACTTGTTACTGTGAATATACTGGTCATTTCGGGTATTTCAAAAAGCATACTTTTATCTCCATTCTATCAAGGTCGGTGGGATGTTATATTATTTATTATCACAGTCGTCATCACCAATCTTCTTACGCGTGTAATCCTTATATTCCTTTTGGTCTCCTGATGAAACGAATATCCACATATTTGTACGATTCTTGTCGGTTCTCGTGCTTAAATTCATTCACAGTGTTTACTGGTATCTTCAAATAGGGATCGATGATATTTACATCTTCCTTATGGATTTGTTTGCTTGCTTTGTGTGATTGTTGATCGTACGCTGTAGCGCTTGCTGCGTTGTGTTCAAGTCTGATTGAATACAGTTTACGGTCAACCAAGGCTTGTCTCTATCCGTTGGCTCTCGCAAAATTTGTTACATTTATAAATGAGGATATCAAAAATTCATCCAGACTCTTGTTTAACAGTTCTAACGTGGTTCAGCGCGCTTATATTTTCGCGGATTTATTGCTTCAATGTTCTTTTTGACAGTTTCCTCGTGCATGCCTTGTAGTGCGCGGTCGTTCTCAGTCAGACATTGGGGTCACTACGGGTGTTGATTGTTCCACATAGATAATTATCTTCATTTTAGTCTATCAGCGATTTGTCCCGGTCTTATTTTGTGCTGTTGTGTTACATTTTTGGTTTTTTGGGACGATATTTCAAGAATGGTTTGTTCGGTTCAATGGTAGTTCGCTGTTTTCTCCTGATCGCGAATAAGACATTGATGCCCAAACTGCGTAGTTGCCACAAAATCTTGCATGTAGATTAGCCGAGCGATTCATGCACGCCAACTCATTTGCCTACCTCTTTCCAGCAGACCACAAGAAGAATTCTGATCTTTGCCGTTTCACACCAACTGATTTAGGGATTTATTTGTTGCGTATTTCTTTACTGAAACTTAGAGCTTACTAATTTCAAACAAATGTAGATATTTTAAGGACACTAGTTTCGGCGAACAATTGTTTTCCAGAATTCATAGTGATTGTTCTTGATGTGCGCCTGATCCGAAAACAATTGCGGCCCTTTCAGCGTAGCACTTTCAACGTCGCAGGGTTATGGTGTTTATTTATAGGAGGTTAATTTCATGTAATACAGAGAACTTTCAGCACCCTGTCTGATTTGTGTTGACTACGACATGTTCTTAAAGGAAGCATGCACTCCATAGCAGTACGACAAATAATCGAAACAAGTCCGTTGTCTTGAGGCCAAAAAAGTTCGCTCTTCTATGCGCAGCGATCATATCGTGCTTTCCGAAAGGCTCGATGAGTGGCCTACAACTTGGATGGTTTGAGGTTACTTGGGACCACGGAGTGTAGCTTGTCACGTCAGCAATGAGAACTCCCCGTAGGTTTCTGATGATGCTTGAACATTTTTATGTTTAATGCTCGGAATGCAATTCAGACATCAAGCTCTCAAGTGTTCATCAGTTACAAGCTGCAAACGGTTGATATTAATTTCGCGCACGGAACCCAGCTGACTGCGTTTCCGTCGTTAAACGAACGATCACGTCCCTGATCGAAAGCAAACAAAACCGAGATTGTCGTTGGATATGCTTTATTTATTGGGTGATTGATAAGTAGCGATATAAGTAGTACTCTTCTCGAATCGAGAAGTATGTCTGTTACGAAGGTCGTCAAAAGCACTTTCCAAACCAAAATGCGTCTTTCAAATTAAAGTGTCCAGCATCCCAGGGTGCAGAGATGCCAATGAATCTAATCACTTACAGTCGGATAAAAATGATGTGTCCAAGGTCAACACTGAAGGCGCGTGAACAGAGCAGCGGTGAGAGTGACACGTTACTCGAGAAGGAAATCAACAATATGAAGAAATTAAAATACACCTAAACTTCGCGGGGCACTGGTCAGAGGGTTTGTGAGTCGTCAAGCTAGTGTGTGTGTCTGTGTGTCATCGGATGTTCGGCAAATCAGCCAAGTTATAACGGTTTTCGGACTGAAACCCAAGGTACAGTGCCGGGAAGGTCAAATGAATAAAGGCAAAGAGGTCTGTCTACACCGGAAGGAATTACGAACAAGATCAAAACTCGCAGAAAGTGTTTATCGGCACGAAGGGCCTGGATCTTAGATGATGGAAAGCCTACTTACGTTTTTTGCATTCAAAAATGTGGCTTGTGGCGTTTGACTTTCGCACATCAAAAATGCAAGTGGGCTTCTAACAATAATCATCAAATTAATAATAATAATAATAGTGAATTATTTCGGGGAAACCCACGAAGAACATGAAAAGCAACACAAGATGGCAAACAAGCTCGTATTCAATTGTTCCCTATCGTGCCGGTAAATCACACTTTTTGCTAACAAATTCAAATGAACGAAGTACAAAAACTCGTGTAAATGGTGGGGGAAAGATGTCAGGGGAGACGATAGAGAGAGGCCAAGGTTCACACGCGTGATCCAGATGTATCTTTTGGACCGTGAGTGGGTGAATTAGTGTAACCAGTCGGACCGCTAGATGTCTGTTATGTTTGGGTACAGGGGGTGAGCCCAGGAAGCTTCAGTGCTTGCACAATCTGCTTCTGAGCGCACAAAGAAGGATTTTATGAACGAGTGCCTATCACTCTCACTGTGGCCAGGACGCGGCACTGCGCCAAAACTATTCTGTTTTGGTGGCTAAACAGGATTAGCAGTTGGATAACCAATCGATTTTCGCCTGGTTTGTTGCTCAGACATGAAACACGGACTCCTGATGTGGTCCTTTCTCGGGATCATTTCCTCAGATTTCAACCTCAGTGTCCTTATTGGCCGGGAAAAAATCATACACGGTTGAGCAACGATGCGACACGACTGATTAATGACAAGAAAACCTGTGGTTCATGTGCACCTCCGGTTTAATTTACATTGGTCGTTCGGCGAAACAACTTGCAAAACTGGAAATTGGTCTGTTTCGTCTCAACGTGGAGTATACGATGTCATTTCAGTTGCGCTCGTTGCCCACCTGCTGGAGACGGCTTTCAGTGAAGGAGGACCAAGGCTTCAAATCTGTCTGTAAGACCCTCCAAACAATTCATGAGGTCAGAATACACACGCTAGAAAACGCGTAATCATATACACCCCTTCCGAGACTGAATGTGCGTCCTCAATTCGAACTCGCATAATCGATTTATTTACCGTAGGGCGAAGAATAATGATATCACTTAGGAAAGCATTACAAAACAGCAAACCGGGTATCGGTTGCGTAATCCGAACATCCACAGCACGAGGACTTGGTATCTGACCCAGTTTCACCATTCCCAGTGCTCTTCTACCCTTCTTTCTTACTAACCGCATATGATATAAATACCTTGCCTTCAGTCATTAACATAAATTCAATAAAAGTATTGTGACGTTGAGACAGAGCGTGGGTTAGATCATTGTATTGAACAAGCCAGATGATTGAAAGCATGATGAGGCATGTGATACACTTTGAGTAGTTCTTTCACACACACTCCGCCGGGATCGATTGTACTCGCGCACTTTGGCTACTTTTATGGTCATGTTATTGCATATCAAGCTTGCCGTGTAGACGATTGCCGACTGATGTATTGAACTAAAGCTATTAATAAGGTCCACTTTTATTGCCTTTTGTCTGTGGTTTGCGACTAATTGGCCTCATGGCCGTCTGTTTGCACTACAACACCAACTTCCACCAGATGTCCGCCATTTTTCTTGTTTCGATTCATATCTATCCGGCTCGCGGCGTCCGACTTTTCGATGTGAATGCAAGTGGATTTTCCATTACATACGATTCAGGCTCCTCGTGCCATGAATAAATTACCTGAATGTTTTTAAAAGATCCGAAAAATAAAATTACCTTGACCGCAAGTCGACCACCCAACCCCAATGACTCATTCAAACCATGTGACTGCCACTACCTGGTCATGCAAACCAACAAACCAACCCAACAGCTTTTTATTCAATCTGACTGAGCATTGGCCCATTTTGATATGGTTTTTGCAGGCTGCAGAATGCATTAATAACATTATTCCAAACGATCAATCGGTCCAATGATACTAAGACTCGGTGCTTGCCTTCCGTCTGTCTCTCTTCGCTAGTCTGGCGTAAAACCAAACTCCCAAAAAGGAAAAATGCAGTCGCATGACTGTCGGCCGGCAGATAATGATTCAGTACTATCTTGCATCCATAAAACTCTGACCAAGATGCCAGACTGTGCTATGATGTTCGAAATTTTTCTGGTAATCCAGTTAGTTGGCTATTATCCTAACAAATGTGACAATTCGCGTTTGTGATTTATGCTAAGAAGTTGACTACTAGGCGTTATTTAAGTAGGTAAACGTAAGCTCAAAAATTGTTATCTACAGGTAGGTCTGCTTCTCCGGACAGTGGTTGTCAATTACATTCATCTCCGTGTCTGAATGATTGTTTTGCTGTTCTCTCCAGCTAGAAATGTCCGTTGTATTATCATATCGATACTAGATGCTTTTACTCCATTGGACGCTTATGTGCAAGATTTCCCACAAACTAATGGTCACACCCCATTTATTGATTTATCGATTATCAACTAATTGCATTCGATGGGGTTTGGACTTTCAGTTTCTCCATTGGTTCACGTATTTTGTGATTACTATAGTTCATGTTCTTTAAGGGCCTACGTGTTTTATTCCAGCCCACCATATTTACTGGGTTACTGGTAGTCGATAATTATAGGAAAGTATATTGCTCTGTTAGAGCAAACTGGAGTTCAAACGTTCTCTTTTCCAAAAATTCGAAAATGTGGGAAATTCTTCAAATTGGTTCTATTCGAATAGCGACCGGTTTTAGAAGAAGTTCAAACTTTTGCGGCTTCACGACCGTATCCCATAAGGAGTCACCAGGCTTGCGCCGAAACACGTATCTTTCTGCCACAGGCAGTGAGATGGTGTGAACGTCCACTTGTCCTACTTCACAAGGTCGTGCCCGACGAATTCGATGAGGCTATTATATTAGGTTATTCGATTGATGAGACTCACTGTCAGTTTCATCTCCTTCACTATAGGAGGTACCAAGCTGAGGTGTTGCGGCTTTGATAGGAGTGTTGCAATTTCAGTACTCTTTAGCATTTTTTGGACAGAAATCTGTGAATAAAGCTGAGTTGTTTTCAGTCAACGTTTGAGCTTACTTCGTTCCATTTAAAATGGACTGTACGAGAATCGTATTCACATGGTAATGCTAGTCTTAACGCCTTTATTCTTCCCGTCTGCTTGGTAATCACCTTGAGGAAAAGAACAGAGAGAGAATGAAGGGATTAATTATCTTATTGATGGTTCACTCATTATACGAATTTTTATCTGATAAATTTCGCAAGTGTTAAATTAAACGAAAAAGAACCTACACGTTGACTGCGAATGACCTACCAGCTAGGTCAGGCCGAAAGACTTGGACATTATGGAAATGGATCATACTGCTCCCATACCCAAGGTACATTATGCTAAAGCATCTGTCCCAATAAGCATGCAATTTGACTGCCTATAGCAACATTTTACCATGGACCAACCAGTGCCCATAAGTTAAATAAAGATAGGTGAGGCAGATAAACAACTACGCGCTCATTCGACCGAACGGTGACTAGTCTTACGACGTACTGATGCGCTGTGTGTGAACAGATCAATAAGTTAAAACCGAAAACCTAACTGTAATCGACCGACCTAACAAGAAAGAGAGGGCGCTCGATCCTCGAGGTATTCCACTCAACTAAACCGTCGAGTTGGAATTGATGAACGGTACTTTACCCCAGCACGATCCGCGACAAATAGTAGACAAACAAACATTACAGGCAACACGCTGCGGCAAAAGGAACCGACAATCACCCCGTTCACTCACGTTTGACAGTGAGATTTAGTCTGGATCGGGATTTTAAACTAAACGGTATACAACTCATTGTAAGATACAACTTTGTAACAAAATACATGCATACATAGTAGGGCTATTGGCTTTTGCGTTCTCGTCCAAACGTTTTTTATTTTCAATGAAATAGGTGATGGAAATCTCAAGGTTCCCGTTAGCTGTATCGTTGCTTCTTCTGAAGCTGAAGTGTGTACGTGTGTATATGGTGGAGGCTGTTCGTGCGTCAACCCAATTGTAAAATACGCACGTAGCTCTTAAGGTGACAGGTGGAACGGTTGCTCTCATTCCAGGAAACTCGATCCGTAGGCATCAGAGTTTTGGCAACGGCCATTGCCAAGTCGATGGTTGTGTCATGTTAAGGATATGGAGGAATGGATTCTTTAATCGGTTTTCGCCCCCCCCCCCAGTAAAGGTTTTATTGGGCGGGAGTGATAAAGAGCACCAAGAATGTGCCGTCCACCCATCTGGTCCATATGTCGAGGCGAAATATTTGGAATTCTTTGAATTCCAACGATTTTGCATATGAGATTCATCGCGTAGTGTGAACATTCAGCTCACCTTCGGAAATCACGGAAGCACTGTACAATTGAGGTCGTCCATCATAGGAGCCCATCGCTGTGAGGGAAACACTCTGCTGACATTCAGAGCCAGTAGCGGAAGGGAGCTATATCACGCAGTGTGTAAGTTCAGTAAACCATTAAAAACCAGCCCAAATGGCCTGGCGATCAGGTGTTCAACCTAGAACCATTCACCCCCCCCCCGGTTCGAGCCCCAGTGGGTCCTCGGTGTTTGTGCACTACTGTTGATTATAACAAAGATGAAACAGCCGTACAATGCCTTCATGGTTTCCAGTTGTGGGTTCAGTTTTCGTAATCACTTATGTCCTACTTCTCACATTCCAGTGATTTTGTCATAGCGTCATCTGATGGATCCGACAATTATGACCCCATCGAGGTTCTTCACATTTTTCTATATGTTGTTTGTGTTAGGGAGTCGGAAATCTCTCTGAAGACACGTCATCAGCGAGGCTACAGTCCCCATTCTTCCGGCCCGTGGACAAGATGCTTCATGAGCACTAACCATTGACAAAGCCCACATATCCTACATAGCAATGCAGTCGTGACGCGTGTGCCCACGATCCAATCAGTCTATCATGTGCCGGTATTCACATCGATCACTGACAGACAACCTACTGCCCATCCTTCACACCAACCTATCAGCCAATCAGACTTCTGACATGCTGTGGTCCGACCCAACCAAACACATCTGAGCACCACGATGGGCAATCAACAACAACGCCATATGTGCCTATGCATTCCTTGCCTCATACCATATATTAGTGTTCATTTTTGGTTACAATTGAATACAGTTTGCGCACAAATTCCTGGTTATTTTTCCTTTGGGATCGGACGATCGATGAATCATTGACCTCGGTTAATCCAGAGGTTTGCACATCGACATAACAGTCTCGTCAAAAAGTAAAAAAATGCCTATCCTCTTCTCCATCAGTAAACAGTGTCGTAATTGACGCGTCATAGCGCGTTCCAGTGTAGTGGGGTGTATCATATAATTCTGGTGAGTGTATGCGTGATAGGCATGGGAACAGATGAAAGATGACTGATGAAGTTACATGAACAGAGCAGAATATGAGAACACTTCACAATGACGATTGCGCATTTGATACAAATGAGCTTGGTGGAAGACGAACCACCAGCAACTCGACGCGTCTTCTGGATTATGACACAAGTGACGTTCCATCTCAGGCGTGTCTCGTTTAATGTCTGACAGAATCGGTGAAGTGGCATCTTATAGCAAACGAAAAATTGTTAAATTTTAAACATGTGCATCTTGTGGTCTTCCTTAGTGATAACTGAATCTGATTTGCAGGGGTTTAACTCTACAAGATTTCAGTAGAGCAAGGATAACAATATGGGTTCATATGATATTGGCCGTCAGTTTCGCGTGTTCTCAATCGGCTTCTAACGCATATGCACTACATAAAGTCCACACAATGTGGAGTTATTATCGTCCGGGGTACTAAGCATAGTGGCAGTGTAGGAATGAGGGACGATTGGAACAGTATCATAACTAATTCAGTATTAGTGGTTGCACGTTTTGGCATGACTGACTTTCTCCGGTCGTTCGTCTGTGTCCAATTGCCTCCACCTAATACTCAAGTTTTCAAGAATTAATAAAGGCAGTCTGGCCCATGGTTTTACAAGTTTGAATGTTATTCAAGCTTGGATAGATACTCCTAAGAAATAACTATTTTAGTGGTCCGTAGAACCTGAGACTACCAAGAATACCATGTTTACTGAAGTAGTTTGTGTCCGAAACGACGGACACAGAATTAAGATGATATCACCACTAAGCATGAAATTCTGTCGGAGCGCTTTCAAGTGATAGTGAATCATGCAGCCTGTTCTCACCCAAACATATGATGCTTCGTCTGTTCGATCATGTCGATTAATGCACACTTTTTCCGTCCATGAGCCCTTTGACCCAATCAGTTCGACTGTCAAGGCATCAGGGTCATCCAGATTCAACATAGGAGGTTTTACGGTGATTTTGTACGATGTTGTAATTATCGGCAGTGTGGGAATTCCCAGTGTTCTTTTTGGTACCATCTCAGATTTGTTGGCATCTTCCTGTCCACCCGGGGTTTTACCTAAAACAAAGCTGGAATCGATTAAGCTGGAAATAATTCCAAAAGGCAGAAATTATCTGTTGAATATATATTCCTTCAACCTCGTTCTACCATTCGTGCAGTGCTCAATTGTTTTGTTTCTCCCTCGGAACTTCTGAATACTAGTATTGCCTACTGAGAACGATCCTAGTAGCTAACTTTTCCCTATGTATGCCCTAATCCCGTCTGTTTGCGTTTGAGACACGCCAGTGACACCACTGTTGACTAACTATTGCTCCGAAAATGCGATGTTTAGCCCCCATGCTTGCTGGTATATTCCAAGCGTCATGGAAATTGTTTTTCAGCAAACTTACGCGGACCTATTCTTAATAGACTACTCAATTTTGTTAAGTTTATAATCACGTGCATGGGGGACAGGAGTTAAATTTCATCTTTATGCCCACGGCAAAAAGCAAGCGCAATAAAGTTCCTTGACGGGCATAAAACAGACTCAAAGGCATCTCAAGGTTAATCGTCAAGTTAAAGGCTGAAGCAAATGGGCTCAGGCAGGTGAACCTGGTTATACCTGTGATTAGGGTTACGTGAGCTTGTTCAGTGTCACTTGAACGATGCGCGGGTGCAAATAAGCACTTGGTAACAAAGTCGCTTCACCGGCGATTATTTTGCGGTCAGCATTAATTCCCAAGTCAGTTTTTCACTTTTTTTCTGCTTATCTCTATTTGGAAGTTTCATGTTTGTTCTGCTTCACCTGGAACCCAATAAATGTTAATCGTCTAGCAGCTGGTAATAAAATAGTGTGAATGTAGCGAATTTTCATTATCTCGAATTAGCAAAGATGAGAAAGTGCACAAATCACCATCATGTTATAGTTCTGTTCGCCGAGATATAGCATTTTTTGCCTGATCTATCAATTTTCACCAAAACTTTGTGTAATATAGAGCTTCCATTCCCCGATTTACTACCCGTCAGTTCCCACCCGGACTTGCATGGTTATTACAAAATGAATCAGTTGGTAGAGAATTCTCCATGAGTCAACCACGGTGTGTTTGAAAGACACAAATGGCTGTTTAAAGTTTTCTGGGAACTGGATTTTCTTGTCAGTAACTCAAACACTATCAGTGCGCCTTTAGATCACACCAAAATTGTGTTTCTTTATTTGTTCCGTGATTTGCATGGCCTAAATACGAAAAGTAGGACTAATCGATACAACAGCCCATTGCGAAGAACCTACCGGTTGCGCGCAACAATAACTACGGTTCTAATTTGGTTATGAGCCCGGCGACAGTGGAACCGAAATTGCTGTGTTGGTGGCGGTGGAATTGGACTCCGATTGCTCAGATTCGACGGTCCACAATTTATACCACTTTGCCAACGGACGTGGACGTCGAGTAGTTGTACATTTCTGTCGAGTATTCATATGCATATATATATATAATATAGTATATATATATATATATATATATATATATATATATATTCACTAAAATCTAATTTGAATCGTCTGGAGTGTGAATGGGTACTCTTCATTGAAGAGCCCACAAATGAATCACAACTGTGATTTCTCATAGTTATTCGTGTCTGGGTCACTGCTAACCCAACGAACAACGAGGCTGCATGTGCAAGCGCTCATGTTGATGGTAAGTAATATGTTAACGTGTGGACAAAATTATATATATATATATATATATATATATATATACATATATATAAGTTGTCATGAAAGTGCTACCACACATTGCACCTACCTGTAATTCATATTTTATCCCACTTCGCTCTGCCAATGGAAAATTCAGTTACAGTTTATTCAACTATCAACCTCGCACTTGGGTGCTCTGGTTACTTCGCCTACCTGATAGTGTCACCGAGTGAAGGGCAGAAATAACCGAGCATAAAGTGGAAAAGATCCTCGAAAATCAAAGTAATAAGCGAAAATCAAGAAGACGAAGAACGAATCCGAATGCAATTGCGCCACTGACCGCGACACCTAGCCGTATCATAATGTTTGCATCCATCTGGTAGGCGGATCGAGTGAACCCCTGCCTGCAAGTCCACGACGTCCGACTTGGCTAAGTCCACTGGTCAAGGTTCTCATACCATTTACAGATGTCACGGAATGGCTACCTCGACCCACCTTCCAACGACTGCCTGTCCTGGGGAGCAGCTTACTCCGAGGAAGTCTATCCGTGGGCTTACGTAATGCATGTCCCAGCCACTTTAATCTGTTTAGAGTCAGTACTTGACCCGGAGATTGACGCTGGTTCCACACACCTTACGTCTTACCTCAGCATTACTGATACGCTGTTCCTACCACATTCGGGTAATGCTACGGAGATATCGGTACTCAGACACCAACAGTCCTCACTTAGCTTCTACTCTTACCGGTCATGTTTCTGAATCGTAAAAAAGAACAGACCTAACCGCCCCAGTGTACACTCTACCCTTAACAGACAATCGGATGTCTCGCGGGCTCCACAGATGACGGAAGCTGGCAAAATCCAAATGTGCTTTTCAATCAGTGGGACCGAATCATGTTCTGCTTCACTCCAGTATCTATAGTTCTTGCTAATGGCACATCCTACTTCCGAGTAGTATATTGTTTACTCTGCTACACTAATACTACTACTGCTATGAGAAAGCCCTATTAGTCACAACACCACAGCATATATCGGAGTTTTTAAGGACGGAGTAGGTGGGTTTCTTGAACCTTAAACGATCAACATAACCGCTCTCTATAATGTCACGTTTGCTGCCGTGTGAGAACAGAAAGCCAAATCAGTCTGTTAGTTACCTTTCCGTACATTTTCACCGTATCAAACAGACTACTTTCTTTTTCTTCCAGTGTCAGTGAACAAAAGAAATTCACAAGTACGCATAAATATAATCGAAAATCAGAGTGACGGCCTTTTTCCTCATACCTTCTTAGTGTGTAATGGAATAGATTTTTAGAGCGCGAAGAAATCGGTGCATTTTCACAGTTTGTGCTTTCAGTAAAATCTTCGAACACATAACCTTATACTACCATGAACCAGAGTAGTCATTCGGTCTGTCTAAATTCCTGATCACGTGCGTGACCCGTCGAAAGCCGTTGAACACAGTCCGTGCAGATAGGTCATAACTTAAGTTTGCCCAATGGAATGAGGATGTAACAATGAAAATGAGCATCTCGTGAACTCTCGCCTACCCACCTAAGCAGACCATATAGCCTAAAGACGTCCGTGACTAGCCTCGATAAGGCCAGCAATCCCTTTGTCCGTTAAGCCTAGCTGCCTAGCACAAAAAACAAACCCGCCCACGCAAACACACCTGTACGCATCTGCACGCCTGAACTGAATTATTCTGAATCAAAAGTGTGCGACTACTGGGCATAAGTGAGTGAGATTTCCTGGCATACGATGGACTAACGAATGGATTACCAAACAGCACAACACGGATTCACTGACCTCTGTGATCTGTTAAACCTATGCAAAATTCGACTGTCAGCCTTCTAACCCCCATGAATCCTTTTAGTCATTTTGCATCAAAATAAAGGCACTCATTTTTTGGGGATCAGTTTGTTTCTCTGACCGTCTTGATCTCCTAAAAGATGGACATAAAGTACCAAAGTCGTGATCCTGATCTCACGTTCGTCAATTGTTCCGCCGATATTTTTCATTTTTTTTTCTCACTTTTGGCCAGTTTGTCTGTAGCGCCTTTTTCTACTATTTTATAATCGCCCACATCACGAGACTCATATGCACACGTTCACAGACACTCATATGATTCGTTGCAAAAAATCAATGTTGAACTCGTAGCCGACTACCGAGAAATAATGTTCTGCTGAGAAATATTACTGAGCAATACACCCTATGAATTTCGATAGTGTGAAATATGTAGCTACGACGCACAACTTTACTCCGATTCATGGGGGCTCCTAAGAAACCTGTCCTAAAAAAAGTGTTCGTATTCGTTAAATAAGCAAGCGTTACTACAGAAGTTGGAATACCTCAGTAAGTTGAATACTTTCACGGCTTATTTTTAATATAGTAAGCAAACAAAATAAGTTTTAAACTCTGCTGTCTTTGGCCCTTCCGATTCCAAGTATTGTTTATTAAAACTATACGTATACCAATTTTTTTAAAATCAGAATATAATATTACGCCCCCTGCGCAGTCGATACCTGGTGATCGCTAATACATGCATAGTTAAGATAATACGACGATGGTAATCAATAAATCGTTGTTAAAAATTTAACCAATCGTAAACATATCTTCATTTCTGAAAATCCTGGAAGCTCTGACTTGTCAGGATTGAAGTTGTTGTAGAAATGGCACACTTAAATTGTTCGGAGTAGAACCACCGGTTTCTGGTGATTTCTTGCCGGATATCCTGACAAACGAATCAGACCAAAAGGAGTTCAACTGCTGAGCCGGTTCTTCGGTCATCAATTTCATGTAGTCGGTGTACAACGCTGACCCTGCTCGCTAACGTGATCATGTGCACATGCATAACAATAATGTATCGAGTGTTTATCTTGGTTTATCGTCCTATTAGACAATTGACTACTACGAACGTTTTCAGTAGGCATAATTTGGAGGTAGAAATAGAAGCATTGAGCATACCATACGCGGTTCGTGCCACGAATCAAGGCTGATTCAAGAGTTTTACCCTAAGAAGTTACTCTTATCGTAAGAAAAAATTGTGAATAGATGGATTTGAAGTGAAAAATATTGATGCACTTACTATTATCAGTGCTGTGGCGGCTTGTTCTGTCTTGCTTTTTGACGAATGCACGCGTGAGAATGACACGCTTGTACTTTTGTTTAAGCATAGCTACACGAAGTCCTCTGTGAGGATCTGAAATGGAAGATACTATATGATAACGTGGCAAATAATGATTTCCTAGTCATGAAACTTGGATTAATTGAAGTTCAGTCCAATCGGTTCACTTGCTTGTAGCGTGATCATGTACGGTATGTTCACCGGGAGTGAGTGTAGAGGCTTCGCAGACACCAAACTCAATAAAATGCAACTGCGAGCTTAGAGCTCAGGCGTGCCTTGTTCATGAATAGATATTTTGCACTGAGGTTTACTTGGGAATGACAACCACTTTCCAGGAGCGGCCAATTCCGGTGCCAGGTCTTCCTCTAGACATAGGCAACCTTCCCTTTCGAATATTTCTTCTTAGTCACGTAAAGTGGCTTATAGTTAGGACAAAAGTACTTTCAAGTACTTTCATTCATCCAGACCCGATTAAACCAGTACGGTAGCGTAATCTGCTTCGGTCGGACACATGGGCCTATCTTAGAAGTCCTGTAGGACATTTGGGTGATCCTCTTCAGTCATCCATTGAGGTACGCAACTGGGTTAGCAAACGTTGACCAGGCTATTCGATAGACCAGAAATTTGGTTTAGCCTCGGTTCCTTTAATCGGCTGATTGCTTGAAGTCTGTTTTGTTTAAGTCCACCTGGTATCGGCAGAGTCGACAGCATCGCCAACTTACGCCACGCTATTCAGGCGGCAAGGCAAGCTGCAGCTCGTCAGCTCTGGTCATCTGTCATTTATACTGGATAACCAATATAATTACCAAAACACATCAATTGCTATCGTTCTGCGTCTCCATTCGCTGGACGGGAATCGAGTCCCCAAATCATGCTTGCGTCTAAATGGGAACATCCTTGGAGGTTCGAATTCCTACTAGCGTTAATGAAAAAGGTAGCAGTAGTTAGATTCAAACTTTTTATATTATCACGGGCGAAAAATTAGATTGCATTTTCCGCTTCAGAAGATGATGAACGACACCGGCATTTGCAAGTTACACTGTAGTGGCTCTTCGTTTATACTAAGATACTAGACTCATTTTAAAATGCAAGTCCGAGCCCAGATCTTGAGTACACCTTGCTTACAAACGGGCCTCTGTAATTAGGTCTGCTATCAAAATGATATCCGCTCCTTAGGAGCTCATCGAGGTTCGGCGCCAGGTCTTCCACTAACTGTAGGTAGTGTTATACCTTTCCTCGAGTTACCATTGTTTACCCTCATATGAAGTTGCTTACTCTCAGGAACAGTTTTGCCTCAGGGTACTCACCCACATCTGGGAAAGACAGGTCCGCTTCAGAAGGTACATAACTGGTCATTCAAACGTTGACCAGTCTCTTTGATAGGTTAGGAATTCATGTTAGCTTCATTCGACTGGTTGTTTGAGGTCTATATGTTCAAGCAATCCTTGTGCCGTCTTTCTTTGCCCACTGCCATTTACTTCCGAGCGATTCTAGAAACTAGGCCTACCTCAGCTCATGGGCTGCGAAAATCAGCTCTCCCGGACTCCGACCTCCTGTCAACCTAACACGACCACCAATACGATCACCAAAATCCATCAGCATCTGCTGTCTTTTCTCATTTAAATCTTGGGATAGGAATCGCATGAGTAGATGTCGCTTACGAAACTGAAATACACCCAAAACTGCTATATTTAACAGCCTTGTGGTGGCATGAAGCTACCCTTGTAAATCGACCGTTAATGGTATGTCAACCAATATGGACTCAGTTATTGTGAATAAACTGGTTATATTGGTCAATTGGGAAGCGCCTTGCATGGAACTGCCGAACTGGATCGCAATATATGTAATAGTTTCTGAGCTATATGCCACCCATTAGCATACCGTTTATTGTTAACTTGTCCACAAACACTCCGAACCCTTAGGGGGAAATAGGAGCCAGCCTGCAAAGGCGATAGCTGTAGCCAGCACAAACAAAAGTTGCTTGTGTTACTTTTCTGATAACTCAGCAACGGGGTGTCTTCTCCGTCGATAACAGTGCTGAAGTTGACTTTAGCTCACTAACTGGTGACGGAAGCCACCATCAACCATCCATTTTCACGTTGCAAACGGACAACAACTCCGCTATAAAGAAGTACGCTGAACGACCTCGGCTTCTGTCGCCACTTTCGCTGATTTTCATCTTGATCGACGCCAGCAGTCCCATCTTGGGCAATAATTTTTGATGCGATTCGACCTCGTGATAGATTTAAAACAGTAGGGCACTACGCGATAATGCAACGGCGTTGTCTGTTCGGTGCTCATCCACGACTATCAGCTCCATTAGTATTTCTTTATTTTTGCAGTTATCAAACAGACACGCATCTATTCTCTCTGAGTTTCTTCAAATAATTTTCACAATCTGCCAACTCCCCAAACCGAGACATCACGTGTTGAATTACATCACAACGAAGAATCTCTTCATAGCTGTCTTTTCCAGATGTCTCACTGCGGAGTAACTGAAGATAACCAAGGCTGGATTCGGTCCAAATATTAGCCGTTGGGATTATCCATCCTTCGAATAACCCATGGGTCTTGCCACTACAGATCTTTTCCAAACCAAATCCCAGAGACTGAATGCAACGCGGTCATTATTTGGTACTTGTCGAAGCCACGATTTCTGGTCGTTATCTGATTTCTCACATCCGCGATTTTTATCTTGGACTACTGGACAAACACGTTTTGACTATAATCGTTCTAGTCGAGCCGTGTTATAAAAACCAAGTGGTCCCGGATAATATACCGAAAGATGTCATTGCCACGCAGTTTGGTCTTTTTGAATTCCTTCACATGCATTTTGGTTTAATGATTACTACTCACTTATTCCAAAGATTAGTTATTCCAGCGCTTCGTGGTCTGGATTTTGTATTCGTCCCTATAGATGACATTCGAATCACCAGTAAAGGCGAAACTAAATACCCTCAAATTTCGAAGAGGTTTTCAAACTGATTTTGCTCCATGGTATCTTCAGTTTGAAAAAGTGTACTTTCGACTTGCAAAGCCTTGAACGCTTTGGTCACTCAATAGACAACTATGGCATTTCACCTTTACCGTAAAAAGTCAGTGCCAGCTTGGTCTATGGGACTACTTAAAGGGGATACCTCGATTTCTGGGAGTGATGAGCTATTACCGCCATTCAGCTCCTAATTGCGCGGATGTTTTGAAACCCTCTGATGGATCTGCTATAAGATGAACCCAAAAAGACTGTCATCACAGAAACAGCTAAAGGGGCCTTTGAGTCGGTGAAATCCATTTTGTCACGAACCTTGTTCTTTGGCGCGCCTGAGACCTGACCATGACCGCTTCCTCATGCTGAAGACCGATGCTTCACAGACCGTCGTTGGCACCTTCCCAACAGTTTGACAATTAAGTTCGTGAACCGTTTATTTCTCCTCGAAGAAATTGTCACCTATTAGGTTTGGTACTGCACCTATTGAAGAACTATTTTAAATGGATTTGTTTGATTTTTCTCGGTGAATAACGGTCCCTAGCTTTTTGGACTGCTTAAACGAGTGGCTTTTTACAGGTGAGAATTACAAACAGATGTTTGAAATATTTTACGATAACTTGGGACGACTAGGACATGATGGAAACAAAGACAATGACAACGACAGCGGCAGCGGTTCGACATGTCCACATCGCCGGCGTCTAAAGACGTGAACAGAGGTTTATAGAGTCGCCAGATGTGTGCTGGATGTAGTGCTCTTCCGTGGGGGGTTGAACTTGTACGATAAGTTGGAGCTCGGTAAGTGAACAGACACCAATATTTACATCACGGAAGATGATAATTGCCGCCCATGCCAATGTGTTACATTGCTGCCCCAACCAAAAAAAAACACTATCCATACTGTTCTGCTGCTGTGTGTTTCACGGAGGACGTAACCGACTGGGACGGCAGAGGCGTAAAGCAGCGCACATCCTGGCTGCGGTGCCCATTGTAGCCAAGACAAAAAATCAGGCAGTTAATTTTCATCCCCCATTTTTCTGCTTATGTCTGCCAATTTTTCGATCCCAATGATGTTGTTGCTGACTTTTTTTTCCTGTGCACATACTCTTCATTTGTCCTGATTTCTACTCGTCTTGGCGAGAGCTGCAGCTCCGAAAATTTCGGATACAGAATTTCGTGATTTTTTTCCAACCCACATTCGAAATTTTTTAAGTACACCCCATTTCACAGCGACTCTATGGCTGTTTGTAACTTTTGCATAAACAAACCCTGACCTAAAGTTTCTCTTTATTTTCTGCGAGCCATTTTTAAACACTTCCATTCTGTTCCCCATTCTAGTATTCACTCCTCTGTGGAGCTGTTTGGCGATGGTTTCATTCGGCCTAACATGTGCAAAGACTTATGCAATTGAGCAAAACACTGTTTGTCACGTCAGTGCTTAAAGTCACTTGCCATACAATAACCCCACCCGGTACGTTTTGCTTTGTTCGATGGTCGTTTTAAGCACGTTAATATTCATATGGTTGGCTCTCTCCCGGCTTTGAAGGGTTTTTTCATACGTTCTAGTCTGTGTTGATCGTTTCCCACCATGGTCGTATGTCAGTCCCATCAAAAATATTTCTACTGAAATTGCTGCTCAGATACTTGGGGAGTCGTGGATTACTTTGTTCAGGGTACCGGCCGTTATTACGTCAGATCGCGGACCTCAAGTTACATAAGCTTTATTCAGTGGTCATAATCATACTCTGGATTGCAAGCACGCCAAAACTAGGGTCTGCAATGCAGCCCGAAACGATTTAGTCCAGCACTTTTACCGCTACACGAAAGCTGCAATGATGGGTTGTTCATCAGTAAAATGGGCAGAAAACTTCCCGCCAAAAACCTCTGGTATTCATGATACGATAAAAGATATTTGAAACATTGGGTCCCCTTGATCCATTTCATCAAAACAGATAGAAGACATAAATTGCGAGATGCAAGCATTTCTTTTGATCTTCTCAATCGCGTACGGAAAACGTGCAAATTCCTGTTCGAATGGGATATCATGATAAAACGTGCCGATGGGACGATTCAGAAGACTATCCATCTTAAAGCAACATGGAGTGGACAATACAATCAGTCCTCCAGTTTCGCTCCAGTTGCCTACAAGAGTGGCTTGGTCAAAACCCTGTTCCACATAGCGCGTAAAATCTGCAGTGTAGACCAATTCCAAAAGGAAAAAGAGTACTTAACCCAAACTCTTTGTGCCAATGGATATCCTGATAAGTTTATTGAGATCCACAAAAGAGAAAGGCCTAAGACTGTACATGTCGACACGGTCGAGAAAAAAAACGAGTTACTTTAGTGCTACCTTTTAAAGGGGATCATCTGTTCGATCGGATTAACCAAAATCTAAATTGTGCCCTAAAGCGCACCTACTTGGCGGCTGAATAGCAGATTTCGAAAACCACCAAACGATTAAACCTCCAAGCACATTCAAACAGTGTCACGAACCTGAATGCCTCTCACGTCATTTATCAGTTCACTTGCAGCTACGGTGACACCTACATAGGCAGAACGGATCGGTGCCTCAGTCAAAGAATGGGAAAGCATGTACCGAAGTGTTTTTGCTCGAGTTATTTTCATTACATTTACAATATGGGGCACGTATCGTTTTAAGTATTTAATCACTGATCTCAAAGGACGTCGTGAGTCCATCAGTGTTGATCATCTTAAATTAGCTTATATTACACCTACCTGTATACCAACAGGATTAGAACTTTTTAATTTACCTCCATCAAAACCGCAACCATAGTTGACCAGTCACGCTCACCACCAGAGAGTCCCCGGGAGATTTAAACCCTGCAGCATAGGACCTGTTTTGGGAGAATTATAAACATTCCACTTAGCTTCCAAAACTATGAACCACAGACACTATATTATCGAGTGTTTTCTTCTGGCTTAAGGACTGGTATTCTAGGGGGATTTCTGTGGCACCTTATACATTATACGTATCTCTTCGTATTCTATTCAGTGCATTGTTCCAATAAACTGATGAACACATCAACAAACCCGCAAGAGGTTATCGCGATTTGTTCTCCGCTCGTTGTTTGTGATTTTTTGAGGTCAGTAGCTGCTAGACCCAAACTCGGGCAGTTCTGTACATCGTTTTTTGGTACATCTGCGGCTACCTGGCAGCCCACGCTGCAGTCACTGGGATCTTGCTCAACGGACGAAAAATCACCCGGTCAAAAGCCAAGCCGAACTGTTGCGCAGAATCAAATGTACATATGGTTGGTTTGTAGCAATGTCACCCTTCGTTCATTTGTTCGACATATTATTTTTTGACTGAACACTTGCTACCAAGTATGGTGGCCGTTTGACTGTCGCATGTGCCCACTCTAAGGGCACGCACTCGCAGTACGCGATAATAACTCTCTCTCTTAATCGCTCTCTTCTTCTAATAGGTCGTGGGATACGTTCCTCTGATTATTTTGCTGGCCTAGTGTGGAGCATCAGATTGACGGTCGATTGGTCCGCGCATAATAAAAGGGGCTTACAGAGGGGCGTGATAAGACAACAACTTTGTAAGATTTGGCTGGCGCTGCCAACTCCGTGTTTGTTTTTCCAAAAATCTGTAAGTCAATATCTACTGCACTTATTGCACCATATTTTCTGATCGCAAATATCGCCTAACATAAATCACTCTGTCTTTCTCCTTATTGAGCCAACACAGGGTAATGCGCTGTCATTTTTGGTGACCATTATCTGTGCGACCCAGTCTAATTCATGAGAGGGTGTACTGAGATGATTTTAAGGTGGCCGGAAGTGTATTGCATCGTTTGCGTCGATTGATGCGTATAAATTAATAGTGTTTCATTTTTCCTTTTAGCTCAGTTCAGCTCGCACAGAACGGATAATAGCCACGGCCAACCGAGTGTCCAGAAGCCCTTGGGCGGCATGGACACAAGTTAGGCACACAAAACTGTGCGGTGTATTTCGTCGAATCCCTGCCGAATTTAAGAGGGAAACGTAAAACCTTTTAGAATATCAACTGTGAGGGACGCTGTGCTTCATAAGCACTCACCGAGTCATTATGCAACAAACGGAAATGTTCAGTGATAAAGCACCCGAGAAGGACCTAGGTAGTCACATGTCAGTCTAGTGATACGCTTAAAGCTCACTGTCGGCGACGATCTTGTCCAACTTACGATCTAGGGCCCCTTGAATGCCTGGACAGTCTCTAGTTCAGTGACTTCTTCTGACAACTAATTACGGCAGTTAACCACCCTATTGCTAAATTGAGACCTGGCTACCAACCTAGACGGAAATTTTATCAGATTCTTCCAGTGACATCTTGCTTGGAAGTCTGAGGCAATCTAGAGTACTCTTTCTGGGTCAAGATCAAAACATCTTTCAGTATTTTGAATTCATCTATAAGATTCCCTCATTATCTCCCTCTTTCCATAGGAAGACGTCCATGCTCCTGGTATCCCTGTTCGTACTTTTTTCACCTGACCTTCAACCATACACATTGCAAGGAGTTTAACCCTCTTCAACAGGCGGCCTCCTTTTTGTAGAAGTAGGGCTGTGAATGCGCACCATGTTTCAAAAGAGATCTAGCTGTAGCCATGTACTTGGACGTGAAAACCATTGGTTTTCGTCAGGAAAACGCTCATCTCAACCCTGGGATCCCACCGCCTACCTTTTATGCAGTTGCTGCCCACTAATTAGACCACCTAAGATAGGAAGTAACCAAGATCCCCACCGTCTTTAACTTTTTTCGCTGAGTCGATATTGAGTGGGCCTTGGTCGCGTACGATCGTCGAGCTCCTCGCTGCCCTTGACAATAAGTGACTTTTCCCAAACATAAGGAGTAAGTCCCAATTGTAAGCCCAATCCAGGACGGCAGTTATGCTTCTGTTGAGATATGACACACTGCACTCCCACTAGTTTCATATCGTCGGCAAAACAGAATCTAGCTAGCCGTAGGACTGAAGCTGGACCGTTTAAAAATAGAAGAAACAGTAGAGAGCCTGTTACCAATCCCCACCGCATTGCACTAGTGACGTTCACCAAGTCAGAGTTCCTGTCGCGTGCTCTAACCAAAAATGTCCTACCGATTAGGAATTCCGTTAGCCATTTTAGACCCTATCTACTCATAACAAATAATGCCAAATTGATTAGCAGAAGCCGATGGCCTACCGAGTCGAATGTTTTGCTAAAATCAGGGTAACTTTTACCTGCTTACCTTCATTCACTATGATAGTACTTCATCAAGAAAGCAAAAGAGATTAGTTGATCAAGGGCTCTTCTTTAGAAATCCATACTGAGCTGGGCAAAGCTTGGAACTCCTCAGTAGATACCGGCAGACTTGCGCCCAGACGACCCGCTGTAGCGCTTTGCATAGTGAGCTAGTTAGGCTAACCGGTCTATAGTTTTCCGATTCGAAGCGGAGTCTCTCTCGTTACACATAGTGAACTCAGCTGTTTTTTCAGTCTTGTGGTGAACTTCTCTAATCCAGTGTGGTCTTATGCAACTTGTATACCAAAAAGAATAATATATCTGCCAGCTGCTTCGTGATAACAGAGCGAATATCAGTCGGTACCGGTCGATTTGTGGATATCTAAGCTTTCCAGGTGTCTTTGCCTGATGCCCTCTGTCGGATCTAAATCTTTTAGGACCGGTGAAGCAGTCGCCGGTTGACAACCCACTTGCAACCCACTACCTGTTCTTTGCATACGACTAAAATAACCAACCAGAACATCTACTTCTCTTCAGCAATCTGCTGCAACTTCCAGATCATGGGTTGTCAGTGGCCCTGTTAAATTCCTCAATGAGCCTTTAGAATGCTCGTGGCTACAGTATCTCTTTGAATGCTTTTGACACAAGGGGCTAACGTAATCTTATATTTGGGCCCATCAGATCACAAAATAACCTCCTATTTATTGTACTACACAGGTGTGTGACAGAGCCATCGTGTCTGCTTTATCTTGACGATGTAACCAGACGGCTGGATGAAGGATAGTCAGTTGAGGTCTGTTAAGCAGACTTTAACAAGGCTTTTGCTTCCGTGAACCACAGGCTTCTAGAAATGAAATTGCAGTCTACTAAAATTTTTGAGAAGACAGAAGAGGAGGTAAAAGGCTTCCTAAGGGGGCGAAAATTTAGTGTTTAGGTAGATGACCGCTTCAGCCAGTCAGAAGAGATAACTAGTGGGGTTCCACAAGGCTCGGTGCTCGGCCCTCTTGTTTCCCTCATCTTTGCAAATCACCTAGAGTGTGGAGTCAGTAACCTAACTTTCCCTTTTGCCGATGGCAGCAGTATGGCTGTGACAGATATGACGGACGATGTGTTAGCTGCCCAGTACTTGTCTCGCAAGTGGGATCTTCCGCTAAACCTCTCCAAATGCCACTATCTGTCCAAAATACTCCGACCAGTGGGAGTGACGTAGGCCTGCTGCAAAAGGTTTCTCAAGGTAGGGATCTGCACGTAGAGCTAGATAACATTTTCAAGCTGTCGGAGGTGTGCTTTGCGGCGACGTATACGGCCAGGAGGGAACCATCTCGAGTTACATCTACGACTTCCTGAGGGGAATTGGATATTTTCACTCCAATCTACAAAGCCATAGTTAGGCCGCACCTGGAGTACCGTGTGCAAGCCTGGGCAGCTCACTACCGGAAAGATATCCATTGCCTAAAAAAGGTGCAGAGGCTAGCCGCTGAGATGGTAGCTGACCAAGGGTGAGAACCTACGCATGGAGTTTTTGAGCCCTGGGTTTGGCTTTAATGAGGCCACAGCGAACGGGCGGGGATTTGATGAAAAGTGTCAGGTATAAATAGAAGGTATCTTTTCTCTCCGGTCCCAGAGGGCGGAAGAATGCATAGCTTGAGACAATGAAGGAAACAATCAAGGCTTCAGCTTAGGGCAAGTTACTCCCCAAATAGAATGATACCCTTTTGGAGTGGGCTTTCGGAGGAAGTTGGTAATACCACGCCAGATAAGGATTTTAAGAAAACAATAGACAAGTACTGAGGGGAGTATGCACCGAAGTACATTAGGCAGATGCAGGGCCGGAGATGATATAACCATTATTTTCACGGTGTTCTCTGCAGAAATTGATAGCACACAAAATATCTATCTTTTCGAAAAATAAAAGAACAGGCACGTTTTGGAAGCAACGCAACTATAGGGACACGCGATTTGATCTGGACTTAACTGCCTTACTTCTACACTTAGTATAGCGAATCTAAGCCTGCTGACTTCCGGCAGCCCGAAAGAGAGTCTAATTATGGCTTACAATATCAGAAGAGGCAAAGGAACTTTTATAGTGAAAGTATGTGTATATTACTCAATATATGTGGTAAGCATCTTTTGATAACACATTAACTAATGAACTACGCATCACTAAACTTAGTAATATACTAAATATATGATAAATTTGTTTATTTAAATGTTTTAGGCGAAACTAAATTAAGTTATTTAGTTTATTCATGCGTATATATGTGTGAATATGTATTACTAACTATATAACATTTGCCTTATATTCTACAATAGTGCATTGAGCTGTTATAATAATATCACAATGTTCAATGCATAATTCAACAAGATCTACCCTATTCCACATGTATATATACATGTAGAAGCCCAGAGATTATTGAGCTTGAATGTGAAAATTCGTGACTGAAATCGCTATAAACAAACATAACTAATAAATACTTAGCCCTAGACTGTTTGCCTGTTGTTCGACACCAGGTGGTTGTTCGTTGTTTGCCTGCTCACTGTAAGGACAGTTGGTTTTCGCCAGTTGAAAAACACACTGTTGACTGCTGTTCTTGCGAACGGTTGACTCTTTGGCTTCCTTAGCCAGGATCGTTTCCTGTGTCGCTCTGCTACGTAAACATGATCGACGTTGTTCAAATACAAACCATCCTTAACATATCTCACTGACTTTTATCGTCTTTTTGCGACAGTCGGAACGTTTGGCTCGTTGCCCATTCCTTAGGCCATTCTCCAGATCTAGTTAGCACCCGCCCTTGTAGGACGCTGCCCATTTGTAACACCGGTTTTCGGCCGGTTTTTAGTCGATCTGCTTAGTAGCGGTTTTACCAAAGAGTACATTATATATTTGGAGCGGACACTGAGAAAACATCATGGAAATGTGAAAATTTTCTGGGAATGTGATAAAAATCGCCTTACATTTTCGTGAAACATTTGTTTAAATAGATCACTTTTAGGCGTGTGGCAGTGATTGCTGAGAGCCGCTCGAAAAAGTGGTTTGGCTACTCGTCATGTAACATGAGTGATCTGGCGTTTGTACCTAATCACTGGGAAAGTTTTCCAGGTTTCACTGGTATGCCGATATATTTTTGAAACTGCACTACTTTCCATCTAATCAGTCTCAAAAACAAGTGACTGTGTGCAAGGTTCAGCCGTTTTGCGGTGCTTGTTAATTGTATCATCACAATGATTCCTCCAATATTGTTTTTAATAATCTCGTATTGATGTTTGGTAGAATTAAAGGCCGAAGTTCGTGGGTGAGTTATTTCCATCAGCTTGTACTCTTGTGGAATAACCAATGGGTATATACGTGGGTTGTCCCGTGATGTGCATGGAAATGTGATGAACATACAATGGATTCACAGTCATTAGGTTTATTGTACTTTTGTTTTCGGATCTGTCAAATGTTAATGAATGAGCTGTGCAAACGGATTCAACAACATTAGAAAGGCCAATTTCATCCGCGGAACAGTCGAGGTTTCTACGTCTATAGCAACATAGTCCAGTGTCTTCCAGGTCGTGTGAACATAGTGCGTACGGTATATCATGCGATAACACAAATGCCTGTTGTACAGGTGTAATGACGATTGAAGGACAAATCTTGCAGGATGGAAATCCGTGTCACAAATCCATATTGTTATTGCCATCTAAAGTAAACTGGCAACTGTAAATTCGTAAGTCAATGAAGACATAGTGTATGTAAATCTACTCTCAAGGGATTTGTCGGACAGTGAGAGTGACAAGCAATTTTAACGGTGGTTTGCCAGTGACAAAGACGGAGAGGTCGCCAAAAAAGTAAGGTTTTATTTAATGTTTATTACTGCGGCTACAGTGCAGTATTTCATTACTACTTCGGTAATCGTGTGAAACATAAGGACACTGTCCGTACATGCTTGGTTCATGTTGAACATAAATGTTTCGCTACATTTTCGGTTTGGCTTACATAATATTCAAGAAGTCCGTGTCCATATACAATCCGTTTGCAGTAAAGAAAGTTTAATTAAGGCATTAGGTGCAAGCGTTTATACATGTTGAATGCATTTTTCTCTCGGTCTGCTTGCTTATCACAGATAGTTTTTTAGTTTTTCCAAGGGCACAATAGTTTATCTCACGTTTGTACTTCCTTCTTTTCATCCACAGGTCGAAGATCAGTTGACAGACTAAGGCTATCTCATTCTTATTTTGCGTAGTTGCATGTAGTTTTATATTTCTCTTTTTATTTTAACGTATCTATTTGTATTCCATTTTATAATGGCTTTCTGTTACGTAATGCGAAATTAAAGGGAAAGAAATTGTTGAAACGATTTCGTCGTAATAATGAAATAAGTAAATAAATAGAGACCTAATTTGAGAGAAGCGGCAGAAAGTAACAACAGATAAATAAATAGTGATAATAAAATAAAAGGAATAAGAAATAACGCAATATATTCTGCAGGATCGGTTATAAACCTCTCTGAAGCCGCTCAAAATTTGGTCGTCATAATGCCACGAACTGACCAAAAACTGGCCGAAAACTGCTCCAAAACCGTCCTGAAACTGCTCGGAAAGCGTACGAAAACAGATCGGTTTCTGAGCGGTTTTGCTATATGGGGGGTATCCGGAGCACTAAAAATACACCGTATATGTTGTATATATATATATTTATGTATATTGTATATATACACCATATATATCCAAGAAGCACGTGCATATGGGGCTCATCTGGGCCCTGGATGGGCAAAACTGTGGACATATGATGGGTGGTTCTATTGAAAATAATGGAACTCGATGGGCCCAGATGGGCTGAGCCCATCGTCTAATTTTTTCTGCAGCTGACTCTCACTTTTCAATTTCCATTTCCCCGATTCCAGTTTATAATTTGCCACTTTATTCTAGATTGTTACGACTATGTTTGTATTGAACTGAAAATTTGGTGTAGGTCCGTTGTCGGTTTTTCGAATAAATACAATAAAAAGTCCTGCGCCCTAGCCCGTTACGGCTCAACGTCGGTGGATATTCATCCCTGGCGATGGACGAGTTTATTGGGAACACTCGAGTTTTAGAAATTTTTACTTAACTTGTATTTCTAGGAAAAGTAAGTATACATGCAAATATATTCGTAATAAGCAGAAAACTTCGTGGAATCTAATACAGGTCTTTCCAAAAAATATAAAATGTTCTATCCTGAACTGGCCTAAAGTTAGTTCATTACTGTCCAGCTTTTGCCCATTGTTCTCAGTGTTAAGCCAGGGTACCGTTGAGTAATATGCCCTGGTAGCACCCAGCCCGTTCGTAACATCGGCTTTTGGTCGGTTTTGAATCGGTTTGCTTACAAACCATTTTAAACGGATTAGCAATGAATACCAATCGATTTGTGGCTAGTTTTCGAGCGGCTTTTACTATTACACCGATAGGTTTTCGAGCAGTTTCTGGGTGGATTGTGGACGGTTTCTGAATGGTTTTCGAGCTGTTTGTGCTAGTTACTTAGGATAAGTTAATTGCTTCATTAATTTCTGTCGCTTTTTCGAAATTACTTTTTATGATGCTCAGTTCTATCCCCAAATTATGACTTTCCGAATGATTGTCCCTATTTTACCCGTCTGGGTGGAACGAAATGGTGCCATCTATACCGAGGTACTTCAGGGCATTTCGACTAATTAAACCTATATATTTAAATGAAACGCCAAATATGCAACACACAGTACTTCGGTCGTCGACTTCCTTCCCCAAGTAGCACTTTGCCTCAACCCTTGTAGTAAACCTGGGATATACCCCAAGCTTGCCCCGATATTAGATTCCACAGGGAAAATGCGTTATTTTGTAACGGCACTGCTAGTATCATATCCATATGTACATATATTGTCATCTTAAGGCAGTCTTCTTGTGGCCTGTTTTGTTTCATTACATCACCATCAGCTGCGACCTTCACCCATTCTTGTGCATTCGTGGTTTCGTCCGTCGCTTGGCTGTGGGTATATTGTCTCTGACAAATGTCCCGCCTGTTCAGCATCAGATTCTTACAAACCGTGTTGAACACATCAGCTACACATGTTTGTATTCGCTCTAAGCAGCATGCCTGAGGTTATTCCGAAGCTTGGGCAACCCTATTAAGAAAGCTTGAGGCAAACATGGGGTCAGCCCCAAGATTAGTAACCCCTGGAGCACTTTCCATGTGCCATCCTCGTGTTGACTGATTTATCAGCCTCCAGTCAGTGACAGAGAATATATCCATCATAGGTTAATGAACTGCAGCTAAATGAGCGTACACATTCGTTTAGTTATACCTATGGATATATATATATATATATATATATATATATGTGCATCACGATACACCGTCGTTCCTGCGGGAACCGTGGGTACCAGTTATATCCATGTTGAATGTGGATGGATATTAATTTTTAAATGTTGTCATTTTCGGATTTGTAACGAAAAAGTGTGGTTTGATGCTTATCATTCTTGTTTGTTTACGGTGGACAGCTAACTCAAGTGGACCACCTAAGCAAGTGGCAAAATTGCCATCGCACTTTGAGTAGCCTACTTTGTACTGACAGTCGCAAGGTTTCTATGTGGGCCCATCAGTATCGATATCCGAAGATGACATCAAAAGGGTACAATAATATTTGTAGCATAATGTAACATTTATTATATCTATAGCCTGTGGTAACTGTGTCATCTAGTGATGAGGTTTCGGATGAACATCAACCACACCTTCCGTACTCCTCATCAAAAATGAATTTACAATCGTTAACATCGGATTTGACGGCTGGTGCCGGCGAATAGATCTTCTGTGTGACTTTATAAAAAGTGTTCCTCCCAGGTGTCAACACTGAACTGAGAAGCACAACATCTGTAAAGATCAACATCGACACACTTTTACTTTTATTTGCCGATACCGTTTTTAACTGCAGACTGAAAATTCTACAACGCAGGAGTGGCTGAGTGGCAGCAACAGGAGAGCCGTTTGCGATCATAGACTCATCAAAGAAATAAAAGGTATATCAGCTAATTAGTGGTCTCCGCTTACTAGACGCTATCAGATTCACTCCGCTTTTGCCGATGAACCAAACATCAACATCGACAAGCACATCAGAAATTGGTTCCACAAAGCTCTTGATCGTAGAGCAGGTAGCGGATATAAAAGTAAGTAGAACGAAAAAGAGTTGCCTCACTTCACATTTACGGTTAGCAGAAATATGTTTACTGTAAGACTAACGTTTAAATTACATTAACCGGTTAATGAATTAAAATAAGCGTCTGCTCTTTTCCACCCGCCACTTTTGCTATCCGTTTTGTATATGTAACTGTGAAAAGGCAGCAGTTATGTACAAGCTCATGTTGCTCGGTATGCGTCAACAGACAGCTTCATTACGAAATATCAAAGTAGATTGAACGTTTTTGTTTATCCTTCTCGCATCGCGGAAAAATGCCATGCCGTTTATTAAAAATGAGTATTTATATCGGATGCAATTATCACTCAATACGTAACGTCAAACTGATTTACTGGCTGTTCTTCAATAACCGTGTACTTCTTCATCCTCATTTCGGCAGATATCGCGACCACATACAACCAGATCCAAGGTTCAACAAAAATGTACTATGGTGGATTGTACAAAGTTGTGCAAAATACATATTTAGTGAAAGCAAATAAATTTTTCGTATCACGAAATTGACTTGCAGTTATCATTTATATCTTCGTTAGAAAGCTGCACATGTTTGATGCGTACGCAGACTGCCAAATTAGAAGTAAACACTGTAGTAGTAATAGTCTATGGAGCGGCAGTTGGAACTGGTTTCGTCTAAAGTATTACGAAGGTTAATACTAGCCCCATGTTTGCCCCACGGGGCTAGTTCCAGAGTTTTCCTCATCGCTTGGGGTTTGCCCCATGGGGCAGTCTTGGGGCATCGGTAGCGCTGCCCCAAGTTTTTCAGCAGTAAGCTTGAGGCAGCCCAATGTATGCCTCAAGTTTGCCCCATGCGTGCCCCATGCGTGCCCCATGGGGCGAACTTGGTGAGTGATACTTGGGTCGTTCCAGTTCACTGTCGATCCATGTAAAATGACTACTAAGCAAACCGATCGAGAACTGATCGCCGTAATAGTAAAGCCGATCGAAAACCAGCCAGAAACCGGCCAAAATCCGATCGGTATCGGGGCTGTTTTGCTGAAAGGGTGCACATTTTACTAACTGAAGTGCGCAGTAGGCTCTAGGAGACCATCCGTCTTGCTAACTACATACAGCACCGCTGTGGAATCACTGATGGAACACTCTTTTCAGGCCTGGAGCCGTCCCTAGTGCGGGATATAAAAACCCCGGAGCAAGTATAGCGAACATTCACTAGGTGGTTTGGATATTGCTGGAGAGTAGGCTACAAAAGAAGGTTAGACAAGAAAAAAAGTATTCTCACTGGAAAGACGGAGACTAGGAGGGGACTTAATAGGAGTGTTCAAAAATGCTTAAGGAATGGAAACATGAGCTGGGCCTGAGGAGGCTGTCTTTATAGTTCCGGGGATGATAGACTGCGAGAGCACAGCTGTGCCTTAAGAGCCTAGGCTCCAGCTCGTGAAAGACAGTATTAGAACAAGGATTCGAATCAAGTCCTTCACTGTGAGGTCTTTCATCTAGTGGAACAAACTAAAGGGAGGGATAATTGAAGCAAATTCGGTGAATACCCTTTGACACCGCCTGGATAAGGCTTAATAAGGACTATCTGGTGAGAGCACAACCCACTCTGTCACCATTCTGTCGCTCAACACTCGACTATCTGCAGTCTTTTTTCCCTATGAGTCGATTGATCAAGCAGAGTTTACAACTAACAGTTTGATTTTAGAGTTGAAACCGTAGTGAAGCACTGCAACAGGTTTAATCCAAAATTTTAGGCCCACCGTTTCCAAACGTGCCTTCAAATATGAGCAGACTCTTCATAAAGTCGAAGCACCTGGAGATTAACTAGCTCACTAGCGCAAGAAACTGGACGATCTGGAAGACTGCCGTCAAGTTCGGAAAACTGAACCAAACATTACTGAACTGAAACGAACTGAACTTTATTTATATGTGCATTTATATATCAGTTCTCCTTGTAGCAAAATCCGTTCAAAACAGCTCCCAAACCGATCGGTTTTCGGCCGGTTTGTTTAGTAGCCATTTTACACAAATAACCATTAAACTCATGCAAATAAAATTTACGACTGAAGTGATGTGCAATGCTTGGTTGGCGTTTTACTTAAATGTATTGGTTTATTGCACTGAAATGTCCAGAAACCCACTGTTTGGTTTGCTCTATTTCATTCCGTCAAAAAGGGGGAAATAGGGACAATTCATCGAGATATCACAAATTCTGAGATAGAAAAGATTATCAAAATACGCAATCTGAGTTGATGAAGTGAAGCAACGAAGCATATCACGTATTTCAAACGACTGACCCAAAACGCTTTCCCAAGTAGCACGTTACCCCAACCTTTGGGCAAACCTGAGGCATGCCCCAAGCTTGCCCTAAGTTTGACCCAGGTTTGCCCCAAGTTTGCCCCAGAGGGCTGCCCCAAGTTTGTCCATGGGGCACGCATGGGGCAAACTTGGGGCTGCTCCATGGGGCAAACTTGGGGCGTGCTACTTGGGCGGAAACCGCTCAGAATCCGTCCAGAAAGTCGGTTGCAAACCACTCAGAACGCTCTTGAAAACCGACCAGCGTAATAGTAAAAACCCATCCTGAACCGGTCAAAATTCGATTGGTTTCGGAGTGGTTTCTGACCGGTTTTCGAGCGGTTTTTGCGAAGCGTTTGAAATACGTGATATGCCCCAATAATTTTTTTGAATAACCCATGCTACTTTTCAAGCTGCTCATTTATTTCTCCTAACTGATGATTTTCCAACGCACTGTCCATATTTTACCCTTTTCGAGGGAACAGAAAAGAGCAATCTGTACCGAGGTTTTCATTTGAGGATCCTCAAAGTGTCGACACTTCGACGAAATAAACCAATACATCAAAGTAAAACGCTAACCAAACATCGCAAATTACTGCGCTCACCATTTGTTCCCGTATAAACTCAATTTTGATCCGTGTAAAACGACTACTAAACAAACCGATCGAAAACCGGTGTTACGAACGGCCTGGGTGCAACAATGGTCAGTTCAGTTCGCATATACGTACAGTGTGTGCTTCCTACATATATTTTGATAGGATATGTATCGGGACGTAAAAGTGTGGTACGCTAGCTTCAGTTATCGTCATATTCATTTACAATAAGCAGGTTATCCTTCATTGTTACTGTAGTATGCGGGATGCAGTGTCTTCCTTGGGGGTTGCACGTGTACGATCTGCAAAGACAGAAAGAAGACTCGGTGAGCCGGAGCTCAGTAAGTGCATCAACAAGCATCAACACTTACACCGATAAAGATGGGAGTGGCGATCTGTCTGAGCGTATTACATTACTTCACATTTTAAAATCGCACAGCTTACATAATTACGGAAACGGCCTTGAAATCCGAAACTCAGTTCAGTTCAGTTCACTTCAGTTTGCACAGGACAGGTAATGGCCACGGCCAATCGAGCTTCCAGAATTCCTTCGATGGTACGTACACCGGTTATGCACCCACCACTGCCGAGTGTATTCCGTCTTGAGGTCTTGAAGTACTAGGTGGGTTCGAGGGTTTGAGCCCAATTGTCCCGGTTCTCGAGAAAACCATTGATCTTCTGTCGGATTAGCCGAGCTGAAACGAGAGTAAAAAGAAGCGAAGGGGGGTGGGGCGGGGGTGGCAGCGAAAACAAAATACACATAACATCATGCAGAGTCTCACTGTAGGCAGTGCCTTAAGCGGAATGGGGGTGCGACACTCATGAACATGTAGCGGAATGGAAATGCAATAAAAGACATCTAGTTCACTTTTTGTGGGCCAGAAATTACTGAGAGAGACCCAGGTAGAGGTCTTGCTTTTTCTTGAAGATAGTTTTATTTTGCGAGAGGACAATATCTTCCGGAAGTGTTTTCCACAGGGTAATAACCCTATTGCTCAAAACGGTAGTTCTTATTGAAGTGCGTGGTCTCGGTTTAAAAACCTTTCTGCTGTGACCACCGAGAGAAGAGGCTGGACTGACAGAGGAGAAACAATCGCTTTGGCCTGATTCAAAAGGTTGAAACATCAAAAACGGATCACCTCTTACGCGTCTTAATTCAAGGGGATAGAGACTGAAGAGTGAGAGGCGGACCGGGCGAGGTAGGTGGGACAGGCCTCATACTACTTTGGTGGAGGCCTTCTGAACTCCTTCTAGGATCTCACGGTCTCGGACAAGACCAGGGTGCGATATCTGACTACCGTACTTTATCAGAGGTCCGATATATGTACCCAAAATTATGGGGAAATCGTCCCTGGAGATGCACGGGAAAGACCTTCGAATCATATTTAGGACTCGAAAGGCAGACTTGCTCGCAAGTTGGTGGTGATGATAGAAGGACAAGTTACAATCTAACCAGAAACCAAACACTTTGTGTTGGTCAACCCAAGGCAGTGTGATTGCTCCGGTAGTGAAAAACCTGTGACCAGTCTCTCTGCCGAAAATATGCTCACGCGTTCGTCATCATTGACTGGGAGGTTCCCATCCTCGGACCAGCTTTTCGTTTCATCAACTGCATTTCGCATGTTTTCAACACTCGAACTCTAGAGGGTTACATCGTCTGCGTACATGGAAATGCTCGCAGGAAAGGCTGTCTCAAGATCGATTATGTAGATCAGGAAAAGAGGAGGACATAAGACCGTCCCTTGGGGGACCCCAGTTGGTACTAGGGGGGCTGAGACAAAACGTTCCCCACCTTAACCACAAAGGTGGGGCCGGTAAGGAAGCTGCGTAAGATGGCCAACATGGGGCCTGTAATCCGGTACGTTTGCAGTTTATAAAGAAGAGGGGCGTGGGGACCTTGTCAAATGTCATAGCAAAATCGATGAATACGGTGAGTGAGAGCTGGCCATCATCGTAGGCTTTCGTCAGTCTATCCATGACAGTAAGTGTTGTGACTATCCCGATGTCTAGGGCTGTGAATCTAGCAGTAACTTAGTTTCTCTAGCTACACGCACGATATGGGCAGAACACGATTACGGGCAGCAGAACAAATTCCAATCGAATAACCGTGTTTATCGATGATTCGTGGTTCTAAATAATACAATAAACATAAATATACAGCAAATAAAGGACTTACAGCCAGGTGAGAAACCAAGAACAATGGGCAGTAAGCTTCCGAAAATCGGGACAGCGCAGAAAATAAAAACGGTCCACTTAGCAGGCAGCTGAACGAAACTGTAGCGCAGTTCGGTTGCGGTACAGTCAATAAATCAAGAGCGTTTATCGTCAAAGATCAATAAATCGATTACAAACGCGTGAATTGGACTGTGGTTGCAATGGTAAAAAGTGTCATTAACAAATAAGCACAAATGAGCTAAGTCTGTGGAGCAAACAAAGGCACGTGTCAACATGAATAGGCGAATCCGGCACTAGATCTGTTAATGCCGTTGACGTATGACGGCCAATAGTGGAGTGCACTGACAGAAACGATAAGACTGGGAGTTCGAGCCTCCGCTCGGCAGTACAAATGAAACACTCAGAAAGATTATATAACAGTAAAAGTGTAGACCTTCGGGAAAACAAGGTTATGAACAAATACGTGAACTGTTCATGTAATAAGTACCATGAAACTCAAGTATAAACTGATGTGATACCTTAGAAACCGGGAAAATACATTACGAATGTCCGGGGTTCACGATGCATGTACTCACTACTAATAAGTAACTAAACAGAAGACAAAAGGACGAACTCTAATTACGATTCGTAATTAACAGTAAGCATATTGGTGATGCATGATCTGCCAAGAAGAAACCCCGTGTTGGGACGGGGAGAGGATCCTACTTCTATGCGGATGGGAAAGAACCGCACTCTTAAGAATCCGCTCGAAAATTTTGCTGGTGATGCTAGTCAAACTTATGGGTCTGTAGCTAGCAGCAAGGTGTCTATTACCTTTCTTATAGATGGGTGCGATGACTGCCTTTTTCCAGCCACAAGGGAAAACTCCATCGTCAAAACGTAGCTAAAAAAGAGGCACATAAGGAGAGTCTAATATGTCCGCGGTGTTCTTGAAAAGGTATGGATTAAGTCGGGACCCGTAGAGCAGTATTGGTTGAGCAGTCGGAAACCCTGTGCGACTGCATCAATGGGAATAATGACGTTGTAGGGGCCAGAGATATCGAATGCATGGTGGGGTGGAATGATATGGGTAGGGAGCTAAAACTGTACGAAAGTAGGAGCTGAATGCCTCGGCTTCCTGGCTAGGGGAAGTGATTAGGGGTCCGGCACTGTCTTTGAGAGCTAGTGGCGTCGGATCTGTTCCCCTTAGACTGTGCATGTACTGAAATAAAAATGCCTTACTGATCCGTGCACGATCGAGTACAGATCGTTGGACTGTATTCTGGTAGGACCTAATCTTGTCTTTGCATATGTTGCGTATAACCCTGAATTATTCTGCATCACGCGCAAGACCTTTGGCTTTATATCTAGCAAAGAGGCTTGCGAGTTCGTCTAGGATGCGCCTAATGAGGCTAGCGAGGGGCCGCATACCGGTCTGTGGAAGGCGAATTCTGGGGACAAATAGCCTGTCAGCTGAGGTGATCAAATCTCTGACATTGTGCCATTTCATCAGCGGAGTTACCTAGGTTAGCTGAATTTAGCTGGGAGCGAATGAATGCTCAGACTTGATCGAAATTGGTTCTCCTGAAGGATATCAAAATTTTGGCTTCTGAGGGAAGAGGAGGCCATTTCACACTATAATCGAACCCAGTGAGAATGTGATCACTTTTTTCTAGGGGCGGCAAGTAGCGCGCCACCTCTATTTGGAACCATTCATTGATGATGACTAGGTCTAGTAGGGACGGGGCATGTCCTGTGCGACATCTGGTCCGATCTTTTACGCTTAGCGCCCGTGACTTCTTGAGTACTAGATCCAGAGGATTTACCAAAGGGGATATCCGAGGCATCAGCTGTTTACCAGTCGATACTGGATGTGTTGAAGTCACCAGTGACTAGCAGGTGGGCGAATTCTGTGTAGCTTTTCAGGGAGCTTAATAAGTCCATGAGACCCAGCCTACCCGTTGAATTGCATGCGAGAGGACGATAGACTACACCAAGCAGTAGGGTATGTAACGTACGTGAGCGGAAATCCTCCCTGGCCGTTGTCATACAATTGTATTGTTGAGACTATGCTCTTTATTTTATTGACTGTGGAACAGGTACAGCATGCTTCAATCACTACACTTCAACATTTGTTTATATTTTGATAACGTGAAGTGGCATAATTCTGATTCGAACTGGGACTGCTGTGACGGTGGTACCTGACATTGGCCTTTGTTGAACTGTGGTCCTCGTTGTTAGATTTTGTGGCCGTACAGTTGAGGTTAGTAAACATTTATATGCGTATAAGTTGTTAATCCAGTACCGTAAAAACTACGAGTCAATCTTGTTCTGGTTTTGAGATTCGTTTTGAGTTGGCTACGCGTTGCTTACAGTCGGAATAACGATTACAGGGTATCTGTTCTTGAGAGGCTAAACACAACCCACAAACAACCAATACATGGAATGGTAGGGGTTGACAGTATGGTGAGAGGAGGGATAGGCTTATGGTAGTGCATGATAACTCCGCCAGGCCAACCTCTGCTGGAGTCCTGCTTCACTGTGACGTATCCTGGAATAGATAATTTCGCATCAAGTATATCAAGGGTGAGCCAGGTTGCTGTGAGGGCTATGATTCGGGGCTCCTTATCCAATGCAAGCTGCCGGAGCTCCGGGACCTGATTCCATATACTCAGGAAATTGCTGTAAAAACTCTTGAGCACATGCTCAGGAGTTGTTGCAGAATCGCCAGAGACAACTGATTTTGGGTTCGAGGAGGGGAAAGAGGTATAGTTGCGGGTGGAAAAGGTCCTGGGGAAGTCGGGGGATGAAGATATTGGGGGGCCAGATGGTAAACAGACTGTCGGGGGGACTGGTAAGTTTTGACGTATAGTAACCTGGGAGGTACTATACCAGACGGACGGTCTGCATCCTTTAGTCTTCAAAAAGGGTGGGCTGCTTTTTGTGGTTTAACATCGTGCGTACTACGTGATTCACAGCTCTGAGTTTCTTGTTGGTGATCTTGTTTTGCACCACCGCACCAGATACCATTTCCTTCGCGTTAACCTCCTCACGGCAGCCTTCAGCAGAAAAGGGGTTGCAGGTTTGTGTCTGGGCTTAAGGATGGGCGAGCCTCGTCCATTAAAACAGTCTTATGAGCAATGCTGGGATCTGGGATACTTTTGTAGGCGTCAGACGTTCAGCAGCACTAGGTCTACTAATAGGAGCACTTTCCGCGACGAGAGATGGAGTGAGTAGGGAAGCAGCGGATGGTGAGCATGGAGCTCAACCCTCAAGGCGAGTTACCTGCAAGACAGGCAGCACTCCGAGCTTGGGATCGGTGTTTTGTGGGGTCGCTAGCTTAGCCTTCTCACTGCGGAGGCCTAGATGAATTGGCTTTTCAATGGATGTTCTCTTGAGCTCTTTTATTTCCTCCTTAGGCTTTGTGGCCGAGGAAACAATTAGTTTGGCTGCCTCTGTGGAGCTCATTTCAAGTAGAGTGCGGTGTATCCGGTTGGTGCTTTTGGTTATCAGCCAAGTGGACCGACTTCTAAGTGGGGAAGGGAGCTTAAGGCAGTTAAACACCTGGGCATAGTTGTCACGAGGGTGATCCAAGTTGAGAAGGCGACCTTAAAGGATGACTTGCTCGAAGCTTTTCTCTGTGTCTTGCAGAATCCTGGCGACATCGAGAATTTGCTGCTTGGACGCTCTTTACACCTGACCGGCTGCCTGGGACACCTGAAGGGATTTGAAAACGAAGCTACTCGGGCTGGTCAACTCATCCTTAAGGGTACGGGCAATGGCCCTTAGCTCAACATTCTCCGCAGGCTGACTTGGATTGCACATTTTGGTACATCCGTTGCCAGCGCATTGTGAAGGACCATCTCACCCGGATTGAGAAATGAGACACTGGCCATAGAAGGGGAATCACATTGCTTCATGGGGAAAGTAGCCTCGTCTGAGGAAGTGGTTATATCAATGGTGGGGGAAGTTGAAATTATTCAGGATCAAATCAGTGCAGATAAAGATCGACTTATTTGTACGAGCTGTGTTCTAAAAATTTCAAAAACGGCTGCACTCACCTAGGTAGAGAACCATACTGCTGGCGTACTGCAGTCTGCAGTTGTCTTGAAGTCATGAAGTACTACACGGGTTCGAGCTGAAACGAGAGTGAAACTAGGCTGAAGGTGACTGGGGGGGGGGGCAACAAAACTAAAATACAAATAACATCGTGCAGTGTCTCAATCTGGACAGTGCGTTGTCTCCCTGAAATGAACATGGATAAAATACGCTATGGACGACACATGCGCCTCTTTTGTGGGGGCCAACTAAAACCTGACTTTGTATTCCCCTTACATTCTGGCAGCCGAATTCCGCAACCCTATGTACCGTAGGTATCCGGTGCGGCCTTGATTGTTTTGAAGGCATTTCCAAGCCTGTAGCTAGCCTACTGACATTTAATTGCCTGAAGTTTAGCTGCATCTGCCAGGAGGTCTTTCGTGGCTCATAGCATAGTACCGTGGTAACTTTACCAACTGAAGCGGTGATTCTCAGGTCCTTCACATAAAACTGGTATTTGGTTATTCCGACGGTAAGTGGAGCAGGGGTGTGGCATATGCAGAAGGCAATATCAGCTGCCAAAGTGGCCCCTGCCCGAAGCTTTCTCCAATTGTCACCTGCAAAACTGACAATACTGTGGGGTACAGACAGGCTATCGGTCACCTTTCCTGGGCAGCTTTTCTTATTAAAGCTTCTGATCTCGAATGTCAGGCCTGAGTGCTGCGCTCTTGTTATAGGTAAGTTATTGGATGGAGGATGGAGAGAGTATGGCTTTGCACAAGGCTACCCATGGGTATTCCCCTTCGGAGAATTTGATCCCACGGCGTAGTGGTTTTCTGTGGAGTAATCTGCTGATGGCCCAAGTTTTGATCGCACTTAGCCAGGTAGGTTGTTGAAGACTTTAAGGCCTGGGTAGGCACTCATTTTCCACCGTCTGACTTGAACATATGGCCCCTTGCTCCGGACCTGCTGAGCTGAAATTAGTTTGTGCGGGATTATAGAGGTCGTTTCGAATAAGCCTACTGGGGTATACGCGGATTTTCCCAGATGCTACCAAGAAATGATCCCCAGAAAGAAGGTTCCCCAACTTTACCAGAATGGAGCCTGAATAAGATGGGTTCCCCTGGGGTCAGGCTTCCACTTGCCCGGCCGCATAACCCGCTTTAGTGAAGCTTTCAAAGGGGCGCCAACAGGTCTTTGGAGATCCACTGTATTTTGTCGAAGTCAACGCTGTATTTGGTTAGGTGCCCGACAGAAAATGTCCTGAATGTATATCCTTTGTTCACCGACACAAAGCTATCTCAGCAAGCGACTCCAGCTTTGTGAGAACCCTATTGAGGGTCTGTACCCCATCCTGGAGTTTCTTGACTTCTTCCTGCCTAGAGGCAACCGGGGAGGAAGGCTCCGGGAGGCCACAAGATGGAGATCGCCCGTGAACTACCCAATCCAGACAAGACGGTGGCTAACGTGGATAACGCAGAAGACGTAAGATTAATGAACGAAAGTGTGAATGGGTGACTTCAATGGAAGGGGAAATCAGCGACTGGTCTGATTAATAGAACCTTCAGTCTTACAGAGAGCAAGCTAAGCATTTTTAAAACTCACGTCAGACCACTTCTGGAATATTGCACTGTCGTCTTTTCTAACATGCGGCAGACTGACAGATTTGCAATTGAGAATGTACAACGTAGATTTACCAAACAACTACTAGGACATTCCTCGCCTTTAAATTATATGGAAAGGTATGAAATATTGCACCTAGAGCCCCTATGGCTGCGCCGTCTACGAATGAACCTGTCTTTCTTTTGCAATATTGTAAAACGTACATCTTGCAATTCAGCCCCCCAGGTCAAAACTCCCTCCAACTATTCTTTACGACATAGGGACTATTTGGTCTTGATTCCAGTATCCAGGACTGCGATGCGGTCAAACTTCTTTATTGTTTCATATTCTTCCCTCTGAAACAAACTCCCACCTCAACTTAGGTCAATGTCTTCGGCCTCTTTATTATTCAAAAAAGAAATAAATAAACATCTAACTGTCCAAAAACTGATCTGTCTATTACCCGAGCCTACGAACTGGGCCTGGGATACTAACCAAAAGCTTAACAACTTTGTTCAGTAGACAGTTATTACCAACGGATGGTAAGGAGCATTCTGTATTATAGTTAGCAAATAAAAGCAGTCCAACCTATACTCCATGACTGTCAACAGCACACTCCACGTGTTTGTCTAGCCACTTCCTATTTTCAACGCTTCTGACCACGACCCCCTACTGGCCACCGTTACTCCGGTGATTCTTTTTCCATGCTGTCAGATTTTACCATAGTCGGTTAGGTTCTTTTTTTTATCAGCTGCCGCCAGGTATAAGAGCATTTATAATGCTAGAAAATACATAGCAGCGTATATAATATGGTCCTCAAGGTACCAGTCTCATCCACGCTTCAACTACTTACTCATTGAGACCCTATTTCAACACACGAGATTCCAGGCCTCGTTCTGATGAACGAACCGTCACAATCGATGTGGTCTTCCATAAACCATTCGTCGAACTACACATAAGTATTTGCCCCCAGTGTCGCCTATTCTCGCTTCCTTGCTTTTTTGGTAACTCTCACTAAGCCTCACAAGAATTAGTCGATAGTACCTGTCTTCTTCGCTTTCCGTATGTTGTTTAATCCAAAAAACGAGACCTCAACGTCGCGACCACCCATTTCTGTTACTGGCATGATATTGGTGTTCTGTCTTTCTCCCCTAACCCACAGCTGGTAGAATTGCCAGACTGCAGCCCTCTCCGTTTTGTTTTCAGAACCTGTACCCTAAGGACGATTGTCGCCTTCCACTTCCCAGGAATAACTTGGACCCTCTCTTGCTGGACAGGACAAACGAGATTTACACACAACTTCATTTTCGCCCGTCTCACGATCGCTTTCCCCAAGATTCCCACCAGACTTATTGAACCTGGACTACTCGATCTCACTGCATTCATACAACTCATTTTAATCCCATATGTCATTATGCCGTTCCGTGTTAGAACCCGCTAATACTGTTCAAACACTGGCATCTTTATTGTCACTGTTCATTGATTCATCGGTCACCAAAATAAAATAACGTCCGGCGCTGACATATCTTTCAGTAGTCCTCCAGTGGGTAGCGAAGTAATTAGTAACTACCTGCACTCTTCATCGGTCCATCCGATCGCATCCGCAATGCTGTTGCATTGAGTGTTCGGGCTCTGCAGATCACTGCGTTCACTCCACGATTAGACGTCTTCGATACACTTCCCATGCTGCATCGCCGCTCCGTTCCCATCATTTGTTACACCTGTCAAATTGGTCATTAGAAATGTGACACTCACCGTCTACTTACTATACTATCACAGTTATCGAGACCTTTGATCTTCCAGACGTTGCATTCGTGTTATATTACCGAAACTGACCCCGTATGCAGCCTCTAAATCACACCACTATCTGCACCGGCTGATATATTTTATTTCTATATTCGCTGATCCACGGCCGCTTCCCGCGATATATCTGGGCAGTTTTATTGATCTGTCATTTTTGCATGGTACATACCACACAGCATTCATCCATTGACGTACACTTATCTGTGGATTACTTTACCTTTCCTCTCGCAGAACTGAACACCTGTATAATGGATGTAACCACAGAGTCAATATTGATTTGTCTTCTACTTCAACTTTGACATTTCATACCAACCCTATATAAGGTTAACAATTTGCTGCACGCTCACCTGTTTTCCTCCGGCCGTTCCCTACCACCAGCACTCTGGTAGTATCCCCCCAAGAAATACGCAATTGTTTGCAACATATGATTCCTCCAGTATACAGCCACCACTTTATATACTACCATCTTTGCAGACTGAAATATTTCCATGTTAATACTTCTTGACATACCAGTAGTAAAGTGAATAATTCACCGAACGCTTCGACGAGATTTCTATCCATATGCCTCTCATATTATGTAGCGCACGAAAAACATTTCCTTTGAATATGTTCGAATTTCCACTAGTGGTAATTATTTCATATACCACTTATGCATGTACTCCAAACCAACTGACATCATTCGACCTTGACCTTCAAATTTGCCGGGCATTACTACAGTTTTAGTTCACTGTAACACTCTCTCTGATACTCTGCATGCACTTGTTGTACCCTTTTGTGAATTGTCATTCCGGCATCACTATAATCATCTGATCACGCATTCTAGCATGCTTCGGGCGCATCCGAAATGTACAATTATTATTATTATTATTATTGTAAGGAAGCCGAACCAAGCCGGGTGTTTTAGTGCAGAACAGCGGAGCACTTTTGTTATCAATGTTGCAAACGCTTGCAGCACGATGCAAAAAATAAAGGCCTGGACCCCTGTTTACCGTATTGTCGAAATCGGGTCGTTATCGGGGTAGCGCATCATAGGGCCGAAAGGTCACTATTCCAGATAAATGGGCGTAACGGTGTCTGCCTGGCAGATACAGGTGCTGCGGTTTTGTTGGCCAGGCGTTTGCCAGGTGACCAAGTTTAGTCGTGTGCCAAGGAAGTCAGGACGGTTGGGCGACGCACACTGAACACTGAACGAACGACACAAAGGAGAATTCAAATGGGCGATCGAGCCTTGATTCATGGGTTCATAATTTCACGCGACACCAACCCAAAAAATTCTGGGAGCTGATCTATTACAGACACTGAATGCGGTGATCGATCTAAAAGCAAGTCGGCTGAACTTGGAGTTTGACGCAGTTTCATTTGTTCACCAACTATCCAAGCAGAATGGCTGGTGCACTGCAAGGGCAGCTCTCAGCGGTGTACATCCAGTGTCTCAACAGACCATGCGAAAATTTACTGAGCTATTTACAAAGGACTATGACCTACGTAGTCTTTGTGCCTGGGAGGGGTACGAAATACCACAAAGCCTGCGGCTTTTATCCATATAGACCTCATAGTGTTCCCGTCCACCTAGAAGACAAAGTAAAACCACAAGTGGGCAATATGCCTGAAAGGTAAGTTGTCGAATACGTGCAGTGCACTTACAACTCATCCGCGCTGCAAAGAAGAAATCTTGGTGGGGAATTCCGATTTTGCTTTGGTTTTCTACGTATAAACGATACAACAGCGTACAATCCGGAGTAGGTGCTTTCGATAGCGAAGATATTCGACAAACTGCAAGGAACCACCACGTTTTCCGTTATCGACCTGTGTTCCGGGCTCTGACAAGTTCCAGCTCAGGAGAAGGATCACGATAAAGAGCCATTTACTGTAGGGGACAATCACTAACGTTTTCTGCGGATGCCATCCGGTTTACCAGGAGAGCCGTCTACCATTCGTTTGCTAGAGATAGAATTGTAAAACAGAAGTTGCTGTCCACGGAGACGCTGTTATGACCCGCAGTCGGACGATCAGCGAGCATGTTGTTCATTCGGGTAACCCACTAGGGCGAGCGAAAGAATTGGCACTGAGGATAAAGGGAAAAAATTCCCATAGAAGACTGAGGATAACATCTCTAGGCTACAGGATTGGCAACGGAGAAATACGGCCTCTTCCCGAGAAAATCTCAAAGCGCAGGAATTCTCAGTATCTAAGGCTCAAAGATCACTGGGATGGTTCTTTGTTCGTGCTGCATACGACAGTTAATTTGTGGAAAGTTTCGCATCTGTTTTGAAGCCTTTTTACGCCTTTCTCAGGAAGGAGAGAAAACTCAAATGGAGCTCAGGAGTGCGGCAGATGTTCCGTCAAGTCTGAATCAGCGCAGCGTGGCTGCACAGAAGGAATTTTGTGAGCTCTTTAGACTCCATTCGGCATTGCTTTGGTGGAGCCAGGAACATTTGTACCTATTTACAAGTCTGTAGTATGAAATCACTGGGAAGGTAGTGTGCAGGCTTGGTTACCCTCCTCCAAAAGGACGCCAACTGCTTAGAGGAAGTTCACCGTCTCGCTAAGCGAATGGCAGAAGAAGAGAGAGGTAAGAAGTAAGAACACAAACTCTGCGATCTGGGTCTTTTCCCGTTGGAGAGGAGGACACGTCTAGAGGATCTTAAAGAAACCTCAAAGATAATGAAGGGCTTTTCAGACCCTAGACCGGATAGTCTAATTCAAACGACTTTAGGTTCCAAGAAGCTAACAGAAGTTCGATTTAGGTTGATGACTAGATCGCATGTCTTCGGAAATGGAGCAGTGAACAGTTGAAACAGTCTGTTTGGTGGAATAGCAGAACTGCAGACCGTCCAGTCCTTCAAATGTGCCACAGATCGTAGGTGGCACGATATAGTTTCTGGAAGGGAGCGTTGAGTTTGTTAACTAGAAGGATGACGGGTATCGCTGTGGTCTGCCTGAGGTGTGTTTTAATTGACATTTTCCTTTATTGCATACTGTCTCAGTGAACGGTCACGATGCATAGTGTCTCTCGCGGTTGATGTGTGATGAATTATCCCGGCCCCTTTCCCCGTTCAGCGGGATTCGACGAAAGGCACAGTACAGTGGTGGGCGCATAGCTGGTGTGCACACTATCGAATGATTTCTGGGCGCTCGATTGGCGGTGGTCACTACTGCTGCCGTGCCATTTCGTCACATGGTTGACTTCAGCCATACGGCCATACAATGTCCAGTGCAAATTGAATTGAATAAAACTACTCATCCTTTGGAAACTTAACTGAACTGAACTGATGTATGGACTGCGCTACATTGGCAGGGGGGCGAGGTGCGACTGCAGTGAGTAGGTCGTTGACAGCCCTATTAGTGTTCGAATAATGTAAGTGTGGGATCTTGTTGATACATTTACTAAGCCCTCGTTGCCATGGAGTTTTCTGCGTTTTTGTATTTTGCAGGGCGAACACGAGCAGCCCCCACGGAACGCCCCAAGCAGCACCGCTGTTGCAGTTTACATCAGTTTATATGCTTACTTAGAAACGCGATTTATCACCGGTTTCGCCATTGTAACCAAGCATTTACCTGAGTGGAAACTTTGTTCAGTCTGGTAATATGTTTGAATATATATATATATGTATATATATGTGTATATGTGTATATACATATATGAAATCTAGTACGGAACTATTGTTCCTTAAATGTCTAGGATTTAAAATTCAACACAGCTTCTTTATTTCATTTGCCAATGATGTAACTAATATCAGCGTACCCATGCCTTAATTTTTCAGATCCAGTGAACAGCAGGATGAAGAGCCAGGAACATCCTCGCGTCGGATGGCTTGATGAAAAAGCGATCAGCGTATTTTTTATAAATGAATCGGACATCATTTTTATTAAATTTATCTTTTTTTAGTAAAACGGCCGTTTTTCTCATATATAGGGGTAATTTAGTGGTTAAGCTCGAAAGGAAGGAGGATACTTCAATGATATATTAAGCGAATGAGCGAAACTGGAGTTACTGGCGAAAAGTAAATAGCCATTTTCCGCGATTTTTTCGATGCGTTGAGCATACGCAACCCTAGCTCAATTGAGCGCTAGTAGCTCTGCCCAAAGCATTTCAATGGAGTTGCCCAAAGTTGCGATGGGCTAGCCCAAAGTTTGCCCAAACCTAGCCCAATTGGGCAAACTTTGGGCAGTGCTGCTTGGGACGTTCCGTGGGGGTTGCTCGTGTTCGCCCTGCAAAATACAAAAACGCAGAAAACTCCATGGCAACGAGGGCTTAGTAAATGTATCAACAAGATCCCACACTTACATTATTCGAACACTAATAGGGCTGTCAACGGCCTACTCACTGCAGTCGCACCTCACCCGCCTGCCAATGTAGCGCAGTCCATACATCAGTTCAGTTCAGTTCAGTTTGCAAAGGATGAGTAGTTTTATTCAATTCAATTTGCACTGGACATTATATGGCTGTATGGCTGAAGTCAATCATGTGACTAAATGGCTGCGTTGTTCACGCTTTCTCGTAGCTCCCAACACTGTGTGTTCGAGACGGCAGCAGGTGTCCAACTAAGCAGCCAAGATCCAAATGTCCGAAGGGTTCGTAAAGTAACGGTTAATCGAGGCAGCCAAGCATAATGTAAATATGAAAATAAGCAGATACTCCCGATGGAACCAACTGAATTCCTTTAGCTTTCTCCCACGTGTAATCAATTACGATGGGTCAGCTGCAATAACATACCGCAAGGAGAGTTCTTTATCTTTCTCCATCTTTGATGTTTTTCACCAGACTCATCAGCGAGGTTCAGTCTGCTGCTCACAAAAGTGTACTTTCGTAATAACGATCAACTGACTCACAACCGAGCAATAGTGATTCAAACGAGGTCCGAAAGCATGATCGGTTTTTCCTATACTCTGTCGCCAAACAAAGCGGCCCGTCGACAGATTCGGAAACTCCAATAACGAAATTCCGACAAATGAATTTTCCACCGAAAATGAGGGGTTTCAACCCCCAAAATCAATTACACCTCGTGTTTCGTGATTTTTGGGCTTCCAACCACCGGTCAACCCAAAATCCGTGGAGTGGGCCTCACTTACTCTAGCTGTCCCAACTTTTGTGAATGTGCCGTCACCTAACCAGCTAAGGTTAAAAGATGCGTGGCCCATTTTTCTGCTCCTTTGTTCTCCTTGACAGTATCGTTGTCCTCCACAAGTCCCACTTCGGTCCTCTGTTCGAATACGGCCTGATAATCCTTTCTAACCTGTGAGAGTTTGATAGATTTGCCTTAGAAAGCATACGAGAGCGTTTTACAAAACAGACACTCAGATGGTTCACATCTCTAAGCTATAGAAGCGACGCCAACGTTGGAACCTTGACCCAGTTCAGCTCTGTCTCTTGAGATTAAACAGTTTTCTTGCATAACTTGGTCCAAAGCTGGTAGTTTTCCTTTGACCCAGTAAGTTTTTTCCGTGAAGCATCTTGCCCAATTCAGTACGGGTCTATTACTATCCCTTTTGAAATGGCTTATTCAGCCCTGCTGTCACACTTTTTCCCTTTCGCCTACAGCAATTGCTGGAATAAGCTGCCCGTCATCATCCGAGTATCTCAGACTAAGTTCTGAAATTCGTGGGTTCTCACCGGACATCATAACCTAACCAGTGCACACCATTTATCAAATAATCGCATATATGACACTATTAACTGTTGATCCACAGCAGGGGACTGACCCTAGCTGCGCCTCTCTGCCTGGTTTCACTTTTTGGCCCTCCGCTCACGCTCATTTCAACCTCAATTTCGGTCATCTGCCTTGGCACTATGTTGTTCACGTCCATGATAGATACACATGGATAACAATGCTGCTTGGTCACCTGACAATCGCTGTCGCAGTTGGCTCTGTCCCCAAAGGTCTCTTGCAACCTGCCACCTGATTTTGGATCACATGCTTCCGTTGTCGCCACTTCGCTCTCCATAGATAATCATAAACGGCCATTTGGGCCGACCCAAACGGCGCTCGGTACGGCCGGATTCACTGCTTTGACCGGCCTCCATCAGGCGTGCAGGCAATCTGCAACTATTTTGATGAATCCCACCTCCTTTTTTCGCTTCACGAAGAGTTTTTCAGGTTTCGTGCTCAGTGCACGGTCAGCCCAATACACTGAATTCAGCTTCTCGTTTGTAATCGTTGTGGCTGTACAGTTGAGGTTTGCGCACAACTTAGAGGTCACTTTAAGGTACGAATGTCACGGCAGCCAGAGTTCAAGTAAAAAAAGGCGCCATGTTAATCGTGAGCGGGGTAGGCAAGTGTTCCAATATAATGGTTTATTTGTGCTGTATTTTGTCCGAGGATTAGAAGGAATAAACCAAGTAGCCTGGAAAGCGCAGGCATCTCGTGACGACTGGGGAGGATTTCTGAAGACCTGCGTTGCACCACCTGCTGAATCTACTCATGAGACGGCCAGTGTTCAAGTGGTGGGTACGGATGCTGACTCGCCCCAAACTTCCTAGGCTTCGAATTTGGTACACACGTAGGCCGATATGTCTTACTTCCACTGGTGGTTAGTCGCAGACGCCCGAGAGGTTTCTTCAGCCCCAGCTCCAAACATCGGAGTTTTAAAGTCCCATCTAGCGATGACGGGTTTTCTATCCATATATGGAGGTGTACACGTCGAATCAGTTGGGGTCTGTAGACAGTTTGGATAATGTGAAGCATGGAAGGCTCTCTGACCAAGAATGCATACAAAGCTAAGCAAAACTGAAGATCCTCCACGACAAATCGAAATGATTATGGGGCCTGTGACAGTTAGGATTTTGAGTTCTAGTGATGTAGCCACTTCAGAATATGTTCGCATCAAAACATGGGTCAACATAAACACGGACTGGATAACAACATGAAGGGGGAAGTTTCACAAGTAAAGATCTCTCTACAAGCCATCGGCAAGTGGTTATTCCTAAGTTCCAGACGTTTCAAGGCCATATCTGGCCATCGGTCAGTTGGGAGTTTCAACAAATCAACTTCATGGTAAACTTTGGACATCGTGCCAGTTTACACTTTGGTGTATTTTCAAGCTAGTGTGAGGGGCCAGGTCCTTTGGGAGATACATGGAAGATAAATGAGACAGATTCAGGCTCATTCGATATAAGAGGTTTGAAGACATTCCACTACCTGGCTTTCAGCTTGGTCTGTTGCGCTGAAGTCGCCCTCGCGACTGTCCCCACACAGCAAACACATTTGTCAAGCATCTCTTTGTACGTCCCCCCTGGGTATTTTCCTCACCGCCACGAGTACGAGGCCATCGATTTTCGTACGACGGTACTTGACCAATCCAATAAGCTATTCTGCCTTGTGGAAGTGGCCCCTCATAAAGACGGTGACATCGCAAAGTGCGGACAATCTTTCTCCGTCAATCCAATTTTGTCAATGCTTCCAAACATCATGTGCTAAGTGGACGATTCGCTTCAATTCTATGATATGGGTTGCACGCAGTTTTTGGAGTGACCTCTCTTTCGTGTGACCGCAAAGCAGCAGATCGTTATAAGTGATAGCCGGCTCGCCTTCCGAATCTAGGGCAACAGGCAATAGGGGTCTATTTTTAGAATGCGCTCTACGTCGGTTATTGGAATAATCAGCATCTCGCCGTCAGGGATTCGCTGTCCGATCAGAGCCTTCAGTGTTCTCCCGGCCGACCGTACCAGTTTTCCTGAAAGGCCACCGCGATGCCTGGCCTAAGGTGAGATATGGTGTCACTCCATTCATTTACTTAACTCCTTTTCTGCTCCAAAACATTGGAACTAATGTTTGGGTATACGTTGATGATAATGGTTCGTTTCTGGATACTGGATCAGATGCATCCAATAAAGCATGGCCAGAGTGTACGGAGCACGCAAAGATACGGAATTGAACAGAGAATTTCCGCGAAAGTAAAACTAGAGTATTATGAAAAGTGGCAGTGGACTTACCATCACTTGACTGTCACACCTGTGTGGCCGCAGGTTAACAACCACTGCTCGAAAAGGGGACATGTGCGGTTTGGGCTAACGCCCACAACTATTGTAGCTCCTCGGGCCCATCGGCAATGAAGACTCCACCGACCGCACTGAGCGACTGCCTTTTGCAAAGCATTCACAGGTTTGCCCTTCTGTGGCTGCACGGCAAAACCATTAATCGGTATCTATTAATTAGCGCACAGTTCCACCACATCCGATGACCTAAAAGAGTCTGATAACTGTTTTCAAATTCGATGACTCCCGATTCTTTCTTCTTCCTCATATCGCTTTCGGATGGGCGTAAGATGTCCACTTAAGTAGACCTCCCGGAAAATTTCGCCTTCAATTATCTGTTTTCTACTTCCATCCCATTAGCAGTGCTGCCGAACGGAGTAGCCCACTGAAAACTGCATGTGACCCGCACTTGCTCACACGGCAACCAAGTTCAACTGAGGCGAGCCAATGCCGCGGACATAAGACTGGGGAAAGCCGCCTCAAATATGGTCGAGTGGACCAAACTCGTAAGAATGCAATGAAGGTGTACATATGGTGTCTTGATTGTAAATGTGGGTGCTGCATTCCACGCTTTTCGTGATGAGTGCGATGTTGGTTAAGGAATAGTACACCACTCAAAGCCTGTATCCGATACATTTGAACCATGATGTGTGCTTTTGTTTGCTTCACCCCTTGAGCTACCTCTTATGACCGTATTCGTGTCGAGGTTAGAGTTGACTATGGTTGTCGCTGCTGTACGAACAACAGGAACAGTTATATTGGAAATGACTTTGAAGTTGCTGATTGTTTATTTTTGGACCGGCTTCACCATGTCTCTTCACTACGTAAAGAGCAATCGAGGACTCTTTGCTACGCTTGCTGCGGACTCGGTGACTGAGGCACTTAGTCACTCGGTACCCACAAAATGGGGGCACTTGTCAGGAAGGGGGAAACCGGCAGACCCAGCCCGTCGGAGAATGCGGCTCAAAGAGGACTATCGACGACTAAGATGCCGTAGCCCAAACATATTTTAGACCTCGGTAGTCACCAAATCCCGACTGCGGGAGATGAATAAGCTTACAGTGCCCGGTGCAATAATTTACAACTCATTTTTGTCACACCTGGACCACAGTTAATTCTGCACTACTTGAGTACTGAGCAAAGAGCGGACATTTCGATACGAGCAATAAGCTCTCGTTATAATCAAAAGCCGAGGTGACGCGGCATTGCAAGCTGATCACTCAACCGTTCAGATGAGATGTATTTGTGGCGCATATGTGCGGTTGGTGCCTGGGTATCCCTTTGCCGCAGCTGACTGAGTGAAACGAAGAAATGGCTCGTGGAATACATACCGCGAGGCTCTACACGAATTTCGAATCCAACTATAATTGATGGACTATTGTTCCTTGGGAGAGGATTGGTTTGAGCCATCTTCTCGGTCGAAGCTAAGCATCCCTCTATTCTACCCAATGTGCACATAGTCGTCGTGTTGGTTGGTAAAAACTGTCTCAAAACGGAAGGGCATGTTGACCTTTCTCAAGTTCTATCAAATATACGTCGGCTATTCAATATGGTAAAGGGAGATGGACCTTTCTTTGTTTTTCGGAAGGCCTTCGCACTGCCATGAAACGTAGATGCGTCCTTTTTCACAACAATCGATACCTATATTGCTTGAATGTCAGACGAATGTCTGTGATGTCTGTGAGCGAGCTAACAGACTGTTTTGACCGTCTTTTGGTAACCATGGCTAGAATGAGAAGAGGCGATATGGATGTTTATTCACATATATGAACACAAGGGAGGTGCACATCAAAGTTTTCTACAGATGCTCTCTTACGGGTACTAATACGCTACGTATAAAAAGGGCTCAACCACATTTTCTTTCTAGCGATAATGAATGCAAACTTAGTAAGGCTTGACCCCAATTTGGAGGTTTTATTCGGGAGCTGTCGCGGGATAGGTTTAATCAATTCGTTTCAAATTGTGGCATCGAAAGGGGGCCGGGATCGCCAGAAGCTAGTCTCAAGGTCAGAGTTTGGGAACAAACGAAGCTTTCGTTGTGGCGTCCTCTATTTCAAGTTGCACGCGCTGGTGGTGTAACAGACTTAATTCTAGCGGCATTCTTGGCACAATAAGAACGAACTCTGGAAGGTCCTCTTCTCTCGCCAGTGACAAACGTTTGCGGTGATCCTTAAGCATCGGCCTTGAACAAGCTTCTGGCATTTAGCTGTAATAAAACTGTATTGGGCTGTTGGAACATTTCCCGTACTTGTTTCAAGCACTTGAGAAGAAAGCAGCCCTTGGCGGATTCATTTGAGACACTTTGGAGGGCTGAGTTTGCAAGTATGATGCAACGGAAGCAAGAGTGGTTGATGAGGAAGATCTGAAACCTAGTTAGCCACAGCTACCACAAGAACCTACAGCCTTAAGAGACTGTCAGCGAAGTGTGGTCAGAAGAATATGGACTTTTTAGAGAGGATCTGATATGCATTTTCACGGGATGTTGTGGCATGGCTTATGCAAACTCTGTTTATTGGAGAGTGCAGGTGGTTTGTGCAGTGGTGTGTGGTACTTCTTGTCCTTTTATGAATGTTCGTCATGGTCAATAACAGAACGAAAGGTTGTACAGTTGTTTTTGGAACACGTCTACATTCTATTTATCCGATGGAATTTTGGCTGTGCAATTTGCTTGGTTAGGTAAGTTTAGCACATGGGTAACTGTTGCGAATTTCCGGCGATGATTACTATACCAGTGCACCCAGTTAATATCTGCGCTTGTACTTTTGTTCTGCTAAGAGTGATTTGTTTTACATCTGCTTACGACAAGGAGCTTGCATCACGCCGATGCCTCATCAATGCATGCAAACGGTGTTAGATTGGTTACCGATAAAAGATAAGTCAATGGTGCCTTTGTTTTTCATCTGGGTTCACCTTCACTTTCACACTAGGTCCATAGTTCAAAGCAGTTGCTGTACTTTATAACGCCTGGTGAGCTTAGCCCACCATCACAAGTAGTCCACCTCTCGTCGCTTTCCGGGAGGCTTGATAACTCACCTAGTGACAACCCCCGAAACCGAAATTACACACTAGTTTTGAATCGTTGGGAAAAATTACACAGTTTTATCCCAACTGTGGAGGCTGTTGCTTGGTTTGAAAAAGGGGTACACAGCCGGACCTATTTGCCATGGTTACCTTGTTTGCCCGCTTCAAGATTTTGTATTTCAGTCAAGGATGGTAAGCTGAAACTCAGACTATGTGGATCACAGCCAATATTACGTGGACGGTGGGGACATCCATGATGTACTATAATCCAAACATAGACCCCCTACATTGCGCAGCAGAGCACTTGTTTCTAATCAGTAGTTCACTTCCGCACTCACCATTTACACTGTCGTGTCTTTCGAACCTGGTAATAGTAGTAAAGGCACATTTTTGCGGGGTAAGATGTATGCTAGATTGCTGACGCAATAAAACCGTTGATAACGTGGTAGGTTGTAATGTCGACATGTGCATGACGTGCGTAAAATAATTTTTTGATAAATGCATGACGAACTTGGAAAATGCACGAAGGAGGCATAAAAGACGAATGCTCTACAAAGAGTAAAGGAGAACCTTTAAATGGACAATATAATGGATTCAAACTAAATGCCCGACGAAAGCTAAATGACTGTTTAGTGAAAGCATGATAAATTTGTTGACCGTACGTAGGATATACGCGTACCGAAAAATGAAGAATGGAATTTAAAATAATTCATCCGTTGATTCATACAAGGTGACCTTCTATTAGAAGTTCAAGGTTACATAGAGAAGCCTGGCTGGGAGAAGTTTATGCGGCCGAAAACTAAAGGTTGCACAAAAAGGAGACTAAAATTGCACCGGAACAACCGGGGTGAAAGTATATGATGTTGAATAAATTGTTTTCCTCGGAAAAGTAGTAGATAAAAATCAGGCAGATATAAAGCAGTAACATTCCGCGATGGAGCAATGGTATCAGGTCACGAAACAGTGTGGAGCAGGGAAAGAGCGAGGTAGGTTGAGTAATGAGAATCAATCAGCTAGAAAGTCCGAGGAATTTGGCATGTGGCAGCTGTGCCGTACGGAAGTATCCGGAATAAAAGCATGCTTGAGGAGAAGGAGCTGGATAACGGCACAGGAAAAGACTAGTGAATGTTGGTGAAATCAGAGCTAAAGTATATTCTGTTCTGTCTGTGGGATGTAGCCTATCAGCAGAGAATGTAAGCCGGAGAGGGAAACAGTGGGAGCCAAATACTGAAACTTGGATGGTGGATGAAGTAAGGAACAGGGGAATACATGAGTGACTAAAGAAGGCAGGCTTGGGTAAGTTAGATGGTTCACAATGGCATAGAAAGACAAATCGTTTTCTGTACGACGGAGGTACGCTACGACTCAGCAGGGGAGGAACAGGGGCGGGAGTGGTTGAGAGGCGCAGAAGTGATGACGGCTTTGGTAAGCAGGATGTAAAGGAGGGAAAAGGAATATAGGCGAGAGTATACCAACTTAATCATTCAAGTGCAGGCACGTACCGCGATGAGAGGTTGAAAAGGGAAGTATAAGGGCATAAGCATTCATTAAGGGGCTGCAGGAAGATGGGAAATAAAATGGCTGAGAAATGCGGGCCAAACGCAGTTTAAGAATGGCGAATGTGGCGTGGATTATCAGCCGAGAAAAGGAACTTTGCTGCAGAGATAAGCCTTAAGCAATTGTCTATTAGGCAAAGAAGTGATTAGCGGTGTGTTTCGAATTTTTGCAATGCTCCATTCTGTTCTCTTTTTTTGCTGCGGTAGTGTAGTAACTGTAATTATTTCACAAAACTACCCACCACAGTGTTTACTAAAGTACGTTCTTTATTCGAGGAAGCGTTTACTCCGACTGAATCATGTTTGGTGGGGTTTAGTCAAATTGACAAGGTGTTTTATTTGCTATGCGCCTAATAATTGTTTTTTCACACTATTATCGTCACCACCTGGAGGTTTCGGTTTGCGCTGCTTACACTCTTTTCCCGGTGTACACATTCTTCGCCTATCTCATAGCGCGAGGAACATTTGAAAGACAAATTCAGGAGCGGTTCGCAGTAGTGAAAGGTATATTGAGGGCGGTAAGCATCATGAGTGGCATTTCCGGAGCAGCTCCGTTCTGAACAAGGAAACCTATTGGCTGCTTGGTGATAATGGATTTTTGAAATGAAAGTGTCCGCCGTGTTGCGGCAGAGGGGTGCCCCTGTATAACAGGGGGATCTTCAGAAGAAAAAATGAGGCCACGGCAGGACGTTTAGTGAGGCATTTCCAAAGAGCCCGGTGCCAGCAAAGCTCCGAGTTGGTAAGTAAGGGAAAAGCAGATAATGAAGTGCACATTTCGTTATGCTGGGGCGCAAAAGCAAGCCCAAGGAAGCAGTAGAGCTGGGGACACTGAAACGGAAGACAGAAAACTTGGAGTAAAAGCTTAAAAATGTAGGTTCATCACCGGCGGAGTTGCTTGGAAGATCAAGCACCTCCTCTTGCGTAACCGCGCAGAACCGGTGATCAAAGAGGAACGAATCTGAAGGGAGGTCAAACATGGGCACGTTACAAACTTTCTAAGAGTAGTGGAGCCATCTACTTACCTCAAGTATGCTAAGTTCCACCAAGTGGGGCCCTGAAACATATCCAACACGACAAAACCGCGGCTTCTGCTTACTGTCTTTGCCAACACACTTAGCAGGAACCTATTGCCAGGCCAGGTATCAACAACTGAGCTTACCACAGGAGGGTATATACAGACCGTACTGTATACTCGTTCCACTTCTACGGTTGCGACGGCAATAAATCCGTCCACCCAATAAAGAGGGAGCTCAGGCGGCCTCATCCAATTGTAGCGACATCAGATAACAAACTTATTTTGAAGTCTACGCCGAAGGCAGTTGTCATTAGCATTAGCAAAGCTGTGCGGCAAATGCTCGGAGTAACTGCTGAGAAAAGCGAGGCGGAGAGTGGAGTAGTCAAAAATGTACCCACAGGTGGTATAAAGCAAGCAAACGCTCGGCGAGTGCGCATCTACAAGTGCGGGGGAGTGACCGAGATGGAAACGGAAGTGGTGGTGAGGCCAATCCATTCACCGGATTTGTTGCAATGTGGATGGAACCTGGACGACACACGTCGCACGAATATTAGCTACAAAGCTGAACAAAGGTAGGTCCCTAATGCCCTCTGGGGGCAATAGAGGGCCAAGTATTGAGGCAAGAGAAGGCTCAAGTTCTACCTTGGCTGCATTACAACTACCGTGCAAGGTGTGACCTTGAATGATCAAGAAAATCTGGGCTAGTTACTTGCTCGTGCAAGAAGCGGGGTTATTCACTTGGGACCTACGCCCGAAGGCCTGACGGCCCCAACGAGTATGACCAAAGCTAGCGACTTGGCAGAAAGGGGCAGCCATACGATGAACAAAAGCCTGTAGTCTAGGGAGTAACTAGGGGGGATTACTGGCTAGAACGAATAGGTTAGTGATTATAGACACCACGCGGGCCTGCTTCAGGAGGAATAAAAGTGCCTTGCAGATTCGTGGCTGCGCTGCCTATGGACGGGAAAGCATAAATGATAGTTTTTGGAGGGTACTCCTTCTCAAGAAGTATGGCTATATTCAGTGGGTGGCTCTGTTCACACCGGCAACACCCAGCACACAAGCCACTGCGTGCAGCGTTCACCTAGCCCAGCAGCGCCGCAAACTGATGGGGAGGGAAACCGTGGATTACATTTTAATAATAACTTCTACAGATGGTTCTAAGTAGGCCACAGAGTTGTATAGCATTGGGAGGCAGGTATCTCATAGAAGCAACCTGGGACGACAAACGCACCCCAAGAGGAAACACAAGAAAAGCTCTCGTGATGTGGCTTCACAACCAAGCCCACACTCAACACGTTGGAGGGGCAACTAGCTTGCGCGACGGGCGGCGTTCACCTACACTAGATCTGCTGGTCACCGGGTATCCATCCGACTATACACGTTCAGTGACAGAAGGGCCGCTGCGGGAGAGCGAGCAAGGAGCCCCGGGTCCGATGTTCTTTATAGGGCACAGAAAACCGGGATTTAGGTTGGTTCGGAACTACACTAGAGTGGACGAGGATCGACTGAGAGTAATAGCACGAAGAATATGTTGGTACTGGGAAGTTTCGGAGTCATCTTTGGGGGGCAGGAGGAGGGCAACTAAAACCGGAATAGTATGGCTTAAAGACGAGTTTGCTCCGCTGGCACAGCAATGAAATGAGAGCCCACCTCCTTGGAGAAATCCAGAGATAGCAAAAAAGTTAACTGTTCGTAGGGGGCTTCGGGCTCATTACAATCTTCACAGTACGAACTAAGCACCGGTCGCTTACGAATCAGCCAGAAACAGCGCTCAAGCCCTGCAGTGAGAAGCAAATTAGGTAGAGTTCAGCCAACGGAAACTATGAGCGTCGAGTAGCATCCAATCCCGACACAATCCAAAAAAAGTCGACTGCAAACAGCTACGTATCGGTCGAACCTACTGTTGGCTGGACTGTATAGTATTCAGTTACCTTGGCAAAAGCCGAGAAATGAAATTACGTAGAACTCAGCAAGCCGTTCTGGATTAAGGGGCTGTGCAGCGCAGGAGAACCAAACCATTATGCCCGTAGGTGTTGGTTATGTTTCTTCCTAAGGCCCTAGTATGTCAGGTAGTACAGCTCTCATGGAGCCAGAGCTGATCGGTTACTAGCTAAGGTAGAGGAGAAGCACGTCGCGGAACAGTTAGAGTCAGATAAGCAACATAAGCAATTCGAGGTGAAGAATGAGACGAAAATGGCGAAACTACTTTTGGCACTAGCCGAGGGAGAAGAAAACCTAGTTTTCAGAAATGAAGTCGGGGGTGGAGTATTAGGCTATGAGCATACGTCGCGTCAACCTAATGATTGCCATGTACAGAGCAAAACTTTACGAATAACATCCGTATTTTCAATGGCAGAACCTTCAGTGAATTGTTGTTTGTATTTACCCAGGGTGGAACCAGAGTCTTTTTCGAACTGTTCGTCTAAATATTAAAGGTTTGGGAATAAGTTTGAATATCGCGTCGTAGGCCGAGTCCAGGACGATAGCGAGCTTGTACTTTACTTGATGCAGTACTGCAAGGGACGCAATTTCGGAATGTGTTATATTTCCCTCAAGACTGGCATGCCATAAGGCTTGAAAAATTCCTAAAGGATTTGCATGGACAAGATCATGTGGTGGCTCGTTCGCTGTGTGATGGCATACTGCAGGGTTTGAAGCCTCTAGCGGAAGATTCAGAAGCCATGGCCAAGTTGTCACTGATGGTGCTTAATTATGGAGTTGCGCTCACGCAGGCAAATGGCACGTCAGACCGTAACTCACTGCACACAATGGAACGGATTTCCAGAATGCCACAAAAGCTTCTCCAGGACCTGTGGGTTGGGACCAATAATGATATCTTGAAGAGAGGAGATGAACCCAATTTCCATGATCTGAAATACCTAGTGCCCCATGAGGCAGGGGCCGCTCGAATTAGGTTTTACGAACTGGCTGCCTGTAGCAGGGCCCAGTAGCGATCGCTAGCACCCAGTTGTAGGGGCTATGTACAGTAACCGCACCCAGAAGCGGCACTGCTTTCACCAAGACAAGGTATCTCGTTGTCGGTAGCAGCTGATATAATCTAGGTTTATAGTAAATTACAAGTACTCTAGGAATGTCAACCTTTCCTGCCTCGCGATACGCCTTGTCTTTGGACATTTTTTTAAAGAAATCAGGGTTTGTTTTTTGTGGCTGAATTGTGGACATGTCTAGCAAAGGTCCTGTTTCCAAACCACGCTCAAGATCCAGTTGCCAGAAAAGGCGCTACCCTGTGCTGCATGTTGCACAGAAACAATTTACCGACCGGGTTATGCACATCTCAACACAAAGGCTGCAGCTAGATGAGCTGAGTACGGATGCTGCAGAAAACCTGGCTAAGTGACTAATAACTACGCTGTTTTTCTTAGACTAGAAAGTCGCGTCAACTTAGGTGCGCCACCAATACGAGTCGACGGACCAGGGACTCTGTAGAGACCTACTCCCTGCTGGACTGCGGGTCCGGTATGACTTTACCACAAAAAGACCTCATGGAGCTGGTGTCCCAGAAGGCACCTATCCCACTTTCAATTTTGAACGAAAATCAAACTACTACTTAGAATTCGGAAATAACGGAGCTGCGACTGGACTCTGTTGGAAAGTGATTTCGTGAGCGAAGGATGAGCCAGTTTTATTATTAGGCTACGACTTCAAGCAGTCTGGTACTGCTAAGATGCTGAAGTTTTATCTTGGTCTCATCTCATTGCGTCGAAAGGCAGAATCTGGAAGAGTCTGGGGTGCCAACCCCGAAGAGTGCCGATGCTCCAAAAGCACACTGGGCTTTAGGGCAAAAATGCGGCGGAAGAAAACAACCATATGCCGTGTGGACGATTTTAGGATGGATGGTTCTTGGTTCAACAGTCGCAAAACCACTCTTTGTGGGGACGGCACACCGCACTGCGAGGAAAATCGATCCCTTAGCGAAACAAATCAATCAACTTCACAAAGCCGCTTTCAGCGATGCGGATGCATCGAGAAACCCTCTTTTGGTAGAAGACAGACAGGCTGTTGACGCGGTCGCCAGTGCCACAAAATTACTGGAAGGACAAAATAAATCTAGACGTCCATGGAGGAATCCTGCGGTCAGGATTCTGAGTGAACATATTATGGCGAAAGAGGGATCAAAAAACCTGAGGAAAAGATTATTGCGTGGTCCCGAATTCTGTGGAAAATAATCTGCAGTAAAGGACTGGTATGTGCGCAAGGACCACTTCCATTTGGTGGCCCCAAGTACTGTTAAAAATTGATTATGATCCTACTTGGTACTTGCTGAGCCATTTGGTAACTAAATTTAAGAAGCCCAGCTAGTTGAGGGTGGTGCTTGACGTAGTAGCTGCATTCCAGGGACGCCCCTTGATCGATTACTTGTTGCTGGGGCCGGACAAGACTGTAAACCTAGTCTGAGCATTGCCTCGTTTCTGAAAAGAATCTGTTGCATTAGCCGCGGACGTTGAAGAAATGTGTACGCAGGCTTGAAAGCTGACGAGAGACGGAAGATCACTGAGGTTCCTGTGGTGGGAGAGTGGTCAACTGGATGGTAATCCAGGTGACTATCGGATGAATACTCACCCATTTGGCGCCACTCCCTCCTCATTTTGTGTGAATTTTGCATTACGTACCACGGCAGGCGATTGAGAAGGACGGTATGAGGATTGCGTCTCCAGGGCCGCTTATGATAACTTCTATGCAGACGACTGTCTTGTGCCTGTCCTAAGCTGGAGAAGGCAAGTTTTGTGAGTCAGACGAATGAACGGTTATAGTGTGGTAGCTCTTGGCCTCAAATTGGGTGTGTAGTGGTCGTGAAGCTTTGCGATATTCAGTGTGCACTAGGCTTTAGCCCAAAATATTCCCGAACCTTGTACTCATCTCACTTTTGTTGTGGTTTAGAAGTGAAAGAAACTGGGTAACATGGAATGGCCAACAAGCCCAAGATCTGGGTTCCGTTGGCTTGAAAACGGAAGAGCAAATAACTAAACATCTATTCATGAAAAGGATTTTTAATTTTTTTCAATTATATCTCCTGAAGGACTGGTAGAGAGGAAAAAAGAGAAAAATACGACTAGAAAGCGTGATTGATAAGAGGGTTAGATTAGTTGGGAGTAGGCCGGTACCTAACCCCAGGTGGGGATCAAAAATACCTATGGATGTGGCCCCTGTTATTTATATTTTTTGGTTCCGAAATAGTTTTAATAACGACCAAATGCAAATGGACTGTGACAATATGGGCAACATAACAACGGTACTATTGCAATGTGGCTGTAAAATGTAACCATGGATGGGTTTAAAAGTTGCAATTTAAAGAAAGTACAGACATCAAAGAATGAAGGATACAAAAATCTGTCACGCGGTCCGCATAGCTTAGAATAATTATGAACAGAGTGAACCCAAATAACGCACGCACTAGATCAGACAATATAAGTGAGGCCACAGTGAAAACGAATGGAACATGCTGAGCACCAGTGCGCAGGTTAATCCCACGTGTTACAAGCCTCTCTAGCCGGATATGGGGCACCGATATACATATTCAAGTTGTTCAAGTACCGGAGTGTTCACACAACAAGGGAATGAATGGGGATGAGAATAGTGTAGGCAGTAGGAAGCAGAATGAACAAGTACTTAGACAGGTTTCATTGGATCTATTGAGGCCCCAAAAACAGCATAATGCGATCACAGGAAACAAAGGAAGGGGATTGCTGCTGCTCGGCATACGCCAAGCACCCGTAGTTATCAAAACGGTAGCCAAACATTACTCAAATAGAAACGTCTTTTCGTGGATGGAAATCAAACTCGAGGGGAGCCAATGAAGGCTACTGTGGGAAGGGTTCGGATACGATGGCATCTGTTGAGCCATCACCGGCGGCGGGGGCAAAGACTGGTTTCGAGGTTACTTCAGCCGCTGCAGAGACCTTGGTTTGGACATCTGACTCGGGTTCTGGGGCGGACTCTGGATGATAGCTATTGCCGTTTACAGTATTCCAAACGGAAACATCACCGGCAATTGCGGAGGAAGTCGGAGTGCTGACTTTTGATGCTTCAGGCTCTTCCGCAGCTGGTTGCTTCACTTCCAAACTGGTAGTTGAAGATAAATCATCTTTGTCAACCTGCTCAAAGCCCGCGAGAAATTGGCCGTCTTCACCCTGAACCGAAATAGCAGCACGCATCTTTGCGCTATCCGGGGGAGGAATGCACTTTTCTCCACTACTTCGAAGTCTACATCTTCTTTGGACGAAGGTTTTTCATGTACAGTCTCCACCAATTCCTGTGGCCCAGTGACCTCATCCTTCGGTGCGTCGCCATTTTCTTCGTCAACATTCGCTTTCTTTGACGGAAGCTCCTGTGGGTCCGCTACTGACTCCAGGTCCTTAGAAGAGCTAGTCTCGAGTCCATTCAACTCCTCAACACTACTTTTACTTTTGATTTGTGACTGCTGAGATTCCGTGTCTTCAGAGTGGGTCTAGCTCGGTTCAGTAGACTGCCTCTTCCGCCTTGGTGACTTGACGGGAGATTTGGCAGGGGAAGCCACCTGAACTGCAGCAATCCGTGCGCTTTGTCGCCGCGGTGTGAGGTTGTCGTCTGACTGTGCGTGACCAGAACGACGAGGCATTTCATGCACTAATATACAGGGCAGAGGACCGTTAAGGTGGGAAGTTGTCTCACAAAGATATATATTACTGCAAGTGAAGAAGTTATGTCTTGCAAATGCTCGTGGAAGGGGCATAAACTGTTTCCTAATATGTCCACGTGGAGCTTATAGGCTTGGGCTTGTAAGACTTGGATCCTCTAAATCTGCAGAGAATGAGTTGTACATGGGGGAACGATCTCCTCGCATAGGTTTTACGTCTAAAAGACAGAGGTTTAGTTCAGCCAGACGAGCTGGGTGGGAGATAGGCTGCAAGACGTGCACCATATTCGCTGCAATTTTCCGGGCTTTTTCCTGCAAGTCTCGATCCTTGATAAAACCGATGTGTGCCACCTGGTTGCTCTACTCTGGCACAGGGCGGACGTAAGTTCCATAGAGACGATATAGGTCTCCCGTTGATACATGCGTGTAGGAATGCTTCATCACATAGGGAGTCCGGAAACCAGATTGGTTGAGGAGTGTGGAACAACCTTGCGCACTAGAAGTTCAGCTTCACGTTATCAGAGGTGAATCATTGAACCAGGGTGCATAGCTTCATGTGTTTCTTGACTGTTCCTAAGCTGACCATGGAGGGTCGGCATACTCCAGAATGGTTTTGTAGGACTTAGCCCCTGTTGTACCCTACACCTTTCCAAGTCAAGGGTAGCCCCTCCGAAGCCCGTAACGACACCTCGACTGGAGTCAGCCGCAGCAAGACTGGTCCTTATGGCCTCACGGACTCTTGTAGAGGAAACTCAAATCGAACTCGGCGAGACTTACTGCTGGAGGGACTCTGCTACAGTTCTGTACTATGTAAACTTTACTTGAACGAGAATTATTACGTACTCTTCGAATCCTACCTACTAGCTCCGCTTGTGGATTGCGAAACCTCATCTTCATGCTCGTACTGCTGCCGTCAGCATGACATTTGCGCTGTCATCTCCAACGACCGTTCTTTCATTGAGCCCGCTCTCAATACTGGGAATGCAACTCGCCTATTTAAGCCTGCCAAGTGGCGCGTAGCTTTTATTCCTGCTGATCAACCCTCTCATGTCCTTGGTAACCCATGATCGCCTTTATAATATCCGTCTATTTGGGCAAGCTCCTCTTCGCCTAAATTCTCCGCTTCCCACAACTCCCGGCTACTATCCACTCGCTGGCAGTTTCACCGTTACTTTTCATGTCCTCACGAAAATTCGACAGACGTTGAACTTCGTAGAAGCATATTTAGAATAATAGTAATAATAATAGTTCTTTTCGGAGAAACCCCAAGCATGCCTTACGCGTGATCAGAACGTTTACGGGCGACTAAACTGACAGACGTAATTTGTGAAAACTTTAGAAACATGCTAGACGAGGGAGGGGTGGGAAGAGATAGAAGGGAGATGAGAGGGAGATCAATGTATGCTCACACAAAGGTAATGAAGGGGGTTTGGGTAAACCCAGGGATGGATTCAAATATGTGACCGGCATATTTGAAAGTCAAGTTCAGATGGAGCAGCTGGCTGAGCCGAGTGAAAGAAATCGGAACCTGGGGGATTTACATGAAGAGGACTGAAAATCGGCATGAGAAAATATCGGCACGAGAAACGATGAAGAAAAAGGGAGAAAAAGCAGAGAAGAAAGGAAAAACAAAAAAGTGAGCCGTACGGCTGGGGACCAGATAGCCATGAGTTATGCCTTATCGCAAGAAATGTACGGTGTCAATTTGTTTACAATGAGCGACCAGTGCAAGATGTAAAGAGTGGGCCAGATGGCAGCACTAGCGCGGAATGATCGAGATAAGGTAAATACGAGACGCAGATAAAAACAAAATGGACGGATATCATGAGTGGCCGTGGCAAGGTGGCAAGAGAACGGGCCAGCAAAGAACTGGAGGAGGCGGAGAAAATATGTGTATGCACATATGTATGTATATATACGTACACTTATATATATATATATATATATATATATATATATATATATATATCAGAGCGGGAGCAAAAAGCGGTCGGGAGACGGAACACGGAAGCAGCAGTGCTTGGAAGAGAGATATAGCGCTGGGTCAAATGGTACGGAATGGACTTGGATAAACCCTGATTAGTTTGTTTATGATGGGGAAATATGAAGGATCGACTGAGAGGGAGAAACAAATTTGGAGGCACAAAGGTGATGGCTGCGAGCAGAAGTTGTGAAACGTGGGAATGCGAAGGAAAGGATTGACGAAAAAAGGTAGGACTGAATCTAACAATCTGATTTATGCAGGTGTGACATGTGGTGACGGTCGAAAATGGGTGAAGCTTTAATAAATGGACGTACACTATGCAGCAAGAAGAGGGCCGTGAAAATGCCTGGAGAGCGCAGAGCGAATAGAAGTACAGGGTGGTTGAAAAAGTGTTGAAGGTCAGTAGAAAAGAGTGACTTGGAAGTTAGAAGAACTGTGGCGCGAAGATACAGCAGTTGTAACAACGAATAAAACAGGGAAGAAATAAGGAAGTGGAAGATCAGAAAGATCAGGTACCAGCAGATCACTTGGTTTCGAACTGTAAGTGAAAGTGATGATGTTACGACGACTTTACACTAGGTGGAACGCCGAAAAGCAGCGCAGCCTGGGAGGCACGCTGAAGATGCCTGTGCCGAGCAGTATACGGAGCAGATAAGAGTGCTGACCGAAGAAAGCCAGGCAAGAGGTGGCCAATCAGATCATTTTACTGCGGATGACACAGGATAAAGACAACCGCTAAATAATCAACAAAACTTGCTGACTATCCCAAGCCTACGGTCAAAATGCGCAATTCCAAAAGGAGAAGAACGGCTAGTAGGATTCTGCCACGATTAGCCGCACGCCTCCCAGTCACTACTCCGTGCTCCGCCTCAATAACGAACATCCGTGACGACGCAGTTAGCAAGGTCGACAGCTCATTGCAACACGTTAGCTCACTCGAATCGTGAATTGAAGCTATCGACAGAGCTACCAGAATTCTGACACCAGTGGCTCAACTTATCGAGCCCTCCATGGTAACCGCGGACTGTAACTTAGTTGCAACGTGTAGTTTTATCGACAGCATATCATTAGAGACTTCGAAACGAAAACGAAATTCTAATCACGCCGTTGTATTTGTACCTCGCTAAAGGCCACTTACATGAAACGTGCGATATGCCGTTCCAGCAGACTACGGAAACAAACACAACGACATCAGTGCCCCCTGCTTTTCCAATTTTCGGACTCACTGACAGAAAATAAGTTTATCCGTAAACAAAGCATTATTACTATCAACTCGCCATGCGAAACTTTCCAACAGCATCTGACAAAACAACACCACAACGAGGAGTGCTGAAAACGTTGAACTCTCTCAAACTTCCAGGGTAGGAATCCACCAAGAAGACGCATACCCCGTTCTTCCCCCTCATCTACTCTGCGCTACTAACGTCTATCAGCCAACAGCTGCCTGACGTAAACCTTGACGCAACGCCTGAACCTCCTCCAGATCCACCAGGCTCCAAGCGCCCTAGACTCATCAATAATGATGCAGATGCCCGGGGCTCGAATCCACTGAGTCCTGCCAGACAGCTTGGCTCTGTGCATCAGACGCAGCTACTTAAGACGCGTAGCCTCCCTAACCTGACAACATTGCGTCAATCCCCCGAGGCGACACATAAATCAAAGTGTGGTCGTTCTTGCCCACACCATAAAGTCACGACTAAGACCCAGCCGCTGGACCGCACCACACCACTGCCAGGCCAATGTCGATCGAATAAAACCAGTCAGCCCTCGGTTCATACTTCCGCAAACAGACCGCCAATAAGTAGCGTCCGTAATGACACAATCTCATTGTTGCAATGTGACTTATTACCGCAAGCCAAAAGTTGGTAACGATTTGTACTCAACCCCCAATGCAGAGTGCCAGCACCAACGGTAACCTGTGGGTGCAAATCCAGAATTCGACAACCCACCGTCCGTCCCTGCCGAAAGTCTCAACGTCTAGTTCACTAGGCGACGAGCGCTTCATATCCCCAGGCCACACTCCGATGGTCGGGCATAAATTAGAGGCAAACAAATGCCCTAGTAGGATGTTACTAATGCCAGGGCCTACAATTTCTGTTCCCAAAATAGATGGATTCTCAAACTGTATTTCCTCCCAGCGAAATCCAAGCTCCGTGTGCATTTATACGGACGATACTCGCAACCCACCTCGCGCCCATTATTAAAAACTGCATCTGCCTAACTCATTATTTCCCAACATTTCCGTGCCCCTACAGATCATTCCGTTGGTCCCATTACCATACCAAAATTTTCATTTGGCCCCACCACTGCCCCTCCCATTACAGTCCTTTTACCCGCAGGATAGATCCACGAACCCACTTCGTGTAAGCTTTCCCCTACCCTGTTGCATACAGTCCCATAATTTATCCTCTTTTTCTAGCCCTAACGAACCGCTTTCCAATGCCAGCTTCTTGCCAGTCTTTCACACCTTCGATGGCACACCGAACCCCGCAGGTCAACTGGCAACACTGCGTATTCCCACTACTCTCTTCAAAAACAACCCCCATATCCCGCCTCTACCAACCTCCGATTCCTATCCTTCCCCACCTGGGCAAGCCGCGTCGACGGGCGGCGAAGCCACCCCGCACTTTCCTGGTTCCTACCTTCTGAGGCCTGCCCTTACCACACAACAACAACCACTACTAAGGTTGTCACATGGGAAGGCCAATATCTTCCATAACCACTTATTCTGTCGCCGAACTGGAGCTCCAGACGATCTCAAAGAATCAAGACAACTAGAAAGAATAGTTAGTCAAAAGTCTTCTCTTTCACCTCATAACATGCCGAAATTAATCATTTCCGGGTCGTCCGCGGCTGAGTCTTCTAAAGCCATCGCGGAGTCGACCAAGGCTTACTTTTCTTCTTCTGCGGTGATAGCTCCAACTGGCGCCCTTCCCCGTGCACTTTCCCCGTCCGATAAATCCAATACGTTACCTAGCTCAGACGCTCTCTTCAACATGGATGAAATGCCCTTGATCTTATTTAACTCCCGGTCCATCTTAAGTAAGCTTCGTCGCTTATAACATTATGTCATAGCATCCAGTCTTGATACCATCCCTGTTACAGAAACCTGGCTCACGGAACACACTCTCACAAGCGAAATTACTCTTGAAGGGCACAAGGTTTTTGGAGCAAATAGGATTGACAGACGCAGAGATGGGTGCCTGGTGTACGCATGGCACTCCCTTTCAGAAACCCCCATTAGACATGTCACACTCAACTCAAATCCGGGTTCTCTATGGCTCGCAATTTGGTTCTCAACTGTAGTCATGCACATTGGTTGTGTCTATCACCCGCCCTCCTCCACTGTTACAGACTTGCCTCCTTTAATTGAAGCCTTTGATTACCTTTCACTACTACCTTCGGCAGCAAAAGCCATAGCCGGTGATTTAAACTGGCCTGAAATATCTAGGACGAACCTCACAGCCACTCACAACCTAATAGACTTTGTCTCCCATGCTAACATTGGGGGCTGAGTGCAACACTTTCAACCCCCTACCACAAAAGCCAACATCATACATCTTGTATTAACTCACAGAGTTCGTGACTCTTCAGTTTCCGTCCTGCGCAAAATTCCGGCTAGCGACCACAAGCTAGTGGCCGGTAATCTTTCGGTCCATCCTTATCCATCAGACCGTCTGGCCCCAGTCAACAATTCCCTCAGCTTAACTTGAAACCCTCTGCTCAATCTCATCCGCAACTAGATTGGAGCGGTTTTTTCAAACGGCTGACCCCGAACAGGTGGCTGATCACATTTTTTTCTCAACGTGGAAAACCGCCTGTTGAAGCTTAATCCAATGGCTTAAAACTCCTCCCTTAGGAAATCCAAACTTGCCTCCTTTCATCACAAGTACCTTAAGCTGCAAAGACTTCACCTTCGAAACGTCTACTTCTCCCTTCCCATGAGACCAACACGTCTTGCTGATATTATCCGGGACCTAAAAGAAGGCCAGATCCGCAACTAAGAAGCCAAAGCTCTAAGGCATTCCAATAAAGAGTTTAAACTCTCACTCATACACATACCCAGGAATTTGGCAACAGATACTACTATCCAATATGTTGAGTACCGAATAAAACTTCGGCCACCTCCTCTTCTGTTAAAGCTGAGGCCTTTAACCTTTACTGTGCTAATTCCATGGCCCCCGCCTCGGACATAACCTCTCTGCATCCTCTTGCTATTACCGGCTCTTCTCTATCTACCCTTATCTTTGGAGTGAACTTTATTTCCGGGCTCATTCCTCGCTATAAAGTATTTATGCACCCTGGACCAGACGGGTTACCCCCAGTTGCGATTATTGACGGTGGGCCGGACCTTCTACTTTTACTATTAAACCTATTAACTTTGTCACTCCAATCCAGCTTGGTACCGTTGAACTGGAAGCTTTCAGTCATCATTCCGCGACACAAAAAGGACGTGTCCACGAACTCGCCAATTGCCGTCACATCAGCCACACCCCCATCATTTCCAGAATAATGAAAACCATTGTCCATGATGGCATTACTACCCATCTTCTCGCCTCAAACCTTCTTAGAAATGGGCAGCACGTGTTTTTAAATTGCCATCGTGCAACATATATCAATTTGACTCGCTCAACCTAGTCACTAAGGCTGTTGATAGCGGGCAGGCATTAGTAATTTTCTGCCAAGATCTGTGGAAGGCTTCCGACCGTGTTCCACACCCACACTCACCTCTAAATTGCATTCATTCGGCATTGCTGACCCTCTGCTTTCTTGGCTGCAATCTTACCTCACTAACCGTTCTCAAGGGGTCCTCACCAATGGATATACTTCGAAAGCGAAACCTGTTACACGTGGCGTTATACAGGGCAGTGTACTGGGTCCTCCCCTGTTTCTAATGTACATTAATGACGCACTGGATATAGTACTCCAGGACACGCCATTCTTGTTTGCAGACGATATAAAAATAGTCTACTCTTTCAATTCCAATGACGCTACCTCCACGCTTTGAAACCTTTCCGCTGACCTCGCTGCACTTGACCGCTGGTGTCACTCCTGGATGGTGAGCTTTTCTACTGATAAGTGCAAGATTCTGACCTAAAAACTCCAATTTCCCCCTGGATCCCCAACTCTTGGTGGGTCCCCTATAGCCAGTCTACCTACCATCCACAATTTGGGCCTCAACTATTCCTGTTCACTAGACTTTTCTGAGCACGCCGCCATCCAAGCTGCCAAGGCTAGAAGTGTGGCCCTTCTCTCCCGCTCCTTTCGTCTTCGGGACAGTATCATCAGCATCTACAAATCTCACATCAGTCCCTTGCTTGAATGCTGCTCAATATTATTTCATAACATGACAAAATTTAGCAGGGTTGCGATTGAAATCCTACAAAGGCCTTTTACCAAACAACTACTCAGTTGGTCAACGTCTTTAAAATATAGAGAACGATGCCAACATCTGAAACTTGACCCACTACGGCTCCGCCGCTTAGGACTAAACTTAGTCTTCTTGTATAACCCGCTCCGAAACTTGTCCCCCTCCTTTAACCCAGTAAGCTTCTCCTGTGGAAGCCCTTACTCACTTGAGCACAGGCCTTTTATTGTCCCCACTAGTGTAGATAAGTCGGCCATACGGTCAAGTTTTTTCTTTCTTGTCTACTCCAAAGTCTGTAACAAGTTGCCCATCACCCTTCGAGCTTCACAAACCTAGTCCCGATTTCTATCGGCACTCAGCCCATATCTCAGCGTCATCCATGCACTCCAGTCATCTAATATGAGCATAGCAGAAGATGTAGCATACGAGACGGGCCTCGACTTCCAAGGCAAACTCCTTCGTAGATCCCGTTCCTTCCAACAGAGAACACAGTGAACAATAGACACTTTCATCTACCTGACTGAGTTCTCAACACTTGACTAGCTGAGGCCATTCCCATAATGGATTAACGAAACTGAAATGCCATTATTTTCATACACATTGCCTCCGCTTTTCCCCGTAGTCTCTGCCACTCTTATGAGTCGTCCCTTATTGGTTATCATATGCCTCGGCTAACCGTTAATCTATGGAAGGGGCATGCCCTGACTGCCCCACTTTTGCCTGTTTTTCTTTTTAGTTCTCTTTTTGCGTGCACTTCACCCCCAAAGTTGGCATACGTGCCTGAATAACGCCGCCGTTTGATCGATTACTAACCGCTAGCTCTGTCCTCTGAGACCCTTTGCAACCTGGTCATCTGACCGCGGATCCTGCATCTTATACCTTTATAGTTGAACTAAGCCCCAAATGCACAAATATCAATGAACATCACTGCCTTTCCCAAGGGTGCGAGGCGCGGTCAGATGCGCCGCTTTGGCAGGGGCACATCGGGAGTGCAGGCCGTCTGCAGCCATGTGCGGGCGCAATTAAGCCGATGGATCACACATCCTTTGTTCACTTCGGAGTTATTTCAGGTTGGGCATCCAGGGCACGGCCAGTCTCACCCACTAGCACCGGTTGCGGGTTGCACTCTCTAATGCTATCGGTTGCACATCGCATGATCAACACATCCTTGTTCGCCACTGTATGCCCAACTATCATTCTTATCATTTCCATTTTTTCTTTCTTCCGTGGTACGCACACCTACCCAGTCTGTCCTTGTTCCTATCGACTCTCACGGTGTCCCTCCCACTGAGCGTCACTATCGTCATACCCGCTTTACTCTGCCGACGACCACCAGTATTTCTATCCCCACCCATGTCGTCATTACCGGTTTGTAGTATCTATTCACTTGTTATCACCTTATGCTGATAAAGCTCATTGATCGCATTCTAACGCGCCAATGCCTACTGTTGTGTCAAACCTTCCCTCGTTCTTCCCTCTCATATCTATTACCGTCTAGCACCAGTCCCACCCGCACCCATGACCAATACCAGCATCAAAACTCACCGTTACAAACTCTGCATCCTTTATGGCCACGTTTATTATTCAATCAGCACCACTATATTTTCCTTGTCTAACCCCACGACTCCTCTGTGGATCTTTCCTTTTGGCAGTGCTCCGATTAGTACCGTCCAGTTGTATCCATTTGTACGATTGCCAGCGGGAACGCGGCTCCCAAATTCCATGCTTCCAAATCCGACCCCCATTCATTGATCGTGCGTTATGTTCATCCACCCGTTTACCTGTCCCGGGGCTTTTTTCCTCTCAGTCTTTTTCGTGCTTCACCTGTAACAAGAAGATCTTACTGGCTACGTCTCACCCATCTTTTTGGCCGTGCTCCCATCTTCTGTTCCGATATCGACTGCCACAGGCATTTTCTGTGTGCCTTTCAGACTGCTCTGCTTTTTGCTTGCCATCAGATGTAAAATCACTGCCTCGTCGTGGTTCTCGCTCACACTTTCGGTCTGCTTGATCTGCCACTACCCGACCCCACTGGTACCCCTTTTGCTCATCTCTTTTCCACACAGTTTGCCGCCACAGTTGATGCATCTTTGCGCCACAGACACTTTCACTCCCACGAGCCTTTCTCCACTTTGTATGCATGTTTGCTCTGTGTCACTTAGCCATCTCCATCGAACCATCTTCTCACTGAATAATGTAAGTCCATTTAATAATGCTTATCCCGTTCTCTACCTTCATCCAGTCTCACTTACATCAATCAGATTCTTAGATCCATTCTCACCTGTTTTCTTCGATTCCTTCCTTCATCTCCCCTTTTTATAAGCTGCTCCTCAGTAGTCATCTTTTCAATGCTTCGGCATTCTTTTTTCCCTCTCTCTCTTGAGCCGCCATTTTTACCTGTCATGAAAATAACTCACCACGACATTCGAGAGTTAATTCTACAACAATTAGATCTAATCTTACCTGTTCTTCTCAATAACTGATGACATCTTCCTAGGACGTTATCGTTATTTCTCCTGCTCCTCTTAAATATACATATGTATGCCCGCACATATATGTATGTATGCATTCGCTCTGCTCCCTGCAGCTTCCCACAGCCCATTTCTCTTGTTATCATCCCGCTGCCCGCCATAATATGCGTCGATTCCTTCAACATCTATGCCTCACATCTACTGCATCCAATACTTCTGAACCATATTTTTCATCTGACCCACTTTTTACTTCCTACATTGCTTGCTCCTTGTTTAACGATGAGTTTTATGCCCTGTCCACCGACCATCTGTTGCAGAGTGCCAATGTTTCATTGCTATCCAATCCTTTGCAGTGCATCTCTCTTCTTCCTCCTTCGTCTCCCGTTATCGCGGTATTTTATGCCGATTTTTAGCCTCCTCCATGTATATCAGTCAGCTTTCAGTTGTCCCCACCCAGACCACTCAAAACCTCTGTCTGACCTTGACCTCCAAACTCACCGGGCTTCCGTTTGAATCTGCCGATGAGTTCATTTTAACTGGCTACCTTTTCTTTGGTGTGCATACAATTATCATACCTTCATCTCACTCTATTTCCCCTTCTGAGCCTTCTTTGTCCCACTCCTGTCGATCAAATTTCTATATTTACAAGAATTTTGTTCGTCCATTCCATCACTTGTAAAAACTTGATCTTGCACCTGGAACGCTTGGGGCGTCTCCGAAATAAACTATCACAGTTTAGAAAAGTGCCTGGACGAGAAAACCTGTAATGGAACAAAGGGCACGAGAAACAGTTGCGCCTTGGAGTTGTGATAATGGAACTGGAGAGCTGCTTGCTTGCAGGGATTCTACAGATGGACTCGTCCAGAAGAAGCTAATCGGGGCACAGCCTAAGAGGGAATTCCACGGAAGAATTGCGGATTCAGACATGGAAAACATGGTAGTTTTGAAAAGACAATAAATGTGGTCGTAAAAAATGCAAAGTTTGGAACGGCGAGTTCTTATTTGGTGATTGGTCAGGGCTACGGATGTGTCTTATGGGAGGTATAAGATGGACAAATGGGATATCGCAGAATTGTAGCTAGTGAGGTATGTGATCAATGAGCTTTATAAGTATATGGAAGCACCAAGTGAATACTGATTAGGAGCTGACAAGGGCGTAATGGGTGAAAAGGGAATACTTCGGGCTTGGGCAGGACAAAATGGGTAGGGCGAGATGACATCATGCAGTGAAGTTTGTCATGGTAAACTCTACCGGAACAAAAGCGGAATTGGTAGGTGTGCACACACAGGTAGAACGACACGGAAGGGAAGTGGCATGAGTGCTGACAGGAACGGTAGGAGAGCGAATGGTGGCGGAAGAATGGTAGGAGCATACCATCAGCAACCGACATTGATGTTTGCGGCAGGGCGGAAAGAAATGGAGCGCGCACTCCGCAACCGGTGCAATTGGGTGGGGCTGACGGTGCGCTGAACTCCCAACCTAGAAAACACTTCGTGAAGTGAAAACAGGAGGTGAGATCCGCCGGCCTGATTGTGCTCTCATATCTTTGCAGACGGCCTGCTCGCCCGATGTGCGCCTGCCGAAGCTACAGATCTGACAGCGCCCCGCACCGTTGGGAGTGGCGCGAGTGTTCACCGATTGTTGTAAAGAGGGCTGAGACACCAAGATAGGGTCATATGATCCAGAATCAATTAGTCAGATAGTGAGAACTCGGACAACAGATCCAACGTGATCAGCGAGTGGTAGACGGCCGCACCGCGTTATTATCCGGGTGCATCAACCAGGGCAGTGTTCGGTATAGTGTCCGAGGTAGTTGGCCGGCATTGGGGATCACCGGAGAGGGTAATGAGATAGAGAAACGCAGTCTAGGTACGGCCAAACGGAGGATCAAAGTTTAACTGAAAGAAGAACAAAAGTGGAGTACGGGCTCACGGATTCAGCGAATCCCCATCACAAAATGAGGCCATGGAGGGTGAGACTAAAAAGAGCAACGTATATATAGGAACTAGAATATTCAATAGGAGGTTGTAATTTAGGCCAAAGTAGTCATTCAGCGGAAGAGAAGACTTAGTTCTGCATGAAGTTATGAAAGACAGCTGGCTGGAACATAGGTTTGGCGGCAGAATTGGTGGCGTCATAACTGGATAATGAGTTCGGTTAGTGGGCCACGCCAAGTGAGAGAACTGCAACTGTATTTTCCAGCTCAAAATCGCAGAGGGAGTGATGGAAGCATATGTAGTGGGACCAGGTGTGTAGAAGAGGCAACGTGAGTCAAATGATATCAAGGAGCGCTGAGCTAATGCCACCGCAGAAAGTGTGGTAATAGTACGCCGCTTATTACAGAGTGAATATCCGGTATCCGGGGAGAACCATAAATGGTTGGATGAATAGGATTGCTTAGTCAGTAGGTCATACAAAAATACCACGTTCAGCTTGATGCGGCAAAGGCCCAGTGGTTCGATCTTTAGGGATAAACATAGTTACCTATGGTCTACGTTTGACGATAAACCGGTAAACTGCTCTGTGACTCTTCTCTGAATACATTCGATAATATTTCCGTCCGATTTTCGCACACTGGAGAAGACTGAGGGACAAAATTAGAGAAGGAGCCTGGTCTGTACCTTGTACATGTAAAGAAGGCTCTCCTCAAGCTGTAATGCTTTGAACAGAAGACCAAGAAACATATAAGCCTTCGCAGTTTGGAAGACAGCATGTTCGGAGAAGCTGGAAGAGCAACAACAACTTAAACCAAGGTCTCTTACTAGGGGCTGGCCCTCGATGAATGAACCTTTGGTGCATAAGGAACCAGGAGGAACCAGGCATTCGTGAGTAAGAAGAATACACACGTCGGCAGAAAATTTCGTCACCAAGATTGAGCACCATTCGTCAAGAGTGGCTAAGTCAGCGGAGATTTTAGGAGCTGTAGTATTTGGGTTGCCAGGCGAAGAAAAGCAGAATACCTTATTGTCGTCCGCAAACAAATATGGTGTGCCAATAAGTGTTGTTGGAAACATCATTTTTATGTAGTGGGAAGGGATGGGGGCCTAAAACACTGCCCTGAATAACACCGCTAGTAACAGGCCTAGGTTTGGAGGTGTGCCTCTTAGTCAAGACAACCTGTGAGCGATGAAACGATTAAGACGGGAACATAGAAAGTAAGGGATTGATAAAGCTGAACGATCGCAGCTTTCTAAAAGGTGGGGGTGAGGTACACGATCAGACGCCTTGGATACATCAAGGTAAGGAACGACAAAAGATTTCCCACTTTCAGCAGAGTCGATGACGAAATTCAGAATACCATACTGACAAGTCATGCAGGACCGTGAAAAGAGGAACCCACGTTGGTTGTCAATAATAAGGCTGAGGCTTAATGAATAGTTAATAACGTGATCTTTAACTATTTTTTCCATTATTTTGGATAAGATGGGCTATGGTTTATAGAGCGATAGTTGAATACCTTATGTGAAGGTCCCCTTTTATAAATGGAAACATATACCAAGTGCTCCGAATTAGCAGGTACGGTTCTATCATTAAGTGAAAGAGTGAAAAGGTTAGGCAACAACAAGAGGAGATCCGGTACATCATTGACAAGAGCAACTGATGGTAAGCCATCGGGGCCTAATCGAGAGAACAGCTTGCTATTGGATAGTATCTTAGAAATACTCCTGGCATCAAAGGGTTTCATAGGAAGTACAGAGTCCGTAAGTGGTGAAGATGGGGAAGGGGTAATAACAGTAGCTGGAGCCATGACTGAAGCAAAGAATGCATTGAGAGCTTCCGCCATACAAGGTGGGGAGGCGATAGATGAGTTAGTATCCGGAATCAGAAGTTGGAAGTCGGCCTTAACATCAGCGTTTCTAGACTTATGCAACATATAATGAAGTTGCTACTTGTTGGGATGACTCAATGCCTTAGCTTCTTGGTCACGAAGTCGCGTATTATCTTGTCGATGAATAAGTGCGGAGAGGCGGTTCAGACGAATAAAAATTGAAAAGTCGTTGGAATTATGCAGTTGTTTGAGAAGTTTGTGATATTTCTTATGAAGTGGCGAGACAGGCGACCTCTTTTTAGGTACAGCCTGGGAAGTATTGGACATTTTTTTCAGGCAGTCGCAAAAGAAGGACCAGAAAATATCCGCAGCAAGCTGAGGGTCATGGGTGAGGAAATACTCACCCTAGTCTTTCCGACGAATAAGCGCGACAAGCAAGGCCCAGTTTTTGCATAGGAATTTATCGTTCAAGTTGTCTGCGGGATTAGGCGGGCCACTGAGGGACAGGTGGCAGATAACCATTTTATGGTCACTGCCGGGGAAATTTTGTGTTACTGGCTAATCGATGAGAGGCATTTTATGTGTTCCCGTTTCTGGTAGATTCGGAGACACTCTGTGTCCAGCCACCAAGATGAATACCAGTGAGCAGGTTCAGAAGATTGGGAAGAGCCGAGAGGGTAAGCCAAGAAATAAGCGGGAGAATAAAGTCACCTGAAATAAGCTTGATTCAGGAGGGAAGGAAAGAGAGATGTTTGAAAGACCTACTGAGAAGTAGGAACAAGGAACTGGAGAAGTTGGCGAGCTATATACGCAGCCAGTGTAAAGAACAGTGCTTTGGAGACTGATAGGGAGCCAAAGAAACTCGGGAACAGAATCGAGCGCCGTATATGGAAGAGAGTGGAGTAGGTTTCCTTGACAAAGGCTAGGCACCAACCACCATACCGGTCCGGCCCACTGGTCCTTAGAAGAATGTACCCTACCAAAGATATTTGATCACCGAGAGTGCTCTCGGTCAGCCAGGATCCCGTTAGTAAGATAATGTCGTAATTATTTGCGAGGACAAGTTTTTTTAGATGCGAGAATTTACAAAGAACAGAACGAGAGTCGAATAAGGCTAAAGATATGCCATTTATGGGAGGTGGTGTAGGCACATCAGGGGGGTGGTGTAAGTTGGAAGAGGGCAGGCAATCGCGATTGGAAGGAGTGAAGATCAGGGTCAAAGGGGAATATATTGATGTTGAGGCTAGTGAGGGCTCAGGTGGGGTGGCTTTCAGTCGGTCTGAAGTAAATGTTGCAGTGAGAGAGGCTGCTGGAGGGTAGAACAACTGGGAATCAACGGAGGGGAAATGTCGGAGCGGAGAAAAAACCTGCGAACTTTTGTGGGTTGACATCAGACAGGAGTGATTAGGAGCAGAGAAGAAATATCAGCCAGTCTGAATTGAGTATTGACCGAACGGAGGTGCAGGAGGCAGGGTCGAAAATGTGTGAGAATTAGGGCTGTAGTGTGGTAGGCTAAGCTTCACGCTAAGAGGGGGGGGGGTACGGCAAGCTGAGCGGAACACCAAATATGGAACAGTTAGTATCGGGAGCAGTAGAGACAGTTTCTCGGTGAGGAGTACGAGGTGAGGGAGAGTGGACGACTTGTGGAGGCCGTCTTTTGATATTTGCAGACAGCGAAAGCGGCGAATTTATGGGGACCACCAACGAGTAGGAGCGAGACACTTTTAAGGTCGAAACCGGATTCGGTGAGTTAGGGCGAGTTGATTTAGTAGGAAGGAGCTGAACTAAGGAGGGGTTTATGAGAAGTCAAACCTGTGAATATCAATCATTTGCCCTCTCTATCACTCCAAAAGCTCATCTTCACGGTACCAATCCATTTCGGTATCCTGATCTTGGTGTGCCGCTCGACCCCTTTACACCTGCACATCTCAGATTTATTTTTCGTGCAGTTTTGCCGGCATCATACCTCAAGGTACCTGTTGAAATGGTCAAAAAATTGTACACTTAACGTCCACCTGTAATAACGTCACCATTTCGCGCTCCTTGTCCATAATATCACTTTCACCGCGTCCAAGCTTGGTTCACTACCAAGAGACCATCTCCATGCTGATAAATCATTATCAACCCGTTGCATGCCCACCTGCTCTCCCCCCGTCCACCTCTCTTCCAGCACTTTGACGTTCACTCTCACCCACAAGATGTGCCACTCGTTCGATTCCTGTGAACCATTTCTCTGGATATGATATACATATGCAATTCAGCAAGTGACTAGCATCAGCACTCTGTTGTTGCACCCCAACCCTATCAGTAGCATGAAATGCGGCTTCAGCTGTGTGTCATTACGACGGGACACACTTACTGCAAAGCTCAGTAATAATGAGTATCTACCATTCATTCATTTCATTATCTCGTCGGCAAACTATACATCTTTGTAATCGCTGTACCTTTTCGCTCTCCGCGTTGGCTCACCTTCTATTTTCACATTGTCGTCTCTCAACTACGCAACCCACGCAGACAGTTCGCGTCCCATCACCTGTAGTCCTCTTGCCTTCCCATCAGCAAAACTCGGTTGTCCCCCAATCCCTCCGGACTTCTTGCTCGTTCACCATACAACTGGGTTCACTGGCATGAGACCTCCAATTTCAACGGCCATGTCCGCCAGCTGTTCTTATGTCACTCCAAACCCTTTGTTCCGATACCGTTTTTCTGTCAAAACCACTGGTTCTATAGTTCTCTTCACCACCATCGTATTCCCCGTCATTGATAGGCGGCCCCCCGGGAAGTTATCTACTCCCACTCCAATTCCATTATCGCACGCTCTCAGCCTCCGAAGTTGCGCCTCACGCCGGTTCAAAACCGTTATTCCATCTCCTTGTTGTTACTTCGTATCATGTCTGCATCAACATGGATAATCTGACCGGCGTTTATTTGCTCTCCTCTATTTCTACCTTCACCGGGCTGGAAATCGCACCTGCTCTCATGCAGATCTTTTCACACTGTTCTAGTGTTTGCCTCCTCTGGCATCACGCTATCAAGGCTTCCAACTTTTCATCTCTACTTTTCTTTCAATAGTATTTTCGTCGGCATACATTCCCTTGCCTCCTTGTTGATTGTGTCTGGATTCCTGGGCGTTTTGCTTCCATTCCTGCCGCACTCGGTTACGTATCTCAACTACGGAGCCGACTTTGCTCGTCACCGAGCATTGCGACATCCTGACTTGCAAATTTAACTTTCACTGCCTTCTTTGCCGACTGTTCCATTTCGTTCTGGATCCGATGGCTCACTTCCTTTTCTTTTACCAGACGCATTGGTCCCGTGACTGTCACTCTACCTTTGCCGAGGGATCAGCCTGTTGAAACAGTCATCAGGTCACCTACCTACCCTTTACCCCATTATCGCCTCTCTAAGCTTTTTGCCCCTGCATTCGATGTCCGACGCTCTGCACCTTGATTTACTGGCATAATTCCGTACCATTGATGTTATTTCGTGTAAAATCTGTATCAATGAGAATAAACAGCTGAACACCTACCGGCTCGCCGCTGGCTATTTTTCTCACCGCCGTTCTCAAAATACCTCCCTCTATCCATTGGATTTGTTGGTCTCTTCCCTTGTGATTGACCATGTCGGCATCTAACCATCAAATTTTGCCACCACACTGGCTGCTGATTCATGGCATCTGACATCCCAAGATCCATCGTTGTGCACTCTCGAGTTATCCATCCATGTATTTTCACCTCGTGTCAAGTCCAAACAACTCTGAATTCTCTTCGGTGAACTGTTTCCTTCTCACTTCTTTTTTATAAATATTCCTGAGTCAGCTGGAATTCTCATTGTTGTAACTGTTTCCTCTACCATTTAAGCATATTGTCCCACCTTTTTAACAGACTCCAAGCACCCCCAGCCGATCTGGTCGTTTAACCTCGGCCTTCAAATATTCCGGGCAATATTACAGTTTTAGGTCACTTCAACACCCTTTTCAATACTCTGTGCACACATATTGCACCCTTTTAAGAAACTTGGGTTTTAAAGCCAATTGAATCATCTAACCGTGCACTCTAGCATGCTTCAGGCGCATCCGAAATATACCATTTTTGCTGTTTTTACTATTATGACTGTACAACCGTTTCTTATTATGTCCACTTGGAGTTTATAGGCTTGAACTTGTAAAACTTCGATCTACTAAATGTGCAGAGAATTAGTTGTACCTGAGAAGATCTCCTAGCATACCTTTTACGTCTAGAGGACAGAGATTCAGTTCAGCCAGACAAGCTGGGTGTGAGGTAGGCTGCAAGACATGCACCATATTCGCCGCACTTTTTCGGACTTGTTCCTGCAGGTCTCGATCCTTGATCCTTGATTTTCTGTGAGTCACTCTAAAAGTTCACTCTAGTGCAGATAGGGAAGTTGCGGTCACCAAGAGGAAAACCAAAGAACTAGTAGGTCGGAGGTGGTTGTATCGACCAAAAATTTCAAATTCGGTCAGAGTGGATTGTGTTTACATGTTTGCTGCTCGATCCACTGAATAGTTAAGTTCAAGCACTCTAGATGGCACATCGGAAACTCATGGCAACGCTTTGCTTAAGTCGAAGCGGAACTGAAATCTAAACAGAGTAGTGGTTGCTAGTTTACAAGTCTCCTCTATTTCCACCAAAACTGGCAGTTCTGAAGTTATGGTTTTGGAGGAGGAAAAAGTAAATCAGAGGAGGGCTAATATTATGAGGAATTTACTGCCCGAGAAGGAGAAACGACGAATATTCCTGTCATATTGGCTGCCCTTTCGGAATCGGTCTCTGAGTTAAGAAAGCTCCCTGATCAAGAAATTCCTGAAAACGAGTACCTACGGGCCAGAAGAATTAGGCGCCACAGCGAGAGCGGTCCGAGCAAGTGGCCGGAATCCTGGAAGCATTGGTGTCGATCAAGATCTGCAGTCACGCATATATTTCTGGAAAATGTTCCCTACTGATGAAGCAGCTTCAGCTGGACCTATACAGGTGACAATGGCTTTTCTATTTTAGGCAAGATACGCGAAACTAAGTGAAACCTACCTCTGATGGTTTTTCCTGCCTCTCGTGAGTGGGAACTACTCTTGTAGCGATCATTGCGTCTAAAAGGCAAATTTTTCCGACTGCTGTTTGACCGCGAACCGAAGAACCGGCAGGAATTTAGACGAGTCCATATCGAACCCTAGGAAAGCTGCTCGAACTGTGAGGAAAGCCTGTAAACAAGGGAGTTTCGTTTGTTCAAGTGGAAGATACGTGTAACGGGGCCACCGCCGAGGACAATAACACCGTCGGCTTCGGCATAGGAGACAAACCATTAGGGATGCTCTCCCGTATATTTATAATGGACACGTGGCAGAAGTTATTCTGAGGATCATCAGGGGGCTGTTGAACGGAAAGGAGGAACTGTAAGTGTTCCTCACCTCCGGCGGGTTTGCCGTGACAGCGCTCACCAATACTAAGGTGCATGATGATGTTCTAAACTCCGAGACTGACCTGAAGGAACAGCACACACTTCTGTGGGACTGAACCTGCTTTCGAGAGGGTGACAGTGTGGTAGTAATATTATTGACGACGTCGATCGTATATTTCTCGACCACGGTCAGGAAGCATACGAAAGAGCACTATCATGATATGCAACATTACTCAATGTGGTGAAGCATACTATAACTCCAAGAGTGGGAGTTGAAAAGGTCAGCAAACGAACAACAAAGCTAGTGGTATTTGTAATGGACCAAACGGAAGCGGATTTCCCGGCAAATGCGAGCTAGTTTCGACTCCCAGCTGAGCAAAAGCAACCCAGTAGGATATTAAAAACAGCGTTAACACGATATGCTAAAGATGCATTATATGCAAAAATGGTGCAAGCCGGAAAAGGCGAAGGCCTGCCTGGGTTCAGTAAACGGATTTAGTTATGAAGCGGGTAGACAGGAAAGAATTTTACCAGAGTACATAAAGGAGCACTGGTCGCTGTGGAAAAGGACAGCATTCCATGAAAAGGTGTGTTTAATCTCGGGATCGGTAACACGTATCATGCAAAGAAGAGAAAGCACAACTAAAGAAACCAGCATCAATGAACAACTAACGATAATAGTAGTGGTGTCTTTCTCGACCGAGCTTGAGACGTGAGCAAGACCTCATGACCAGAAAATGCGAACTTACTCAGTAGAATAAAATACAAAACTTCAATGTTCTGAATTGTTTGCGGGAATTAGTGAGGAATTAGCCAGACATGGGGCTGTTGAGAAGACAGACTTCTTGGAACGCAGAAAATACAACATTTACGAGGATGATAAGGAAGACGCTCGGTGACGCCTACTCACGTTCATCGGAAAAATTAATTGCTCTCAAGGAAGGTAGATAGGTAGAGATGGTAATAAATTGGCCATGCTCAGGCAAGGCCTGTAATTTGAAGATTGGATTGCGAATCCGAAAAGACTCTATCCTTTAATAGAGGTGAGACAACTTCCGGGATGAATAATAGGTATCATCCGAGGATGAGAATTTACGGCTAGTGAAAGGAAGGGGTCCCAAGAAGTAAATAAATAGTTACCATGCTGAATATCATGTCCAGGAGGAATAAACGAAAGCAACAGAGAAGGGCAAGAATTTTTGTTTGCGCGTAAGGTTAGTTAGGCCGGCAAATGTATACTATTTTGCTGAGACTACTGGGGCTTTTTCGGGTCCGGGGTTAAGCTTCATGGCCCATGGCTTGCGGTGCTTATGTTCACCTGTTCTCCCCAACAAGTCACCTGGCAAAAGCGGAGGGCAGCACCGAGTTCGGAATATTTAGTATTTAGTCAGATGCCCTGGCGTAGTGAGCGACTTGGAGTTGATACAGGACGGGTCTTATTGGGAATTTCCCAGCAAATTTCCGTGGAGCAATCTAGGCAGAGTCCGGTCTGCTTGCGGATGAACTCTGGTGGGCAGATAATATCAGCAGCAGTCAGCAATATACTGGCCTGTAAACAGGTGAGAAACCATACAAGCATTCTGCGGGACATATCACAGCCAAGGCACACCCTGGTCGGGCTATTTGAAGGGGCCCAAGTGAGGAACAGAGTGGCAAGAAACTTGGGACCTAGCCATCCTCAACAGGTGCCAGCGGGTAGAGCTGGCCGTGTGCTAGACACTGAACCTGGAAAATCTTTCGAGTAGTGACGGAGGAAGTGCGATCTGCTATCCTTGTTGGGCCGCATACCGTTGCAGACGTCCTGCACCTCCGACGTGTGCCAGCCAAGAATGTTGACCTACCGGCGCTACACAAGCTTGGGTTGGAACTAGAGTGTGTTGTGCTGTTCCTCGGCCAGACGCTCAGACCTGGGTGGTAGCAGACAGTCACGGAGTTGTTAAAACGTCACAGAGTTTAAGCAGCTCTACAGGGGAGTCCGGAATGGGAACCAAAGGAGGGAAGCTGTCTGAGCTTGTCCCAGCTGAGGATAACCGATTACCGGAAAAACCTAATCTTTAGACGAATCTTTGTTGATGTAGCGACAAGGTAAAAAACTAAAACTGCAGCAGCACACTGCACCGGCAAAGATCTGCCTAGTGAAGTTATGATTTTAATCAAGGACGTCCAGTTTAAGGTCCGTATGTGGCCGCCAAGAAAGCCTGGCTATTTGAGGTTGTGCCAAGGGAGAGCGAGCCCTAGTGACCGGAGGGTGAGTTTAGTCACTTGGGAAAATCAAGTGGAGGTATTAGCAGAAGGGCACTTGCTAACTTGTAGTGGGAGATGAAAGCCGCCTTGGTAAGCCCCGATGTAGAGAGATAAACTTGAACTGGTGAGGGTTGCATTAGCGCGCGGCAAAGGAGACGATGTGTCCGCGGGACAGGGGATAAAGAGAAACTGTGAGAGAGTAAGGCATTCAAGGTTCAATAATTAGATTGGGACCAGAGGAACCTGTATGACACGAGGAAGTCAGTGGATTAGTATCATGCTGGGGCCATGGCGGGTAGGACGCAAGCAAAAAAAGGCGGCGAGACATCAGGAAGGTAAAAGCTACAAGACTCAGTAGCTGGGTTGAGACTGGACTTAGAGTAACCGGTCCTTGGGATGGAAAGAAATTTTGCATGACAATGTGACAAAATTGGTTGGCAAGGTGTTTGAGGATAAGGAATGAATAGCGTCTTAAATGGGAGTTGAGTTCGGGTAATTAATAGCTTTTTGTAAAAGAACTTGGACTGTTTCCTGCCCAGTTTTGCCCGGGGGAATATTAAAAGCCGATATGGTGAGGCCTAGTGCGGAAAAAAGTCAGGATCGGCAGAAGAGTATCAAGGGGTGTGGAGCTAACGGTTGTGCTATTGCAACGGCACAGAGGACAAAGAGGATAGTGGAACCGTGAAAGGTAAAATATGAAACACTGAACAATTAAACGATCTAAGTCGGACAGATTACTGTCGGATTGAGGTGAACCACATGTGAGCCCTACAAGGACTGATTGTGAAACTGTATATCTGCTTTATTAGCACCTTAGTCCTATACTAAAGGCCTGAATCCTGTTACGTAGGGACTGAGCAAAAATGTTTCCACTTGCAGTGGTGAACCGCATGATTTGATGTTTAAAATATTGTAAAAAAGATAAGGAAAGCCCTTATGCGGCTTAGGGGATAGATGTTCAACAGGTCACACTGTTTCAAGCGACCCAACGGTAAGGAAAACCCAGAAGCTGTTCGGTGAATCCACGTAGTACGTTCTCAAATGCTATTCGGTCTCCTCTGGCATATCCCAAGAAATGAATGAGCCGGCTTTCAAAAGAGTTCTGGCGTTGGACTCAAAAATGCCTAGTCTACTTTCCGGCTAGGTGAAGGTATTATGTGCGAGCCTGATCGTCCGCCTTGCCTAGCCCCCCGGATGTCTGCGAGTTCCGAAAAATCAAACGTACATGATTGGTGCGGACGCAGGTGGCGCACAACAGTGTCATCGGGTATGAACTGGTAGTTAATTCGAAATGTTCCAGTGGGGACGTAACACTTTCACATCAGAGTACTACTTTTTTGGAGGAAATCGAATCTCCAAATCATTACTCCAGGAACTGGGGAAAGTGATCTCTTTGCAATGTCCACTGCTCAGAAGCTGGTGCCACAGACTTAAAAGTGTACAAATTTTTGCATTATTTGCAAAGAGAAAAGGGAACCTCCTTCTGAAAGACCTTGGGTACATCATTTATATACATTAGGGAAAGTAGTGGACGGGGTACAGTGCCTGGTACTATGCCACCAGTTGCCGGTCGGGGTTTAGACGAAGTTTCGCTCGTACTCACTACCTGATCCCGAGCTGATAAATGTAGTAAAAACCAAGCGGGGGGGGGGCAGGTCCACGGTTCCATACACCTTGATCCTCTCCAATAGCCCGAAGTGGGATACTCGATCACAAGCCTTTGTCACTTCCAGAAAGATAACAATCACCGATCTTTGAGAAACAAGAAACAACCTTTCCCCGTTACAAATTTGAAAACAGAAGTCAAAAACATAGATTGCCTGATGTATCCTGGAACATTTCGCTGCATCTTTACAAAGTGCATACTGCAGTCGAAGTGATTATTTTTATAGCAAAATAAATGAACGAAATGTTTCTAAGCAAAGGCAAAATCACATGACGCACACATTCACACATGTCTGTTGGATGATCACACAACAATTATCACACCTCATTACCACGGCAATGATAAATTGATTACAAGTTGGCGTTGTTTGCAAAGTTCAGGTTTGTTTTGCTATAAAAATAATCACTTCGACTGCAGTATGCACTTTGTAAAGATGCAGAGAAATGATCCAGGATACATCGTGCAATCTGTGTTTTTGACTTCTGTTTTCAAATCACTGATCTACCATTACCAAGAGCCTCCGCGGCTAGGTTGAGGAAGTCTTTCACGAGTGTCGCACACGGTCAGTTTTCCAATAAGACAGTGCTGATGGAGGTTGACTGGATCATATTTTATAAGGTGAAGTGTCGACCTTTCCCTACGCACTCTCTTCGCCAATCTGGGCACAATTGAGATGTGGTTCGCCCGCCGATGACTAACTTGATCCAAACTCCATCCTCTTTTGTATATAGGAACAATGAAGGAGGCCTTCCACTGGGAAGGAAAAGATAGCACGTTGGTGAAAACTGAATGATTTTTTCAACAGAGTGGAAGTGGCTGTACGGCCTAGGCTGAGGGTGACCGGCCGTGAAGGCGCTGGACAGCTTCTCCGGGACGGTCTTGTTTTTTCTACTAGGGCTGCTACCTCATTGGAATGGAACAATACAGTTTTAAAGGCTGCCAACGCATCACGATTTTTAAAACAGGAAGATATATTACTGCTATTTGTCAAAGAGGAGGCGAATTAAGCGCTGAAAGCCTCCTCCATCACCAGACGATCATTTAAATAAACACCGTTACCGTTTGATTGTGAGACCTCCTGACCAGGACTATTGTTCCTGGCCCTCATTAACCTGGCTAGGGCTTTCATTCTGTTTGGGTGATTAAAAGAGTCCAGCCCCTTTTTTATTGAACTGATCCAAAAGTGATTTTATCATATGGGATAAAAGCAATATTTGATGGTACGACGAAAAGTCTCAGTTGCAATGAAGCCCCGTTTGAAGTTGTCTAGCCTGCCGATGGGACTATCTAGGTATTTTGGGTTCCGAGGCTACAGTAATTACGTCCAGGCAGCAAGTAGGATTGAAATTAAAAGGAGCAACTGCCACCTCTAGGCCATAGACAGAAAGAATTTGTCCCGGTTTTGGGAACGGATACAGGGGGGTTGACGATTCCAGCGAGCTCTGTGGTATTCCTCATTCGTTTTCAGCAGGAGCTCCTTGTGACCTATCAGTTTTATAACCAGGGTGCCGGTGAAATACGACACTGTCCTTCAGTAACTATCATGGAAGCGACTGAGGACATAGGTGCCTACATTCTTGATACAAGTAGTGAGGATCAGATCTGATATGCTTTTCCCGCTAGTGTGGAATGAAGCATGTCGTGGCCAGTTGCCAATATGGATACACAAAAGAAAATCATGAAGTTTTGGGAGAGACGTCAGGAATTGCCGGCAGATTTTAAGCCCAATAAAATCTCCAGCGAATTTTCCGACGATTTAAGGGAGGTCAGAGATATAGTCGAATGCTTCTATTGTTGCTGTCATCTCGGCTGAAGGTACATGCATCCTTACTGGGGGCAGTCATTGCCCTTCTTTGATAGTGAACCAGACCGAGCCCGGAATTTTGCCGAGAATAGGGTGGTGGAATTTCTCACCGTGAATATATGTTTGAAGCAGCCGCACTCGTCGAATCTACCGCAATGAGTGCCCTGACAACATGGTATCGAAAAGCGATCTGACGAGGTGTGATCAGTGCTTCACATTTTGGTGACTAGTGGGGTATCCGGGTGTAGGTCTAATACCAGTACGTGAAGTGAGGGCAACCTTTTTGAGGACAGAGCGGAAGTTAAGTGGAAAGGGCTAAGTGGAGCTTTTGGTTAGTTTCCCAGCAAATAAATCCTTAGTTTTTTTGTGATTAGGCGGTGAGGCATCGCAGAATGGAGGGTAGTTTGCATCGGGCAGGAAGGAGTTCTTCCGCGTTAGCCACGACCCTGACGAAGAAGACTTTGTGTCAGAAGCCCGCTGTACTGCCGGGCTTTCAAGATAGGTATACTTTGACAAGTAGTCAAATGGCATTACTCGAGATAGCTGAATCCCGGAGGGGGCAGGTAAAGCGGGGCTGGGGGGGAGACGGTGGTGGCACAGACTTGTGGAAGGTTAATTTATTCACAAGGAGCTTGCCGATAAGTGAAGATTGCGGTTGGGTAAGGGGTGTGGACTAAAATACTGGGGCGGCCCGAGAGAGGAGGGGTGGTTCAGGTTAAGGCAGAGGTAGAGGAATGAAATTAAGTAGTCCACTGAGGGAGGAGAAGGGAAACTAGAAATATTGGGTGAAAAGTGTGAAGGGTTTTGTCGAAGCTTTGATAAATGGCCCGGTTTTGCTTACAGGCACCACATGCTCGTCCGTCATAAACCAATGGGAAAGCTCAGGCCAGCAAGGCCGGTCTACGTTTCAGCCAGTTCGAAATGAAATTGAGCAAAGCCGTCCAATCAGTCATGAACAGTTATCCCTAGTGAACCGGAAGAAGTCAATAAATCAGCGGCTGAGATTTGTTTTAACCTATCGCAAAGGGATAGGCTAATAGGGCACTTAAGCCACACAGCCATTCAGAAGACCCGGTTCCGGGAAGGGCTTCGTATCTGTGAGCTCCGTATTATGACTTCAACTTCGACCACTTAAATTTCTGCAACTGAGGCTCGTTTCTGAAAAATAGACGAGGAGGTTCGAAGGCCGGGAAATTTTATACTAGAGCTAGTGTGACGGAATAAAACACTGGACTGAACCAGGTGACTAGATTGGTCATGTAGGACCGCAGAAGGGGTAAAAGTGAATATCCCTCTCGGAGGGGCGTAAGGTGGAGACTGGTAGAGTGTTTGGTTAGAAGTAGAACGAGGGGTCTGTCGGGCACGGTATTTGGTATAGCAGAAGCCTATGGTGTCTTCGCAGGCACACGTGGTGGTTCTAGATGAGCGTAATAAGCTGAGATTGACGTGGAGTATGAGCACATTCATGATACCTCTCACGTGTTAACTTCGGAGTGTCCTTGGGTTTTTTTTATAGTGTTGAGCTGGCCTGTTGGTCCCCGGGGGGCCTGAAGATGGGCGTGACTGGGTATGGGTTGGTAATACTGTTAGTGTGTTGGTTATCTATGGGTAGTTCAGGAAAACTGGGTGTCTTCTATAAGCCTAGAGACCGCAGTTACGGCAGCAGGTTTATGGTTGGATCGGTGAGGTTGCTGAAAGGAGCCCCTAGATGCTTGCCAATTTGACAGCGGATTACTGGGTAGAGGAGCCCTGGAGGTGAGGCCTTGCCCTATATGTCTGTACACCGTGACGGGCCGGAGTGGGTCGGTAGCTTGCTCGGTTTGTTGGCTCGGTAATATCAGTGGGGGCTTCGGGAGCTCTGTTAGTGGCAGGCGGGACGGGCCGATGGGCCTCTTGGATGAGGCGAAGGGAGCACAGTTAGCGGGCATCCCACGAAGCAGCTTAACTGGTGAAGACGTGATCAGTGATGGGTGGTCCCTAATACCAGGTCTAAGACAATACGGTTAGGTTCAGAAATGGTAGACATGGAGCGGGCGGGAGTGGAGGCTGCAGTGAGAGGCACCTGCCACTCGCTGAATGCTACCGGAGGTCGCAAAAATTAACTGCTAAGGTCGACCGGTGCGTGAATTGGTGCAAAGGGCCCAACCTGGGGGATGGTGGTTGCTTGCCTAGGGCCGTTTTCGCTGGGGACCAGTTTGTGAGGTATTGGGAGCCGTGTTTTTTGGATGGTTACTCTTACCGCTTGCCTTTGAGTGGGGGTCTTTCGGCCGTAATCTCGAGCGACTAATAAGCGGCGTTGAGTGAAAAAGGTCCATTTCTGAAAATTTCCCTCGGTATTCGATCGGAGGGAAATTGGAAGAGGATAGGACATGTGTAGCGACGTGAAAGCTTTAGTAGCCTCTTGCAAGTACATGAAAGGTGCTGCACGCCAGCAGCTCTGAGGAGGCTGGACATCATTTTGATATTGAGACCTCGTCCGGTAGAATAAAAGCTATAGCATTTTCGCTCTTAAAGATGCGCTTAGAGATCTCAGTACAGTCACAGGCCTGAACTGCGGCTGCTCAGATTTTGCCGGGTGTCTATCACGCACAATAATGGAGCCAGTTTGGATGTAATATCACCCAGGCTCCTCGGTCTCGTTTGGGGTATCCTTAATGTCCCGATAAACAAGATCTCACTGCCAGCATAATCCACGACTCCAACCGACGGCGCAGAACACGGTTTCAATTTTGTCAGTGGTTTGTATCAGAAAGGGATTTTCTGCTCGTCCTTTTGATTCTTAGTTTGACCCCCAGGGGCCTGTCGAATCATTTGTGCGAGGAGAAACTAGTTAGTAGTGGGCCGATGGATTGAGACTTTTACACGGGACACCCTCTGCGAAGCCGATGAACATCCTGAGTTCCTTGAGACTCCGGGCATCCGGTGGTCACCATCTACTCATTGGTCACCCTAGCTTTACCAACATCCATTGGACAGCATACTGCTGTACTATAGCAGCCGACAATTTTCTCGAAAATCCGATCGCTATGCCAACACCTGTCCCGGAGAACTCACTTTCAAAGTGAACAGTCGTCTATTCTGGCTCTTACTCTGACTCCATGGATGTCGGACGGTTCCAAGATTGATGTCCTGTTTCTTTTGGGTCCGAGATACCCTGCTGTGCCTCACGCATGCCGAAGACCTGGAGTCCAAACGTCACGCAGTCAACACTGCGGAACAAACTTCTAGCGCACAGTTTTCCAGGATATGACAGAGGCAGCATAGAATATGGTGTTCGAGCAAAGCGTTTCCGATAAGATGAACACAGCCTGGAGCTTTATCCGTGACGGGGTTGTTCAGTCGGCTGATGACCCCGATCCACCTCACCTCTGGCGTGCTTACGCACACAATCTTCCGTGTCTTGATAGAGAACCCAGGTGCTTGCGCCAAAAAGAAGTCGTGCATTACAAAGGCGCTAAGAGACTGGAGACGGCTACCTTAAACATGGAGAGGTAAGAAATCATGGTTCGTCTAAGTAGGCAGCCGAGCGAAACAGGTTTGAGGGGGACTGGCAGCCGACTGTGTTAGGGGACCCAAAAGGTTGTTCGCATGTATAAAATGCCGTACGAAATAGACATCGGTATACCAACTTTGCCTTCGGCTGAGACCATCGATGACGCTGATGAAGCTGAGGCTGATATCTCGGCACGGCATTATGAGTCAGCTGGTACAAAGAGGATTCCACACCAAACCTTTCACCGGTATCGGAGGCAGTCGCCCTGCTTTGTTATTTTCCTAGAAGAAATTATGGCAAACTACTATCTCCCAAGTTTCATCCACCTTCCGGCCCTGGTTGAACACACCCTGCGGTGTTGAGTAAGCCTGGCGACATCGTTGCGTTATAAATCATCAGCCTGTTGGGCAACTGGCTGGCAGCGGGTAAATTATCAGACGACCAAGGAGATCCTTTTATTGCTTCTCCTTTCGGTGTTGGTAAAAGCCGCGGCTTTTAACTACCGTCCTGTGAGTCTGGCTTGAGGTCTGTAAGGCTACAGAAAGTCTCATGGTGAAATGGGTGCATCAACTCACAGGAGGCCACTAGCCGTTCAGGTACCAACAAGGTGTTTCTTGCAGAGCAGGCTCAAGCTTACCGATCCTTCTGCTCACCCGAGGGGTGGTCCAAACCAAAGGCCGACGGATAACAATAGGGTGTCATTCCCATGGACTTCAGGAAAGCTTTTGAAATTTCCAATCAGCCAGATCTTTCGGAAGCCGGGGATAGCTACGCTCTTGCAAAGAAGGATCGACAATTTCCTAGAAGGGCAGCGTTTTGCTGTCGAAGTCGCAAAAACAGTATTTAGATGGTATTCATCTTCTCGAGGTTTCCCCCTAGGATCTGCTCTAAGACCTTCACTGCCCCTACTTTGAGAAATATCTGCCAGCAGTTTTCTCACACCTTTGTCCATTTCGGGTAGACGAACCAAAACTGTGGTGGGCCATCCGTTCGGAGGCAGGGAGCTAAAGTCTACAGGAGGATCTAGGCGCTCCAATGAGTTGATCCTCTGCGTGGATATTCCCGCCAAATCAGGTGAAGTGTGTTCACGTAGGCGCGGGCGGTCTTCAGCCGTCCGTGAGTTACGAACTGTCTGAAAACTTGCTCCGGACAACGGATCTTCAGTGTGATCCAAAGCTACGGTGCCTACCTCACTGGAAGCCAAAGGTCAAACGAATATATTGTGTGCTTCTGCTTGGAGTATCCACGGCCCAATTCGTCGGTAGTTTGGGAAAATACGTTAGGGTGTCTTCCGTAAGTTGTATAACTCCCATGCACCTCCTCTACCGGAACAGGGTGGTGCGGCTGCGTATCCGTGTACGGTAGCAAAATCGTCCCAATAAAAGAGGGTGGGGAGATCCGCTAAACGCCACACCTCTGGACTACAGGAAATCAGCTGTAATGGACATCTGGATGCTACTGGATTGTTTCCATAAGCCTGTAGAAGATTGCGTGGTAATCTCTTTTGCAACCTTCGCGGCATTTCCGGTGATCTAAGACCAGAGCTGCAGATGAGCTTCCCACTCCGGAGACCATGCTTTCCCGGGCACCCAATGACATCGATGAAGAGTCGTTTTGCTGGTTTCCCGTCAGTCTACAGATTGCTTAGGAGGGCCACAAAACTTGGGTTTTATTTATTTGTCGATGTGGCGGAAGAGGTAAACGATACAGCATTTGGAAGAAGACTTGGCCAGTCCTAGTTAGAGTTATGACACTGCAACGAATCACTGGTTCATGTTAACAAGTGGACGGCAATAAGGCTTATACGAGAAGGTAACCTCTGCCTTACTTATGAAGAGCAAAGGTCTTACTCGATTCTAATCAGCCCATCACAGAGGTTGGAGTGACTTGCTTAATTGTTCGAGACCATGGAGAGTGTGTCGGGTGTGGACATGGATGACGTATCCGTTTCTGCTCCCAAGTGCGGCACCAGGGGACGTAGTCTCAGACTGCAAGGGGCATACTCAAGGCTGGACGTAGAAGCTAATTCTTCACAAATGGGGTTGTTCCTCTGTGGAACAGACTGTCAGAAGATGCTGTTAGTTGCAGCGATATATCGGCTTTCGAGAATGCCTCAGATTCATGCTAGAACATAGCGTTCCCAGAGCTAGCTCTATGAATGATGGGGTTGAGGCAGTGAGCTCCTGGTATTTTTGTCAATAAACGTATGTCTGTGAAAATGTTGCTGCCTCGCGAATTCCGCCTTTTAGGCCAAACATTCAACGCGCCGTGTTGGAAGCCAAGAATACTTGCTAACAACACAACAACGATCTTGAAGCACGATTGGTCCCGACCACTTTCATCATGTGCAAACTGAACTGAAGTGAACGGAGGTTGTAAGCAAACGCTCCAAACCACTCGACCATCACTGATCGACCTCTAAACCTTGAATTGTTGCCGTGTATAAATAGAATGAGCAGTTTTACCATCTTTACGGATGACTTATCGTCCCCGATTCCGAAGCTATTGCAAAAAGATATTGAAAGGATTCCTGGAGTGTAACGCCGTAACGACCCGTTACAAAAAACCGTTTCTTTTGCTATATCTCAACTGTGACCAGTTTTTCTCCCCAAGCGAGAAGCCGTTCCTAGGGTTCCTTTGTGCACGGCGCTGGAGCGTTCGATTGAACCCATTATGTGTTTCGAATAAGTTCGTTCTCTTGTTGCGTTGTTGAAGAAGGATGATAACGTCAAGGTATGCCCCTATCCAGGGATTTCGAGGTGACACGTCACGATCGCAAGGCTTCCCGTCGCAACTACTTCAGATTTGTTTGCCAAATTTTTTGGTGCCAAAGTGTGCTCGAAATAAGTTTTTCGTAGTGCAAGTCTCCACATGGCCCTCACGGATTCTAAGCTACTAACAGCCTTCATAACAGAATGCCCCGTACCAATACAGAATGCTTCCGATGTAATTAAGCAGCACTTCTGCTGTCTTGCAAAAGTTTATCACTTTAGCTTTAGCATTCTTGAAAAAATGCACCGCCCACATCGACAATATTCGCATTAGTGGTTCCTTATTCGCCTCTAGATTTAGGAACTATAAGTGCATATCTAGAGAAGCTTTTCTGCGAATCTATGCGTTATTGTTGCATCAGAACATACCCAAAAGCGATAGCGACAAGCAGCCCCGAAAGTATGAACAATATTGCTAGCACGAATGAATGGTATTGTAGTTCATGAATAGCTCAAGATTTCGAACCATGGTAACATTTATGGATAAACTGACTAGCTTTTCACTGGTACCTACTGATAAAGCAGTTGCTAAACCACCTTTAAACTGGAATCACAATGATCGATTTTTGTGCTCTGATAGGGATTCTCTGAGTTACGATTTCACCTTGTATCACTTGCGTTTTAGCGATGCAGCATGTCGCATTTGGATGTGGATCAAATTAGTGATTTTGCTTCAGTTGTGAAGGCCACGGAGCAGGTGGAATCGGCCGAAGTATTTGCTTTTTTTGCTTTGTATTCACTAGCTTCAAATTTGTATTGCAGACTGAAGTTGATGAGCAGATTAGAGCACTTTGTGCGAAGCGGGATGAGATTGATGCCAGACTAATTGAATTGCGCTGTTCACTGTAAGCGTCTCATTCACTGTGAAAATTTCTAATAAATCTCGAGCGTAGGCCGGATTTCAGTGGGATTCACGACAATTCACGCAATCTATCTCGAATGGTGGGTCAAGCTTCCGAGCTGGCTCTAGAGCTTAGCGGGAAAATTCGCCAGTTGGATTTGGTCAAAGTAAGTGATGGGGACGGAATAAAAGAAATACCTCTTCACTTTACTTCACCATAGAATCGTGTTCTCGAATGTGTTTCCAAGCTGGACGACATTATCAATTTGAAAACATGTGCATCCAGTGCCGAAGTGGCCGTGAACGAAGAACGTTTTGAAGAAGCCGCCGGTTATGTGAACACTTTTCTCAAAACAAAAACGGATGTAATTGAATTGACTGAGAAGATCACGTCTGGTAAGGAAAAAGACTTTCATTATTTTTATGTTCACAGTTATTAGTATGGCAAGTTACTTTTGCACTCCATTTATTTTCAAGCACCTGGACACATAACCAGACTGTCGCCAGTGAGCAAGCAATCAAGTAGCCATTTAAGCGAGCAGAGTTACACGGGCGTACAAGAACAAGCCACATGTACGTTCGACTCAGGTCAAGCGAGGCTGATCGATACACAGCGAGACTGGTTGGTAGACACTTTCCAGGTTAATACATGTACAAAATCAACGCCATTATATACATTTACACTTATATATATATATATATATATATATATATATTCAGGTGCATGTCCTTGTATGATAGTGATATTGATCGATTTTTCGCGTTGCATGCATGTGCGTATAAGTCTATGTTTGTTCATGCGTGTGACTGTTCGAACCGAACACAAAAGTTATCATAGCCGGAATCACTGTGGTTTTCTTCTCATTCAGTGTACTTCTCAACCTGACACTGAGTGACGTATTTATGAATGTGTGAGATCATAATCGTAGTAATTATTTTTACCAATAATGGAATGCTATTTCGAATTAAACTGATGGTTATTTCTTGGTGATATTCTATTGGTTCTTTCAATCATTTCGGTTGTTCGAACAATTATTAACCATTCACTAGGTGCAGTGGTTCTGGTTCATATTTCAGCAGGAACCCCACGCAAAAATCAAATCAGTCAAGGGTATGAGTAACGTAAAGAGAGAACTGCAAGTAACAATGTCAAGTAAATAAATTGTTTAGACGAAAGAGCACACTGATCTTGACATCTGGCCGTATTTTTCTGTCCTTAATCACTAAGTGGATGGATCCCTTGATCCACGTTCTTCATGGCTAAATCCATTTGTCCGACGGTTAATTCGGACAATAATGGAATGCAGGCTTGGGTAAATGAACAATAAAACAATTGCCGTAGCAGACAACACTTCGTTTGCTTCAAGTTATTAATCGCGTTTGATCTAATGAAAATTTATTTGGTTCAGTATTCAGGGTCATTTTTAAGGGATATCAAAGCCTCTATGATCGGGTTACCATTATTGCCGTTTTCACCGCTATTGTTACCGGATCGCGTGATACTGTGCAGGCTGCTCTGCCCACCATGAAAGCAATAGTTGATTTATGCATAAACTGCTTGATGATTATCAGAAATTGGATGTATAGCAAGGTTCCCAGCTCCATTCAAGACGGTTGCATCCGAAATACGAGGTACGCTGATGAGACTTCATCCAATGTTTTTGTTCGTGGTCGCACTGCTTGTCTTCGCACACCTAAGCGCAACGTGAGAAACAGCGTTGTTGTAGGCGGGTCGGTGACCTATTGTATGGTTCATTCTTCTCTTCCGGAAAGCCTTTCAAGTAGATGACACACGACGAGGGGCGATGGCTTCATTTATCGGCGAATCTCGTTTGCCACATTACAGTGCCATTCACAGAATTGTGCGGCCTTTTATGATGGAGAACTTCTGCCAGGCGAAGATTTAGAAGTGATCGGCAACTAATGTGGACTACAGCAGATTGGGGCAGTAGCGGTCAACAAACAGTCATATCAGTTGGAACTGGTACTGAATGTAAATATTAGCATATTTTCAAGTGGGCCGCACGATCAGTTGTGATAAAACGGCATTCTTGATCAAAAACGGACAGCAGCGTTAGTCATGAGGTGAACAATTGTAAGAAAATGCATGTAGATAAGAAAACGGACATGGCTTACGGAGGGCAGTAGAGCGTACGGTTCTGTGGCGTTTAAAAGTTAAGCTGCGCGCCTGCGCTAAACGGAGACCAGAAAAGGAGGCGAATAAAGACCAGTGGGATGCGTGCGTACACGCATGTGACAGTACACGACAGGACATTTAAGCGGTGATTGGAAAGAAGAATACTACGCGAACGGCGACGGAAGAAAGGCGGCAATGTGGTCAATACTATGCGGGGTGCAAGATAAAAATGTCAGTACGCGAAAAGGATTTGAGCCAAGAATAAGGTTACTTGGTTACCAAGAAGAATCAATACTCCCCCTCTAGATGGACTTACGTAAGTCCACTAATGTGTGAACTGAATTATCTTGTAGTATCCTCAAAATGCGGCTCATCTGATGCTTCCAGAAGATGTAGTTGACGAATATCTCTTCGGTGAATTCCGTTGTTCGTCCGAACGTAAACCTCCCTAGTCATTCCGTCACTCACCTTTTGAGTTCTGTCGATCATGCCTTTAACATACCGCCTCCCAGGAGCATTCTGACTTTTTAATAGAACTAAGTTCCCGGCGTCCAAGTTCTTTCCTCGTCTAAGCCAATGATGTACCGTCTGCAATATAGATGGATGCTCCCTTTTCAGGTGAATCCACAACTGTTCGGCCAAGGCGTGAGCTATTTTCCATCGTTTCGTCAACGTTACGCGACTCTCATCGGAGTTGATAAATGCTGGATTTCGGTAGAGCAACAGGATATGGTTGGATATATGCACTACGTAATCGTTTGGGCCAGAAGTCAACTTCACTAGGGGCCTGTCATTTATAGTCTTTTCAACTTCAGCAAATGCAGTCAATAATTTCTCACCATCCACTAGGTTGTTATCTATGATCGAAAGCAGGATGCGTCTAACATTCCGGATCAGCCGCTCCCATACGCCCCCTTGGTAGCTGGCCGTGGGTGCCGAAAAATCCCACTCACACCCTGTGCTTGACAGTCTTCTTGAAATCCTTTCTTGATTGTACGTCAACAAATATCTTCTGATCTCGCATTCTGGTCCTTTAAAACTCAGGCCGTTGTCGCTTGGGAAACGAACCGGGCTTCCTCGACGAGAATCTTGAAAATGCATATGGAAATGAGTCTGTTTCGAGGCTGTGAACAACCTCGATATGAAACACTCTGATAGATAGACAGGTGCATAAACATCTATACTTCTTCTCTGTTCTGCACCTATTTTTTACCAAGAAGGGCTCAACATAGTCGACGCCAATATAAGAAAACGGGTTTCCGCCCACCTGAACTCTGTCTATTGATAGTTGACCCATTATTTAGTGACATGGCTTAGAGTACTATTTTCGACAGTGAAAACGGATTGCCAAAACTGCCGCGTGACCATGCAGTATCCAATATCTTTGCCTTGTCGCGACTGGAACCTGACTTGTTCCCATGTGGCCGTTGATTTCGCGATAGCATCGGATCGATAGATGAGTTACAAAATGATTTCGGGAAAGAATGGCAGAGTGCTTCACCTCGAAAGGTTTTAGCGCTCATTTCAATCGACCTCCGACTCTTATCTCTTCCTCGGAGATCATTGGGCTGAGATTCCTTAGGCAACAACCCTTTGGTTCCCTCCTTGGTTCTGGTTTCTTAACTTCCTTTAACGTGCTGGTTTCTGTAGTGGACGTCGCGACCTGCGTCAGTTTTATAAGTCGTGCAAGAATCATCGATCTTTCGAGCAGTCAGGTATCTCGAACTGGACTGATGGGTTTTTCTTCCTTCCATGATGTAATCTGAGAAACGTTTCAGCCATGCTACAGATCTCAGGAGACACACCCAAGAGCCATAGCGTCCCAATCCATCGAACTAGTGACGCTGAGCTTGAACCGTTGCAACCACGTAGGTTCTGGACGACACGGGAAATACGTGTACTATATCGTGTGGTTGTTCAGGCTTCTTCGGCCAAGCTGTCTCATCGTTTTCTAGAATTTCCGGCTCACGGACCTTTGGCTGTTATCTCTCGTAAAGCAGCGTCCGCAGGATTGTTTTTGGAATCGACGTAGCACCACTCGTTTACTCCTGACAGATCTCGTATAGCAGATATTCTGTTAACCACAAAGGTCGGGAAGCGAGATACCTCATTGCAAAGAGTTTTCAAAACGATCATTAAGTCCGTCCAGTACAGTATCCGTCCAATGGTGATGGTCAACTCTTTCCGATCCCCCGAAGCCAAACGAGCTGATAGTAAGGTGGCAGTATGTTTGAGACGTGGTATAGTGATGGTCTTTAGCAGCGCCACGCGGGGTTTTCCACTGACAAGAATGTAGCTGAACTTTTCGTCGCTTCGTCTACGTCGTATGTGGATTATTTCACCGCAACTCAACTGAGATGCATCAAGAAAGCAGTGCAGCTAAAATATTGCTATTTCGAATCAAACTGACGGTTATTTCTTGGTGATATTCTTTTCGTCCTTCCAATCATTTCGGTTTTGCTGATGCAGGAACTGCAAAGACTTTTGTGGAAAACCCTCGAAGAACACTACAAAACCCAGGCCCCGTGAACACAATATTTTTGTCTTGTGCCAGTAACACTTTTGTGAACTGAACTCTGTTTATTCGTGCCAAAAGCACAAATCTGTCATGTCTCATTTAGACCGGTGTGGCTCACGTGCTCGTTTGTCTTACTGTATGAACTGGGCTCTCGATTTCAGTCTTCCTTATGGCACTTTCGAGGTTTGTATGTATTTTGCAACGCCTTACGTTCTTCAATCCGGCATTGTAGAAAACAAGAATCAGTCTCGTTTTGGTTTAGGGATTCGTGCGGGTTGGCAACGCACTGCTTAAAAGCACGGTAAGCCGATCAGCAAGACATATTTCTTTCTGCACTTGCATCGCCCAAAGGGCACAGCTCTGAAGCTTCTTGCCCTCCTAGATCAAGCCAGATCCCGAGCTATATCTCCCGGACAAGTGGTTTAGCACTCTGCTTCCCACCTTCGAACAGTTTTTGCCTCCATACTTCCTCATTCAGCCCACCATGCACTTGCTATCTTTGGTTTCTTCCCTTAGTCCAATCTGTGCTCCACCATCTTCAGTTACACAGTGTTTTCGTCGGCCCGGCCAACGTTGCTGTATGGGTCCCGATGTAATCCCCAGCTCTTTCTGAATAAGACGGCAGACACATCAGCAGCTCCTTGTGCATCTCTTTTTCAGGGATGTAGTGACAATGTACTTCCTCCTGACGACTAGAAAAAAGCAGCCATTGCACCCATCTATGAGAAGGGTGGTGGAAATTTTGTTTCCCGTTGCAGACTCACAAGCCTGACTAGAATCCCCAGCAGAATTTCCGAGAGTATAATCAAGGGTGCGGTTTCTCCTCAACTGCACACAAGTAAAACCCTTCTCCCATCCTAATATGGGCTCCTTCCCGGGAGATCGTGCGTCGCCACCAAGAGTGCTGCCATGGATTCTGCGATAAATGTCTACGATTACATCCAGTTCTCACAAGCCGCGTCCATCGACTTTGCTAAGACCTTTGAAAATGTCCCACGTTCCCCGCTGTATTTAAAGCAACAAATACACAGGATTAGTGACTTCTTGTTAGACATCCTACGCGGCATCCCAACCCACCGCACCCTTGCAGTTAAGGTGGGGAATAACTTGCCTTAGCTTTACCTAGCGACAACTGGTGTCCCGCAAGGATTGGTCTTCGGTCATTTTCCATTTTTAATCTACCCAAATGGCTTTCTGACGGCCATTCCAGGGGACGCTGTCCTGTATGTGGGCGATGTGATCCTGGGGTTTAACCGATGTGCACCCTCAAATGGCAGCTGATGAGACGAAACGGTGGCCCGAGGTTAGAAAACCCCGGCCAAAGAAGACAAACGAGTGGGCGCATCTTTCAAAAAAGAGGCTAGTCAAGTGTTCCCCGTTCATGACGCAGCCACAATTTCAAGTTTCGACCGGCGAGAGGTGCTGAGTTTCCGGTTAAATTGCTCCACATCCTTCCTCCGCCATCCGAACTTGCTAGCGAGTTCGCCTTTCTGGTCACAGATTTGGTTTGGGGGTCCCCCCTCCGCATCTCCAGGGATGATTTCCACGTTCCTGTCGGCGCGCACATCCGTTCTCTGCTAAAGTGTGGTGGACATATAGTACATTATGGTCTTTCCTGAGATCGCGAGACTCAAGGAGGGGATCAGTAGGCTTCCGCAAAAGAGCTATAGCTTCATTCTTCTGTGTCTCATCCCTTCCACCTATCACTGCTCTGCCCTTATCCTCATACCCCAAGGCGCAAAAATGGTGACCTGTTACAATCCTCCGCGAGCACCAAACTCAATAAAAAGCAACTGCGAGCTTAGACCTTAGAAGGGCCTTGTTTATAAGCGGGCTTGTGTACTAGGGTCTACTATTGGGACGATTGCCGCTTTTCAGGAGCGACTCATTCAGGCACAACTAGCTTCCACTATTCAAAGGCTATCTTCCTTCTCGAATCCTCCTTTATAGTCACAGAATGTGGCATATGGTTGCGTACACTCGTGCCTCGAAGTACTTTTACTCGTCTGGGACACACGGCTCATTTCAGAGGTCCTGGAGGACTCTCGGAAGACTCTTAGCAGCAATTCGATGAGGGGTGAAACTGGTCAAACAAAAGCTGACCGATCTCTTCAATAGGCCAGTAGTTTTGGTCACACTCAGTATTTTCAATGGACTAGTTGTTCGCAGTCTGTTTGCCTAAGTCCACCCGGTAGCGTCCTGCAAATGCAAATGGCGGTCTTAAGACATTCGGCTGTGGAGATAAGACGAACGCCAGTTCGTCAGCCCCGGTCATCAGCTTGCGTAACCGCTCGTATCTCTGTAGGTTGACCAATACAACCATCGAGACCCGTCAATTCCTATTGTTCTGCTCATTTTATTCACTGGAAGGGAATCATATCCGCATATATAGTTCGTGCATCCAAGTAGTTTCAATCTGTGAGTTATATCAAGAGGGATGTTTCTTCTCCGCCTTTTTAGCCTCATTCCTCCGTGGTCACATCAGAGAAGCTTTAAAATCGAGATCACGTACCCCTCTAAGTATTATTTGTTTAAACTATATGATTTTTGCCTTGGAGAAGGCTCTTACGGTATATACTGTTTCTCGGCGAAACAAAACTAACTTCATTAAAGGGTTAGATCCCGACCTCGGTCTCCCTCAGTAAGTCCCTGTCCGAAAAGAAGGAAAAAGCAAAAACGGAACAGATGTCTTTACTGCGTCCCCATTCCGCCATGTCTACAAATGCCGCCCATCATTCATCTTAGGGCTCTTTCCGCGGTGAGACTTTATTGCTCTTCTGCCCGCTTTCACTCGGTAAATCCTGCAGACGATCAGATTTTTCAATAGTAATCGGGGGAAATGGGTTCGGAGACTAGAACCCACGTAGTACTTCAGGACTTTAAGACTTGATCTAACTTGTTCCCACTAGCGAAGAAGGCAAAGGAGGGGAACCTTCCAACAGCCACCCCGCAAGCTCACTACCAGTCGCACACAGAGCTGGAGGAAGGAGCCGAAGATCAACCAGCTGAACACCTGTGGAATCACCAGCCGAATACCAAAGAGCAATTCGGGTCCAGTAAAGAAAATCCTGCCTCACTAACCTGCTTTTGCTTTTTGATGTCGTATCTGAGAGATTAGCCGGAGGGGGACGAGTGCAGATGTACTACTTGGACTTTCAAAACTACTTTGACAAGATAAATCGCAACTTGTTGCTGAACAAACTAAGGCACTTGGAGTGACCCCAAAGTCTGTGGGATGGATCGAGGGTGACCCACGTAGAAGGGCTTTCTTAGCGCAGGTCCAGGAAGACAGGTCTACACTGGCCCAAACAGGCAGTGGTATGCCTCCACGTTCAATGCTGGGACCACATTTTCCCCAGTATTTGTGAGTGATCTGTCTACCACAATAGACTGCTCTGGGCTCATTCTTAGGCGATACCAAACTAGTAGGATAGCTGACCTCAAGTCAACTGCAGGCCGGCCCAAATAGATTGGAACTTGGGCAGGAAAGTTGGCTGCATCTTTTAATGCAGCCAAACGAAAAACACTTGCTGTCTGGCAGGGAAAACAGCGAGCACGGGTACCTGGGGCTGTTCTTTCTAGCAAGGAATGAATCCTCTACTGTGGCAAGAGACCTAGGTCTGCCTGTATACAACAGCTCCAAACTCGCGGAGCAGTGCAAGTCAGCAGCCGTTAGCGAAAATAGGGCAGTTTTCAACTCAAAAAGAACGATATTGCCCATAGAGACCGGCTTTATTCTTCATGTATATAAAGTGGCCGTAAGGCCTCACCTGGAGACTTTCCTACAAGCATGATCACCCAGCCTGGTGAAAGACAAAAGGTAAACATAACTTTCACAGGGGGTTCGCTCGAGTGATAGGCAGAATGCAACGAAAGTGGTACCAAGAAAGGCTGAAGGCCTTAATTCTTTCCTCCCTTGACCTTCGCAGGCTAAGAAAAGACCTGATAGATTGCTACTCGTTGAAAAGGGGAATCACCAATACTGACAGGCCTTTACCGACCCGGAGTCACAACCTTACCCCCGGAGGACAGGAGCATAAATTGGACAAATCAAGAGCAAACAAGAGCATAAGGACACGTTTCTTTTCTCATGGAGTAATGATTTTGTGGAGCGAGTTGCCTCCAAACCTGACGACAGCATCCTCGGTAGTGGCTTCCGAATAAAAATCGGATACGAGCTGGGCAGAGGCACTTCCAAGCTGGGGGTAACCCTCTGAAGTAGCCGTCTTATTCTTATATTTTCGTCTTTTTTCCTTCCCTCTGACTCACTGCCTTATATTGCATCTCTTCACCCTAGTGTTTTTAGACTGCACTTGTCTCCCTCACGGTTCCAGTAGCATCCTGCTTGCCATCATTCCACATTCGCATCTTCACTGGGGGCTTCAGCGAGTTTGACGACGGATTTATGTTACTGCGAGGTGGTTGTCCTTGAGAGCAAGCTTGCTTCTTTCCTTCCCCCTTAGCTATTGCAGATTCCGAACTGTAGAGGGGGCCTGAAAGCTGCACCAACAAGGGAACTCCTTCAGCTCACAACACAAGAAACCGGAGATTTGGGGCTGAAGCAGCATGCCCTTTGCCTCGACCTGACCTACAGCCACGCTACACCTTGGCCTGGAACCGTTCCAGTAAACTTTGAGGGTGTTGTTGGACAATAGCCTCCAATTCAAGACAAAAAATGCCAAAAATCACCAAACAATAGCAACAAACGACGGCTTCCATCGCAAGAAACAGTAGATCAATCTTAAATGTTGAAAAAAAACTAGAAGTGAAAAGAAAATGAGAACAAGAACATTTGGTTTACCAGAAAATACTGACTTGCGAAAAAAGCATAGCAAACTGAACAAATCTGCTGCGGGGAAGGCGACATAGACACTTGCACAACAATCTAAGGAGGAGAGACTGTAAGCTAGTGTCTTTTCGCGGCTTTCGGGGACTAACTGTTTCACGTGACTCGGTACCCTGGCCCGCACTTCGATGTTCAGACCCACCAGTGCCTGTCCTTGCTAGGATAGAGTTTCTCTCCTTCCGCAAATTTCTTGATAATATTAAAAATGACTTCTTACCTGACCAGATAATAATGACTCCATCCCCCCAGTCAGGCTCTAGACCAGTGCAAACCCCTACGGTGTGTAGAACCAGTGGATGCGAGCATCGTGCGCGTTATCTGCTATAAGCGGTTCCACCAGAGGTGTAGTAGCCTATCAAATAACGCTCTCAGCCAAAAAGAACTGAATGTCAGCTTACCTAAGCTGCCACCTACTGAAACTCTGCTGGAGGTCCATGGTCCCCACCTCCTCTCCCACCGGTTGCTAGGCCCCACCGTCGCTGCGTCACTCGTTGTTTCCTCTGTGGGGGGGGGGAGCGGGGTAGACGCTCAGGAGTGAATCCTGGGTGCACCAAACACACCATCCAGGGGAACCAGAGTGAATGATGTGCTAATCACCAAAGCTTTGTCACTGGGAATAAATGGGAGGAGCTTGCAGCCGAAGCAGAAAACATCGATCGCATGGCTGTAACGAAGACCTGGCAAAGCTTCTTGATGAAGTGGCCCTGGGTGTGCCTGGAGGCTTCTGCGTTCAGCAGGAGAAAGGATGGACAGGCTGGAGGGAATAGGAGTGATCCTCCTCATAGAGCAGAAACACGAGCAGCTAGCCGGTGATACCCTCCTAACAGGTGGTGTTGGGGGAGTTTCGTGTAGAATTAACCTACGATCTGCCCGTCTGAGACTTACCTTACCCGTCAGCGGAAAACTGTAAGGACTTCGAGCTCTCAAAATATTTTCACAGTCAAACTACCGAAGCTGAGCGAGTAGTGATAACCGGGGGTCTAAACTGCCCCAAAATAGATTGGGAAGCATTGTGGACTCCAATGAGCATTGTCCTTGATCGAGCCCCTGAGCCGCATGTGCAGAAGTTGACTAGGTGGAGACTGGGATAAAACTCTAACTCACTTGACTATGCCGTGACCGAATCCCTGAGTGGCGTAGATAGTTTGAGAGTTACTGCTGCATTAAGTAAGAGTAACTGTGACACCCTTAGTTTCACAGTTAGGACCAAGACAACTGCAGTCCCGAAAAAGAGAAAGGGAAACTATGACAAACTGACATTCGAGTCCCGGTCAATGCTGCCCAGGGAGTAAAATGGGACCACGAATACGACACAGCCGAAGAAAAATGGACGTCCTTTGAAGACAAGGTTGCGGATCTAACTAAGGTTTTTTCTCCGGTACATGCCGTCAGGACACAGGGTGAGCCACCCTGGTGGAGGCGCCAAGCAGAGCGGGCACAAGAGCAAAATGGGGCACGCAGCCTATTTAAGCAAACCGGTGCCCACCGAAATCTGCTGCATTTCGGGAAGGCTCTCAACAAGGCCCTCTGGGCACATAAGCTTTTCAGCCCATGTATGAAGTGGCATCAGTGACTAAGGCCACATCCTGTCCAAGTGTGTACCACAACTACATGCAACTCAGTTCAGCCTTGAGAGTTGCAGTAGGGCGCGTAGTTAGTAATGACAGGCAAATGCCACAACAAGTAATCGCAAGGAGGAGGAACTAAAGGGTCACTCCGGGTGGGTGCGTACGGTGGACTCAGGGAACTACGTCATTCACAACACAAATGGGGCAGCAAAACAAAGGGGTGGCTTATTGATAAATCCAGGTCAGGTAGTAGAGGCCGTCAAAGTGTTGAGCGTCACTCAAGTGGAAGGGTCGGATGGTCAGTATCCTGCCTCCACTAGACCGCTGCAAAAAGCTATAGCCGGATTCCTGACCCGGTTGTGTAATAAGCCCATGGAAACGGCCACAGATCCTTGGGATTGGGAGATGGCCGAGGTTTCTCCCATTCATAGGGCGGGTCGAAGGAAGATACAGGGAGTCGAAGTTTAATATCTGGGCTTTCAGAAGGCCTTCGACCCTGTAAATCACCGGCTTTTGATACTCCAGTTAGAGGACATTGGAGCAACTCCCAGAGTGAAGGCTTTGATGGGGCTTACCTGAGTGATAGATCGTTGTACTTTCGAGTGGAGGACGGTAAACTGAACCTGGCCAGGGCTTTTAGTGGGGTAAAACGGGGGTCACTACCAGAACCACCGCTATTCCCTGTCTACATAAACTGCATGACCCAAAAAATTACGAGCTTCAGCTTTTGGTTTGCTGGTGACTCGAAACTTGTGGGAAATCTCGGACTCGAAAGTACAGGGAGATCTTTTAAGCATCCGTAAGTGGACAGAAAAGAGGCTCCCACCTCTGAATGCTGGGAAACGCAAATACCGGTTGCTCTCCCCACACAATTGACAGGGTGGAGCACATAGTAGACCTGGGAGCATACGTACACGAATTCCTTAATCCTCGTCCATTATGCACTTCTTCAAGGGCAGGAGCATCCAGTGCACAGTACCAACTAGCCAGGGCCATTCTCTCCAGGGCATCTGCTGTGCTGTTGCCTATCTTCAAGGTGACTTTTCGATAACACTTAGGATATTTTGTTCAGGTTTGGTCACGGCCACTCGTGTGTGACAAGCAGGTACGAGAAAAAGCGCAGCGGTGCTTCATAACGTTAACTAAGGAGTTTAGGAAACCACTTATCCAGCCAAACTGGAACTATTGTTCTTGCTCTCGCCGGAATTGAGGCTCCCAAGAGGAGACCCCGCCAAGGCTTTTGCACAGTTAAAAGAATTGTCGCAGCCAAGCTCGCCATTTCAGACACAGCCGCAACACGGCACTCTCGGAACATGAGCTGAGGTTGGTCAAACCGTGGTCATATCGTGGTTTCACGGCACGGTCCTTCGCATGCCTTGTGATGAACTCCTTGGGCCGGCAACCAGGGAACGTGGTGGCCGCCCAGACTTTAGCGGTCTTCAGGGCTCACTCAGACATTTTCGTCAGAAACCTTCCCAGACCGCTTCCGACCTCATCCTCGATAAAAACTCCTTTCAGTTTTAGCTTTTAATTCTATGTCTCCGTCTGTTTCCAGTCTCTCTCTGCCTTTTGCTGACCAGGAGTGGATCTCTAATAAAAGGTTTTTGTTTTTCTACCTTTCTTGGTCTCATGCCTCTCCTTCCACTTCCAACTTCTACCATTGCCATAAAGCGTACCCCTCTAGCTATCTGATGTTAGGAAGGTCATCTGCTAGTAGAACCACGTGGGGGTCATGACCACGCATGCAAGCAGTGAGGCTGTTACTTCTGCCTATGTCAAGCCCGATTTTTTCCTGCTCAGTCGCTACAGGACCAGGAATTATCAACTAGGCTACCAGCCATCTCCGAAGGTTCTTGCTGCCATTACTGAATCTGTACTAGCGCTAAACCAGATATTGCGCACCATAGCCTAGAGGGAAGCCTCTGTGTTGGTGCCTTTCTATGCAGCACTAGTTAGGCTGTGCCTAGGATACTGTTCCTATCCTTGGGCCCCGACTCTTGTGTGGGACACCGCTGTTCCTGAGGAAGTTCGGGGACGCTTCAATTGACGGTTGCTTGGACTCACAGACAAAAAGTACACATAGGTTAAAAGCCCTGGGCCTCATTCCCATGAAGGCCGACGGCTTGGGAGAGGTCCAGTTGACCTTCGAACAAAATGAAGGACCATCCATCCCAAAGGAGACGTTGTTAGTATTCACAAGGGATTCCACATCTAGCGAACGAGCTTAAGTTGGGCAAAACGACTGCAATAAAGAACATACGGGGAAACTACCTTGCTTGCCGGGTTTTCAACCCATGAAAAGCACTGCCGGCTGAGGTGGTGCCTGCCACGTCGGTGACGGGTTTTAAAACAAGGCTGGACCTTGGCTGGCTCGATGTGTTCTCTGAGTGCGTTTAAACCTGCGTTATTCGGCAGAATTAATGGAAGCTGCTCCCTTCCATCTCTGGTCATCATTACCCGTCAGTAATACACTTATCTCTTTGGCTTTTGCCATCGATCCTTCTCCACATTCCTCTACCTTGTTATCGTCATTCCCCAAATTACTATCATTGACGCTTGAGCTACCCACTGTCTGCTTTTTTTGACACTATTGGGTCGAGCTAGACTTAGAAAAGCACGCAGTTCATAGCCGTGGAATTGCTGCAATCTCTCGCCAGCAAAATGAATCCATACCCACTTTCGGCTGCAGAGTAAGCTGAAGAAGTACATGGCAAACACAGAAATTGCTGCTCGGCGGGGTTTATCTCGAAGCTCACTGGTAAAAGAATCTGAACTGCTTTATTGGCTCGAGCCTCTAGTCCTGTGATCTGACTTGACCTTATCTGGCCTCAATTTTGGCCTGACCGGACCTGAAGATCATTCAGGCGCAGGTCTGCGACCGACAGCTACATGATTTTATCCTTTGCTCAGCAGATCATGGATTTATAAAAAACAGGTCATGCCTAATCAACCCCCTGAGCTTCTTAGATGAAGCCACTCGAAGACTGGATGAAGGTGAACAGATAGAAGTGTGTTATCTTAGCTTCAGCACACCATTCAACCCGGTAAAACATCGGCTTCTACTAATCAAGTTCAGGCCATTTGGTATAAATGCGCCGATTCAAGAATGGTTAAAGGACTTCCTTACAGGTAGAAAGTTTTACTTCGGGATAGGTGGCAAGAACTCTAAGTCATAAAAAGCCACCAGTAGAGTAGCGCAGAGTCCCGTACTAGACCCACAACTGTTTCTTCTATTCAGTATTGACCGCGCTTCAGACTTGCTGTCACCAGGTTTCATTTTTGCAAATGGTGTGATATTAGTGGGGCCTCAGGGGAGAGAGGAGCTGGGCAGAGATAAAGATGCCGTTGTTAGCTGGACACAAAAGTGGGACTTACCTCTCATTGTTGTTGAAAGCCACTTGTCGCCGCTGACAGTGACAAGCCTGAATGTTGCACACGACCAAGGCCTTCTGTACATGCCTACGGCTAGACTTATCGAAGACTGCATTCAAGCATGGCCACCCCCCTACAACAAGGAGGCCGCCCGTTTGGGGAGGGTACAACGACCTGCAACGCGCATGATTGGGGGTCAGAAGGGCAAGACATATGAGCATAGACTTAAGGACTTCAGACTTTTCTCTGTGGAAAGGAGCAGGCTATGGAAAGATCTCGTTGGGACATTTAGGACAATAAGAGATACCTCTGGGCTTAGAACGGCGGGTCTATGCAATATTTTTAACCAAACTGCGCCGCACCATGTCGCGGAACTCGGAATGTGTGGGTTTTGTGTTTTTTTCGTGGTTCATTGGTCTAAAGTGGCTGTGGCCTCGCTTTCCTTGATCTTCTGTATCATTTTTCTCCGTATTCATCCAGAACACGTTTCTTAGCCACAATGGCGGCAGAACTGTCTACATTGCTCGGTACCATCTTGAAGATATTCCACGGCCACTTTTTTCAGCTGCTTTTCTGCCTAATATTTCTTCATCCGGTGCCTTCGGAATTAGCTTTGCACCAACCAAGGTAAAGTTGCCAGGGTTTCTTAAGGTGTTTTGCCCAAAGTTTGCGAATCAAAAGGCTATTTAGGAAGAGATATTGCCTCCTGTGTAAATTAAAACTTCAAGAAAGCCATGGACGATGAGGGTATCCTATGCGATACTTGCCAGAGTTGGTACCATGGAACTTGCGGCTAGACTGAAAAGAGGGCATAAGACCTATACGCTAATTGTAGTTATCTGCAATGATAATGTGTCCAGTGTCAGATCACAGTACGCAAGATAATGACTGGACTTGCAAGGGTGGCATATAGTACCCGGATGGCCGAAAGAGAATCGCTGACAGTCTTGGCCAAAACCAGGGCACAGAGAATGCTAACAGCTGATAAAGAGGCGAAGACTACTTTGGTTCGTAGAACAGTAGAGGAGGTAGTATCACTGAAAAGAGTAGGAGAGACCATTGCGAAAAACTTGGTGGTTTGAGTTACCAGGATCAACTACGCAGCCAGCGCAGGCTCTCGGCTGCTCGGCACCCACAATAATTAAAAACACGCCGTAGACAGGGCCGCTGACACTCCGGGGGAAAATTACGGCTTTGGCTCCAGCATCGGGTCAGTGATTGCGCTTAACCTCCCTGAATCTGACTTCGCGTCACTCGTCGATCCAGGAACTCATGAAAGCAGGGCGTCTCAGCTGTTATGCAAACAGGTGTCGCCATCTGAATTGCGCCCCATAGGCCTAAGAACTCTGGCCAGGGGTAACGATATTCGACTTTCGCGACACCCCAGGTTGCTGAAGGTTTCTTTATGGTCGGATCACTACCTAAGGTACTAGCATGCATAGCAGAAGCTCTAGGCGGGGGTTTTGATAACCGCATAAGGTCGGATGTACCCAGACCCACTAGGAAAGATCCAACACGTGCTACATATCCAGACAAAACCACACTCCTGGAAGTTAGTGTAATCCTGCATGGGGTCCTTTAGTCACTCAGCGACAAATTAAGAGTCAGAGAAAGCCATGACCTTCCCCGGTGGAAGTTTATTGCGCAGAAGTTGGTTATCGGTGGATTAGTGGCATGCTGTATGAACAGGCGGCCACTGCCCTCAGACTAACAGAACATCCCCCGGCCTAAGCTCCTTCGAGTCATCCTTCAGTCGGAGGCCGTGGCAAAAGCGACCATCGAGGAACGGTGTGTCACTGGAGTTGGCTTCTCTTCGGATCTGCATCTGCACCTATGCAGGCCGCGAAGCGAAAGCTTGCTACGAAGCAAGCCGAACCCTCGATGACAGACCGGCCAGTCTTCACCGAACGCTCGAACAATCACACTAGAATGCAGTGACGGGCTGCTAAGCCCGAAAAACTCGGTTGAGCCAGCTCAGGTAAAGCTGGCTACCTAGATGCAGTTGAACTAACAGAGGTTCGCCCACAGACTGCTCCACAGGCAGAAAGCCGGTCTGTACTCATCACGGCAACCACTGGTACACCTTCCGTAACACCGGACGAGTTTTTGTCTTCACCGAACAATGCCATGACGGTAGAAACTTGGAACCGCGTATACCAAAAAGACCAAGGCCTGCGTAACAATCTGCCCGAATTCCGCCTCTTGAGCGCCGAGGGCGATCCGCTGGTGATTGGGATGGTGGAAACAGGTTTGCCTGCCCAGGTTTCTGGCTCTGAGCTGGAGGTTCACGGCATGGATATCATCAGGAGTGACATAGCAGGAAACTCAGGCGGAGGTTGTGCTCTGCACATTAGCAGGAAGCTGACGGCAAAGAGGCTTTCAGACCCGACCCTAAATAGAGTGCAGGAAGAGGTGTAGGCTACAGTAAGTCTTCCGGCAAAGAGTGAGTGTTTTTTGGGCTTCATCTACAGATATCCGAACTGCACCGACCCTGCCAACTCCCACATGCAGAAAGCTTTGCGGTACACCTGGTCAATGACACGATACAACCTGCCTGTGACAGGTGACTTCAATCGGCCTGATATCTGCCTTGCCAACATGTCCTACTCCTTTTGTCACGGGTCCTTACCTTCGGCATTCTTCGATGTAGTAAACAGCACAGGCAGGACTGAGCTTGTTAGGCAACCCACACGATGCACTTGGGCTTCCACTATATTGGCACTGGTCTGGGTACCCACCAGCGGACCACACATGACTGATCAGTTAGTGCCTTAAGGACCACTGAAGTTCGGGGACCATGGGGTCATCAAGTTTAAGTTGGTGCACACCACTGCTTTGCTAAAGGCTGTAAGTGCCACCAAAGGGCATCTCCCCCGAGCGAATCTTTCGGTCAAGGAGGACTTTCTAGCTGCGGCACGGTGGCCACAGGATCAGTCCTGTGTTACCGCATCCTGGAATGGAGTGAGGGGAGTTCTAACTGAAGCTATGAGAAGGTTAATGCCAAGGATTCCTGTTAGGACCCTGGGATCCAGGCGGACAATGCGCTGTCACACACCGAAATCTCGAAAGTGCAAGGGAGTAGCATGACACGTGTATGGAGTAACCCGGAGACTGCGGGACTATACCGAATAAATCCACGTCCGAAACCTATGCAATTCACAAGGCAAGCAGGAAAATTCTGAGTATCAGTTGAAGCTCCTGCGCAAGGCTGTGACAGACCCCAGAGGCTCCGAAAGCTACGTGTCTGATGCTACTCGGGCCCGGCCTGGCATAGCAGATGTGCAAAAAGCGGGAAGAATACTGACGGAGATCAACGAAGAGGCCGCTGAAGCCTGAGCCCAGTACTACTCCTCAACTTTCGCTCTGAAACCGCCGAACCAAGCAAGCTACAGTGACCTAGCCACAACTACGCGAAGCACACCATTAGATGCGGCATCACTTGTTTTCTAACCTACACAACTTGAGGGTAAGCTTGGTCGCTCACTGCCTCGAAAACCGCCAGGGCTGGATGGAATTCCGCCACTGCTGCTGAAACAGTGTGTGGAACAGTTTCCTCTACCGTTCCCAAACCTTTTCAACCATTCAGTGATGGTTGGGAAGGTACCTGATGAGTAGAAGTCCTACGTGGTGTCACCGATCTTTGAGGCAGGAAACAGGGCGGTACCGCAAAACTACTGCCCCGTGGCACCGCTCTCCATAGTCTCCAAGGCCGTTGAAGGCTTGATAGATGATGCCGTCTGCCGGTTCATCGATGATGGCAGCATGTTGAATGATACTCGTCACGGCTTCCGTGGCTGCAGACCTTGCCAAACCAACCCAGTAGAAACAGTGGAGTAGTGCACCGGAGCACTGGACAAAGGCATCCAAATGGAATTGGTAATCCTAGATTTCTCCAAGGCTTGTGACTACGTTCGACACTCCTTCCTACGGAAACTGGTAAGATTTGGTTTTTCGGAACTTCTGGTCACTCGAGGATCAGACTATCTGGCCGACCGAACATTCAGGGTCAGAGTGAACGGAAAGCTATCAAGATTTGAGGGGGCTAACTCGGGTTCCATACTTGGATCCGGGTTATTCACTGTTTTTGTTAGTGATCTGTCCTCTAGGGGATGTTGAATTTACTACGGTAAGCCAACGACGTGAAGGTACGCCGGGATATTCGGGCGACAGTGGATAGGGATTCTTCGATAGCTGATCGGTACAGCCTTTTCCAGTGGTCAGTCGGCAATGACTTGTCATTTAACTCTGCCAAAAGCAAGGTCACCCAAGTCGGGGCATAGGGCAACCAAGTATTCACCAGGAGGTGGCATAACGCAGCAGGTTACACAGGAAAGAGATCTTGGCTCGACCATTGAAGATTAACTGTCTCAGACGACAAACTTCAAAATCCTGGCCCGCAAGTTCACGCTCCGACTTAGCCAACTCAGCAGTCTCTTAGATAATTTCACTCCTGGGAAGTCCCTGAAATGTTTGGCCAAACTAGCCGGACCTCACTTGAGGATAACCATCCAGGCGTGTCAACCACAACCCCACGGGACATCAGCAACATCGAGGGGGCTTATAAGAAAGCCAAGGTTTGTGTGCGGGGGCAATTCAGCGTGACATACCTTGAAAGACCAAGCTATCTTAATCAATACGGCACTGAATACCGAAATGCTGGAGGTGACCTAATTCTCCCGCGGGACATCCTATGTCACGAAAGGACACCCCAGTTGGCATTTGTTCACTTCAATGCACGCCTCGTCGCTGTGCGATCACTCCATAAAGCTGAGGCGACGGCGACCACAACTGTGGGCCAGGGAACACTGTCTCATGGCGGTTGTCCACCACCCGCGGGACTTGCTACCGGCACAAGTAGTTGAAGTTACTTGCAAACAGTCGTTCAAGAGGTAACTCGAAAAGCTTGTAACTGGGTAGTATCCAGGTGCCTCGTTTGAAACCCCGGTTGCAGTATTTGGAGTAAGGCCCCCTGTAGAACTTACCGATGGTGATTAGAGGGTGCTTGGTTTGGTGTGCTGAGGACATGAATGAGTTCGGACTGGAGCTTTTTTTAATATCGGGTGTTTGAGTAAGGAGTAGTGTTGGGCGTAATTGCTATCCTTCCCACTCTTCCTGCCTATTCTCACTCAGGCCCATAACACGCAGACGTATATTGTGCTTCGGGCTAAGATCAGACTGGAGAGGTATCAGGGCACACCAAAGACGCCCACCATCCATTAGGTTCCAACCCCCCCCCCCCAAGCACGACAGCTGAACACTATGTTTCTTGTCTTCAGCCACTTGACCAGACCAAAGAGAAAGAGGGGATAAAAAGGAAGTTCTGTGTGGCAGGCTTCGGTCGATAGGGAGCAAAATAATTGAAAGGAAGGAAAAAGAATAACAGGTGGGTGAATCGACAGAAAATAAAAGAATATGATGGAAAAATAATGAAAATACGAGGGAAATGAAAAAAATTACAAAAAATAGTGATGACAAAGATACTTGAGAGGATATGGGAAAGAAAGAAGTGTGAAATGACGGAAGTAAGGAGGAAAAAAGAAGAGAAGCAGTTTGTGAAGTGCAAAGAAGTGGGAGGGAAATAAAGAAGGAAATCCATAGTTGAGAGAAATTAGAAACCCGGGCAGAGCACAAGTCGCGTAAACCAACGATGGTGATGAACGAAAAAGGAAAAGAAGAGTAGTCATTTGTTTCCCTTGCAAGCCGGTCAAAGGCTAATCGTCAAGTAAATGCTTACTTGTCACCTTAATGCTCACCTCCTTTGCAAGCCCTGTCTCTGCGATCATCATGGCTATGCATCACAAACTGACCTGTCGCCCCATTCCCATTTCCATGCAGGTGCATCACATCCCACTTTTCTGAAAGTAAACATTCTGCTCAACGTTTATCCGTGTACATCCGGCCAGGTCTTTCAACACCATCTTGGCAATCCATCCCCACTGGTGAGTCCTTCACTGGGTATTTACCCGACTCAGACGATATTCGGTCACTAAACGTTGAAAGGATAATCTTCTAAGGATTTTTCTTGTCCTGTGTCCGCAGCTTCATCCCCTCCACCGTCTGATCTCCAATCCTTAGCCGTTCCATACGCCGTGGAGCGCCATGGCTGATTTACGTCTCCCTCGGAAACTTCTTTCCCCTCAAATTGGACAAAATTTACTTCTGTTTGCGAAAACCCCTTTTCGTAATATATGAGTAAAAGTCTACCTCTTTCTACCAGCTCCACCTGAACTGGGCCAGCTTGGCCACCATACCCTGGGTTCAAATTTGCCAAGAGCCACCACAAGTGGTAAGTTAAATATTTTTTCCTACATAATATCGAAGACGCATAATTGAATCACCTCCTTGGAATCCGGATTCCGCTTCCAATTGTACAATTTGATCTTGCTTTGCAGCATTCCTCGGGGTTATCGAGGTAAACCATTATCAGTACTACTATTATTAGTATTGCCATTATCAAATAAAAAAGAACAAAGAGTGATATGGGTCACCAGACAAGAGGGTTCTGCCTCCCCAGCATCATTCAAAGAGCACCCACTCATACACACTCACACATATGTCAATAACATACAACCCCACAACATGTCACTGATTCCCAATTTGATGGTTTAGGGCCGATCGCGTAGCAAGAGACAAACGGTGTGATGCGGTGCAAGTGGAACTCTCCAGTATTTTCCCTCCTAGAATGGAGTCCACTGACGGATTTTATGCAAAGCCTTGTTTGCAGGGAATGAACGGCATCTGAGTAAACTCTAAGGCGGGTGCCTTCGATCAATAAGTAGACGAATTCAAACGAATCCCAAAACCAAAACACAATAATACGTAAACTCTACGGTGCTGAGTTTTTAAATGGACAACAACGAGAATATGTGAACCTCAAATGTGCGATCACCTAGACTCATGAAACGGGAACAAAGTTTACGCCATGAAAGAGACAACCACCTATATCACACACTTCCGAGATGGGATATGACAAGGTAGCGCGTTGGACGCGAAGAACAGAGTTTGGCTCATAGAAATACAGAGTGTGCGGAATCACGCAAATGGTGTATGTGAGCACTGCAACGTGTTTGATGGAGGTTGTGAATGGTAAACTTGTATCATGTAAGTGTGCATGTGTCAGGGTGTACGATGAAATCACAAATACTAACAAGTATGATAAAAGCCTTCTGAAAAGTCTACGATAAGCGGCGAGCACCGCAACGCGTTTGATAGGAGCCACGAAGTATAAAAGTGTAAAATCTAACTGGGCTTGTGTTAGGGTGTAGGATAGTTAAATACGTCAGTAGGTCATTAAAACCCCACATATAAGAGGCTCCTTTAACCAATTTGAAGATGAATGAGGACTAGCCTACCGGGCTTCCGTGCTATCGGCTTCAACGTCTTCAATCTCGAGGTGGCTGATACTGCGCTCGTCGCGGATTAGCTTTACTTTGGCGGTATTCACCCTCACAGTTATTATCATTTCGTCAGAGCCTTCGCCCAAAGGCCACGTGCTGAAGTGCGCGGGTTTGTCTGCGACCATCACCACATCCCCAACCTTGAATGGTCTTGTTTTGATCAGCCACTTCTGTCAAGTCTGCAGAGCCGGTAGGTACTCCCGCAGCCAGTGCCTCCAGAAAACCTTGGCAAGATAATTCGCCTGCTTCCATCCACGGAGGCAGCGCCCGTGGAGGTTTTATCGGTCCTTGGAGGCCCTTGTTCGACCTTTGCGTCAATGAGTCTTTCGGGGTGAGCACCAGGTGGGTGGGGTCGCCGTTCTCTGCTGGAACCAGGGGGCGGTTGTTCAGAACTCTCTCTACCTCAGTCATGACGGTGCTCAACTTTTCGTCGTCGGGCGGCTGTTGCTCAAGTACCGACAGCAATATTCGCCTGGTGGACCGGATCAGGCCTTCCCATGAGCAGCCGCGATGACTGGCCTGTGGGGATTGGAGAGCCATGGCATACCAAAGGCCGCGGTTCGATTCTGCATTTCGTCCCTGTTCATGTATCTAAGCCGGCGCTGCAGCTTCCGGTGGGCCCCCATGAAGTTCGGCCCATAGTGGGAGTGTTAATCTGGCAGTGCGCCTCTTCGGTTGATAAATCGCTGCAAGACCTGGAGAAAGGAGTCGGTTGTCATCGAATGTGTTGTTTGGCCGCTGCGGCATTACGTCTCCTACGATGTACACAACGTCGTATTGCGCTTTTTACAGTCACTCTTCCTCTCGGCAACCAAAGGTTCTCTTGGAAGACGCTCGTCACGTGACTTTCCCCGGCATGTCCCCCCAAGGGTTGGACGTGGTAGACCATTAGCTCCAACACAGGTGGTCGAGCCGGCAACAATATGGGGTATTTCGCAACAAAGCTCAAGTGGGGGTTGGTCAGCCTACCATCTACCCGTAGCAGTTCACTGACGAGTTTGGGGTTTAAGCGCTTAAGTTGCCTGTCGGAGTTGGTAATTCTTTTGCCGATTAGTCTGGCTTCTTTGGCCCTCTCGAGTTCTCTAGTGAAAGCCCACTGTAAAGTCTAGCCACCGGAACGTTCGAGCGAAGCGTAGCAATCAATTTCGACACAATTCAAAACAAAGTCGGTTACAAGTAGCTACGGCACTATATACGTCAAGTTAAATAATTTTACAATAACCACACCTCAGTGGTGTTCCTTCTGGGCTCTCACTCTCCAAATTGCACAACAAATCAACAACTGCAGCTAAATTACATCAAAAGGTGATATACAGATAAGATTACCGAATACAGGCACAACGAAGTTCAAGCTGAGCGACTCACGCTCGAGGCAAGGGTGGGAGTCAGGTTTGGGACAAAGGTTTAGAGCACTAAAACAAGCAATCGGAATTCCGGTAAAGATAGTTCATACGAATGAAAAATGTCGTTTGTATCATGGATGCTAATGCATAGGACGAGACATCGTGAACTCTTTTACATTCCCCGTGGTATCATCTTGAATATACCGTGTTGTGCGGCTCGTAGTTCATCGGGGCTTGTCGGACCCTCTCGTATCCGGTTGGAGGGTCGGATCCATTTCATGACTAGCAAATGACTCTTGAACCCGGCCAACCAAACTAATGAACAAAGTGTCTTCATCCAGGAGGAAAACCCGACCAATCATGACAAAATGAATGTCACTTCGACAACCGTGGCGGTCATCACTACGCCTTTGATCTTTGGTTTAAACTCCATCTGGGTTTTTAGTTAGTACGCAAGCCAGTCTTGTTTAGGCATTTGCTGGAATTTCGGTCCTCCCATCCACGTTTCGAGTTGCCGGAAGTTGGTCGCACCTCAAGGAGACAGATCGGCTGGGTTGTTGACAGACCTGACGTGTTTCCACTTGTTCGGTATAAAGGTACTGATTCTTTCTATCTACCCAGACCCTGCTGTCAGTGCGCGTGCCTAATGCTTGTCGTCAACCTTCTACTCATGGTCGCACCTAATCCGTTGGTCACACAGACTCGAGGCTATTCTATATCTTCCAAGGGAACAACTGACCGATGGCTGTCTTAGAGAGGAAACGTAGATGCTGTCCTTGGAAAGGCCGTCACGCACTGACTGTGTGTTAGCGTGTGTGTGTGTGTGTGTGTATGATGGAATTGCTGCTACTTCCACATACTCAAAAGACATTTCAGTAACGTCAACAAAGACAAATTGCGAACACTGCCACATGTTTGATAGGGGTTACGGGGAATAATGTGCATCGGGTATGCGCGTATGTGTCTGGATGTACAATGGAATCGCTTGAATCACCATATATCGGAAAAACCTTCTGTAACTCAAACGAAAGACTGTGAGCGCCGTAACGTGTTTGACGGAGACCAGGTGGTATAACGAACACAATGTAGGTGAGTGCGGTTCGGGGTGTATGATGGTTCGATATGTCAATGTGTCATGAATGCTCCCATGTATGGGGTTTCTTTACCCACCTAGAAGATGAATGCGAAATAGTCTACTGAACCTCAGCGTTATCAGCTTCTCCGCCTTCGCTCTCGAGTAGGTTAATACTGCGTGTGTCACGAATGAGCACTCCGTTAGCTGTCTTCACTTTCACCGCTCTTATCATTCCGTCAGTGCTTTCGATGGTTTCCATAACTACTCCCAAGGACCAGGTGCTGAAATGTGCGCATTCGTCTGCGACCATCACCACATCCCCAACCTTGAATGGTCTTGTTTTGATCAGCCACTTCTGTCAAGTCTGCAGAGCCGGTAGGTACTCCCGCAGCCAGTGCCTCCAGAAAACCTTGGCAAGATAATTCGCCTGCTTCCATCCACGGAGGCAGCGCCCGTGGAGGTTTTATCGGTCCTTGGAGGCCCTTGTTCGACCTTTGCGTCAATGAGTCTTTCGGGGTGAGCACCAGGTGGGTGGGGTCGCCGTTCTCTGCTGGAACCAGGGGGCGGTTGTTCAGAACTCTCTCTACCTCAGTCATGACGGTGCTCAACTTTTCGTCGTCGGGCGGCTGTTGCTCAAGTACCGACAGCAATATTCGCCTGGTGGACCGGATCAGGCCTTCCCATGAGCAGCCGCGATGACTGGCCTGTGGGGATTGGAGAGCCATGGCATACCAAAGGCCGCGGTTCGATCCTGCAGTTCGCCCCCATTTACGTTCTTGGGCCAACGGCGCAATTCCCGGTAGGCGCCCACAAAATTCGATCCATTATCTGAGTATATATCGGCCGGTACGCCTCTTCGGTTGATAGATCTCTACAAGGCCCGTGGGAGAGAATCGGTTGTCATCGAATGTGTGACTTCTATATGTACAGTGCGTGAATTCATGCACATCACGATACACCCCTATCGTCTTTCTAATCTCTCCCCGCACTTGGTCCACAAGTGCCCGAAATAATTTAACTAGGTGTCACTGAACGGCCACCAGCCAGCAGTCAAACTGCATTCTGGTAGCGGGGCCATGTGTTGTTTGCCCGCCGTGGCATTGCGTCTGCTACATTGCACACGACCCCGGGTTACGCGTTTTACATTCTCTCGTCCTCTAGACAACCATAGGCGCTCTCGGATGACACTCGTAACGTGACTTTCCCCGGCGTGTCCCTCCATGGCCTGGACGTGTTGGATCATTAGCTCTACCACAGGTTGTCGAGCCGGCAGCAGTATAGGGTAAATTGTGTCGAAACTCAGGTAGGCGTGGATCAGCAGTCTATCAATGATTTGAGGTTTAGGTGTTTAAATTTGCCCTTGGAGAAGATAAATCTTTTTTGATTGGCCCCAATTATTCCGCCCTCTCTAGTTCTCGGGCGAAAGCCTCTTGTCGTATCACCCTGAAAATATCGTATTCTGCAGCTTGTGGCCCATCGAAACTTATCGGGCCTACCCGTATCCGGCCTGAGGGGCGTAGCCCTTTCATGACTGGCAAATTTCTCTTGAGCCCGGCCAACCAAACTAACGCACAAAGTGTCTTCTTCCACGAAGAAAATCTGACCAATCGCGATAAAATGGATGTCTCCTCGACGACGTTGGTTACTGGCAGCCCGGGAACGTTTAGCTCGAAAACAAAGTCATCCGTTTCCGCGTTCCATTGTATTACTAAAGTGCGTTCGGTAGGGAGTGGAGAGCCGTCCAAGCCTCCAACCCTTTTGACCCTTTTGTGGCGAGGAATGACTTCAAGCACCTCTGTAGCGTTCGATATCCATTTCGTTATAAGGAAACCGCCCTCTTCTAGCAAACCTTGTTTGACCTTTGAACCGCGCTAGGGCCGAGTCTACATCATCGAATGACCTAAGATAGTCGTCGATGTAGAAGTTTCTGCTGACGCTATCTACCGCCGACCGGTGGACCAAATCTCCATGTTTGTTAGCCGATTCTCGGGGGGCGTATTTCGCACAGAACGGTGACGATATGGCTCCGAAGGAGTGGACGGTCATCCTGTAATTTATCCCTGCGTTGTCCTGGTTGTTCTCTTCCCACCACAGGGAACGCAACGCATCTCGTTCTCCTACCGGTATTTTCACCTGATGAAACATTCCCCTAATGTCGGCGGACAAGGCCACTCTACACACTTTAAAAATCGGCACAAAACTTCGATCACTTGTGTGGTCCAGCCAGGTCCTTGTAGTAGGCGGTCGCTTAACGACTTGTCCTGGTACCTGGCCGCACAGTCGAAAACCACCAGCAGATTTTCGGGTTTCTTGGGGTTGATAACCGGTTGGTGAGGTAGATACCAGATCTCCTTCCGGCCGTCGGTGTTGGCAGACACCGTTTCAGCGTAGTCGAGAGCTTCATTTCGCTTCATTAATTCCGCGTATCGTTCCCACAGATCCTGGTCTCGAACGAAGCGTTCTTCCAGTCGTAGTAGTCGTTGGAGAACGTAGTTTCTGTTATCAGTCCACGGGGCAGCAGATGTGCGCCATGGAAAGGGAACCTCGAACTGTATTTTAAGACCCCTAGTTCCCCGCCGCACCGTTCGTAAAGCGAAATGATCCTCTTGAGACAACGATGGTCTTTCGTCTCCGATGTCACGAAACTCTTCATACAGCCACTGCAATTAATACTTCATGCGGTCCGTCTCGGCGGATAAACAATTCACGGAACCACGCCCCCCTACTAGACCATATAACATTCATCCCAGAGCTGTGCGTACGGCATAAGGTGCCTGGCGGTCCCCCACTCTCTGATCAAGTACCCAAGGCGCCTCTGGCACGTTGCAGCCGATGAGGAGATCCACTTCACCGTCTCCCCAGTCTACAACGGTTACATCCCGCAGGTGGGGCCACCTAGTCAAAATTGCGTTCACCAACCTTGGTGCTCGCATGGGGAGATCAGCTAATGTGAATGCTTCCGTTGGTTCGATTTGCTCGTTAGTGTCTAAATAGATGAGTTGCAACCTCGACCGGCCGGTAGTCATTACTTGTGTTCCGCCAACCGTGCTCACTGCCAATGACGTCGTGCTTTAGCGAGTCGGTGTTTGTCGGCAAACCGCTCTTTCACTAGGATAGTGTCAGATCCAATGTCGACGAAAGCCAGCGCTTTGACCACCCCCCTTGTGGTCACCACTCCCACGGCAACTACTCCCAAATGTACTGGTCTACTGGCAGACCGCGACTTTGAACAAATCACACTGGGCTTGGTGCTCTCCTCGGGTATAGTTTCTCTCGCCTGGTGTAACAATCGGCGGCGTCTGCCCGCGCGACCCTCGTAACAATATCCGGTCCTTGTTTGACAAGCTGCCGCCCTGGTGTGTGGTGTAAGGGCATATAAAGCACGCTTCTGTCATCCTCGCCATTCCCCATCGTTCGTCTATTGTGGCGTTGATGAACTTCGGGCATTCTAGTAGCCCATGGCTAGCATCACAGGGCCTGCAACTTGGTTGCGCTATGGCATCGCGTGAAATTTCGTGTGCATTGGCCCAAGGCTGATATTTTGACTGTTCCCGAGCAGTGGTTTGAACCTGACTATTACTAGACTTGTTTGCTCGGTTGCTGTCCCGGATGAGTCGGCCAAATCTGCTGTCGGTTATCTTGGTTTATCTAGTATAGTATAGTATATTTCTTGACCATGGTCAATACACATGCACAAGGCAAGATCTGCCAAAGTATTCAGTCAGGTCTTGGAAGTTAGCCTCACGGTCGCCTCGGCTTATACTTTCCGCCTCTTCCACCCACCGACCCTGTGGTTCGGGAGAGAGGTGACGGACTATGCCTTCCAAGGTGTGCATTGCATCTAGGTCAGCCCTGTAACCTAAATGGTCGAGGGCTATTGAGCAGTTCAGCATCTTGATCACCAGGTCGGCCATTGTATAGACATCGCCTTCGGTTCTCTTTGCCTCTAACATCACGCCCTCTATTGGATTACGGGCTACTTTGAAAGGTTGGCCAAACAGGTCCTTCAGAATCTTCCTTGCTTGGGTGTGGCCTTCTTCTGGGTCAGGCGTGGTATACCCATCGATGGCTTCTCTTGCTCGGCCTCGATAGTAATGAGTCAGGTAGATAAGTCCTTGCCCAGGGTCGGTCATCTTGTATTCAACGAAAGTTTCGAACTGCCTGATCAACCTGCAGCAATGCTCAGATCGCCCGTCGAATACTGTCTGTTCTACTCCTGGAAAATCGATCGTTGGTGTTCTATAGTCGGCGACTGGCGTGGAGTTTTCCATTTTATTTTGCCCTGATCTATCGGAGATGTCGCAGTCGTAGGTCTCATGCTCACGCTCTTTCTGTCTACACTTCTGTTCTGCTTCCTGGGCCTGTTGCCTAGACGATAGTAGTTGTCGTTCAAGGTCTAATATCCTCTGCTTATATAGATCGACATTCTTGCAATCCATATGATCTCAGTATTACATGAGCTGGCACCGACAGGACTAGGCGACCTAGCAATAACTAAAGAAGTAAAAGTACTCAAAACCTCCCCGGTGACCTACCGTATTACCTTCTGTCCATATTCCAGGGTCTTCGATCCTTTTCTTGGTATTTTACGTGTTTTCTCGTTCAGGGCCATCGGCAGAACCAAATTCTACCAGTTAGCACCGAAGGTATGAGACCAAAAACACCGCAATCAGTTGGAAGGAAGTCGTTTGCCGGACTAGCAGACACAACTGAGAGGATAGTCATTAGAGCGGGTGGGCCAGTTCCAAGAGCTTGCCATGAGGTTGTTGCCTCAACTCCCTTGAAGCAGACCGACGAGGGCCAGGGGGCCGGGAACAGGCCTAAAAGGATAAGGCAGCCCTAGAAGAGCAAGCGTAACACGGGGAAGGATGGACCAGCTAGGGCCGACGATCCTGGGCCCCTGGTGTTATGGAAAAAAGCGAAGTATCTCTATAGGCGAATCTTGTCGGTGGGCAGGTTCTCAAGCCGCAGGCTCCTCTACCTAACTCAAGAAGAACCATTCATAAGGGAATCGAAAGCTGGGCGGGATATAGATAGGGGCAGGGCCCATGATATACCGCGGATCGCAGGTGTTCCGTGCCCTACTGCTCTAAGAAGGGTGTACAGATTGGTGATGTGGAATTCACCATCGGGGAAAAAGGGCGAACATTATGCGAGACCAATACCAGTAGAGTACTTTGATGAGGACACCCGAGCCAGACTGCTGACAAGGGCACCAGTAGTGGCCCATACCACCAAGGGCAAATGTCAAATTGCGCCAGGCGAGTGTAGAGTAGAACCTGCTGGCCTAGCACCGGCAGATAACATAGCTGTACTGGCCAGGGCAATGGTGAGAAACTACCAAGTACAGCAGAATGCCGTACTCGACTCTCGGGCCCCGGCCTTGACAGCGGTAAAGTAGTCGCGTGCCGGGTTGGAAGTAATTGTAATTGAACACATGCTAGAGGATGAAAATTGGCAGCACTGCCCGAAGGTGGAGAGCAGCGAGACCCTTGCCAATCTGGATGTTATGACAACTCCCTGTAACGGTTATTCCAAATGTGAGCAACGCGTAGCCAATTTAAAACGAATTCCAAAACCAGAACAAGATTGATTCATAGTTTATACGGTACTGGATTATCAAGTTATACGCGTATAAATGTATACAAACCTCAACTGTACGGCCACAACGTCTGACAACGAGGACCAGAGTTCAACAAATGCCAATGCCAGGTACCACCGTCACGGCAGTCCAAGTTAAAATCAAAATTATGCCACTTCACGTGAGCAAAATATAAACAAATGTTGAAGTGTATTGATTGATGCATGTTGTACTTGTTCGAGGGTCAATAGAATAAAGAGCATAGTCTCAACAAAACAGGTACATGGCAACGGCTAGGGAGGATTTCTAAGCATGTACGTTACGCTGTTAACCCAATTCTCCCATGAAACGGTTAACATTCAAGGAGTAACCAGGGGTACTGATTCGCCCTAACCTAACTAGGCCCTGAGTCAGTGCACACGCAGTGTAACGACCGGTCTTGGGAAATCCCCCTAAAACTTTTGCAGTTCCGTTTTTCTTAACATCACTCACTTGCTTACATTACTGGCGTGTCCTTACGCAAAGTTTTTATGGACCAGTTGCTGTTTGTACGCGCCTAGAGCGCTACTTCGTCATATCCTTGTTCTGGACCTGCGTGACGCACGCGCTCCTCGCTCGCACGCCACAATTCCGTTTCTCGTTTGTTAAGTCCTTGCGATCTCAGTATTGAGGTTCGTATACTTTTGGTGTCACTGTTCATTCAATAATCTAGTATAGTATAATATCACGGGTAATCGCGTTTTGATTTCGGCATCCGTTGTTAATTTGGCCACGCATTGCTCAAACGTGTGTTACTATACTCAATGAATAAGGTTGGAACGAGAAAACACGTAAAATACCAAGAAAAGGATCGAAGACCCTGGAATATGGACAGAAGGTAATACGGTAGGTCACCGGGGAGGTTTTGAGTACTTTTACTTCTTTAGTTATTGCTAGGTCGCCTAGTCCTGTCGGTGCCAGCTCATGTAATACTGAGATCATATGGATTGCAAGAATGTCGATCTATATAAGCAGAGGATATTAGACCTTGAACGACAACTACTATCGTCTAGGCAACAGGCCCAGGAAGCAGAACAGAAGTGTAGACAGAAAGAGCGTGAGCATGAGACCTACGACTGCGACATCTCCGATAGATCAGGGCAAAATAAAATGGAAAACTCCACGCCAGTCGCCGACTATAGAACACCAACGATCGATTTTCCAGGAGTAGAACAGACAGTATTCGACGGGCGATCTGAGCATTGCTGCAGGTTGATCAGGCAGTTCGAAACTTTCGTTGAATACAAGATGACCGACCCTGGGCAAGGACTTATCTACCTGACTCATTACTATCGAGGCCGAGCAAGAGAAGCCATCGATGGGTATACCACGCCTGACCCAGAAGAAGGCCACACCCAAGCAAGGAAGATTCTGAAGGACCTGTTTGGCCAACCTTTCAAAGTAGCCCGTAATCCAATAGAGGGCGTGATGTTAGAGGCAAAGAGAACCGAAGGCGATGTCTATACAATGGCCGACCTGGTGATCAAGATGCTGAACTGCTCAATAGCCCTCGACCATTTAGGTTACAGGGCTGACCTAGATGCAATGCACACCTTGGAAGGCATAGTCCGTCACCTCTCTCCCGAACCACAGGGTCGGTGGGTGGAAGAGGCGGAAAGTATAAGCCGAGGCGACCGTGAGGCTAACTTCCAAGACCTGACTGAATACTTTGGCAGATCTTGCCTTGTGCATGTGTATTGACCATGGTCAAGAAATATACTATACTATACTAGATAAACCAAGATAACCGACAGCAGATTTGGCCGACTCATCCGGGACAGCAACCGAGCAAACAAGTCTAGTAATAGTCAGGTTCAAACCACTGCTCGGGAACAGTCAAAATATCAGCCTTGGGCCAATGCACACGAAATTTCACGCGATGCCATAGCGCAACCAAGTTGCAGGCCCTGTGATGCTAGCCATGGGCTACTAGAATGCCCGAAGTTCATCAACGCCACAATAGACGAACGATGGGGAATGGCGAGGATGACAGAAGCGTGCTTTATATGCCCTTACACCACACACCAGGGCGGCAGCTTGTCAAACAAGGACCGGATATTGTTACGAGGGTCGCGCGGGCAGACGCCGCCGATTGTTACACCAGGCGAGAGAAACTATACCCGAGGAGAGCACCAAGCCCAGTGTGATTTGTTCAAAGTCGCGGTCTGCCAGTAGACCAGTACATTTGGGAGTAGTTGCCGTGGGAGTGGTGACCACAAGGGGGGTGGTCAAAGCGCTGGCTTTCGTCGACATTGGATCTGACACTATCCTAGTGAAAGAGCGGTTTGCCGACAAACACCGACTCGCTAAAGCACGACGTCATTGGCAGTGAGCACGGTTGGCGGAACACAAGTAATGACTACCGGCCGGTCGAGGTTGCAACTCATCTATTTAGACACTAACGAGCAAATCGAACCAACGGAAGCATTCACATTAGCTGATCTCCCCATGCGAGCACCAAGGTTGGTGAACGCAATTTTGACTAGGTGGCCCCACCTGCGGGATGTAACCGTTGTAGACTGGGGAGACGGTGAAGTGGATCTCCTCATCGGCTGCAACGTGCCAGAGGCGCCTTGGGTACTTGATCAGAGAGTGGGGGACCGCCAGGCACCTTATGCCGTACGCACAGCTCTGGGATGAATGTTATATGGTCTAGTAGGGGGGCGTGGTTCCGTGAATTGTTTATCCGCCGAGACGGACCGCATGAAGTATTAATTGCAGTGGCTGTATGAAGAGTTTCGTGACATCGGAGACGAAAGACCATCGTTGTCTCAAGAGGATCATTTCGCTTTACGAACGGTGCGGCGGGGAACTAGGGGTCTTAAAATACAGTTCGAGGTTCCCTTTCCATGGCGCACATCTGCTGCCCCGTGGACTGATAACAGAAACTACGTTCTCCAACGACTACTACGACTGGAAGAACGCTTCGTTCGAGACCAGGATCTGTGGGAACGATACGCGGAATTAATGAAGCGAAATGAAGCTCTCGGCTACGCTGAAACGGTGTCTGCCAACACCGACGGCCGGAAGGAGATCTGGTATCTACCTCACCAACCGGTTATCAACCCCAAGAAACCCGAAAATCTGCTGGTGGTTTTCGACTGTGCGGCCAGGTACCAGGACAAGTCGTTAAGCGACCGCCTACTACAAGGACCTGGCTGGACCACACAAGTGATCGAAGTTTTGTGCCGATTTTTAAAGTGTGTAGAGTGGCCTTGTCCGCCGACATTAGGGGAATGTTTCATCAGGTGAAAATACCGGTAGGAGAACGAGATGCGTTGCGTTCCCTGTGGTGGGAAGAGAACAACCAGGACAACGCAGGGATAAATTACAGGATGACCGTCCACTCCTTCGGAGCCATATCGTCACCGTTCTGTGCGAAATACGCCCCCCGAGAATCGGCTAACAAACATGGAGATTTGGTCCACCGGTCGGCGGTAGATAGCGTCAGCAGAAACTTCTACATCGACGACTATCTTAGGTCATTCGATGATGTAGACTCGGCCCTAGCGCGGTTCAAAGGTCAAACAAGGTTTGCTAGAAGATGGCGGTTTCCTTATAACGAAATGGATATCGAACGCTACAGAGGTGCTTGAAGTCATTCCTCGCCACAAAAGGGTCAAAAGGGTTGGAGGCTTGGACGGCTCTCCACTCCCTACCGAACGCACTTTAGTAATACAATGGAACGCGGAAACGGATGACTTTGTTTTCGAGCTAAACGTTCCCGGGCTGCCAGTAACCAACGTCGTCGAGGAGACATCCATTTTATCGCGATTGGTCAGATTTTCTTCGTGGAAGAAGACACTTTGTGCGTTAGTTTGGTTGGCCGGGCTCAAGAGAAATTTGCCAGTCATGAAAGGGCTACGCCCCTCAGGCCGGATACGGGTAGGCCCGATAAGTTTCGACGGGCCACAAGCTGCAGAATACGATATTTTCAGGGTGATACGACGAGAGGTTTTCGCCCTGAATCCTTTGAGATTCTCCGTTTTTCTTAACATCACTCACTTGCTTGCACTACTGACGCGTCTTTACGAGCTTTTTGTTTTCATGGACCAATTGTTGTTTGTTCGCGCCCAGAGCGCTACTTCGTCATATCCTTGTTCTGGACCTGCGTGACGCACGCGCTCCTCGCTCGCACGCCACAATTCCGTTTCTCGTTTGTTAAATCCTTGTGATCTCAGTATTGAGGTTCGTATACTTTTGGTGTCACTGTTCATTCAATAATCTAGTATAGTATAATATCACGGGTAATCGCGTTTTGATTTCGGCATCCGTTGTGAATTTGGCCACGCATTGCTCAAACGTGTGTTGCAAGCAGGTCACTATGGTCTTCGTCTATCGTTGGCCAGCCGCAGACTCGCTCGCTGGTTTCTGGAGGTTATGCTCCATCTCTCGACGTCATAGAACTTTCTTCTGAGAATGATACAACATTATACGTATAGAAAAAGGGCTTCGATTTGATTGGGATGCGTAGACAGATTAATTGGTGCGGAGGAAAAAGCTGCCCGAACAAGAGTAAAGTGAGTGGCAAGGTGAAGAACGAGAAGTCATGATGAAAAATAGAAAGAGCTACAGGGTACTCGAACATCAGGGGCTAACCTTGTGGCGTTATCACATTAGAAGTATGTTTGACCTACAACTTTCATCCACTTGGACACAGGTTGAATAATAATAAAAATAGGCCACGTGAAAAGGATATTTTTGTAAATGGTCAACAAGTGTTTGTTCAAGAGTTTCCGCTGCTTCACAAACAATGTCCTGTAGTGTGATAAACTAAGGTTTTGACAACTAACTCCATAATTAATCGTAGACACAGTATAAAATTAGACACAAATATGCCTCAAAGACGGTGTGAAGGGTTGAGTCCTACCGGAGAATGCATGAGGAATAAATTAATAAATTCAGCTTCATTTGGTATCAGCAGACATGGTTTTAGCTTGGTCTGTAGCGTCAACTTCGCCCTTGATATTGTCCCCTTCGAGCAGACAAATCTCACGGATATCTCCCAGTACGTCTCCTTTGTTCATTCTCACCACCACCGTGCGCACGAGGACATCGATTTCTGTACGGCAGTTCTTGATGACTCCAACCGGCCAATCGTCTTTATGTGAGTGGCTCTCCACGAGAATGACCACATTGCCACGTCTGAATGACCTCTCCTTGGAGATCCACTTTTGCCGAAGCTGCAGTGTCGGTAAGCACTCAATCGTTCAAAGTTTCCAGAAAGCCTGTGCCAGGTGGTCCACTTGTTTCCATCCAGCGATATGCATTCCACGCAGGGTTCTCGGTGTGATTACTCCTACGTCTGACCGAAGTATTAACAGGTCTTTGGGGGTGAGAACCGTCTCGCCTTCAAGGTCTGGGACGATCAGCACCAGGGGTCAGTTGTTTAGTATGCGTTCTACTTCTGTTAGTAAAGTAGTCAGCGTCACCTCATCGAGGGTTTGTTGTGAGGTCAGGGCTGTGAGTATTTTCCTAGTCGATTGTATCAGCCTTTCCCAAGAGCCACCACGACGACCGGCATAAGGTGGGTTGAAGTGCCATTCTATCCCCTTTGTTACTGTCTTGTTTTGTATTTTGGCGTAGTCCACAGGGTTACACCATTTTCCTAACTCCTAAGGAGCCCCAACGAAGTACGAGCCATTGTCTGAGTATACGCTCTTGGGGACTCCCCGCCTTGCGGTGAGCCTTTAAAAGGCCATTATAAATGAATTGGTGGTCATATTATGCACTACTTCAAGATGGACTGCTCTGGATTGTAGACACGTTATCAGGCAGCCATACCCCTTTTGGGTGCTCCTTTGCTGTCATGCAAGTAACGGGCCTAAGCAGTCAACGCCAATTTCCACGAACGGGCACCATCCCGGTTGAACTCTTACGGCTGGAAGGGGAGCCATCACTTGCTGGCCTGCTACCGCCCTCCGGCGACGACAAATGATACAGTTGCCTATGACTCGCTTGACAGTCGCTGGTCCCTTCGTCACCCAAAACCGTTGAAGTATATTGTTCAATAAGTGGTTCAAACCTGCGTGTCCATCTTCTCGGTGTACATAATCTATCAGGCATCTCGTTATGTAGCGGTCATCAGGGACTATTATGGGGTGTTTTGTTTCGTACTCTAGATTCGAATTTGTCAGCCGCCCTCCAACTCTCAGTATTCCGTTGGTTCGCATAGGGTTTAGTCTTCGTATACTGCTGTACAACAATCTGCTTTCTTTGGTGGTATCATCCATCCTGGCTAGCTCGCGGGCCTCGAACGAGAAAGCGTCTAGTTGCAGAAGGCGTAGATCATCGAGTTCGGCTTGGTTCAGCTCGCCCGGTAGTATCGTCCCGTTATTTAAGGTGTTCTGTGGTCGTGCGCCTTTCCTAATAAATAGGAGTACTTTCTATCGTGTCCAACAGACCACGGCTCTTAACATCTTTAGCCCGTCGGGGAAGTGGCACAGTTTTTCTATTAGGTTTACGCTTCCCGTGGAGTTTGTAGCCAATATCAGTCCTTTGGTCTCGATATCGCCATTATCGGGCTTAGGCATTAGTAGCGTCGGCCACATCTCTGGTTGCAGTTAGGAAGTCCGGTCCCATTGTCCACACCCGCAATCCCTCTAGTGTTTTTAGGCCCCTTGAGCCGAAGTCGGCTGGGTTACTGGCGGATTTTACATAGTGCCATTGATCGGTTTTAGTCGACTCGTGGATTATAGTGAGTCTGTTGGCCACTTAGTAGTTAAAGCGAGTGGTAATGTTGTTCATGTAATGTGGTACCGCGGCTGAGTTCGTCCAAACTTTTGGTTCCTAGTTTATCCGACCAAAGCGTCTCCCAATCGGCGTCGCGGCCTTCACGGCCAGTACTGCTGCCGTCCGTTCCAGCCTCGGAATGGACACCGTTTTCAGTAGAGCCACCCTCGCCTTTGTGAATAATATCTGGCTGTGCCGCCCACATTTTCCGTCCACCCAGCAACCGTAAGCCACTCTCCCGTGGCCTATTTCTGATGCATCAGAAAATAAATGGAGTTGGGCATCGTCTGTGCACTGGGTTCCCGTCAAGCATCTTCGCATTTTGATCTCACCTGGTTGCTCCAGGCTGTGCAGCCAGTCGCGTCATCGCTTATCGTCGTCATCCTGGAGAGGTTCGTCCCAACCCGTCCATCTCTGGCACAGCGATTACAGCAAGCACTTTCCCGGCAACAACCATGGATCATGGGATCATGGAGGCTTGAGACTGATGATGGGACTCCTCTCCGTGTGGTTGGTCGTTCGGGTAGGTCCAGAGTGAAAATGAATTCGTCACCTCTGGGTTTCCACTGAAGACCAGGCGTGCGCTCCGTTCGTGAAGAGGATCCCAAAATCTCTCTCGTACACTTCATTTTCTCGGACTTGGGGATAACATTGAGCACTTCTTAGGTGTTTGAATTCCATTTAGTGAGGTTGAATCCCCCGGCCTTTAGTGTGGCGACCAGCTCGGCCATATAAAGAATAGCAGTATTTGGGTCGTCAAAGGAACACGGAAAATCGTCCATGTAGAAGTGGTCTATTGCTCTTCCTAGCAAATTGCTGGTGCCGCCGAAAAGCTTGGGGGTTTCCCGGAGGGCACAATTAGCACAGAAGGGGAATGATACCGTCCCAAAAGGAAGCATGGCCAACCTGTACCTGTCTGGTGCGCGATTTACGTCGCATTCAGGCCACCAGAGAAGACGAAAGGCTTCCCTATCTTCGACGGGCATCTTCACTTGTAGAAACATTTCACGTATGTCCGCAAAGACGGCCACTTTTCCTAGCCGAAAACGACATAAAACCTTGACTAGTGGTGTCGTCTAGTTTGGGCCCTGTAGTATGTGGTCTTTGAGTGACACACCCTGACATTTTGCAGCGCAGTCAAAAACCACCCTGACCCTCCCCGGTTTTCTTGGGTTGACGACCGGGTGATGCGTCAGGTATCACCTCAAATTTGCGCTGATAACCGCTGTATCCACTCTTTCTACATAACCCAAGTCGATGTTATGTTGCATGGCTCGCGTGTATTCTATCCTTAATTGTGGTTCTCGAATAAGCACGGTTTTGAGGAAGCATAATCTTTTGAGAGCCATTTCTCGGCTGTTTGGCACAGGGTTCATGTTGGGCCTCCACGGGACAGGAACCTTGAAACGATCTATTTCATGCTTGACGTTCTCGGCTACCATTTTCAAAGCCAACCAATCTTCTATTGATGGGACTTCTCTGTCAATGGCCAAGTTGGCAAATTCGGCTTTATACAGCTGTTGGAATGCCTGTTCAATGTCCGCCGTTTCCACCGAAGTGCAGTTGATTTGGATTTGTTGCCACATTTCCATCTGCACTGCCAGATAAAGTCCAGCCAAATATAATGCTCGTGGATTACAAGTTCCATCCTTATGCTCACACTGCTACTGTCAACGTTCGCTCCATTCCTCCCCAGTTATTACCGGTTTCCCCTCGAGCATACTCATTATACTCATTATACTGACGTTATATCCTGCCCGGCACAATCTATCACTGTCTACGCACGCATCAATGAGCTGCTTTCATCCCTACCTGCTGTCTACCTTCTATTCTGCACGCCGTTGTTGCCTGTGCAAGCACTCACCGACACTGGCAGTTACTTCTTGCCTACCTTCACGGAGTGACACGTCTATCTGTTATTCTGCCCCATATGCCATTATGCCCGTTCAGTGTTAGAACCCGCTAATACTGTTTAATCACTGGCATATTTATTGTCACTGTTCATTGCCTCATCGGTCACCAAAAAAAATGGCCGGCGCTGACATATCTTTCGGTAGTCCTCCAGTGGGCAGCGAAGTAATTAGTAACTACCTGCACTCTTCATCGGTCCATCCAATCGCATCCGCGATGCTGTTGCATCGAGTACTCGGGTTTTGCAGATCACCACGTTTCCTCCATGACTGAAAGTATCCGATACACTTCCCACGAAGCATCGCCGCTTCTTTCCCATCATTTGCTACACCTGTCAAATTGGTCATTAGAAATGTGACACTCACCGTCTACCAACCATACCATCACCGTTGTTGGAACCTTTGATCTTCCAGATGTTGCATTCGTGTTATATTACCGAGACTGACCCTGTATCCAGCCTCGAGATCCCACCACTATCTGCACCGGCTGATACATTTTATTTCTGTATTCGTTGATCCACTGCCGCTTTCCTCGATATACTTGGGCAGTTTTATTAATCTGTCATTTTTGTATGGTACACACCACACAGCTTTCATCTATTGACGTACACTTGCCTGTGAATTACTCTACCACCCCTCCCGCAGAACTGAACACCTGTATAATGGCTGTAACCACACAGTCAATATTAATTTGTCTTCCACTTCCGCTCTGATATTTCATACCAACCCTTTATAAAGTTAACAATTTGCTGCACGCTCACCTGTTTTCCTCCGGCCATTCCCTGCCACCATCACTCTGGTAGTCTCCCTCCCAAGAAATACGCATTGTTTGCCACATATATGATTCCTCCAGTATAGAGCCACCACTTTATATACTACCATCTTTGCAGACTGATATATTTCCATGTTAATACTTCTTGACATACCTGTAGTAAAGTGAATGATTCACCGAAAGCTTCGACGAGATTTCTATCCTTATGCCTCTCATATTCTGCATCCCACCGAAAAATATCCTTTGAATAGGTTGGAATTTCCACCAGTGGAAATTATTTCCTATACCTCTTATGCGTGTACTCCAGACCTTCAGCCGACATCATTCGGCCCTGACCTTCAAATTTGCCGGGCATTACTACCGTTTTAGTCCACTGTAACACTCTCTTTGATACTCTGCACACACGTGTTGTACCCTTTTGTAACTTCTCATTCCAGCATCACTGTAATCATCCGATCATGCATTCTAGCATGCTTCGCGTGCATCCAAAATATACTATTATTATTATTATTATTATTATTATTACTGCATAGGGTGCTTTGCGGCTTCCTATTCTTCGATCCAGGGCCCCAAGCGCTTCCGGTACACCATAACCGATCAGAAGATCAATTTCATTATTCTGCCACTCCTCGATCATAACCCCGTGGAGATGTCGCCGCTGAGTCGGAATCGATTGCACTGACTGAGGTGCTGTCATCGGCAGATCCTTTATGGTGAATGCTTCTAGGGTTTCCGCTCTATCGTTTTTGACCAAGAAAACGAGTCGTATGTGCAGTTTGGTAGACTGGATGACCTGGGCGCCACTAACTGTGCTCATTGCTAGTGAAGATTCATTCCCTCTGATACCATATCTCTCTGCAAGCTCCTTCCTTACCAGCGTGGTATCCGAGCCACTATCTACGAAGGCCAACGCTCTGATGATGCCAACTGGGGTTTCTACGCCAACTGCTAATACTCCCGGGCAAATGGGCTTGTTAGTGGAGCGAGACACTGAGCAGACCACACTTGGCTTCGGGGTTTCTTTGGCATTCAAAATCTGGTGTTTGTGTAGTAGTTATTGGTGCTTCGTATGGCATCCATCCTGACTGCAACTGAGTTTCGTTCGGCACATTGCTGCTCGATGTGAATCGTTGAGACAGACGAAGCACGCGCCCAGTCTCTTAGCCATTTCCCATTGTTCCTCGACGTTTACGTTGGGAAAGCAAGGGCATTCAACTAGGCAATGAGACGCCCCACAAACTTTACACACCGGCAAGTTTTCATCTTTGCGAGATAATGCGTGTGTGTTTGCCCATGGTTGGCCTCTACTTGGTTCCCTGGTCCAGCTTTGCGTCGTCGTAATCCTAGGTAATTTGCTCGTCTCGCGCACAAGTTGACCGAAACGATTGTTTGCCATTCGGGCATGACTGTCCATAAACTGCCTCAGGTCCTCGAACGTGGTTTTTCGCCAAAATCTGCTGATCTCTTCGGCTTCCTCGGCACATCTACCATGTAGTTCTGCAGGTAAACTGCGCACTATGGTCTCCAATGTGTGCAGTGCGTTCAGGTCCGATCGTTAATCTAGGTGATTTAGTGCGATGCTGCAGTTCTGCATCTTTATCACCAGGCTGGCTAGAAAGCCCGACTCGCATTCGGAACGTTTTGCCTCTGATGGTACACCGTTGATCAAATTTCGGGTGACTTTAAATGGTTGCCTAAGTAGGTTTTTCAGAACTTCACGTGCCCGAGTGTAGCCTTCTTCGGGATCCAGCATCGAGCAAAGTCGATTACTTCCCTGGCCCTTCCATGACAGTAATGCAGTAAATACAAAAATCTCTGTCCTGGATCGGATACTCTCTCTTCCTGAAAATTCTCGCACTGTTTATCGAACTTGCAGTATTGTTTTGCGCTCCCGTCGAATGGGGACAATTCCACTCTTCGTAAATCAATAGCGTGCTTTACACTGGTACAAGTCGACTTTAATCGTTCCACGGAACTGCTAGGCTGAATGGCCGTATGCTCCCGGTCTCCAAAGTTACTTTTCACTCCCGTCTCTGGAGTTGATCTTTCCTGGCAGATTCCGCTTCTTCACTAGCCTGCCTAAGCTGGGTTTCTAATTCAACTATTCTCAATCGATAGATATCATCACCTTTAAATTCTATATTGCTAGCTGAAGTACATGAAGTTGCACTGACAGGGCTAGTAGACCTAGCAATGTCCAAGGAATCAATATCAGCCAAACATTCCTCAGGGACTTGCCGGGTTACTTCCTGTCCAGCTTCGGTTTGTCCTTGTCATCTTCTTGGCATTTCTGATTGATTTCCTCCTGGTGATTCCAATTTGAGTACTGTAACGGTTATTCCGAATACGAGCAACGCGTAGCCAAATCAAAACGAGTCCCAAAACCAGAACAAGATTTGTTCTTAGTTTATATGGTACTGTATTAACAAGTTATGCACATACAAATACGTACAAACCTCCACTGTACGGCCACAACGTCTGACAACGAGGACCAGAGTTCAACAAATGCCAATGCCAGGTACCACCGTCACGGCAGTCCAAGTTAAAATCAAAATTATGCCACTTCACGTGAGCAAAATATAAACAAATGTTGAAGTGTATTGATTGATGCATGTTGTACTTGTTCAAGGGTCAATAGAATAAAGAGCATAGTCTCAACAAAACAGGTACATAGCAGCGGCTGGGGAGGAATTCTAAGCGTGTACGTTGCACTCCCATAGAGGTGGATTGGGCGTCGTCGGGAGTCTTAGATCATCAGCCTGTGACAGGCACACCAGCGGGGACCACCGATGCAAAAACTTGCCATCATCTCAGTCGTTGCGCCTGAAAACCAGACAGGAGTAAACAACAAGGGGCCTCTAAGAGACAGAGCAAACGCGGTGGTGTCTTATACCAATGCGTTTAGCATTAGACACAAATGGATGGGACTCTCCAAAGCCGAGGGGAGCACAACGCGTCAATAATTGCCTTCACGAAAACATGGCTTTCTAAAGAGGGCCACATGCCTGGACTAAAAAGGAAGTGTTTTGAAATTTACAGGCAGGGTAGAGAACACGACTGCCTCGCCGGATTGGTAGCCATCCTCGCTAGGCCAGGTGCAAACCGTCTTGAGTCTCAGACCAAGAAGTGCACTTGCCATGTCCAGTTGTGCGCAGTTACGTTTATCCCTCCAGGCAGAAGTTTTACCGTTGCGTTCGTCTAATGGGCACTCGGTACAAACTGCGACGAGGATGTTTTTAACTGCAGGCCGTGACTGAACTAGTTAAGGAAGCACCAGAGACCCTCATAACAGGTGACTTCAATCATCCGCATATCGACCGGAAGACTGAAGTCTGTGTGCCGAGATCGGAGGAAGACACTTACCTAGAATGGCTGCAAGCCAATGAGTTGCACCAGTATTCTGAGGAAAATACCAAATATATGGTTGGATGCGTTCCATCCTTGCTGGGTCTAACAGTAACAAATCCCCCCAACGATTTGTCTGAACTGCACTACTGGACACCTGCTGAGAAACTGTGGACGTGTGGGTCAAAATCACCCTATGCATGCGGCCACCCAAGGTGCTCTCAGGCTGGTTAGGAATTTCTGTAGGATGGGCATAGATAGGCTTAGCAATCGGGCGATGGGTCTGACGTGGGATACGATAGGGGGTCATTACGGAGGGGCGCTAGCAGGTCACAAAGGGATCCCTGATTGCCCTCCAGGAAGAGTATTTACCCCTTGAGACGAAGGAGTGCGGAGGGCAAACCTACATGGTGAAGGGCTGCTATAGCCAAGGCCATCAAACATAGAAACCGCAGCTGGAACCGTCAGAAACCCTCCGAAAGTCGGCTAGCCTGGACCCGTCATACAGAGCTTCGAAACGGGACTGTGAGCCAGTAACACAAGTTTGAGCAATGCGTGGCCAAATTCACAACGGATGCCGAAATCAAAACGCTGTTACCCGTGATATTATACTATACTAGATTATTGAATGAACAGTGACACCAAAAGTATACGAACCTCAATACTGAGATCACAAGGATTTAACAAACGAGAAACGGAATTGTGGCGTGCGAGCGAGGAGCGCGTGCGTCACGCAGGTCCAGAACAAGGATATGACGAAGTAGCGCTCTGGGCGCGAACAAACAACAATTGGTCCATGAAAACAAAAAGCTCGTAAAGACGCGTCAGTAGTGTAAGCAAGTGAGTGATGTTAGGAAAAACATGGAACTGCAAAGGTTTTAGGGAGATTTTCCACAACCCATCGTTACAGAGCCTTTTGCGAACTTCTAAGCGAGAATTTGAGTTCAGATTGGCCTAGTGAGTAAGACAGCAGACGAAAAATTCTGTAGCTATGTGCAGTCGAATAGGTTCAACAACGGATGCCGTCGGTCCACCACCCACTAGGGACCAAGGCATTGTCACTGATGACCAGGGAAAAGCAGACGCCCTGTGGCAATACTTCGGTAGCACACGTAGGATAGATGGTGGGGTGCGAGCCGATCTGGCTCTGGTGCATCCTCCTCCGCAACTAAACGAGCTAAATCTCTCAGAATAATTCGTGCGTAAGTAACTGCAGGAACTAAACAGCCACAAGCCAGCGGGTCCAGATGGCATCCGTCCAGCTATCATCAAGCCACTGGCGGACGTCATATCTCCATCAGTAGACAGGCTGTACAGGTCCACGTTGGACTAGGGTAAGCTGCCTCAGGACCGGAAAATCGCGGCCGTCGTGACAATACGCAAGAGTGGACCCAGGTCAGCTACGCACAACTACAGGCCAGTAAGCCTAACTGGTACCCCGTGTAAAGTCCTTGAGAAGATCAATACTTACTGCAACACTCCATGCTAAGTTCGGCCCAGCATGAATTCCTGAAAAATAGATCTTGTCTGACCAACCTCTTATTTTTCTTAGATGAAGTAGCTCGACGACCGGATGAGTGTAAGCAGGTGGAGGAATGCTGCCTCGACTTCGGCAAGGCTTTCGACTCCATCAGTCATCTTTTGCTACGCAAGGTGGAGAGGTTCGGTATAGGTGGGTCAGTATAAAGGCGGCTGGTGGACTTCCTTTCCTACAGGACGTTTCGCGCCAAAGTAGGAGACACTAGCTCCAGTTTGGTGAATGTCACCTCTGGTGTAGCCCGGGGGTCCGTCCTAGGTCCGGAGCTATTCCTATTGTTTGTTGGCGACCTGGCATCCGCCCCTCAGTCGCCTAGCTTTACTTTTGCGGATGATGCGAAGATTGTTGGATCCGAGGGTAAGGTGGACTTAAGCAGGGATATAGGTACGGTCCTGGACTGGGGACACAACTGGGACTCGCCCGTGATTGCTGGAAAAAGCCATCTTTTGCCAAGGTCAACAGAAAGCCTTATTGTCGCTCACGACCAATGGCTGTTCACCATAGAAACGGCCAGCATGGTGAAGACCTCGGAGTCATCATGAGCAGTGATCTTAAATGGTCGCACCAAGGCAACGCTGCTGCACAAAAGGCTCGTGGTGAGCTCTTTAGACTGCAGTCAGCATTGTTTTGTCGATAGCCGGAAACATTCGTGCCTATTTACATGGCTTTAGTAGGACCTCACTTTGAAGGTAGCTTGCAAGGACGCCACCTGCTTAAAGACAGTTCACCGTCTCGCTATGCGAGTGGTTGAAGAACAGAGGGGTAAGAAGTACGAACGTAGACTCTGCTGGAAGGGAGGAGACGTCTAGGGGATCCTATAGAGACCTTTAAAGTAATGAAAGTGTTTTCTGACCCTAGACCGGATAGTCTATTCCAAACGGCTTAAGATTCCAAGAAGCTAACAGAAGTTGGAGCTAGGCTGATGACTAGATCGCACTTCTTCAGCAACAGAGCAGTGAACAGTTGAAACAGTCTGCTTGGTGGAATAGTAGAACTGCAGACCGTCCGGTCCTTCAAATGTGCCATAGATCGTAAGTGGCACGAGATAGTTTCTGGAAGGGAGCGTTGAGTATGTTAACTAGAAGGATGCCGGGTATCACTGTGGTCTGCCTGAGGTGTGTTTTAATTGACGTTTTCCTTTATTGCCTACTGTCTCAGTGGACGGTCACGATGCATAATGTCTCTCGCGGTTGATGTGCGGTGAATTATTCCGGCCCCTTTCCCCGTTCAGCTGGATTCGACGAAAGGCACAGGGCAGTGTTGGGCGCATAGCTGGTGTGCACACTATCGAATGATTTCTGGGCGGTCGATTGGCGGTGGTCACTACCGCTGCCGCACGTGCGTGAACTTTGGGTCATGTGCGCTGTTCAAGCAAGATTTTGAACGCAAAATCGTTATGGCTAGAAATGCCAAACGAAATTTTGATATAGCAAGCTCTCAAAATCCCTTCTGATGTCTATATCTGGAGAGGTAGGCGCCTGTTGCCGTCTCGAACACTCAGTGTTGGGAGCTACCGGAAAGCGTGGACAACGCGGCCATTTGGTCACATGATTGACTTCAGCCATACGAAGTCCAGTGCAAATTGAATTGAATAAAACTACTTATCCGCCTGCCTCGAGAAAGTCCAACGTCTCGACACCCGAATGGTTGAAGGACAGAGGGGTAAGACTTACGAGCAGAGACTCTGTGACCTGAATCTTTTCTCGTTGGAAAGGAGGAGACGTCGAGGGGATCTCATAGAAACGTTCAAGGTAATGAAGGGCTTTTCTGGCCTTAGACCAGCTAGTCTATTCCAAGTCTCCGTAGACTCCAGGACAATGAGACACGAAAAGAAGTTGATAAAAGCCCGATCTAGGTTGATGGCTAGATTGCACTTCTTCAGCAATAGGGTTGTGAACAGTTGGAACGGCCTGCCTGGTGAAATGGTAGATCTGCAGACAGTCCAATCCTTCAAAGGTACCCTATATCGCAAGTGGTACGAGATCTTTCCTTGTAGTGAGCCTTGAGTATATCAAATAGATGGATGACGGGTAGCACTGTAGTTCTTCTGGAGTATGTTTTAGCAGACTTTTTCCCTCATTGCATACTGTCTCAGTGAACGCTCACGATGCATAATGTCTCTCGCAGTTGATGTGCGATGAGGTTTTCCGTTTCCCTCTCATTTTTGCGGGGATTCGACCACTCGGCAGTGGTGGGTGCATAACTGGTGTGCGTACCATCAAAAGAATTCTGGACGCTCGATTGGCCGTGGCCATTACCTGTCCTGTGCAGACTGAACTGAACTGAACTGAAACTGAACTGAACTGAACTGATTTATGGACTGCGCTACACCAGCGCGCGGGCGAGGTGTGACTGTAGTGAGTGGTCCGTTGACAGCCATATTAGAGTTCGAATAATGTAAGTAAAGGATCCTGTTGATACACTTACTAAGCCCTCGTGCCCATAGAGTTTTCTGCGTTTTTGTATTTTGCAGGGCGAACACGAGGTGTAACGAGTGGGGTGCCACAGGGCTCGGTGCTCGGCCCTCTGCTCTTCCTCATCTTCATCAACGACCTAGCACGTGGGCTTACAAACCCCACCTTTATGTTTGCCGATGACGTCAAGATAGCTGGAGTAGATATAGAACTTGACGTGTTAGCAGTACAAAACTGGGCACGCAAATGGGACCTTCCACTAAACCTCACCAAGTGTCAATGCTTGACCACAAATACAGGGGCTAGTGAGAATAGTGTGGGTTCGTTGCAAGTGGTCTCGCAGGTCAAAGACTTGGGCGTTATAATGGACAACAGCTTTAAGCCGTCAAAGCAGTGCACCTCAGCTGCCAATACGGCCAGGAGGGAACTCTTTCGAGTTAGATCCATTATGTCGTGTAGAGATCCGGAGATATTCGTTCCGATATATCAGGCCATAGTTAGGCCGCATATGGAGTACTGCGTGCAGGCCTGGGCACCGTACTACCAGAAAGATATCGACTGTCTGGAGAAAGTGCAAGGGCTAGCCACTAGAATGGTGGCTGGGCAAAGGGGGTTTAACTACACAGAGCGTCTCCGTGCCCTAGACCTATTCTCGACGGAAAGACGGCGCATTCGCGGGGATTTGATAGAAACCTTCAAGGTAATGAAAGGACTGTCAGGAATAAGTCGAGAAGACCTTTTTTCGCTGATCCCCGAGAGAGGCACAAGGGGGCATAGCCTTAGATTACAAAGGAAACATTCGAGGCTCCAAATTAGGGCGAAGTACTTCTCAAATAGGGTGGTACCCTATTGGAATAAGCTCCCGGAAGAGGTCATAAATACCACAACAGTGAAGGCCTTTAAGAAAGCACTAGACCTATGTTGGGTGGCAGTATACCCCGAGTTATGCTAAGCAGCTTTTAGGGTCAGATGCAATTTACTTATTGTTTCCACCTTACTCTGCCAGGGCTGATACTGCACAAAATTTCTGCCTTTCAGAAAAAGAAAATCACGCAGTGTTGGGAGCTACGGAAACGCGCCGACAACACAACTATCTGGACACACGATTGGCTCTAGCCACACCAAGTCCTGCGCAAACTGAACTGAACTGAACTGGACTGAGCAACCCCTACGGAACGTCCCAAGCAGCACTGCCCAACGTTTGCCCAATTGGGCTAGGTTTGGGCAAACTTTGGGCTAGCCCATCACAACTTTGGGCAACTCCATTGATATGCTATGGGCAGAGCTACTAGCGCTCAACTGGGCTAGGGTTGGGCATGCTCAACGCATCGAAAAAATCGCGGAAAATGGCTATTTACTTTTCGCCAGTAACTCCAGTTTCGCTCAATCGCCTAATATATCACTGAAGTATCCTCCTTTCTTTCGAGCTTAACCACTAAATTACCCCTTTATATGAGCAAAACGGCCGTTTTACTAAAAAAAGATAAATTTATTAAAAATGATGTCCGATTCATTTATAAAAAATACGCTGAACGCTTTTTCATCAATTTATCCTACGCGAGGATGTTCCTGGCTCTTCTTCATGCTGTTCACGGGATCTGAAAAATTAAGGCATGGGTATGCTGATATTAGTTACACCATTGGCGAATGAAATAAAGAAGCTGTATTGAATTTTAAATCCTAGACATTTAAGGAACAATAGTTCCGCACTAGATCTCATATATATATATATATATATATATATATATATATATATATATATATATATATTCAAACATATTACCAGACTGAACAAAGTTTCCACTCAGGTAACTGCTTGGTTACAATGGCGAAACCGGTGATAAATCCCATTTCTAAGTAAGCATATAAACTGATGTAAACTGTAACGGCTAAAGTTTTTAACGAAGCAATTTGCAGAATAATACTAATAATAATAAAATTGTTATGCAACACCGTATATAGGAGAATAGCGTACCGTCTTAGCCGTCTTGCTTCGCCTCGATCCCGCGCGTTGATGAACCAGCGCTTTATGTCCGTCAGTGACAGACGTCGGCTCGTTGGAGAACAGCTCCGTTCCTTTATAGCTTTTGATGTTTTGTATGACAGTAAATTTGAGCAACCTACCCTTAATGGCGGCGACCAACTTATGATCGTTAACGACAGCCCATCTACATTCAGGTGTAGATCGATAGAATTCAGAATAAAATCTATTCTGCTTAGGCACATTTATTCCGTTTATCAGTCCAACGTGAATATATATTACACTGTCCCACTGAATTTTCTCACACGAACGTGGCGTCCGAGAAACGGTTCGTAGATCACGTAGGAGACCCGGCACAAACTTGCCCACACAGGAAGGTACGTCTCGCCGCTGTTTCATGCTTAAGTTTGAGGTGACGAATAAATCAGACAGCGACTGTTGCACCATGTCCATGTTTACGTTTGTGGATATATTTCTTCCCAGTTTTACATCCTCCATCGCTTGAAAATAACGCAATATAGAAACGATACCATCTTACCCGATGGAACAATCCCCACGGATGTGCACGCAGTGGGAATTGTATCACCACCTATCAGGTCCCCGGGCACTCCTTCTGTTTGTACCTCCGGCGTTCGTGGCTCCGCTTCAAGAAATGCACCGAAAGTGTTAGCTGTAACTGATGTTCAACAATTCAAATAAATAAATCCATTATAAGAGCATACTCCGGATTCTTTCTTTGGGACACGAAGTTCTGTGCTCCCACAACCTGGCATCGTAACATATGGGACACTGCATGAAGCCCAGTTCCATCTTCCTCCTCCTATACCTTTGCCACTTGCTCACTTTCGGCATAACAAAATACTTCCTATAGGAATGAGAACCGACGAAAGAATGGGTTTCAACAGGTAACCATTTTATTAATAAGATTTATTTTTCCAGGAAATACTGATTACCTCTATACTGACAACGTCGGAAGAAAATCCTATTTGTATATGAAGTATGGAATGTTTCAAGCAATTAATACCTACGATACAAGAATTAGACGACGGAACAGTAACAATACAGTCGGAACGATACTTATTCATGACGCTCAGACAATTATACTACCAACCGCAACTACGCACCACTGAAAACACCCGCCTGCCGATAAACAATAAGCGAAACCAATGATGGCCACCCGGTCAAGAGGGCACGCAGTAAAACAGAAATTGTGAGAATGTCACACAAATGTTTGTCACCTATTTGTACGAAATTAATATATTCAAAGTGCGCCCTGCAGTTCGGGAAGATCTATGCCATTTACGTTGAAAAGTATCGTCATCGTGCGCCACCCCAACGCTCCGTTGGGCAGTGTGCTACTTGGGGCACTGATCCTTGCATGCTACATAACGCATTGGCAGAGACCGCAATTCCCATTCTCTCCGATGCAAGTGTTGGTACCTGCTTATACACTTACTGAACTTCGGCTCATCGGGTTTTGATTCTTCCTATGCCTTTGCAAATCGTGCACGTGCAACGTATAGTTTGCTGGATGCAGTGTTTTTCGTGAGGGTTGCACGTGCACGATCTGCAAAGACGGAAAGAAAACTCTTTGATCCGGAGTTCGGCAAGTAAATAAACAAGCATCAACACCTATGCCGATAAAGCTGAACGTGGCGATCTGTCTGAGCGCGTTGCAAAACCGCCACGGAAGAGCGGTGCATCCAAAACACCCGGCCGCGCTCGCGGTTCAATGACTTCGCTGTTTGATGTTCGGCAGGTTTTCCATGACGGAATCTTTCGTGCTACTCAAACTGAACTGACTGCCGCAAAGCTGAAGTTTCTTCCAAAGTCCAGAGCTCTATCTTCCAGATCACCGGCAATGCATGACGCAAGATGCAGTCAAGACTAGTGTCCTGAACCCTTTCGCGTTGTCCAGTGGTCTATCTTCCAGTTCTCCGAAAATACCAGATGCAAGAAGCTATCGAGGTTTGTATTTTGAACTCTCCGTTTTTCCCACTGCCCCATTATCCAGCGAACTATCTTCCGACTCACAGGACTGATAGTAGCCGAGGCCAATCGAGCGTCCAGAATTCTTTCAGTGGTATGCATAAAGATCGGCCATCACCACTGCGACTTCGTTGACTCCTTCCGTTTTCTCGCGTGAAGTGGTTCGTTCCCTCAGTTTGACTGAGAAAGAAAGGGGTAGAAACGCTCTTCTCTCCATTTAGGCGAAAGACAACCATGACGTATGCGTTCCATCACACTTAGTGCCCCAGACAGTAAGCACGGACACAAGATAACTGAAAAGCCCTGAGTAAATTACAGCTGCTTTCTAATCTACTTCTGTGAATAACTCGTCCCATTTCGCATCCAGCGTCCTTCTAAAATGCCTTACATCTTTTACGCTAACCATTTATTGTTAATTTATTCCACATTCCAACTACTTTGTGGCTGACGAAGTACGCTTGCACATTTCGCCTCGAGCGTGGCTTCCACAATTTTGTGCTATTGCCTTTTGATCTGTGATCAGTGGCCTTTTCAAATATATCCTCGGCACTTATTCCCGACAAACGTTTCAGGATTTTTAACGCGTCAATGGAGTCTCTGAGTCTTCTTTTTCCAAGTGGAAAGAGTCCCGTATCCTGCAGTCTTCATTCATATGGTTTTTCTTGTCGTCATTCAACCACCCGAGTGGCAAGTCGCTAAAAATTTTCTAGGCAGGTTGCACCTTTTTTCGAAAAGGGCGCCCAAACTTGTACGCGGTGTTCTAAATGTGGTCTCACTACTGTCTTGTACATAGGTATGAACAGTTCCACCGTTCTGGAAAAATGCTGAGCGCAGCCGAAAGACCCCATTTCTTACCTTGTGAGCAGCCGGTTTGCACTGTTCAGCAGAATCGAAGTCTGCAGTCATTTTGACATCCAAATCCCTTGTTGACTGTATGGCCTCAGCTGTGAATGGTTCGTTTTCCCCCATTACCGTCACTCACACTAACGCTCTGGTTAGTATACTAACCTGAGCTTCACTAGTGATTACTATTAGAGGATATTACAAAGCTGGAATTTCCTGGGTGCCATTAGAATGCGGTTCTTTTCTGCTACTCCATACAGCTGGTAAATGAAAACCCATTTTTCCGGGGGTAGTGATAAGTTAAAGTAGATTTCGGTTATGATTTTGCATAATTTCCGAATGCCGGTTAATTTGTTGACTTTTATCACACCACCGTAGTAGCACATATGAACCACACTCGTGATATCTTGCTGGTCTTGTGAGTGTGGCGATGATACGTTGTGAAACCGAAGCGTAAATTCATTAGTTGTTGGTTCGCTTGGAGACGTGACCACCAAAACCGCGTGAAGGCCTTCACGCAAGTGTGCAACAAAACGGGGTATAAATTGCGCGCATGAAGCTCACTGGCCGGGTGAAATCGATATCGCAGCTAGCATATTTTCCTGATCCGAACTCAACTAACCACAGGTGAAAAGTATATGAGAAGGACAGGCACGGAATAGTAACCCTATTTTAGGGCCCGTCTTGACCCCCGTTGTGCCGGCGGGGTAAGTGACTCGCTTTCGTTTGACCAAAAAAGAACAATTCCGTGTAATAAGCACTCAAGTTGTCGCTCAATATAATTGGTTGGGTGAACCTAATTGCCGGAATTCTGGTGTACATTACTGGTGTCGTGTTTTTACGTGATTACTCATGGGTGGATTGAAAGAAGTGCGCCCCACAGCCGCCAACATCCCACTTACGAGTAAGAATAACCAGAAATCATGACCCAGAGAATAATATCAAAAATACTACACGGGGTTCCAACAGAATTGGCGTCGTACTAAACCAAAAGATAAAGGATTGATGTGCTTTATGCCGATCCCTGATTACTTTCAGTAAAAGTGATATTTTACCAACCGCCGATTGGAAGCCGTTTCGAATTTAGTTTAGGAACTGAGTCCATCACGACGAGACTGCACCTTGACGTGGTGTGATGGCTTGCGTACCTCTATGACCCAAAGAGCTATACAGGATGGCTTCTTTAAGCCGGAGATGCAATCATACCTGACAGGTCAATGGGTAGAGGCCAGACAAAGTTCAGTCTCCCGGTCCTCCAGGTTGGGGGTCGATTTGAGCTGGCAACTCATTCGGAAAAATCAGTGGAAGAATAATTGATCCAAGCAAATGGGCTTCCACTAAGCCATCCCGCTGCCTTACGGATAGGTTCTTGTCAGAACTAAAGGCTTTGGATGAGGACCCTAATCGTCCTCCTGCTTTGTGGCTGGACACCCTAGCAGTACCCGTCCAACATCTCCCATGAACTGCACGAATAGAAAGAATTCCATACTGCATCGGTCGTTGCTCAGGATAATCAGGACTGCGTTGCCCATTGCATCGAGCAGGGTGGGTAGTGATAAGTGTGCTACTGCTCAGAGTTCCCTCTCTTTTATTCAACTTTTATCTTCTGTCCCCAACCACCTCTTTTTGCCCCATCTGTCCACCCATAATGCTCCCACTGATAACACGGTCGATATTCGCAACGATTCACTGTCAAATAGTGCCGGGAATAATCCTCCGTCTGGTAACTCACATTTTCTCCAGCCTCGTCAGCCTCTGAATCTCGGCTCCTTCAACGTGCGTACACTTGTGCAGGCCGGTCAGCGGGAGTGCCTAGCCCTCACAATGAACTCTGAGAAGATTGATGTCTGATGCGTAAGTGAAACGCGTGTCCAGGATTCGAGCGGTGTGATTCAACTAACTGCTCCTGGTATTTCATCGAGGTATTTTCTCTGTGTGAGGGTATTTGCTGACGCATCGACAGACGGCCTAGTTTCGGTTACAGACTGCACGTATCCGCCTGTCCAAAATCAGTGGCAAACCTCAGGCCAGCGAAGCGGGTCGATGTTTCAGTCAGTCCGTGACGAAACGGAGCGAAACCATTCAATCAGCTGTGAACAGTCGTCCTTACCGAACCGAGCGGAGTTAACGAATCAATGGCCAAACGTTGTTTTAAGGGGACGCATCGGATTGAACCAATCAGCGACCAAGATGTTTTCTAATCAAACGGAACGGAAAGCAACGAATTACCAGCCAGCAGTTGTTGATTTTGATTTTGATCACCTAGTGATCTATAAAAACGGTTCGTTTTTGCACAATAGATGAGATGATCCGAAGGCAGAAGAATTTTCTCACTAGAGCTAGTGGGACGGTACAAAACACTGTGCACCTCAACAAACAAAGTAGTTCGAGCTGTGAGTCAGCGTGGTGTAGGAATAGTCTTGACTGACAAGGCTGAGGCTGCCCTCTTACACTTAATCCCGATTAACACTCGTTTGTGCTGTGAGACTCCGGGTGTCGGCGTTCGAAAGGATAATTGTGTTAAGCGCAATTTGTTTGTGATCTCGGCGTACGCCCCGACGGACTGCAGCTTAGACGCGCAGATAGATGAGTTCTATGAAGAACTCGGCACCCTCGTTTGCAGCAGTAAAGGTTCTGACATTGTGGTGCTAGCTTGTGACTACAATTCACAAGTTGGCAAACTTAGTGTCAGAAGCTTGTTTTGGTGGGCGTTGTGCTTTACCCGCTGAGTGTACGGATAACGGTTATAGGCTTCTCCAGTTTTGTGCAGACAATCGATTGTTCTTGTGTAGCACCAATTTCTGATACAGCTCGTGTCGTACAGCGACATGGCGCTCTAACTACAGGTACTCTAATCCAGATTGAACATATCACCGTAAGCTACTGGTGCTACAGTTCTGTTCAGAACGGCAGATCTCACTGGTCGGCGTGGGTAGAATCGGACCATGCATTAGTTTTAATGCGAATATCGCTCCAATTCCATGGTCATCGTCGCAAACTGCAAACCCGATTAGCCGTGCAACGTTTGTGTGATCCAGAAGTACGCACCCGTTATGAGCAGAAGTTAGCACATGAACTAGGATCTACGACGAACAGTAATGTAGATGAGCATTGGGCTCAAATCAAACAGGCGATGCACTTTGCAGCAGGCTTTGCCTGTGGTCCTGGATCCGTTGTTCATCAAAGACACTGAATCTTGCAAGAGCCGTTGAGTATAATGGAGCAAAAGCGTCAGCTCTCGGACTGTAAGAAGATAAACAAGATTCGAAGACATCTGCAGAAGCAAAGCCTTAAGAATAATCGCGAAAATTGATGGGTCAAGGTAGCCGAAGAAATGGAAATAGCAGCTGCTTCAGATAACAGTCGAAGACTGTTCATACTTATTCGCGACACCGGTGGACGGCGCACCCAGGTCAGTGAAACGATTTGTGATGGGAATGGAGAACCCATCCATAACAAACAGCAAAGGCTTGACCGATGGGCCGAGTACTTCAATGAACAGTTTAGTTGGCTGCACGCTAGTGTAGTTACTCCCGTGTCAACTACTGCGACTCCTTGGGTGGTATCACTTGAGCCCCCATCGGAAGTAGAAGTAGAGTCATGTATTCGATTACTAAGGCGGGGGAAAGCGGTAAGTCCCGACGAACTTCCGCCAGTTCTTTCCAAAATGGATGGAGATGTTTTGATAAAATCACTTACCGTCTTGCTCCGTGACATTTGGAACGAGGAGCGTATTCCGTTAATATGGAGTGAGTCGTTGATTGTTCTCATCTTCAAGAAGGGAATACACAATGACTGTAGTAACCATCGTGGGATTAGCTTAATTCCGATAGTCACCAAAGTAGTATCCTCGATTCTGCTGCACCGTCTTACACCCGCTCGTTAGAGGAATGCCCGCGAACAGCAGGCTGAATTCCGCTCAGGTCAAGGATGCATCCGCCAGATTTTTACTCTTCGCCGACTACTTGAAACGCGTCACATACACACCGCCGACCGTCAATAATGGTCTTCTTAGACTTGAAAGGCGCTTTCGATTCAGTTGATCGAACTGCGCTTTTCAGTGCACTTCATCGAAAAGGTATGCCCCAGAAGTTCGTGGACCTAATGAGATCATTGTATTCTCATACTTCTGGCTGCGTTAGAGTTTACGGTGAACTATCCGGCCGGTTTGAAACGACCAGTGGTGTTCGAGAAGGATGTCTCATGTCTCCATTCCTGTTCAACTTCGTCATGGACGAAATAATGGACAGTGCGCTGCAAAATCTTCAGGATGTAGGCGTCGAACTAGGAAATAGTGGAAAGCTATGTGACCTAGATTACGCGGACGATGTTGTCTGCTTGTTCGAATCCACGGAACATGCTCAACGTGCACCAGATAGACTGTCACAAGCCGTAGCTCCATTCGGCATGCGCTTTGCACCTTCAAAGTGTAAGGTGATGTTGCAAGACTGGATTTCAACGATTCCGAGCTTGATGCTCTATAGGGAGAAATTACCAGTTGCTGGCCGCTTCATCTACCTCGGCAGCAGCGTGACGACTAATGAGAGCACTGTAGTGGAGGTGAGCACGCGGATATCCAAGGCTCGAGGGGCGCACGCTGGACTGAAGCACTTGTGGCGCTGACCTGATATTTCACTAAAGTTGAAAGATCGTGTATTCTGTTCCGCAGTGCGTTCAGTTTTGTTGTATGGTTGCGACACTGGGAGTCTACGTGCTGAAGATATTTGTCGTCCTGAAGTTTTCGACCACCGATGTTTTAGTAGTATCGCCACGATTGGGTAGAATAACCGAGTGAGCAATGATGAGGTCAGAAATCGAGTATTGTGGCTAATTCGGAGAACGCTTTGTCACAGCGTATCTAACTTAGTAGACTTCGTTGGTTGGGGCATGTGTTACGTATGTCAAACACGTCTACTGTACCGTGTCTTATTCTCCGTTCCTCCTCAGAAGTGGAAAAACCACGTGGAGGTGAACAGATGACGGGGCAGCGAGGAATGAGAAAATGTACAGCAAACTTCGGAACAGTAGATGCTCCACGTCTTCGTGATTGGGGTCCAAATGATCCATCTACCAGTTGGCTGGAGACACTGAAGGATATGGCTGCGAACCGCGAACAGTGGCGATAGTGTTGTCACTTTCTTTCGAATCAGAATGATTGATCGATGTGCGTTTGTACAGTTAGACTGCATCCACATGCCTAGTGTGTTCCAAGCTTGTACGCCCTCTTGATAGTTTTTCAGTGTGATAAGAATGATGCATCGTATCCACCACCATATGGTTGGGTCCACCTACGATGCTGGGAAATAAACAGTGATCTTTACGAAGCTCTGGAGAAATGTTATTTGAAGTTGCTCAGAGTGCTGTGCATCACATGCACTGGGCTATGAATACCTGTGTGGCCAGAAAAGAAGTCAATGAAGACAACGCCTTCTGTGACAGAAAAGACGGAGTAATTTTTATCATCGTCATCTACGTCATCATCACCACAATTGTTATCATCACCAGTGACAGCAGCAGCAACTTATTCGTCGTCATTACCATCATCATCATCGTCGTCACCCTCACCCGCGTCGTTAATGTCATTATCATGATCGCCGACGGCGAAGAATACTTTCGTTCAGGTCGTGGTTTCAAATACCATGGTGGTTAACAGCGATTAAGTGGACTCTTCTGTCTCCACCGGATCCGTTGATGCAGGGGTCGAGGGGCTCGACGCGTGTAGTGTTGTAGTTGGTGTGCCAATCAGTGTCCCTAAGGCCCCATTTGGACACGTTTCCGCAATCGTCAAACAATCTGGACGCTCGAATCCTTTTTTGAGGACTTTAATGACCCATATAACAAGGTTCCCTCTGGTAGGTGCGAACCGTTCCGAGATGAGGGTTCGATTTTTCTGCCGGTCAACCTACTAGAAATTCTCGTCGCTGAGTCCCAAGGTTGACTAGACCATGACCTTTCACTTCTGTGGTCCTACTAGTTGCGGATTTTCGCCAGTGAGGAGGAAGTGGTGGCCAACAGCGTTCGAGTAGTTGCGGCTTTTCTTCTTGGAAAGCAACAAACGGTTGATGACAAACCACGATTCCTCAAGGTCGTTCTGACTACCGTCGATGCGGCGCGGGCGGTTCTCCATCAAGCCCACAAGCTAGGAGATAAATACTCGCTTATTCTGTGCAGAGCGGCAGCAGCTACAGCAGCAGCAGCAGCAAAAAATTGATATCATGGAACTACACGAATGTCGGTCGAAGGGTAAAACTGATCTAGTTGTTCGGGATTTTCGAGTCCCGAAGTTGAGAGTACGACCGCGTTGGACGCCTCTGGTTCTTTCAATAACGCCTGTGCATCCATCGGCCCAATTGTAAGTTCACCGTGTGTTTCAGGAGATGGTAGTTCAATGAAATGACACAGTTCCGGGCGGGCGGCCATACTTCTGCCAATTTTCGTAGCCTCTTGAATGAACAAGACGAATTGGAGTCATTGGCGGTACAACCCCTCCCCCCATTCTCGTCGCCTTAACAGAAAATCAGCTGTACTGTGACGTTTCTGATTTCGGGTTGTCAGTACCTAGATACTTAATCTTCCGGGTGGATAGGAGGGATGCGACGCAAAGTGGTCGTGTTGTCTTCTATATTCAATCTGACAAACCTGCCTACCAGCTGCACGGTTTTGCTGGCCCTCAAGGGTTCTGGAAAATCCTCTGGTGCAGGGTTCAGTTAACATCTAGTAAATATGTAACGATGGGACGGGTCGCCGGGCCTAGACTCCACGGCTATTCCTAATGAACTCCGGTGGTGGGGTCATGACGGTCACTGCATTATTCTTGGTGATTTCAATGTGTCGCATGTCGATTGAGACGAGGGACGCTACCGCCCGTCTGTGTATTCATTCACACGTGCCTTCCTCAAGGACTTGACCCTATATTAGCACATACGAAAGTCGATGAGGTTTCAGTTTCCTCAGTCATCCATCCTGGATTTTGTAATATCTCCGAGACAGTCCGACGTTGAAGAAATTAGATACCTTCCGCTGATCGATTCCAGCGACTTTGCAATCCAGTAAAGACGTGGTGAACCACATGCGGGACGCAACATATGGTGCATAAATGTCGATGAAATGCAAAAGCAGCATCATCAGTACTGTAAACTGCCACAGCTCCGGTTAGTGTGGAATCCATCTGGTCCATAATACGGGAAGGGATCATTGAACTGATATGTACGTTTGTGCCTCCTGTTCGTTCTCGAAAGCATAACAAGGGCCCTCTATAATTTGATCGTGAGATACGAAGTGCTCTTTGCGGTAGAAACCGTACACGGTAGCGTCATTGGGACACGGGAGACGGGTACGAGAGATACAAAGCCTCAAACATGTGTTCACCCATGAAAATGGAATGAAGAATGTTTTGAAAATATACCTACAGAGGCTCCCGTTACTGCATCCAAACGGCTTTACGCATATTTGAGACAGAACCGGCATGAAAACGGTTGTGACAACCTTAGCTGAACAGAAAACACTAGCTAAGACACGTTCAGAAAGCAGAGGTCCTCGCACGCCACTATCCATCTGTGTGTGACGAAGTCAATCCCATCGCCGTCTCTGCCTCACATGAATGTTACCCTCGCGTTGCGGCCTATCTATTCAAATAAGGTCACAAAAGAACTGAGGAAGTTAAAAGTTCGCCAGTCACCCGAACCAAATGGTATTCATCCGGCAGTATTGCATGCATTGTTCAATGAACTCGCATCATCCTTGACCGATCGTTTCGATCTGTCTCTTCGCACAGGAAGCTTACCTGGCGAATGGAAGACTGCGGTCATCTGTCCATTTTACAAATGGGGGTTTGCGGAAGGTACCTACCAACTTTCGCCCGGTGAACCTAACTTACATTGTGGGGAATGTGATGGAACTAGTGTCAGTGCGAATCCAGAATCACCTTGAGTTATGCATATTTCTTTGCCCCGGCCAGCATGGCTTCCGTTCAAAGAGGTGGTGTACCTCAAACCTGCTATTGCCGAGAAAACGGTGGACAGAGGCTATGGAGGACCGCTACCGTACGGTTGTAGACTTCATTAAGTTGATTAAGGTCCTTATTAAGGTACCTAACGATCAACTATTTGAAAACTCAAGATATTCAGTTCCCAGAGTCCGGTACTTGACTCGATTGCGGATTCCCTGATACGGAGGACGGTTTTAGTCAGAATTGTTTAGTCGAAGTTAAATTGGTATGCTGTAACAAGTGGGGCCCCTCAGGGATCGGTTCTTGGATGGCTGCTGTTTCTGGCCTACATCAGCGATTTGACGTTAGTCTTCCAGTCACTTCGCCTTGTTTACGCAGATGACATAAAACTGCGACGTGTCATGGAGTCGGGTGTGGACAGAAAGGTTCTACAAAGTGACTTGGATGCATTAGCACGATGGTTTGATGTCTGGGCACACTGTGTCCAAATGGGCGTATATGCACATCGGGAGTAGGGCGTCGGACGCAGTGTATTGAATCGGGAACGGAACACTCTCGAGATCGTCATGAAAACGGGACGTTGTGGTCATGTTATCGTCGTCCCTCAAGACTCGGGCTCACACGGGCGAGGTCTGTGCTTCTTCCAGAGATATTCTGGGGGCCAAACATCGCTGGTTCGGTCCGTTGACCCCCGAGGCTTTCAAATTACCGTCTTCCTTGTTCGTTCGAAACTTGAATACAGATGTACTGCAACCTAGCCCTGCACTTTTGACGAAATGGTGAAACTGGAAAAAATGCAACGCTGCACAATGAGACTGACATGTTGTCTATTGCTTTCTTGATGTTAAAAAAATTCTTTTTCCAACTCTCATGCAAGAATTGTGTGATAAGTGAAGCCTGAGTTATGGATCTCCTGTTTTCATTATCGAATCGTGCTGTTCTCGTCTATAACAATTCATTCATCAACTTCTATGCATGCTAAGAATTCTTCGCCACGAACGGTTCGACGTAGAACCGGGTGCACTAGGTGCTATCAAGCAGTGGGCCCATTGGTGCTGGACATATTGTAGTCTTCTTAAATCTGTTGAACGCATGAATCCCGACAAACCGAGCTTACTAATTTAGTATAATTGTGCGGTGGTATATGAGCGTATCGTGCATTGTGACACATACGAAAAGGTCGTTGAGACACTAACGAGCTTGTGTTTGTCCTAAGAATGAGGTTTTTATGCGCCACGTCCTTGCAAAAACGAATCAAAAAAGCGGCCAGTCTCTGGATCAGTCTGCACAGAAATTGAAGTCGGTAGCGATTGCAATTTCAAGCCAACTACGGCTGAAGAAGACCGTGACAACGCCATCCGTGACGCATTTTTCAGTGGAATCTTGTCAAACCATATCAAGCGACGCCTCTTAGAAAACGGAATACTTGATTTTCGAACAATATTCGAACAAGCTTGGGCGTTGAAGATGGCTGAACAACAGTCGATATCTTATCGAAATTCGTTAGCGCCACCTCAAACTGCATTAACGTATAGTGCTCCACCTCTAAACGCCATGTCTAAAGCCACAGCCGATGACGTTGTTGCCGTAGTTCGTGCTAAATGCTTTTTCTGTGGTCAAGACAAACACCCAAGGTCGAAATGCCCAGCAAGAGATGCCACATGCAAGCCTTGCGTGAAAAGTTCAAAAATCGCACTTACGATCGGTTCAAACTATCCATCCTAAGTAACTTTTGTACTGACGTACTGCTCGGACATGAATTCCTTGGTCTTTACAAAAGTGTCAACATATCGTTCATTGGAGTGCTAGACAGCGTATTGGAAGCCATCGTTATTGTTTCTTGAGAAGAATGCATAATCCAGTAGTTGACGCGTCCAAAACGAGAATAGCTCTTCCCAATTGACTTGTCACTCCCGGAAAAATCTTGAAGAAGAACAGCAGAATGACCAAATATGACCTCGTTGATGAGGTTAAACTGTTGCATTGTAATCCATACTATTTTCATGTTCGATTTCCACATGGAAAGGAAAATACCATTTCTGTACGTCACTTGGCCCCAGAGTGCTTTGAGGACAAATATGAGGACATCGCAGTCGACTGTGACAAAGGAGAGACTGATTTGCCTTCGACAGTAGAATCTAGTATAGAAAACTATGAAACACCCGACACACAACCGACATCTAATCAATGTTGGGACTCACATGACGAATCCATCACTCTCGACAAACTCATTCGACAGCAAAAACGTGTTCGTCCTTACTGTTTGAAAAACAGAAAAGCTTAACAGCAAAAACACGGGTCATATTGATCACCGCTCTTTTCAAACTTGTACTATTCACACTCGAACCTAAGTGCACGAAAATGACATGTTGCTGTCTATTGTTTTTGTAAATGTTCTCATCTCTTTTCAGCTCTCGTACAAGAATTGTATGATGAATAAAGCCTGAGTTGTGAATTTCACTGGTTCTGTTTTCATTATCGAGTCTTGCTGTTGTTTCCGTCTATCACAGAGACTCGTCAGTGGTTTACATGGGACGCCTGCGGATCGTCTGAGGTTTCTTAAGCTTTTCCCCGCTTACCATCGGCGAACTCATGTTGACAATCAGTCTAAGGAAGATCCTTCGTGTTGAAATGGGTCCGGAATTGCCAGCGGGTTTTCCTCTTCGGATGAACAATCGAATGCAAGGCCATTCTCTAACAATACGGAAGCTTTTGTCGGCTTGTTTGCCACTATTTTATCGTCTCCCACGGAGGGCGACTAATCTCTGAAAGACTTCACCGCGGCAGTGGTGGAAAAACGACGACGCTTGATTCGAACGAAGTTTCGATGTACATTGAGAGACATTGTGGGGGAACGCTTCCTGTGCGTGAGCCTACAGAGTCTATGTGAAGAGGCTCACATGGGATGTTTCCCTCTGCCTTGGTTATGAAGTAAAAAAAACACTTTTTAAGGAAGCCATTGATCCAGCTTGAGCGTGCCAGGCCGGAGTAAATAATCAATAATCAGTAGTTTATCGAATTACTCAATTCACTCATTCAATGTTTCGAAGTACTCAAGGCGGAATCCCTTTTGCCGATCGAACAGTCATCTACAGTCCGACGCAAATCGGGTCAACGGATCAGTAATCAATCCGGCAAGTGTTTTTATCAACCTAATTGACCTAACGAGGCTTGAACCTAACTGAACGCAGGAGTTCGGGAGTGTTCAGTTTTCGCTTTAAATACCACAAAGTAAATTCTGTAAAACACGTTTTGGCGAACTGAGTTGTTGTCTTCTGGTTTTCCATAGCGAGGTGGAATGATTAGAGTCGCAAGCTGAGATCGTGTGCACAGGTTCCACTCAGGACGTAGAAAAGAACTCGTGGGTCATAACATTCTTACAAGAAAACTGATGCTTGAAGTTTCGTGGGATCGAGTCTCCAGTGTGATAGTTGTGGGGACTGGCAAGACAACGTAGTCTACCACCTAAGTAACCGGTGATGGCGGGGTTTGGAACCTCTGACCTTCGAGGGAGAAGCCAGGATGACTTCATAAAAGCGTCCAAGACTAAAGCGTCTGTTAGGTGTAGACATGGGTGACTCATTCGTTTCTGCTCCCAAGTGCGGCACCAGGGGACGTAGTCTTGGACTGCAAGGGGCATACTCAAGGCTGGACGTAGAAGCTAATTCTTCACAAATGGGGTTGTTCCTCTGTGGAACAGACTGTCAGAAGATGCTGTTAGTTGCAGCGATATATCGGCTTTCGAGAATGCCTCAGATTCATGCTAGAACATAGCGTTCCCAGAGCTAGCTCTATGAATGATGGGGTTGAGGCAGTGAGCTCCTGGTATTTTTGTCAATAAACGTATGTCTGTGAAAATGTTGCTGCCTCGCGAATTCCGCCTTTTAGGCCAAACATTCAACGCGCCGTGTTGGAAGCCAAGAATACTTGCTAACAACACAACAACGATCTTGAAGCACGATTGGTCCCGACCACTTTCATCATGTGCAAACTGAACTGAAGTGAACGGAGGTTGTAAGCAAACGCTCCAAACCACTCGACCATCACTGATCGACCTCTAAACCTTGAATTGTTGCCGTGTATAAATAGAATGAGCAGTTCTGCCATCTTTACGGATGACTTATCGTCCCCGATTCCGAAGCTATTGCAAAAAGATATTGAAAGGATTCCTGGAGTGTAACGCCGTAACGACTCGTTACAAAAAACCGTTTCTTTTGCTATATCTCAACTGTGACCAGTTTTTCTCCCCAAGCGAGAAGCCGTTCCTAGGGTTCCTTTGTGCACGGCGCTGGAGCGTTCGATTGAACCCATTATGTGTTTCGAATAAGTTCGTTCTCTTGTTGCGTTGTTGAAGAAGGATGATAACGTCAAGGTATGCCCCTATCCAGGGATTTCGAGGTGACACGTCACGATCGCAAGGCTTCCCGTCGCAACTACTTCAGATTTGTTTGCCAAATTTTTTGGTGCCAAAGTGTGCTCGAAATAAGTTTTTCGTAATGCAAGTCTCCACATGGCCCTCACGGATTCTAAGCTACTAACAGCCTTCATAACAGAATGCCCCGTACCAATACAGAATGCTTCCGATGTAATTAAGCAGCACTTCTGCTGTCTTGCAAAAGTTTATCACTTTAGCTTTAGCATTCTTGAAAAAATGCACCGCCCACATCGACAATATTCGCATTAGTGGTTCCTTATTCGCCTCTAGATTTAGGAACTATAAGTGCATATCTAGAGAAGCTTTTCTGCGAATCTATGCGTTATTGTTGCATCAGAACATACCCAAAAGCGATAGCGACAAGCAGCCCCGAAAGTATGAACAATATTGCTAGCACGAATGAATGGTATTGTAGTTCATGAATAGCTCAAGATTTCGAACCATGGTAACATTTATGGATAAACTGACTAGCTTTTCACTGGTACCTACTGATAAAGCAGTTGCTAAACCACCTTTAAACTGGAATCACAATGATCGATTTTTGTGCTCTGATAGGGATTCTCTGAGTTACGATTTCACCTTGTATCACTTGCGTTTTAGCGATGCAGCATGTCGCATTTGGATGTGGATCAAATTAGTGATTTTGCTTCAGTTGTGAAGGCCACGGAGCAGGTGGAATCGGCCGAAGTATTTGCTTTTTTTGCTTTGTATTCACTAGCTTCAAATTTGTATTGCAGACTGAAGTTGATGAGCAGATTAGAGCACTTTGTGCGAAGCGGGATGAGATTGATGCCAGACTAACTGAATTGCGCTGTTCACTGTAAGCGTCTCATTCACTGTGAAAATTTCTAATAAATCTCGAGCGTAGGCCGGATTTCAGTGGGATTCACGACAATTCACGCAATCTATCTCGAATGGTGGGTCAAGCTTCCGAGCTGGCTTTAGAGCTTAGCGGGAAAATTCGCCAGTTGGATTTGGTCAAAGTAAGTGATGGGGACGGAATAAAAGAAATACCTCTTCACTTTACTTCACCATAGAATCGTGTTCTCGAATGTGTTTCCAAGCTGGACGACATTATCAATTTGAAAACATGTGCATCCAGTGCCGAAGTGGCCGTGAACGAAGAACGTTTTGAAGAAGCCGCCGGTTATGTGAACACTTTTCTCAAAACAAAAACGGATGTAATTGAATTGACTGAGAAGATCACGTCTGGTAAGGAAAAAGACTTTCATTATTTTTATGTTCACAGTTATTAGTATGGCAAGTTACTTTTGCACTCCATTTATTTTCAAGCACCTGGACACATAACCAGACTGTCGCCAGTGAGCAAGCAATCAAGTAGCCATTTAAGCGAGCAGAGTTACACGGGCGTACAAGAACAAGCCACATGTACGTTCGACTCAGGTCAAGCGAGGCTGATCGATACACAGCGAGACTGGTTGGTAGACACTTTCCAGGTTAATACATGTACAAAATCAACGCCATTATATACATTTACACTTATATATATATATATATATATATATATATATATATATATATATATATATATATATTCAGGTGCATGTCCTTGTATGATAGTGATATTGATCGATTTTTCGCGTTGCATGCATGTGCGTATAAGTCTATGTTTGTTCATGCGTGTGACTGTTCGAACCGAACACAAAAGTTATCATAGCCGGAATCACTGTGGTTTTCTTCTCATTCAGTGTATTTCTCAACCTGACACTGAGTGACGTATTTATGAATGTGTGAGATCATAATCGTAGTAATTATTTTTACCAATAATGGAATGCTATTTCGAATTAAACTGATGGTTATTTCTTGGTGATATTCTATTGGTTCTTTCAATCATTTCGGTTGTTCGAACAATTATTAACCATTCACTAGGTGCAGTGGTTCTGGTTCATATTTCAGCAGGAACCCCACGCAAAAATCAAATCAGTCAAGGGTATGAGTAACGTAAAGAGAGAACTGCAAGTAACAATGTCAAGTAAATAAATTGTTTAGACGAAAGAGCACACTGATCTTGACATCTGGCCGTATTTTTCTGTCCTTAATCACTAAGTGGATGGATCCCTTGATCCACGTTCTTCATGGCTAAATCCATTTGTCCGACGGTTAATTCGGACAATAATGGAATGCAGGCTTGGGTAAATGAACAATAAAACAATTGCCGTAGCAGACAACACTTCGTTTGCTTCAAGTTAATAATCGCGTTTGATCTAATGAAAATTTATTTGGTTCAGTATTCAGGGTCATTTTTAAGGGATATCAAAGCCTCTATGGTCGGGTTACCATTATTGCCGTTTTCACCGCTATTGTTACCGGATCGCGTGATACAGTGCAGGCTGCTCTGTCCACCATGAAAGCAATAGTTGATTTATGCATAAACTGCTTGATGATTATCAGAAATTGGATGTATAGCAAGGTTCCCAGCTCCATTCAAGACGGTTGCATCCGAAATACGAGGTACGCTGATGAGACTTCATCCAATGTTTTTGTTCGTGGTCGCACTGCTTGTCTTCGCACACCTAAGCGCAACGTGAGAAACAGCGTTGTTGTAGGCGGGTCGGTGACCTATTGTATGGTTCATTCTTCTCTTCCGGAAAGCCTTTCAAGTAGATGACACACGACGAGGGGCGATGGCTTCGTTTATCGGTGAATCTCGTTTGCCACATCACAGTGCCATTCACAGAATTGTGCGGCTTTTTATGATGGAGACCTTCTGCCAGGCGAGGATTTAGAAGTGATCAGCAACTAATGTGGACTACAGCAGATTGGGGCAGTAGCGGTCAACAAACAGTCATATCAGTTGGAACTGGTACTGAATGTAAATATTAGCATATTTTCAAGTGGGCCGCACGATCAGTTGTGATAAAACGGCATTCTTGATCAAAAACGGACAGCAGCGTTAGTCATGAGGTGAACAATTGTAAGAAAATGCATGTAGATAAGAAAACGGACATGGCTTACGGAGGGCAGTAGAGCGTACGGTTCTGTGGCGTTTAAAAGTTAAGCTGCGCGCCTGCGCTAAACGGAGACCAGAAAAGGAGGCGAATAAAGACCAGTGGGATGCGTGCGTACACGCATGTGACAGTACACGACAGGACATTTAAGCGGTGATTGGAAAGAAGAATACTACGCGAACGGCGACGGAAGAAAGGCGGCAATGTGGTCAATACTATGCGGGGTGCAAGATAAAAATGTCAGTACGCGAAAAGGATTTGAGCCAAGAATAAGGTTACTTGGTTACCAAGAAGAATCAATACTCCCCCTCTAGATGGACTTACGTAAGTCCACTAATGTGTGAACTGAATTATCTTGTAGTATCCTCAAAATGCGGCTCATCTGATGCTTCCAGAAGATGTAGTTGACGAATATCTCTTCGGTGAATTCCGTTGTTCGTCCGAACGTAAACCTCCCTAGTCATTCCGTCACTCACCTTTTGAGTTCTGTCGATCATGCCTTTAACATACCGCCTCCCAGGAGCATTCTGACTTTTTAATAGAACTAAGTTCCCGGCGTCCAAGTTCTTTCCTCGTCTAAGCCAATGATGTACCGTCTGCAATATAGATGGATGCTCCCTTTTCAGGTGAATCCACAACTGTTCGGCCAAGGCGTGAGCTATTTTCCATCGTTTCGTCAACGTTACGCGACTCTCATCGGAGTTGATAAATGCTGGATTTCGGTAGAGCAACAGGATATGGTTGGATATATGCACTACGTAATCGTTTGGGCCAGAAGTCAACTTCACTAGGGGCCTGTCATTTATAGTCTTTTCAACTTCAGCAAATGCAGTCAATAATTTCTCACCATCCACTAGGTTGTTATCTATGATCGAAAGCAGGATGCGTCTAACATTCCGGATCAGCCGCTCCCATACGCCCCCTTGGTAGCTGGCCGTGGGTGCCGAAAAATCCCACTCGCACCCTGTGCTTGACAGTCTTCTTGAAATCCTTTCTTGATTGTACGTCAACAAATATCTTCTGATCTCGCATTCTGGTCCTTTAAAACTCAGGCCGTTGTCGCTTGGGAAACGAACCGGGCTTCCTCGACGAGAATCTTGAAAATGCATATGGAAATGAGTCTGTTTCGAGGCTGTGAACAACCTCGATATGAAACACTCTGATAGATAGACAGGTGCATAAACATCTATACCTCTTCTCTGTTCTGCACCTATTTTTTACCAAGAAGGGCTCAAAATAGTCGACACCAATATAAGAAAACGGGTTTCCGCCCACCTGAACTCTGTCTGTTGATAGTTGACCCATTATTTAGTGACATGGCTTAGAGTACCATTTTCGACAGTGAAAACAGCTTGCCAAAACTGCCGCGTGACCATGCAGTATCCAATATCTTTGCCTTGTCGCGACTAGAACCTGATTTGTTCCCATGTGGCCGTTGATTTCGCGATAGCACCGGATCGATAGACGAGTTACAAAATGATTTCGGGAAAGAATGGCAGAGTGCTTCACCTCGAAAGGTTTTAGCGCTCATTTCAATCGACCTCCGACTCTTATCCCCTCCTCGGAGATCATTGGGCTGAGATTCCTTAGGCAACAACCCTTTGGTTCCCTCCTTGGTTCTGGTTTCTTAACTTCCTTTAACGTGCTGGTTTCTGTAGTGGACGTCGCGACCTGCGTCAGTTTTATAAGTCGTGCAAGAATCATCAATCTTTCGAGCAGTCAGGTATCTCGAACTGGACTGATGGGTTTTTCTTCCTTCCATGATGTAATCTGAGAAACGTTTCAGCCATGCTACAGATCTCAGGAGACACACCCAAGAGCCATAGCGTCCCAATCCATCGAACCAGTGACGCTGAGCTTGAACCGTTGCAACCACGTAGGTTCTGGACGACACGGGAAAAACGTGTACTATATCGTGTGGTTGTTCAGGCTTCTTCGGCCAAGCTGTCTCATCGTTTTCTAGAATTTCCGGCTCACGGACCTTTGGCTGTTATCTCTCGTGAAGCAGCGTCCGCAGGATTGTTTCTGGAATCGACGTAGCACCACTCGTTTACTTCTGACAGATCTCGTATAGCAGATATTCTGTTAACCACAAAGGTCGGGAAGCGAGATACCTCATTGCGAAGAGTTTTCAAAACGATAATTAAGTCCGTCCAATGGTGATGGTTAACTCTTTCCGAACCCCCGAAGCCAAACGAGCTGATAGTAAGGCGGCAGGAGGTTCAAGACGTGGTATAGTGATGGCCTTTAGCAGCGCCACGCGGGGTTTTCCACTGACAAGAATGTAGCTGAACTTTTCGTCGCTTCGTCTATGTCATAGGTAGATTACTGCACCGCAAGCTGACCCAGATGCATCGGGGAAGCAGTGCAGTTCAAATATTCAAATATTGCTCTTGTATACGAACTATCTGTAAGGCATCTAGGTACCTGAAACCTTCTGACTTCACCCATCTGCCATACTCCCCTCCGCCATACGCGAAAGAGGTTTTCCGTTAGAGGATCATCTCAGTCGCCCTTGGCTCAACAAAGTTCCTGAAGCACCAACAGATCTGGTAGAACTACGGAACCCATAAGTCTGAGAGGTTCATGTATCAAGACAATGTAGGACAGAATTGAACGTTTGGTCAGCTGAACCGGTCCTTGACTCACTTCGAACTCAAATTTGTCTTTAGTATGATTCCATTGAACTCTCAACGTGCGGTGACGATAGAAAGGTGGAAGGTTAAGCTTCAACTTTCTGTCAACCCTTTCATCTTTGGGAATCTAAGTGACCTTTGGGCGTTGGTTGACGGCCTTATAAGGTGGAAGTCCCTTGGTGACAGAGCGCCCTTTAGGCTGGTGACAAATTCTATCAGTTCCTCTTCCGATGATGCACTGTGGAGGAGGCCGTTCACAAGAGATGCCCTCTGCGCCATGTTGTTGTCTTCCATCCATAAGAGCAGAAAAAGAAACCATGGCTCCACCACAGTGTTTCTATAGTATGAAGGAAAGAGCGTGTTTGGGCCCAGTATACTATAAGAAACAAAAAGCATGTCGCGCGGAGTGGGGAAAAATTTCCTTTATTGAGTAGCTTTTCGTAGGTATCGTATCCATTTTCTTCAGTGTGTACCGTTTATCAGAGAATGCATCTTTGTGGAATGCTCCGTATGTGTACTTTCATTCATACGTAATCGTAATATCTTCAAATGTCCAGTCCTTGCGCCTAGCCTTACTCATAATTATCCGTGTTTAATGAATTGGGTATTAAGACCATACCATGAGCGACCGTTTATTAACCGTACCCAAACGTCCACTCATCATTTCACCAATTTATAGATGAACAAGCACGTAACGCGGTGAGCATCCTAAACAAATGCCGTGATAAATTGGCCACAATCGCGGAACAGCGATTCGATCAGGCAGTGAAAACGAGTGACTCGGCTGCTATTGAACGGTTTTGTAAGATATTCCCACTGATAGGTAAACACGAAGCCGGATTGAAACGGTTCGGAGATTACTTATGTCTTACAATCCGTCAGAAATGTAACGGTTTGATCAGCTTGTCAGAGGTGTCGGACGGAAAAGAACAGACCCCAGTGTGTGTGAATTTGTTGACAGAAATTTTCGAATTTATCGCCGAAACTGTACGGGATAATCAGGCATATGTGAAAACATATTTTGGTAAGTATCTTAATTGTTCTATGTCATTTTGGATTGTTTCAGTTATGTTGTAATTGTCTGAATAATCCGGCAACCAAAATTTCACTGATTCCTCATGCCGCTCTTACGGGGAACGTAACTTATCGTCCTCTAGAAAATTCAAGTGTGCTCATAACTCACTGGATTTCACGATAGAAATAAAAATCGGTAGTCAACTATTTTTTTTTGTGTTGGTGACCAAACAGGAGAATTGATCCGTAGACGACAACGGATCAGCCCAATCGGTTGAAAGGGGTTCGGCTGAGGCAATCAATATTCTCCCAGTTTTATTCGGCCCCGACAGACTTAAACTCGCACTCACGCACATGTTCCGCGGACAGTCGACTCATGCATGGGCTTGTCTGCATTCGTACACTGACGCACACCCACGGTGTGGATGCCAGTTATACTCCATCTCGGACTGTGTTGACCAATCAGATCTTGCTACTTATCGAACGACCTTGCTTGCCTACTTACTTTTAGGTGACTAATTCCTGCGTGAGGAGAAGTCAACTTCTCGACTATCTGATGGTGGATTTTCATGCGTTAGGATCGGTGGCAGGATGGGCTCACGGGAGAGTCAGTTCTTGCACACGATACGCATTTTGAACATCGACTGAATGTCTAGATGTTCTACGTCTGCTTTTGACCGTGTTGAACCCTATCTTCCGTTGACCGCCAAGGTGACACTCTGAAGACTCTTTGCCTAGGCGCTCATACACACTCGTATAGCCGAATATTAGGACCTCAGCAATCTAGTTTAGATTCAGTACTAGCTCGAGCGACTGGTCTCTGGTACCCTTGTATATCGGATGAAGCGTCGTCGCCGATGTAGGAGGCGCGACAAGTTTTCGCCAACCTCAGCCATCTGTGATTCCGGTATGATATCATTTTGTCCGTCAAGGATTGAGTGTATACTGCGGCGATTAGATCCTTTTTCTCATATGGCTGTTATCTCTCGTAAAGCAGCGTCCGCAGGATTGTTTCTGGAATCGACGTAGCACCACTCGTTTACTCCTGACAGATGTCGTATAGCAGATATTCTGTTAACCACAAAGGTCGGGAAGCGAGATACCTCATTGCGAAGAGTTTTCAAAACGATCATTAAGTCCGTCCAGTACAGTATCCGTCCAATGGTGATGGTCAACTCCTTCCAAACCCTTGAAGCTAAACGACCTGATAGTAAGGCGGCAGGAGGTTCAAGACGTGGTATAGTGATGGTCTTTAGCAGCGCCACGCGGGGTTTTCCACTGACAAGAATGTAGCTGAACTTTTCGTCGCTTCGTCTACGTCGTATGTGGATTATTTCACCGCAACTCAACTGAGATGCATCAAGAAAGCAGTGCAGCTAAAATATTGCTATTTCGAATCAAACTGACGGTTATTTCTTGGTGATATTCTTTTCGTCCTTCCAATCATTTCGGTTTTGCTGATGCAGGAACTGCAAAGACTGTTGTGGAAAACCCTCCAAGAACACTACAAAACCCAGGCCCCGTGAACACAATATTTTTGTCTTGTGCCAGTAACACTTTTGTGAACTGAACTCTGTTTATTCGTGCCAAAAGCACAAATCTGTCATGTCTCATTTAGACCGGTGTGGCTCACGTGCTCGTTTGTCTTACTGTATGAACTGGGCTCTCGATTTCAGTCTTCCTTATGGCACTTTCGAGGTTTGTATGTATTTTGCAACGCCTTACGTTCTTCAATCCGGCATTGTAGAAAACAAGAATCAGTCTCGTTTTGGTTTAGGGATTCGTGCGGGTTGGCAACGCACTGCTTAAAAGCACGGTAAGCCGATCAGCAAGACATATTTCTTTCTGCACTTGCATCGCCCAAAGGGCACAGCTCTGAAGCTTCTTGCCCTCCTAGATCAAGCCAGATCCCGAGCTATATCTCCCGGACAAGTGGTTTAGCACTCTGCTTCCCACCTTCGAACAGTTTTTGCCTCCATACTTCCTCATTCAGCCCACCATGCACTTGCTATCTTTGGTTTCTTCCCTTAGTCCAATCTGTGCTCCACCATCTTCAGTTACACAATGTTTTCGTCGGCCCGGCCAACGTTGCTGTATGGGTCCCGATGTAATCCCCAGCTCTTTCTGAATAAGACGGCAGACACATCAGCAGCTCCTTGTGCATCTCTTTTTCAGGGATGTAGTGACAATGTACCCTTAAAGGTTGTCGGTTTCTGAGTATCGATATCTTAGTTTTCCTCCAATATAGTAGGAACATCTCATCAGTAATGCTGAAGCCAGGCATATATATATATATATATATATATATATATATATATATATATATATATATATATATATATATATAATGTGTACATTCACACAGGCTTGAGACCAAGCTAGGTGCCAACGCAACAATGACGATTAGAAAATAAAGTAAAGCAGACAGTTAGCGAGAAAAAACCTTGACTTTTTGGCTTTTTACCATACTCATTTTGACGTATTTTTTGTCACTTTTTTTGTCGGAATGACATTTTTGTGATTACGGGACACGAGTTTTCGACAGACTGACCACGTAACATTCGCGCCACCGACTTCTATTCTGAGTCATGTCCCTAAACGTCTCTAACCAACGACAATCATCGTCCCTTGGGCCCCATCCAGGGAGACAGGAAGCACCAACCCAAGCCGATACTGATGCTAGCTTCTTCATACCAGTGGTCAGCCACTGGAACAAGTACTAAACCTAGAGACGTTAAGATGACTGGGATATGTGTTACGCATTCCCACCGATAGAATTCCTTGGGGTACATTGTTCTCTGAAGCAGGCAGTGGTTGGAAGGTAGATTGAGATGGTCAGCTCATGACAAGCCAAAATGATATGCAAACCTTGGCCAGTGAACTTGGACAAGCAGGATATGTGAGACTTCCATGTTGTGACCAAGTAGACCCGCCTACCAGGTAGCTGAAAACGACAAGTGAAATGGTTATATGTCGCAGCCATTGATGTGGTTGCATTTTTTCTCCTTTTTTCCCGTTATTCCTGTTTATTTTTTTTCTTCGGCCTACGGGAACAACCGTTCCCAGATTGTATGGATTGCCAAAACGCATAAAAGTGGAGTCGCCTTAAGACTTTTCCTCGGCATGTGCAGTTCACCATACCATGCGGTGGCTAAATGATTGAGAATGCTCCTGGAACCGGTAAGACAGGCGATGTGGAGGCGCAGCTTCAAAGACGCATCTGAATCCATAAACTGCGTGACAGACCTAACGCAAAAGGACGACGGATGTTTTCGTTAGACGTCAGTTCACTTTTTACCAACATCCCAATAGATGAAGCTGTCTATTACCTATGTGACTGTATTGAAAGCAACTCAATTGAGACAGGAATTCCTCTAGATCTGAAACAATAGCTTTTTTCTGCAAATACAACATTCAGTTCAATTTTAACAGTCAGACTCGTTGCTCAAAGGATGGGGTAGCACTGGGCTCCCCACTCGGGCCACTATTTGCCGACGTCTTTAAAGCAAAGTTGGAAAGTGGCTCACTTGAATCTTCAACCTGAAACTGTTGTTTATACAAACGCTATGTGGATGTCGGTATGTGTAGTCAAATCTTCAAACCACATAAGTCAACTACTAGACTGGTTTAACTTAGCTCATACAAACTTACAATTCCCAGTAGAAACAGTCGAACGGCACAATCGCGTTCCTTAACGTTCGGAGGAGTCGTCGTGAAGACGGCTCGATCAATCGGTCAGTACACAGAAAGACAACGTGGAATGGGCAGTACATTAACTTCCACAGCTTTGTTCTTCTTAAGATAAAATCGAATCTAATTCGATGCCTCACGAACACAAGAAGAATATGCTCGGAGGACACCGTTCAAGACCTCCAGACGGCGCGAAGAACCTTCATCCAAAACTGCTACTCGGGTTGATTAGTTCAGACGATGCGAATGCAAGCGGAAGTTCCAACGAAGTTTGTCGTGGGAAGAAATCCAGCATACATCTCTTTGCCATTCAAGGGTGATACGTTGGCAGAGAATGTGCGTACAAGATTGTCGGGGTAATCAGCAAAACGTTCTACGCAGCTAAGCGCCGTGTTTTGTTCGAGTCCCGGCCAGTAGTGTTTTCACGGTTGAAAGACTAAGTACATAGTTCTGCAGCCTCATTCTGTGTTTATTCATTCACTTGTTCCTGTGAAATAATGTACATCGGCCGCACGACCAGGCGTTGTCCAAACGCATCCACGACCACCATTCCGCATGGTTGAACACGAGTAATGAACTCACTCACTAGCGCGATGGTTTCACACCTTGTTCAGACTAATCGCACAATAAACGTGACTGAGGCTTTCCTTTCTCTGTATAGGGTTCGGGGTCGGCAATCAAGACCGAAAAAATGTCGCATACTAGCCACAGCGGAGGCTGTTGGAATCCGATTCCACAACCCCTCTCCCTGTGTGCTCAGAAACAGTTTGTGTGTGCGCTTCATCTTCCCTGACCCACCATCCACCCTGGAACAGACCCTAGACCAGACGAAAATTGAATAAAACATGTGAAGCAGTCCACATCCGGTCTCGAATTAAGTTCGACTCACGTTTCTTCCTTTTTTATGAACATTATCCCTATCACTTCCACCTATTTGTCTAATTGGTCCAGTTCCTTAACCTGTCGTGAAATATTATGATGTGATGATGTGATTATGGGTATTGCTCATTCTCGGGCATGAGATGTCGTCACATAGGAAGAAAGATAAGGATGTCACTTTTCCTGAAGCAGAGCGTATGAGTCGTAAGTTTACCAAAGTCCGAAACGGCGGCTGCGGTCTCACCTTATCTGCAATTTAGTACCACTGTTGTTCTTTGCTAAGTGCGTAGCTTACCGCTACGGCATGATCCATCGAGCGCCTATACTACCCTCGACAGGGATGGTGTCCAGTCTGGAGGCGATAGCGTCTGACGGGGATGGCTAACGAAGATACATTAATTCTGCTTCGGGAGTGAGTTTTCCTTCGGGCGGAGAGGCGGATCTTGAGGTTGATACGTACGAGTGTGCGGTCAGTGCCGTTTATGTTTCCGGTTTCGCAGCCGCGCTAAGCTCGTCAGTTTTCAACCAATGAGGTCCAGCGAGATCTCAGCAAGATGTAGTCGCTCTGGTGACCTGCTCTGATGTCATCGGAGTGCTTTTTTGGATGTTGGAAACGAGTATTGGTGACAGCCAGTCAATTCACATCTGCAAACGTGACCATACGATCACAATTTTCGCATCGCTACCACGATTTTTGAAAGTACTGAGTACTGGTTTGTGCACACAAAATGTACAAGTCTTGGCGCCTCAACTGCTTGAACGAAGATGGGATTTGTGTATCGAAAAATGACCACCTGATAACCCACTTTCATTCAGTCGAATTGAACTCACACCACACACTGACGATAGAACCCCCTCCGCTTTCACAACACAACTAGTGGCTAATCAACTGCATCATCACCGCCAAACTTATTTGCGTTCCTAGAATGTTGTGGCTAACCAGGAAGGATAGATCGTCAGCTGGCGATAATTTACTGGTTCAGTTCGAAGTCCGTCATTACCGTTGATCTATGACATTAGGCGGTTCCAGTTCACTACTGCGCCCTCACCTATTTGTTCCATGTGTAGTTCAACAATCCAAGTCTTCGAATCAAGATTATTGGGTTTCTTAGATGGTAGGCTTTTACGTTTACGGATTAAAGTCTATTTTTTAATCAAACAAAGTGGTTTGCAGGAAAAAGGGTAACCCCATAGTCAAAAAACACTGCAAAGGAGATGTGTGGGGAGCATTCAAGTAAGATTTAGTTTGTTGACTCTGCTTTTGAAACCGGAAAGATTGTTGGTGGTTGGAAATACGGAAAGAGAGGGAGTGTGTGTGTTCCAAAGCTCTGCAGTACCGGGAATAAAGGGCAACTGAAATAAGGTAGTACAACATCTAGGAACTGCCCGCCTGCATACGAGAGACGGTCATGGGAAGGGGAATTGCCGAAGCGAGTTCTGATAAACAGAAACCAAAATAGTAACGGCAGAAAAGAGATAATGAAGCAACTTCCTAGTGATGGACGACTGGCTGAAGAATAGAGGTTAGGGAGAAAACGCGGATTAACCAGACAGCTTTTCTTTAAATACGATCAAGAAAAGAAAGAGCGGTAGACGAAGCTCCATCCCATACATGACCGCAGTGTTCGAGAGTGGGGCGGATTTGAGCCTTGTACAAAAGAAGAAGGTGAGCAGGTGTAACAAAGGCGTCTGTCGCAGAATAGAAAGCCAACTTTGCACACAGCGCGGGAGTCAAGCGTAGACACAAAATGAGATCAACAAAGAGGAGAATTTACGGATAAGCGCCGTAAGGAAAGTGACCCTGTTCGGCGAAACGGAGTCCAGTAAAAATTCAGACAAGGATAATAAGGAAGATGTTTCCGTGAAACGGAAAGGAGAGAAGTTTTTGAAGCATTGAAACAGACATTCTTGATGGAACCCCAAGCTGAGATTTGTTCTGGATCAGAAGCAAGAGATGCGTTAAGAACAGCACGAACGTGGTCGATGTTGGTGGTGGCCTGGCGAATGGTAAGGTAATTAACGGAGCAATGGAGAATGGTATCGTCGTCAAAACAGTAAAGTGGGCTGTAGGTTGAAGATGGAAGATCAGTAATAAACAGAAGAAAGGAGGTGGGCGCAAGTATGCAACCTGTGGGAACACCAGCATTCATAGGGAACGGCTGAGATAGAGCCCCATTGACTCGGAAGGAGATGGTTCGCTTGGTGAAGGAACATGACGTCCACGATATGAGAGCCGGATGAAACACGAACGAAGACAGTTTCGACGGTGGATCTTCTTGCCAAACTCGGTCGAAGGCCTTTGAGATGTCCAGCAAGACCAAGTAAATTTCTCCGTTTTTATCGGACGCGATCGACCAGGAGTATGAGATGAACGCTCGTAGGTCACCCATAAAACGACGCTGGCAGAATCCATATTGACGATCACTCAGCAGACCTTCACGTCTAAGGAACGGACGTAGTTGGTCTCAGAAAATTTCTAGAGCACAGAGGTTGAGGGTAATGGGGCGATAGTTGTTGGGGTAGGAAGAGTCACCACGTTTGAGGACAGGAAAAGTGGTGGCGTTCTTCCACGAAGAGGTAAAAGTCTCTTGAGGGTGGGGAGGAAAGAAAAGAAAAGATAACGCGAAATGAGGGCAAATTTCGGAGCACTCATGTTTGGGACGATAGGTGGAATATCGTCCGCACCGGGTGGTTTGAAAAAATTCAGAGTACGCAGAACTTGACGTACCTTTCTGGTAGTAATTACAGGGAAAAAGAGTGGCTGGGAACGTGAGAAGAGGACAGAGAAGTAAGGCTGGCAGATAGTGGTATTTGAGGCGGAAACCTTGGCCTTATAAAAAGGGTTGCAAATCAGAGAACCAGGGGAATCGCAAATGGGAGGAAAGTTGGATGGGCAGAAGTTATGGGAAACCATCTTACCAAGGGACCAGAAGGATCGACTACCAGTAGGGAATGAAGCTGGTCGTTCAGCTTTTTGGCGTACAAAACGTTCTTTATCTCTCTGTATGGTGAGTGAACATTTGTTTCTAGTTTGAACAGAACGGTGTCGAGATGTTTGGTTGGATGAGCGGTGCCACTGGGAGCACGCTAAGTTTTTCAAACGAACAGCGCGGTTTCAAGTGTGGTTGAACCATTCAAGAGATCGTGGGTCGCCGGGTTCAGAGAAATGAGGGATGTAAAGATACATGTATGAAAGAACCGTGTTTGTGAATTTAGAAGCAGATACGGGAACATCAGACACATAAAAACGGTCATTTCAAGGCTGATCGATCAGAAAGTTGTGAAACCCATCCCAATTAGCAGAATCTTAACACCAAAATGCTCGTCTGGAATTTGATATTGGGACGGGATGAGACAAATGAGTGAGAAATCGGGTGAAACAATGGTCCAACGAACCCAGGGGAGTCAGGGAATTGAAATCTGAGAATGAATTGGAGAATGGCTGTAAATATGAAGTCAAGAGTGTGTGTGGGTCGTCAATACGATCGGGAATGCGTGTAGGGAGGTCGATCAGTTAGCAAAGGCTGTTGACTACAGCGAAAGCCTCGGGTTCGCGTCCCATAGTTGAATAGTCCGATGAGTGCAATTGCCAGTCCTTGTTGTGGACATTAAAACCACCGAGACTGGTAATTTGGTAGCTGGGGTCTGTTGAAGTCGGTATTTCAATGTTTGAAGATAACTCAGACATCCGAAGGTGATTGGTGTTGGGAGAATGGTAAACAGTACAAAATAATAATTTAGAGGATGAGACCGAATTTTCAACCACATGACTTGAAAGTCCGAGCTGGAGAAATCAAGATGCAAAAGTGGAGAGGAGGCGGTCGGTTGGTTGATATAGGCGCAGATATCAGCTTTGAGGAAAAAGCAGAAATGAAGTAAGTGGTTGTGAAATTGAAGGTGACTGGTGTCTGACGAGGGGGGAATTTGGTTTTCAGTCAAAAATAAGGCATTGGGAGAAGGAGACTGAAAGTGGTGCACAGAATCAACATTTTTGTTCGAACTACGAATGTTAATGCGGAGGTGAGAGCTCTGAGTGAGTACGCGCAGTTGAACGAAAACGATTATTCATGTTATTTGTCAAATTCATAATTGGTGGTAGAGAACCGGCAACCCAACCCTGAGACTTGGAATGGAGAACCAGATAAGACCTCGATAGGTTGGGCGTGGTAGTGAGCCAGGCGACAACGAAGCTGTCTACCGCCAGTATTTGTGCCTGAGTACTGGTGGGAAGGAATCACCCAGTAGTGTTAGTGAGAGCAACGGCTAATTTTTTTTATTAATACGCAAAGTGATTTACAGTAGAGGGATAATCATCATAGCCAAAATAGGTACTGTAAAAGCGGGACTCGGGGAATATTCACGTTTAGAACAACTTTGTTGATGCTGCTTTTGAAGAAAGAAAGATTGGACAGGTATTGTTAAAACTGTTGCATACGGTCGTCTGATATGCATGTTTTATTCTCGTACGTGACGCCATCAGCCGAGAATTAGGGTTTTTTTTGATATCTTCGATAACTAGCAAGTAGTGGAGAGGTTTTAAGCCAATAACCCCTATGGACCACTGGTATGCGGTGAAGAAATATACTCGAAATTCAAACGAAACCCTATTTTTGCCAATAGCGGTCGGCCACACCCGTGACGAAATATGAGCCTCTGACAGAAAGCGGAACAAGATTTATTTACATGAGAACTGTATCTGCTAAATATAGTGCTTCTGTCAAACAATTTAGATAGTAAACCTATATAAATGGAATCTGGGGTAGTAACCAAATTTCCACTTCTCTGTAGACGCTTTTTGGTCTAACTGTTATTTCTAGGTCACGCCATTAACGCAGTCACACAAACGTTCGTTTCACAGGTCCCGGTCATTTGCTTGGTATTGTCACGCTTATCCAAACGGAATGTGATACCCTTGTACGCCGTGTGATTGATCGTTTTCGAGCCCAGTATCGTCTGTCCGAATTATTCCGTCTCATTCAGCCGTTCACCGTAGGCGGAACCAAGACATCCGCACTGGGTCTACTCGGTAGCACATCCGGTAGCCCAAGCAGTTCTACCACGACAGTCACTGCCGGCACTTTGGGCGGTGGGTCACCGTCAGAGCAAATCCAGTTGGAACGAGTTCTGGCGTTAGAACCAATTTTGTCGGAAATCGTGTTACTTAATACTCGGATTGATCTATACATACGTTTTATGCGTCGTCATGTCACAGTGAGTTGTATGTTTCTGTTTCAGTGTTTTGTTTATATTGTTGTTGGTTTTGCTGTTGTGATCGCTTTTGAAACACTTATGTGAGAGTTTTTGCATGATACTGCATAGGCCTACACACATTTTTCCAGAATATGAAACCGACGTGCTTGTTCGTGCAAGTATTTTTATCCTTACGATTTTCGTACCAAAATATCATTACCTATTTGTAATTTTCCGTGGCTAGCCTCTGTTCCCCGCCGTGGTGCTCTGGACTTTTAGAGAGACTATTGCGGTTCACGAAGTAGGTTAATCTCTAGAAGAATGTCTGCTGAAACCAGATTGCGTTTAGATACTTAGTGGGAAGAACTCATTGAGTATGATAAGTAAGGAGAAAAATTCCACATTGTTTTGAAAGGGAACAAAATTCTCTTCAGTTGTCAATTAAATGCTGGGGTAGCAGTGGTTTCACTTGTGAGAAACACGACACAAACTTTCTTCGTTACAAATTCGAAAGCAGGAATCAGAGCACACAGATCGGGCGATGTATCCGGGACCGTTTCACTGTTTTTTTCCACAGGGTGCATATTGCAGTCAAAGTGATCAAGTATCTGGGGGAAACGGTTGAACCGAACGCCCAGAAACAAACGCAAAACACAAGACGCTCGCATACACACGTTTCTATCGGATAAGCTCACACAACTATTATACTTCGTAACTACAGCAATAATAAATCGATCACTTTGTTTGCACAGTTTGGGCTGGTATGTACGGATTGAAAAGGTTCTCTTATCTAATAATGGTTTGGCATTTGTGATCAAGCATGGCGAGTTGTTGAGTGTCGTCCGTCAGAGACATAAGTCAAGTGGCCGCCGAGTCAAAAGTCGACCAAGAAACCTTTCCTAGTCAAGTATCACTTTTCTAGAGATTACAGACCTCATACATCATAAACTTTAAATTTTTTTGACCGCAACTAAGCATCGCTCATTTAATAACGAACTAACCATTCAGTAATGCAAATATAGGTCATCCTTGTTTCTGTTGATCATTTAACTTTGTATGGTTTATTGAAGACTGTCTTAAGTGAACCAATCCTGTTATTTTTTGATACACAGTAAAAGCGAGTTGCAGTAGAAGAAATAAAGCTCATAATCCAAGGATCTACAAAGGGGAATAAGTTTGGGGACAGTCCTGTAAAAATCGGTTTTTTGATTCTGCGCTTGAAAGCGTGAAAATCACAAAAAAGAGTAAATACATGTTTGGGTGTTCCACAGTTTTGCAGGTTTTGAGGAAAACGACGAGCTAAAATTAACAGTGCGGCTGATCGGGATGGTCACTATATGCGGATGGTTTGTTTCCCGTGCACGGGAGAGACGATTAAAATCAGTGGGGACAGGATGTTGAATTACCTTTGTTTTGAGACATTTTTTTTCATTTTGTGTTGCATGCTTTCGCATGAGTGCAGTGGATGGGTACTACTCCATAGCCTCAAAGACCTACTGCAATTTTAGGGTTAGCCGGCAACCTGACCTTGAGACTCAGATTGAAGAACCAAATAGTGCCATTTGATTCAGTTACAGATTGCTGATCCTTCCATTCGAAATGACTCATTACTAAGACACAAGCGTGAGAGTAGTCCCAATTAATCCCACTGGTGTCAACGATTCTGAAACTGGCAATCGCTTTCTGATCCTTCGCTGTCACGCGAGTCATCCTCCTAAAATCATTGTTTGTACCCTTCTTTCATTTTTGCAGTCCGATTTGAATGGTGCTGCTTTATCGAGCGAGGAACTCGAATGTAAGTTGTTCTTTTTTGATACGTTTTCTTGTTTTGCTTCTCTCTCTCTCTCATATATATATATATATATATATATATATATATATATATATATATATATATATATATATATATGAGTGATAGAGGAATAAATTTTACCTAGTATGAGATTGATCATGCAGTGTGAACGTTCAAACCATTTAAACCATGAAGGCACTAAAGCTGTTTTATCCTTGTTGTGAATCAAATACCTTAGCCACAGGGTCATCCGGGTTGGCTCTCAACGGTTTATTGAACTATTGTCGGAAGAACGCTATACCATATGGTGTATAAGCTTAATAAACCGTTGGGAACCAGCCCGGATAGCTTTGTGGTTCGACTCACAATCGTTCACCCCGGGTTCGAGTCCCAATTGGGGCTAGTTGGATAGGCACTGCTGATGATTCCTAACGAGGATTAAATGGCTATGCAGTGCCTCTGTGGTGTTTAATAATATGAACGTTCACACTCCATGATTAATGTCAATATATATATATATATATATATATATATATATATATATATATATATATATATATATATATATATATATCTTGCTGTAGACGTTTTTGAAATTTTTGGTTTTGTTTTCCTGCTCGACAGTTTTGTGTATTTTTAGTCAAAAGAGTCCAACCAGACAGGCCGTACAAAACTCGTGCCACTAACATCTTTTCTGAGGCAGGTTTCAACGTCGCTAACTATTGACAGTCTGGATCTTTTAGGCCCCAACCAGGAAGACGAGAAGCTTAAACGAAAGCCAATGCTGATATTAACTTCTTCATACCCCTACGCCCAGTCGTGACTGCTTTTTCAGTCTTGCCCAGCACGTGCAAATCGAGCACGGAAAGGTAGATGGCAGGCAGGCATACGCAAAACATGTCCGAGCCACCGGAAGTGGTGTAGAGCGATCACTTCTGTCAGAGGGCAGCTATGCGTGTCGAACATACGACGACAAACTTCGTCATTTACCCACTCGATATTCCCGGAGATAGCGGTTGTCGAAAACAGCGCGGTTCAGAGTATGGTGAACTGCATGTGCATTGCCAGTCAGTAAGACGACTTCGTCGTCATATTCGAAGTCAAAAACTGTTCCTTCGGAAGAGTTCAAATCCACTGTTTAGAAGACCAGACAAGACATTCCGTAGTACATCCGCTATGACAAAGTCAAAAAGAAATGGTGATATAGAACAGCCTTGACGTCCTCCGCTGGAGACGACGAAGGGGGTCGAAAGATGGTTGTAGGCTTTAATCCGACCTGAGATACAACTGGCACAACTTCCTGCGGACCGACGCATACTTCGCATGTAATACGATGGTGGTTGAGCGGTTTTGAGCGTTTTATTACCACCTCAGAGGTCATAGATTTGAATCCCGCTACTACCGGTCAATTTGGTGGTAGACAGTAATCCACTGTCGTTCGGCTCGTTACCACACCGATCCTATCAAGAAGTAGTGTGGCTCTCCGCTCCAGGTTTCAGGGTCTGGTTGCCAGCTATCCCTTAAAGCACAGTGGGCTTTTGAAGCTATGTTCAGTTCATTCAGCCACTAGCCTCACACTTATGTGCTCTGGTTTTGGTTGCTATCTCGCAGGGTTGTTGAGCTGAAGACAGAATTAATAGAAGAAAAAATCGAAATAGAATCGGAAACAAAATGATAAGTAAAAATCATGGAGACGATGAAAGAGTCCGAATCCAACTGCCCCACTGGCCGTGTCACCTAACCATATCACTTAATGTCTCCAGCCCCTGATAGATGGGTTTCGTGGGCCACGACACGAAAGTCTCACTCATCCTACTTGACCAATTCACTGGTCAAGTTCTTCACACCTTTTGCCATGTCATGTACTACCTTCCAGCCAATACCTGCCTCAGAGAACAGCGTACACCGAGGAAATCTATCTGTAGGGATGTGTAACACGTCCCAACCACCTTAATCTGTTTTCTCCAGTACTTGTCCCATTGACTGACTATTCATCATTATCGTACGGCGGTAAACAGCAGGGTGTGTCCCATTGACCACTGAATTTCTCACCATGTTACACATAGCAATAGAAAGAATGAATGTACAAGATAGACAGGGAGGGGTCTACAAGGGTAGGGAAGAAAAGAACGCCCTCGCAGCCGACACAGAATGCACAGTCTAACGGTACAGACACACATTGACCAACCATTCTGATTTGACAGGAAGTGACAACGCGATCGCCACTGTTCGCGGTTTGCTGCCATATCCTTCAGTGCCTCCAGCCAACTGGTTGAAGGATCTTTTGGACCCCAACCACAAAGACGTGAAGCACCTACTTTTCCTAAGTTTGTTGTACATTTTCTCATGCCCCGTTGCCAAGTCAGCTGTTGACCTTCACCTGGTTTCTTCCACTTCCTAGGAGGAACGGAAAACAGGGCACGGTACGATGAGCTTGTTTTTACCGTACTCAGTATGTGCCCCAATCAACGAAGTCTGCTAAGCTGAATATACTGTGATAGAACATTCTCTAAGCTAGTGCCCAATACTCGATTTCTGACCTCATCATTGCTCACTCGGTTATCCCATCCAATCTTAGCGATACTACGCAAACAACGATGGTATAAAACCTGAAGTCGAGGAATATCTTCCACGCGCAGACGTCATTTCTTGCAATTATGCAACAGAACTGAACTCACCGCGACGCAGTACACAAGACCTTTCAACTTCAGTGAAACATCAGGTCGGTGCCACAAGTGCTTCAGTCCAGCGTACGCCGCGCGAGCCTTGGATATCCGTGTGCTCACCTCTACTACAGTGTTCCCGTCTGTCGTCACACTGCTGCTGGGGTCAGTAAAGTGGTCGACAGTTGTTAGATCCTCCCCATCGATCATCAAGGTCAGGACCGTTGACACGCAGTCTTTCCGCATTACTTCAGACTTTGGAGTCGCGAATACATGCCGAATGAAGCCACAACTCTTACGGGTCTATTTAATGTACGTTGCGCATGTTTCGTGCATTCGACCAAGCAGAAGAGGTCGTTGGTGTAATCTCGGTTACAGCTTTTCACTATTTGCTAGTTCGACGCCCACATCCTGAAGATTTCGCAAGACATTCTCCATTATCTCTTTGATGACGGAGTTAAACAAAAATGGAGAAATGGGACACCGCTGGTCGTTTTGAACGGACTTGATAGTTCACCATAATCCCTTACGCGCTCAGAAGTACAAGAATACAATGATCTCAGTAGATTCACGAACTTCTGTGGCATACCATTTCGATGAAGACTACTGAATAGCGCTCTTCAGGTAGCCGGATCAAGGGCACCTTTCAAGTCGAGGGAAGCCAATATTGTCGGTCGATGGTAAATGTGTAACGCGATTCAGTTATTGGCGGAGAGTAAAAATCTGGTCGATGCATCCTCGACGTGGTCGAGACTAGCCGCTTTTCCACATTTTAGTAACCGAATGCTCAATTCTACTTCACTTCCGATGGGGTTTAGTTTATACTCTACAAGAAATCGTAGTTGTTGACATCGGCGTAACTACATTGGCACACGACCAGATAGCCTGCTGCTTGAAGTATCCGGCTTAGCGGTCGAGCCTTTGCTGTTTGCCGTGAATAGGCTTTCGATTTCTAACTCACAGTGTTTTACCGAGTGTTACCTGAAGCAGCTGCTACTTCCATTTCTTCGGCTCCCTTGATCCGCCAATTTCCGCGATCTTAAGGCTAGTTGTGACCTGCCTTTGTAGATGTCTTTGTATTTTATCTTACGGTTCGAGAGCTGAAGCTTTTGCTCCGCTAGACTTTGTGACTCAAGTTTCTCTGATGGACACCGTATCTAGGCCTGCAGACGAAACCTGCTGCCACGTGCATCACCTGTTTGATGTGGACCCAGTGCTCGTCTATAATACTGTTTGTCATAGATCCTAGCTCATGTGATAACTTCTGTTCATAACTGGTGCGAACTTCTGGATAGGACAAACGTTGTACGGCTAACCGGATTTACGGTTTGCGACGATGACCATGGAGCTGGAGCGATAATCGCAATAAAACTAATGCATGGTCCGACTCTACCCACGCCGACCAGTAAGATCTACAGTTCTGAACAGAATTGCGCCACTAGTAGCTTACGGCGATATGATCAGTTTGACTCAGAGTACCTATAGAGTTCGAGCGCGATGTCGCTGTGCGACTCGAGCTATGTCGGAAAGTCGTACTAGATGGGAATAACCGATTGTCTGCACAAAACTGGAGAAGCCCATCTCCGTTATCTTTGCGCTTAGTGGGCAAGGCACATCATTGATCTAAACAAGCTTCTGACACACTAAGTTTGCCAACTTGTGAATTGTAGTCACAAGCTAGCACCACAATGTCAGAACCTTTACTGTTGCGAACGAGGGTGGTGAGTTCATCATAGAACTCATCCTTCTGCATGTCAGAGCTGCAGTCTGTTAGAGCGTATGCCGAGATTACAAGCAAAATGCGTTTAACACAACTATCCTTTCGAACGCCAACTGACCCCTGGAGTCTTACAGCACCTAAATGACTGGTATTCGGGATCCAGTCTAACAGAGAAGCCTTAGCCTTGTCATTCAAGAGTATTCCTACACCACACTAACCCGCAGTTCTAACTGCTTCGTCTCCTGAAGTGCGCATAAAATATCTCGATGGGATACCAGGAGCAGTTATTTGAATCACACTACTCGAATCTTGGATAGGCATTTCACTTAAACAGCAAACATCAATCTTCAGAGAATCTATTGTGGGGGCTAGGCACTCCTGCTGGTCGGCCCGCATGAGTGTACGCATGTTAAAAAAGTCGAGATTCAGAAACCAACGGTTCTTCATAAAATATGATTTATGATATTCAGGATTATTTATGACATAGTTCGACAAGGAAAAAAATGTCCTCATGGGTTCGTGGTTACAGAGCTTGGTGTTTAGGTCGCAAATGTTTTATCAGCAGCGGAGGTGACACCTTTAATGCGTTCCACTGCTAATGATGGAACGGGTATCGGGCATCTTCTGGTCCGTGGGTTGTGTGTCTGTTAGGCTCTATGTAGTGTACTGACGCCAGTACAATTTGTATATCTCAATCTCAGTGAATTGAGACATTCAGTGCAAATTGTGTGCGACCCGGTGATAGAACACTTCTCAACGTATCTTCACATTCCCGACTCTCGACAAATATTGTATAGCGACGTTTATCCAGAGACGTGTATCACACACTATAACCATTTCAACCCACGGATATCTAGTGTCCGGTCTTTTTGACTGCTCGGTATTGAGGCTAAACCGGTCCGTATGTGCTCACAGTGGACCGCAAAAATCACGTATTCGCGAGACCGACTTCCAGTTTCTGATTCCCAGTCGTGTTGCATCACAGTTTTGTCACCGAATTCCGTCGATTCTCGATAAACTTATAATGTATATGGATAAAGCAAACGGATTAGATCGCGGTCATTTTTAACACTACTTTACAGTTTCAATTTCAATACATAGCTAATTAGCACCGGTTACATAATCTGGTCACTCACACAGGGTTCCTCCCTCCTCACCCTTAGTTATCCACATTGACTTAGTGAGACTTTTTCCAACTCTTCTTAATAATTCGTTTTCATATAAATGTGATTGTAATGGCTTGAAAATGAAATCACCGAAAACATATGTTCGCCTACAACTCGTGTTCTGAGTACTATGATGGGCTTATTCCGCAATCTAGAACAATCCTATTCGCCCACGGTGATACGGGACTTAAATCGGTTTCTGAAGTTTTCCACCAGACTTTGTGAGGCTAACCGTGCCGTTGATTTCATCGAGGAATGTGATCCTAGCAACCAATATCCCACCAAGTACTGGAAACATTTGCGTCGATGCCGGATTTATCCTAACAATAAGACATTAAAACGTCATGCTCTTAATCAACTGGATACTATCAAACCTTCGATAATTGTGTTCGAAAAGAATGTTTCCCAATGCCAACCGCACACGGAAGTACTAGAAGAGAATGACAGACGCTAGTTCCTGGAATTCGTTCATAAGATTATAAACAACCGCTATGAAAAGAGTGTCGTCATTGAAGAGCACACTGAGCCAACTGATACCTCAAGCTCAGTTCCCAAACGAACCCGAACGGTATGTACGTAACTTCTCCGGTTTGCAACTTGATCGTGTTCTGATCGAAGCCTTATCTCTCGGTTCGAAGTTTTGTTGCCCACGTCAAAAAGAAAGCCAGGTAGACTTTGAAATACCTTTCGAGAACTTGGTAGGACAAACTGTTGACTTCAAACCAAAGTCGGCAGAGGATTTAGAACATTTCAAGTCGTCATTAGTCACGGCATGTTACCAGTATCGGCGATATCAAGTCCGTAATCAAGGTCCTTTAACAAAAAAACATATTGACGCACTTAGGGATCTGCAACGAAACCCTCAAATTCTCCTAAGCACACCTGACAGGGGAGCCGGTACTGTTGTGATGGACCGCGCCTCATACGTGACAAAGGTGTTAGATCTCTTGTGTGATCAGTCTAAGTTCACTCGTGACGCATCACAAAAAGACCAAACAGAGAAGGCGGAAAATGGAATTACTAACACATTGAAACGTCTCAGAGACCAAGGCTACATTTCACCTAGCCTCTTTGAAAGCCTTGAACCCGTAGGCTCCACCGTACCTCGACTATATGGCCTTCCAAAAGTTCATAAACCTGGACTACCCCTACGCCCCATCGTTTCCATGACAAATTCAGCATACCGCACGACAGCCCAATGGATAGTTAGTCTTTTAGAACCCGTACGACAGAAACTTGCAAAACATACACTGCGTGACACGTTTCACTTTATTGAAGTCATTAAAGATGTGAACATGTCAGGAAAACAAATGTTCTCTTTAGATGTGGTTTCTTTGTTCACTAATGTACCTTTGATTGAAACAGTAGATTTTATTTGTTCATTTGTTGATGAAGAAGCAATATCCGTAGGAATTCCAACGGTCAATCTAAGAGAACTAATTCTTCAATGCACTTTGAATGTATAGTTTGTGTTCAACAATTATTATCGCCAGAAGGATGGGGTTGCTATGGGGTCACCTCGAGGACCACTTCTTGCTGACATTTTCGTGGCAAAACTGGAGACTCAAGCATTACGCAGAACAATAAGTCGATTGGACCACTACTACCGATATATGGATGATATATTTTGCATAGCTGATGCGCAAACCAACTTAGATGATATATCGCGAATTCAACACTACGCACTCCGCAATCAGGTTCACCACAGAGATGGGAGAAGAAAATTGCCTACCGTTTGTTGATGTACACCTAACCAGACGATCTGATGACTCGATCCAGAGGAAGGTGTATCGGAAAGCCACCTGGAATGGCCAGTACACAAACTTTCACAGTTTTGTGCCACTTGGTTACAAACGTAATCTGATACGCTGTATTCTACACAGGGCGAAACATATCTGCACTGCAGATACTCTAGAGGCCGAGCTATCAAACATAAGGAAGACGCTACTTAGCAACGGTTATCCTGAGAAATTCATCCAAAGAAACTGGACCGAACGGATAAAACCAGCGAGAATCACACGAGCAGAAAAGAAAGTATTATTCATCCGACTCCCCTTCAAGGGAGATGTCGCAGCCGATAGAGTCTGTAAAATGTTGAGTGCTACGGTTAAGTCCACCTTCAACGCTGCCAAGATCAGATGCGTCTTTTTCACGTCACCAATAATCCGATGTGAAAATAAAGATAAGCTGCCCTTGTTGACCTCATCCATAATCATCTATCAATTCAGGTGCACCTGTGGTGCTACTTACATAGGTCGAACGGCAAGACAGCTATCAAAACGCATCAAGGAGCATCACCCACGATGGCTTAGACACGGAGGCAATGGAGTAGTATCAAGCTCAATCTTGTTAGAAACTGGGCATTCAATCGACATCCAGTCCGCCTTGAAAGTCGTCTACCGGGTCCCACAACATGTGTCAAGAGCAATTAGGCTCCGGATGCTAGCAACTGCCGAGGCAATTATCATCCGCCTCTTGAAGCCTGAGCTTTGCGCGCAGCGAAAATTAGTCGAAGCACTACAACTCCCATGGCCAACACTCAACTGTGTTACACAGCCGGGCGCAGTGGTGACGTAAGCTAATTAGCACCGGTTACATAATCTGGTCACTCACACAGGGTTCCATCCCTACTCACCCTTAATTATCCACACTGACCTAGTGAGACTTTTTCCAACTCTTCTTAATAATTCGTTTTCATACAAATGTGATTGTAATGGCTTGAAAATGAAATCACCGGAAACATATGTTCGCCTACAACTCGTGTTCTGAATTTCAATACAGTTTCACAAGATTCTAGCATTGATTAGGAGAAATCGAGTCAAACACTGAAAGTAGTCGTAATTTTTGAATCGACTCTATGGTAAACGTTAGTTTTGTTTGTGAACTCTACCGTCTATTTCTGTTTTCATTTAAGTAACCAGATTGCCAAACCTGAGCTTACCATCACAGAAATCGCGCAGTTGAAGTTACTTCATATACGCACTTCGCACTAGCTGACTGAAATTCGCATTTTTTACCACACCTCATTGGTTTTTTGTAGCAAAATTGAAAAGTGTGACAACTCTGTTCAGTCAGTGCCAAACAGTTCGCCAAATGCAAGATTTGATCGGTGGATATATTCATCTTGAAGGTTATTATCTTCGCGAAATGGTATCCAAAGTGAGTGGTTTTGTTTCATCCGCGTTATCTGCTGTATGACATTACTGTTTACCTCGCATTTTTAAATCTCGTTTGCATTTATTTCACTCAATTTCGCCGCAATCAGATCTGCGCTTACCATTCTTTGTGTCCACTTATGTATCAGCTTGATGAAATAGCAATGTAACGAGAAGCCAGGGTGTGGTGGATGCAATTGCATTAGCCAGATCATGTAATTTCAGATGACGAGATCATTTTACGCGTTTAAGTGGTCTCTTTTCACGCTCACACTTCACAGAGGTCAATCCTCCGGCTAAGTGCGCTTTTGCCATGTGCCTGAGGGTTTTTATGCTTGTTCGACTGCACGGTGCTTGTCGATAATCGACGTTTTGATTTAAAGTTCTCAATCTAGGTCATCTTTCTGTCTGCTTGAGGCTTTCATCAACATCTGCTTGCTACTCACTACGGTCTGTCTTGTCTGTCTTGGGCTTCTCTCTCAATATTCACGTCCTTTTACCCGTGTCTCCCGTTTTGTGGAAATGCTTGGCTTCATGGTCAGCTTTTTCCGGTCCCACAACAGTCTAAACCCGTCATTACTTGACCAAATCCAGTAGTTTTGTTATCATTTACTATCCACATAGTTCTGTTATTTTTGCTATAGGGGTTGACGCGTTGACATTGAGTGATCAATCAATATAAAACAATACGAAACACAATCTGCACGCTCTTTTGATCTCGAAATCTTCTAGATTCGTATTCGGCACTTCATCCACCACTGACTGTATTCCCGTACTCTTCTCCCCTCTCTGTGACCCATCCAGGCGGTGCATTCAGACGAGGTGGATGACAGTGGGAAAGCGCTTCGTTTTGCTGATGATGTATTTTTTGTCCTGAAAAATTGTCTCGGGTGAGTACAGTTGACTGCCATCTTGTGTGCTTTTGAATACATCACGTACTTTGACTTATCAAGTTTCCACGGTTTGGTTTTTCTCCTTCCGTATTTATCGTTGTCACGTGTGTAAGTTTACGCGTACGGGTGCATATCTGCACGATGACATGTCCCATTATAATCAGTCCATCTTCTGAAAAATAGCTCCTCTAGTAGTCGCCACTGGTGCTACACGGTATGCCTTACTTACACAGCGTCCCACATGTGTCGCTTTTAATGCCCCTAGTCGCGATTTCATGCTTGATGCAATCTCTGTGTTGGGAACTGTGGGAGTATCGGACTCATCGTCAATAGACAGCGAAGTCTCGTCAGCGGCCAGCGCACAAGCGCTTGCCAAAACCCAGGTCAAGGTTTGAGCTAAAGGAATCACGAACAACAGGACAACAGATCAATAAAACGAGAAAGGGTTCTCGCAAGGTAGTGGCTAGCCGTATCACCAGTCAAACAATCCGTAAAGACGTTACCTGATACCAGTTTCAATCGGCTAGTTTATGATGCAACGATTGGTGACGATGATTCCTGCATTCTATATAGATGGTCTGTTTCCTGTTAATAAAATGAGATGGTTTGAAGCCAGAAGAGTCTCCTCACTGAAGCCAGTGGGACGGATTCGAACAAGAATAGTTTCGTCAGCCTGCCAGTTTCACTCATCCTCAAAAATCGTACGCACGTCCCCGTTTTCTAGAGAAATGTGTAATCTTTTTCGTACTAATTAACCCACTTCGTCTATCGGTCCAGACGACCTATCGTCATCACTTTTGAGAAGTGGTGCTTTTGATCTGACTGATGTATTGATTTCTCTTGTACCTAATATCTGTACTTCTGGTTTATTCGCGACTGCTGAAAAGCAGTCATCATTGCTCCGATTCCCAAACCCTGTTATTCTAACGTTTTAGCCATGCGCTTTCGTCCCACTGCTCTCAATGTATTTGGCCTCAGACTGACAGAACGTGGCATTCTTCAATGCTTAAGTTCTTCCATAAATGACCCGACGATCTCCGCTTCAGATCGCGTACAAGTCAAGCAGGTTCACTGCGAACCTTGTCACTTCTCTAGTCCATAATGTACTCATATCCATGAATGCATCGATGAATTCTGTACGATGTGCTTCCATAGACTATTCTGAAGCTTTTGACTCTATTCCATAGCCCATCCTCCTTCGTGGGCTGGGATCATTGGGTTGTCCTATGTCCTTTACCAGTATATCTGTTTTATCATTTTAACAACAGAACTCAGTGTGTACAACTAGGTTTTTAAAATGCCCAAATCTCAGCTGAACAATTAAGGAGTGCCTCGAGGAGCAGTCCTTTTCCTCGACTTGTTTTCCATCTACATTATTGACCCAGAAAGCGATCCTCGGCCACATTAACAAATATGCCACTGATGTGGTGTTCTGCTAGGCTTTTTCCCAAACTTAGAATTTTGATAATTTCTCCAAAAATCTGGTTATATTTATGAATTATCTATACCGGAGGATTCAATCCTAAGTTTCCCCGAATACTTTGAATGCATATTTGTCCTTTCGCGATCATCTTATACCTATGACAAATCTAATAATAACACAACCACTAAATTAAGTAGGTTCTGCCAAATGTTTAGGAGTGGCCATCAATGAATGTTTGAGATAGTCATCTCACATTTCAAACGGTAAAGAAGGCTCCCACGTTATCCCTTCAGATACGAATGCATAGACAATTCAGTATTAGACAGAGTACTGGTCCTCTTTTCGTTTATCACTCTTCTTTTCGTTCTTTACTGTTCCACCGTTATTTTAGCAGCTGTGCTAAAAAAGTTTCATAATTCATCACCGAGGTCTGACGATTGTCAGTCGGGTTTCTTTGGTACAGATGATCTGACCAATAGATTTGGTTTGATTACCAAATTATTCATCCGTCGTAGGAGTCGATCGCTTTTCGGTCAACAGGTTTTCACTCTTGAAAATCCAGTAGTGTCGAGTTTCAGTAAACTGTCACGAGCCAGCCCGAATAGCTGGTGGTTAGATGTTCGATTCATAATCATTCATTCCGCGTTCGAGTCCCAGTAGGAGCTCTGTAGATGTGCACTGATGATAATTTCTGACAAGAATGAAAAAGATGCATCGTTACTGATGCATGCTGCAGCCAAGCTGATCGGTTTGGGAGTCTTTTAAATAACTTCAGGGCAGTTAACGTGTAACCATATGCACTGTGATTCAGATATACGTCTCTTTGGCACTGTCGCATAATCCGGGATACGTTTAAAAAACAAAATTTGATTAAACAAACATGTTAACACCGGAGATGAAACGATGGCAAATTCAGTAAGCACATTCGGCGGCAACTCGTCTGGACCAATAGTTTTATCACATTTACTTTCAGTTAGCACCCCACATAGTTCTAAGGAATAAATCACTTGCAGATGTGTATCCCTATACAATCTTCGTGTAAATTTAGTGTGGATCACAGATCCTTAATATATGTGACATCGGTCCAGTCCACTAATTGGTTTCACTACCATCCCGTTTTAGAAATCACTTTCCTGCCTGATGTGTTTTTTACCTTGTGATTTTTGCACTATTTGGTCTACTGATAAGCATTTACGTAGATGGTAACGACTTTCTATCTCCCTATATCATCTAGAGTATTTTTGACCATACTGTACAGTGCTTTCGTGGTTTTCAATGATGAGTAGTTGACCGTTGGTGCTACATGATGAGTCATTTGATAATTGAACTATCTTCTAAATTGTGTGAACCACGCCTGACGAATTGCGAAAATTTTGCACACAAAATCCTTTCAGGGTCCACTCACCCCTTACACGGTGATCTATCCAATTTTCATTCTTACCTCCTACACGTTCTGCTTTTCGTTCTGTGCCGTCCCGCCTGAATATCTTTATTCATCCTAAATCCTTCATACACCGGGTGCAAGTCTTCGGTTGAATTCCTTTGCAGTTTTTGACGAGTAATCATTTTCTGTCATTTCCTCTATTCGCTGAGGTTTTTCATTACACGCTTGCACGTGAGTGGAGTGCTAGAGGTGTACATGGCCTCACAGGTCTGCTACACTATTAGGGATGACTGGCAACCAGACCCTGATACTCCGGGGTAGAGAGAACCATACAAGGTTCCAGAAGGTCATGGGTGATAACGGGAGTGAATTGTTTTGACTGAAACAGCGACGTCTCTGTGCGTATAAGTCCGGTTAAATGCAAATTCGTATGGTCACTGATGTGGCCTACTTTACGTTATGTTTAGCCGTTAGTAATACAGTACTGTCGGTAAGGGTTGCGATCTGTCGACATTTCGGTGAATGATTCTCGGTTACTAAGTGAACTTGAATCACTTGACAGAGGATAGAGCGCAGACTTATGTGTTTCTATGTTTGATAATACAGTGGGTTGGGTCTCAGTTCACACTTCTGTCACCGGGATGTTTTGAGATCGACATGTTATTGGGGTAGTTTAGTTTGTCATTTGTTAGCGATGTCAGTGCCACTCCAATATTTTAAATCTGTGCTTTCCTATTGGTTGGTGCGTGCAGGTGGATGCCAACTGTCAAAGCTTCGGCTTACAGGTCCTCAAACTGCAGGTTCGGAATTCACCTTGAAGGATTCTTTCCTTATCGTGTTCAGTTGTAAGGCTTGTAGCTATATCGTGAAGCACAATTACGGAATCACGCTTTAGTTTTGTTTAAACGGTTTCTGTAGTCTGCCTAGGGTTTTCTTTCCATTTATCTTCTATAATGCTGATCCGTAATTGTATTAAGTTCTGTCTAATACATTCGGCCAGACAGCCCTTGCAAATTCTCATTTCGACAGGCTCCCAATGCAAAGCCTAATATCGAGAAGTTGCGCTCATTGAAATCCATCGACCAGGTTCAAGCGTTATTCGAAGGGATTCAGGGTCTCCAATGCACCATTATATTTCTGATGAACCAGTGGTCCACAGCACTGTTCATGAGCCACTTCTATGAAACCTGATCGGGAACATAAAATACACGGGGCAGTACTTTTGTTTTTTTGATGAGCCACACCCACCGCTTCTCAAGACTTTTCCTATATTCATATGCAGTTTTATGTAGAGGATCACTTGCCAAGCAGAAGTGCAACACTCACACACCACCGCTGACCTCTCGTGATCGCTTACTGAACGAACTTGCTGCTCACCATATTCCCGACCTGGCTAGTATCCTGACATTGATATCTCGTCAAAACCCATGTTGATTGGGAACTCGTGCACCAAGGTCATTTTGAGTATATTGCTGCTAATTCTAACCCTCTTTCTCACTACAAAATGCCTTTGGCGGCTACGAGCAGGAGGGACTGAACTGTGGTTCGCCTGTTGTTGCCCAATGAGAAAAAATAGATCAACAAAAAGACTCACGAGCACTTATATACATTTAATACCTTTTATTCTGTGCAGTTCTCTATCGCTTCTTTGGATTCTCAAACCCATTCGTTGCTTTCCAACGTATCTCCCACTGTTTCAATACGTCATCCCTTACCTAGCCGTGCACTGACCTCTGGCAGCGTGGACGGAATTTGTGCTATGCTAAACCACGCGCGAATGACCCTATTGGATGAGCTTATCACGAACGTCCTAACAGCCCGAGTACGAGCTGGTTTCCCATCCGGTTGGATGCAAGATGCGTACAGCTACATGCAAAGTAGCGTGGCTGCTGGTACGTCATGCAGTAGAATTCTGATGATCTGATAAACTGACCACTATGGATTTCAATTATTTCCTATTTTTCTACATTGCTACATAAACAGATTAAACTGAATGGGAGCTTCAGGTGTTGTACCCAGATCCAATTTTCCATGAATAACTCTTGTTTCAATCTATCTTACGTTTTGGTGGTGTCTGTTTATGGACATTTTTGGTATAAGGCTGTTTAGGACTCTGTGATATTAACTTGACATCCGTTTGTATTCCAGCAAACTGGTGTAATCTGCGGTCAGTCCGGTTTCCTACCGAACATAAATTAATTACCTGGACATTGTCGGTGTCTGATCATAGGACCAGCTGCTAAGGTTGAGCCTGTGGGCACACGCTTAGAGCCCTGACACGACCGATCAGTTTTGGTACATAACCGCACCCTCATCTGGGTCGTAATCACTCTCGACCTTTCGAGGTCTCATGTGGCATATCCCTACTTCGAATGACGGTCTAAACTCGAAAGCACAATACATTTCAATAAAACATTTCCGAGTCGGTTGGTTGACCAGTCCATGTTAAAGTGCGCTTGCTAATCACGTTGAAGGCCCACAGAATGAATTATTCACTTCCCCAATGTTTAGCACAGAGTTTGTTAGATCGTCGTATCGACCTCGGATGACCCATGTTCCTGTTGTTCAGTGACTACTAAGTTGATTAGTGATGCGAACAATGACTAGGGCTGTATGTCATCTCACAATGAAATCCGTTTATTCAACTTCACATTTTCCTTTTCTGTTGCCGTTGCCCCTTTGTCTGTTTTAGTTTCAGTGAATCCGATGGTCGCTGGAGTCTCCGGCGTGAGTGCATTGACGGGATCTTCATCGTCTGCCTCCACAAGCGGCTTGGCGGCTGCCGGTTCCAGTTCTGCTCACGTGGCCCGACAACAATATCTTATCACATTGAACACTATCAAAACATGTCAAAAAAATTTGGACACACTGCATGCACATTTGGAACGAAATATGACCACCCTTCAAGATCCAACTCAAGAAAAGACCAACTTAAACAAATTGTCAGTAAGTATTGTTATCGGACCATTTAGCCGAATGTGAATTTTCTATAAAACAGCAAAACAGATTGCCTTACTCATGAGTAGTGAAGTTGATAACTCGTCAATGACTAGGCGTTTATGCCCATCGTCCAAGCGACTGGTTTCTGTGCGAGAATGTCCACTTTCTGGGTTTCTCTTCTGAGGATTGTTGACATGCTAAGGTTAGTGGTTGAAGCAACACATACTGAAGTCCAATCTTCGTCTTAGTGTTGTCCTCTCTACCTCCTTTCCTGTTTAAATTCGTGATTGATGTGTAATGTACGATCGGTTAATGGAATGACAGTTCAGAAGACAACGCCTGATTGACAGGCTTTAATCAACCAAATCCAGAAACCGCCATTTTAGTGAGTACACGAGATTAATCCGCAAACGGGTTAGTGATAACACTGGGCTAATGGGTGACACCACTGATCAGATACTACATAAATTGCCGTTCGACTCGGGTTTTCTGTGCAAGGCGCTACTAAATTGACCAACATGGTCCGTTAATTCACAATGAACGATTTCATGTTTGTTAAAATACCACCAACAGTCCACTCGATTTGGGTAGGCACTATATCCAATCACTTTGTGGTCAAAAATAGCACCTTTGAATGTATAGTTTGCAAGTTCCGATGTCGTTCACTGTTTTCTCAAGCGGACAGTGCCACGCAATTTTTCTCGCGAGAGTTCAGAAAAAGTCAAAATCTGAATGCCGCTGCTGTTTTTAGTAATAGCGTTAGGAACTCGAAGCTCCTTGGGTATACCGCCATGTGCAGGATGTTCGAGAATAACTGGCACACGACGGAAGTTTTGAATTTCTGTTTCTCCTACTTATAGCAATGGTAACAATTAGTTTTGGAGTTATCTCTGCGTGGGGTGATAAAAAACCGTCAGGTGGTCTGTAGGAAATTTCAGTTATGAAAATCAATACCTACAACTCATTTCTTCAAGATGCAAATGCTTTCTTCCAAGTGAGATCAAAAATATACCGACTGCTTCCGACGGCCCTGTTTTAGTTAGTCCTACGATTTAGGTGGACCACGCGAGGCGACCTGTGCTTTCGACTTGTAAACCCGCATAATTTGTAGTAACGGAAATTTCGTCTGACCACAGACATATGAGACAACTTTCTCCTTTGATATATACCTAAAATTCCCTTAGTTTTCTGGTTGTCAGTGGTGTAAAACGAGAATCCGATAGTTTTAAAAATTCGTCAGTTGAAGCCAATAAACTGGGAATTATTTGCGGTGGTTTACGCATCCATTGCAATCAGTGGTTGCTCCTATTCACCTTTTGTTAGGTGCTTTTGACAACTTGTTTTCGGTAATACATATTGATACCCTCATTGATTACAGTGAACATTTCATTTTTAGCTTTTCCATCTATCTCATTACGTCTTGGTCAGGGTTTGGGCCGTTTTGGACTCAGTGTTAAGTAACTATCCAAGTGTTTTCATTGTATGTTAACATGCCTGCAGGTGACACTTCTAGTGGTAGGGCTCTTCTTCCTTATCTGAAAGTTCATTGTTGAAGCAACTCCCTGGACCCCTTGCACACTGTCTGCAGACGTGCTTGCACCCCCGAGAATCTAGGTGAGCTGAGGTCACTTGTTCGTTCAGATTTTGCCAACCACACACTTGAAGCTGTGCTTATGCAGTATATATTTAATGGTGACAACTCACCCGCGGATAGCTCCTAATAATACGAAGAGGAAGACCGAAGACAATTAATTAGATTGTTTTTGGCCGTGAAAAGAACCGAATAATCATTCGCCAACTGTCACCATCCCGAAAAACTGCATAAGATGTTGGAAAACACCCACCCTAAGCAAAGCATGCTTCCACTCTGCGGACCAAGTTTCGCTGAACAGCCTCTACATGGAAACTGAAGTCTTCCGGCAAATCTCAGTGATCTTTGTCTTCAAGTTCTCTATGTTCTTCGGTGTCTGTTCTCACACCCGACTCTTCGCATAACCCCATGGGAGGGAATCAAATGAATTTAAGTTTGAAGAACGTGGTGACCGTGCTATTGGCCATCTCCGTCCGACTCACTGTGGTGGGAGATTCTGATCTAGCCGATTGGTTGCGATGGCTGTGCTGTGTAGTGGTTCTCCATTTTGTTGGAACGGGACCCGTGACGAAATGTTTAAGGGAAGACTTGGAGCATAATCATCAAGTTTTTCCTTCAACATGTCTAAGTGTTGATTGGACTTCGTCTCCGGTAGGAATACTCGGTCGATCAAACTGGAACAGCAAAGAGAGGATATCATACGCTCACCTTCTTTTCACCTTGCCGATTGCTTTCATAGTACATGAATGTGTTCCTTTTCTGCCAACTTGTCCCGTTTTGATGGCGCTTCCTGTTGTGCAAGTGAAATGTTGACTCGACGGAGAAAATAATGTTTTGGATAATGCGGGTTGAACAGTGAGCCGATGTCTGAACGAATCGCAAAACTCCATCCGCTGTTGATAGTAACCTGGAAAAAGTGTTTGGACGAGATGGGGGAATACTTCTTGTGACGTTTTCCTTCCAGAGTTATCAAAACTGACCCAGCAGATATTCCAAGCTTGCCCGAAGCATGTCGCACGGAAGTTGGTGGATTATCAGTCATCATCAGCAGCAGCATATATGGAGGGGTAGTTTAGGTCCATCCGGGTGGCGCAGATGGAACTGGTCGCATGCCGTTCTCCAACTCAGACTGTGGTGGTGTGCGTACTACTTACTGCATAAGTGATGGGGTGACAATGAATGTAATTACATCACATGGATCGGACGCAATAAGAAAGAATCACATGATTACATCTTCCGATCGGATTACGACTTTCTTCAAGCGGACTGAACAGCTCTTATGCAAATAAGCATTGTTTCTTTATTTGATTGAATTTGGTGAGGTCCGAACGAGTGATTTTCAATAAATAACCTATTTACCCGTACTTCTTGTGTATTATAAGGAGACCACCAATTCGCAGTACAACCAGTTCAGATATCTCACTGGTAGATCACGCTATTCTAGCGGTTAACCGCATGACAAATGGTTTTCCATTTTAAAGTGGTCAAATATTTGATCCTACGAACGTCAGGCTTTCACTTGACTGTTCCACCAATCAGAGTGCGCTCTACACTGCTGTGTGCTAGACGCAACCACGTATGCTGTGTTTTGTCTTCTCGACTGGCACTAGCCGACGCGGAGGCTTGAGTATTTGTATGGTCAACTCGGCGCCATATCAGGCCATCCCAACACACGGCTACATGGAAAACAGTTTTTCACTCATCGATGATTCGCAGAAAAATCACTAGTACTTCGCTAATGGGGCGAATGACGCACACCTACAGGTAAGCCTAGACTGCAATAATAGATTATCCGAGTCAAAAACTCAAATTTTGCATGTATACCCGAAGCATGTCAGCTACGCTAAGCCAGAATAGGAATGACCGCATGAACATGTAGGGGTCTTAGCTTCATGAACCAAATCATTAGATGAAACACAGGCTCACCATACTAGGATAGTTGGGACATGTATTGCGCATGTCCCCTGACAGGATTGATCGACGCGCAATGCTTGCTCATGCGGGTAATGGTTGGAAGATGAGTAAAAGCGGCCAATTGATGGCGTGGAAGAGGAGTAAGAAAACCCTGACGAACAGACTTGGTCATGTTGGGCGTGTTAGTCGAATTAGGTCCAAGAGACCCTCCTACTCTACGGTTGAATACATTGAAGAATATGACTGGGTTTGGCTATCAGTGGCGCTCTGGTATCCACAAGTTTTTGTAATGGCTGAATTGCCCAAAATGGAATCGGAAGACACACCAACTGGCACTGAAATATTTTGGTGACTTAGCATGTGAAATACGGCATTTTTATGGGTGTGAAAAACGTAACGGAAATGCATGGATGCTGATTGGAGTTTACATTGAACAAATGAACACTGATTGGTCCTAATGAGTTTTCTCGAATTGCATATGAATAGGACAGAATCACCACATTCTCTTCATCGATTTGATACTAGTGTTATAATCCACAAGACGTGCCTGGGTAAATGGGTCGTCTATTGGAAACATCGACAAAACAAACCAAGTGTTACAAGCATGCTCATTTACGAAGTCGCTGTTCACCTGAAGACAGTCACCATCCGACGGAGGAGCAGTCGTGTTGTTCGCCTGTTGTCGTTCACCTCATTGCGGTTAGTCTCTCGGGCATAGGGACGCTGGTAATCCACAGCTGTCCATAGTTCCATTTTCAGCAATCAACTACTCGCTAAGTAGTATATGTACTCCCTACACTAGTACCTGTAGTTCAACTATTGTACCATTCTGTTCATATTATTCCGTTTTTCTCATTTTGCCACAGACTACTATTGTAGTAGTCGGACTCTATGACCGGAACACATGTTTTCTTGAATCTTATTGGTCATCTCTTCTGATCTTTGCTGTGGCTGGTCGGTCATCTTGAATTTGATCATCTTTAAGCTTGGACCACTCGGAGACTTTGTTTTCTGCTCGAGACCGCCGGTAAATCACATCGAATACAGATTTCACTTCTGTTATCCATTTTTTCCTGTTCATTGCGCTATACATCAATGATGTAATTATTTGATTATTACAGAACCACTACTTACCGAGAACCCGACTGTCTTTTGGCATCATATTGACCTCGGGTGCGTTTATTCAAGTCACTGTGGACTATGAATGAAACGATTTGCTATCTACACCGGCTACTCTTCTAACATTCTTGTTTTTCCTCTTTTACTATTGAGGTTGTAGCTGTGACTTAGTAACCAAAGCCACCGCACCCATTGAGTCGCTAATTACCTGAACTAAACTGAACTGAAGTGAGAATTGGTTACACACTTTGGACAGACAGGCTTTGTCGACCATGTGGTCTTGCTGAGTGCGCATTGCAATGGACCAGTTGTTCGTGTCCAGGAGAGTTATCACTTTTCAGTAGGCTAACTGAGAACGTCATTTGGTATGCGACTCGCGTCTAGGGCACTCCAGACGGTGGCCGCGTCATCATCCACTCGGAAGAGACGATTCTCAAAACGATTTGAACCAATCAAGTTGGTGCAATATTTAGTTACTATCACTCATTATAAGCACTGTGGTCTGCAATAATAAACCCAAACGGTTCAGAAGCAGATTATTCTTTTTTCCTGGGACTAGTTGATCTACTCAGAACACGTCTCAAGTCGTGAATTGTTCATTCAGGATTCCCAACTCGTTCGAAGAATTTGATGAACCTTTTCGCTAGTTCATTCACTTAGAAGACCTCTCCTCGTTTGCTCTAGCTGTGCAAGAGGCACTGGTCATATTTCGTGTCGGGCAACATCGTCTACGGGTCTGTGTGGGTATTTATTGGTGTCAGGGTTGTTACGTTAACCTCCCTGAAACCAATGTACTGCAGTCATCGTGAACTGGTTGCTTCAGACCGTCCAATCGATTTACTTCCGCACCACATGTTGGGGCTCAGCGTCAACGTATACATGGTCGAACGGGCATGCGTCGTTCACGGAATGTGACCAAAACCAGCAACCCATGTTCTCCGGCGCCTACTTAGCTGAATCAGCCGGAAAGGCACACAGTCCTACTGGACGCACGTGTAAGTGATTCGAGACATTTCTCATGATCCCCAATAATTCATGTCTTGTATCAGTCTTGAATTACACCGAGAGTAAGCAGTAAGACTTTCCATCGGAAGGATATTGAAGGTTTCTGGGCCAGTCATGCTTTGCAACTGCCCCACCGCATAAAAGAGGCATTTCTTTGGAAACCCCAACTCGAGCCTTTGACTCGATATTCTGGCCCACAAGGTAGTGGACTGTTAACTCACCAATGAACTGTGAGTGTAGGGACTGACTCATCGACGGTGAAGATAAGTCTCGTTAGCAGTCAACCCATTAGCGCCTGTCCAAAATCCAGGCCAGGGTTTAAAGGAATGGAATTACGGACGATAGGACAACGAATCGATAGGACAAAAGGATTCCCGTCAAGTTGTGACTGGCTGTATCACCAGGCGAATAATCAGGAGACGGTACCCGATGCTAGTTTGAATCAATTAGTTTGTGGTGCGGTGATTGGTGACAATCGCTCTCACATCCTATCAAACTTTTCGAAGGCGGAAAAGTTTTCTCAGTAAAGCTAGTGGACGAATATAGGGCACGGACCGTGACCGAATAGGTAATCTCCTGGTCTATCGCATGAGATCTGACCGTTATTTCTTTCCTGCTTGATCTTCACGGGTTCTAAATTCTCGATCCGCTTTTCGGATCCAGTCCTTATCCTGATGCGCCCAGTGGAGAAACCGAAACATTTACCTGGTACCGTCTTTGAGTTCTATCTCAGTGGCTCTTAAGGTCGTTTTCGGAAAAGATGCGAAAAAGGCGTGTATGATTAAGGTGGCCAAGAAGAAAATGCACGAGAAGTAGAGCTATATAATCCACAGTTGCGAACTGAGGTAATTCTGGCCAACTCCATTTGCATCCTAAATATTGTTATGTTTATTTCATACAATATACTGACACTTCTTTTGGACGCTCTGCTTAGGTGTTCCGGTTCACAGCAAGGGGACTGGAGTAAGCAGCGCAGCTAGTGTTCGCAGACTGTCCGTGGATAACAACAGATAGAACACGCGGGTTTCAACAATTGGTGTGAATCTTTGTTCCCATATATATATATATATATATATATATATATATATATATATATATATATATATATATATATATATGCTTGAGATCAAGAAAGGTGCTAACGCAATGACAACAATTACAAAATAGGGAAGGGACGTACAGTGCAGTAAACAGACCGTGAGTGATGGAAAAGAGATGCTAATATTTAGGGGCTTTACACCGTACACGTTTTTGATGTTTTTTGTCACATTGACTGTTGGAATGACATTTTTGCGGTTACGGGCCCCGACCTTTCGACAGACAAACCGCACAGCATTTGCGCCACTGACTTCTATTTTGAGCCACGTCTCTAACCAGCGACAGTCCTCATCCCTTGGGCCCCAATTAGGGAGACGGGAAGTTCCAACCGAAGCCAATACTGATGCTAGATTTTTCAAACATCTTCGTCAAGTCATAGCCAAACCGCCGCCTTGCGCAGCACGTGCGAATAGAGCACGGAAAGGTAGACGAAGGGCAGGCATTCGTAAAACCCCCGGAGGCGTTGTAGAGCGATTAATTCATTACGAGGGCGGCTATCCGTGCGTAACACACGATGGTGCACCTCGTCATTACTAACTCGATGTTCCCACCAGACGCGAGCTATGCTTTGGAGATATCGGTTGTCGAACACAAAAAAATACCAAGCATCCTCAACACGAAGTGGCCAGGTCTCGCGACCATAGAGTAAAACACAGCGAGCCGCGGCGACGCAAACCCATCCCTTAAGAAAAATCTGGATGTTACGGCGACACCACAACTGTCGCAGGTTTTCATAAGCTGCTGGAGCTCTTGCTATGCGTAAACTGATCTCCTGCCCAACACTACTTCCAGGTGTTATGAAGTTCCTAAGGTATTTGAAGTTATCAACTTATTCAAGCTGCCCACCACAAACTGTGAGGGCAGCCACAGGCTCCTACCGGTCTTGCAAAAGCACATTGCATTTGGAAGGCCAAAAGTGTGTACTATATCTGGGTACCTCAATCGCCAAGCAGTCCAAAGCACGTTGCACTGCCTGTGCTTTATCATTCAGCAAGGCGATATCATCGGCATATTCCAAGTTAGAAACTCTGTTCCCTGGGAAAAGTTCAACTCCATCGTTCGGAATACCAGACAGCATTCTGTAGAACATCCTCTATGGTAAAGTTGAAGAGAAACGGGGATATAAGGCGACCTTGTGGAACTCCACTGGAGACGACAAAAAGGGGCGAAAGCTGACCGTAGGCTCTCACCCGACCTGAGGTGTGAAGATGCAACTCTTTGAGGACTGATACATACTTCTCAGGTACTCCATTTCTCAACAAGCAATTCCACGATGCAGTTCAGTCGATGAATTCGAAGGCCGCGCGAATCTCCAGGAACACGGTGACTGTCGGTCTTTGGAAAGTGTGACGGTGCCCTATCATTTGTCAGAGGCTGACGATTTGATCGATACATCCACGACTGGCGCAAAATCCAGCCTGCTCTTCACGCATTCGGTACAACCCGCGTAGTATGACAGACGCAAACAGCTTCGATGCCGTTGGGATAAGGCTTACCCCCCAATGGTTAGCACAATCAATGAGCGAGCCTTTCCTAAAGATGGGAACAACAATCGATTCCCCCCACAAGGACAGGAACTGCTCAGAATTCCAAACATTTGAGAACAAAGCATGAAGTTCTCTAACTAGCTGCACCCCAACATCTTTAAACGGGGCTGGGGGAATGCCATCGAAGCCCGGCGACTTGTGACGTCCCAGGGCCTTGATCTCCTTTCGGATCTCCACCTCCGTAGGTGGATCTGTCGAAATGCACCACTGGACGTGTGCTAGATGCGCTATAGGAAAAGCCGACACCGAGGGCCAGCTAAATTATGTCTAAAACTGCTCCGCCCAGCGATCGAGACGCTGCTTCTGATTGTGAATTTGCGAACCGTCAACCTCACCGATTGCTTCACTTACATCTAATACCTTCCTACCGGTGACTCGAATGAAATAAAACAGCTTGCGGGAATTCCCCATGATGGCCGCACGTTCCATCTCTGATGCGCGTTGCGACCACCAGGTTTCTTTGTCCGTACGAAGACTCGCGTTAAGTGCATGTCTCGTTTCGAGACGTGCTACATTATACTCGCGTCCAGCCGGATCGACTGGCATTCGTCGAGAAGGCGCAGAGATTCAGTAGAAACCCAGGGTCTTGCGGCACGACGAGACAGACCACAACTTACTAGGCCAGCAGAATGCAAAGCATTCTTGATAAGCGACCAGTGCTGGCTTATATTATCAGGTGGGGCTACATCTAGCTTTTCAGCTAGCGCGTTTTGAAAGGCGGATAAACGAGATGGATCAAAGAGCTTATCGCAATCTATCTGTGGATGCAGCATGCGTTTTGGACGCCCGCTGAAGCACATGGACAGCTTAGTGCAAACTAATGCGTGTTCGGAATCAAACGGATGCTCTAGAATAAACAAGATTCTCGTATGCAGCCCCGCCATTTATGACTTTTAGGGATGTGGTCCACTTGGGTCCACTGTTGACCCGAAGAGGGCGGACGCCGCATGGCGTACCGGCGATTAGAACGTCTGAAGTTCGTACTGGCAAGAAACAAGAGATGGTCTGAGCACAGGGCCAGCAACCGTTTTCCGAAAGACAGGAATCTAGTCCAAATGGGTCTCCTAGATGCGCCTCATTCGATGACAGCCGACCCATTCTAGCATGCAGATCTTCTGCCAAAATCACGATGTCAGCTCGGTTTGCTTTACGTAAGAGGTCATGGAATTTTTGGTAGAAGTTATCTTTGATTGCATCTGGGCTACAATCAGTGGGCGCATGCGCCGAAACGACAAACAGGTTGCGTCTATTGGAGCGGCGACTGCTCACTTTGCACGAACCACTGAGTTTCGCTACGCGTAAACGACTGTTGACTGGGATCCAGTCTAGCAGTGCCGCTTCAGCTCTTTCACTGAGAACAATACCGACGCCAGCAAAACCAGAAGCTGCTGCCTCAGCATCCTGAGAAAGACGTAAGTGAAACTTCACGGAACGACTAGATGGGAGCGTCAACTGAATTATGGAACTGGAGTCTTGAATGCAACATATATAGATGGCAAGGGATTCAAGCGTACGAACTAAACCCGCCTGTTGTCCTATACGCATCAGAGTTCGCACTTTGAATGCGGCTATTTCGAATGGGCATCGAAAAAGAAGCAGGGTATCAGCTGGTGATAGCGGGTTCGGTGAGACTCGGAAGTTAACCGAAGAATGACAAGAGAGAACATAGCCAGGATTTCCATCAGTGGTACTATAGCAGGCACGGTCGACCGAAGAATCCATAGGATGTGAAAATGAAATAGAAAATGGGAAGGAAGTGAAAATGGGAGAACAAGTTATGTATGGCGTAGGATAATGTTCATTTTTGTGCGCGAAAGAGCAGTTACCCACAGTGGTAGAGTCTATCATGGTTGTTTGCGCTATGGGCTATTGTACTACTCGATCGCCCAGTCCAGAGTAGGCACTTTTGTTCGAGGCTGCACCTCTGACCTTTGCGCAACCAAGTGCGTCCTGCAAGGCAGCAGGGTTGGTCCATATGAGCCGGTGGCCGACTGTATGGCTAGTTCGCCTCCTCTGGGAACCACTGAGAGCTGATGACTGAATGCTCAGTTCATGCGCCTTTCGGATCAGGCTAAACATCCTGGGTGCCCAGTAAACCTCTCCGCCTCAGATGCCGGTAAACATAGTGTTGTACGCCTCATGCGTCACCCGTGGTTGGTTTGGAATCAGGGTTTAGCCATCTCCCGTAGGCTGACTCTCAGTCAGCCAACCGGTGGAAAGCGCCGGGCATTCGCTTTCGCCACCTCAATTTACTGGGGACACCTCGGCCACACGAAGGCAATGAGTAAGACTTCCTCAGCAGAGGCTGTGACTGACGCACGGTAATTTGGGGGAATTTCGAGAGGCGTTGAGGACGACTAGCCAGCTCGGAGTCTGAGACACACGCACCCGATCATATTGAGGCATTTAGAAGCAAACCACAAACCATTCCACATCCTACACATGTACGTCGGCCGAAGAATAAGCGTCGTGCCAAAATCACAAGATTAAGTGGGTACAAATCCTGTTCCTGAGTGCTCCGACTGGTTGTACTACTTGATCGTCCGGTCCAGCGTTTAGAGAGTGGCTGACAAAACGTCGTCCGACTTTGTTAGGTCGCGGATGCACCTCCAGCATTTGCACAATCAAGTAAAAATTTTCGGATAGCAGGTATTCATGCGGTGTGATTTGTTAAATAACTTGTTTATGTCCTCCGGGGTCTGACAACAACATCGTTTTCATAACTGTTGGGTCTCTGCATTGAACCTCGTTCGCCCATTTCATGAAATCTGGACTCGTTTGCTCGAGGAGCACTATCATGTCGAGATGGAAAAGTCTAAGTTACCTTGTCTAATTTGGCACACTGCTATAGCAATTCACCTGTGTGGCTCTTCAAAGTCGTAAATTAAAACTCAGTCCCGGTGTTTTATTTCGCTCCACTGACTCTAGTGAAAAAATAGTCCTGTCTGCAAACTGTCTCATTTTGTTTGTAAAAAAGAGAATATATAGGTAGTCAGTCCATGTATCCACACGTCGCACACAGCTCATTGGTCCGACTGGCGTGGGTGACTACGACATGAGGCTTCAATGCCGCTGGCAGGATTCGTCTCTCGTTTATCGATACACGCCACCAATCGGCTGTCCTGTCGTTCGTGGTTTCGTGGGCTCGATAGGGGCCGGTGCTGACGCATTGCCAGTGAGACTAAACCGTCGATCGGTGTGTTAGACCATACCCTCATGCACAGATGAATACCGAGCCAGAAAAGATGTCTTAGAAGATGAAACAGATGTTCGATGGAACTTTCTGTTAATGCTATCACTCACTCCATATAGCCATCGTTGAGCATTCGTTTCTATAGATTACACATTCCATATTCTGTAGTTTGCGATACCGCCTATTGTACAACTCCCGTTTTATGGTATGGCCATAAGTGGACAGACAAGGGTTACAGAGAAAAAGAGACAATAGTGGACAGGGCCTGAAGTGGATTGTGGTAACACGAGTTGAAGCGTGTTTGGTAGGCATTCATTCAAAATTCGAGCAAACAGCAATATTAATAATACAGTCTTTACTTTGTGCAATAATTCTCTTCTACTCACTCCCCCTTCCTTTGCCCGTATACAGGCTTGTCTAGATGAACTGAAACAGTCTGTTTTCGAACAGTTGCAACGACTGTTAGACAAGGGGTTCGCGCAGCTGACCAGCGCAGTTGTTCGTGCCCAAGCCAAAACCGTGCTTCAACCGTTCACATCACAGTCGTACGAATTGACCGAGGTGAATCATATTAGTGTGTTTGTGTGGTTGTGATGTTGTTTTGTGTTTTTTCCTCTATTGTCGATCTCTCCTCTTTCTCCATTCGTCTTTTAGGTGGGTAGGAGTGGGGTGTTACTTTCGAAGTAACCTCCGTTAGACAGATCTAATATTATTGGTTCTAGCAGTGAGATTCACGTACTGGGTAGGAGCACAGCAACGAAGTAGTTTCAGTTGCACAACAAGGTCGCGAATCACGTGATAAGTTGGTACTAACCCCCCCCCCCCCCGCCCTCCCCACTACAACTGGATGCGCCCCGTTGTACATGTACATATGGGTATGTGCGTGCGCTACTTTTCAGTGTTAAATCAGAAATGTTCAAGATCTGACAAGCCTACGATTTCAAAGTGAGCGGCTGTCAGATTGAACGGGATCAGAACCTTAGAATGATCTTGTTTACCATCGTCATCATCATCATCATCGTCGTACAACGTTAAACAGTAGGGCAAGCCCCACTGACCACTGCCTTTCTCACCATGTTGCACGCTGAATTAGAAAGTATGAATACACAAGATGGACAGGGGCTGGACCTACATGAGTGGGAAAAGGAAAGAATGCCCTAGTAGCCAACACACGGAATACACAGTCTAACTGTACAAACGCACATCGATCAATCATTCTGATTCGATAGGAAGTGACAACACGATCGCCACTGTTCGCGGTTCGCAGCCATATCCTTCAGTGTCTCCAGCCAACTTGTAGACGGATCTTTTGGACCCCAACCACAAAGACGTGAAGCACCTACTTTTCCTAAGTTTGTTGTACATTTTCTCATTCCTCGTTGCCACGTCATCTGTTGACCTCCACGTGGTCTCTTCCATTCCCTAGGAGAAACGGAGAATAGGGCACGGTAGGGTAGACGTGTGTTTGACATACGTAACACGTGTCCCAACCAACGAAGTCTACTAAGATGGATACGCTGTGACAAAACTTTTTCCGAATTAGTACCCACTACTCGGTTTCTGACCTCATCATTACATACTCGGCTATTCCACCCGATCTTAGCGATACTACGTAAACATCAGTGGTCGAAAACTTCAAGACGACGAATATCTTCCACACATAGACTCCCGGTGTCGCAACGCACTGCGGCACAGTATACACGACCTTTCAATTTCAGTGAAATATCAGGTCGACGCCACAGGTGCTTCAGTCCAGCGTACGCCACTCGAGCCTTGGATACACGCGTGCTCACCTCTACTACCGTGCTCCCATCCATCGTCACGCTGCTGCCGAGGTAGGTGAAGTGGTCGATAACTGACAGCACCACCCCATCGAGCATCAAGCTCGGAATCGTTGACGTCCGGTCTTGTAACATCACCTTCCACTTTGAAGGAGCAAACCACATGCCGAATGAAGCTCCAGCTCTTGAGAGTCTATCTAGTGAACGTTGAGCATGTTCCGTTGATTCGAACAAGCAGACAACGTCGTCCGCGTAATCTAGGTCACATAGCTTTCCACTATTTCCTAGTTCGACGCCTACATCCTGAAGATTTTGCAGCGCACTGTCCATTATTTCGTCCATGACGAAGTTGAACAGGAATGGAGACATGAGACATCCTTCTCGAACACCACTGGTCGTTTCAAACCGGCCGGATAGTTCACCGTAAACTCTAACGCAGCCAGAAGTATGAGAATACAATGATCTCATTAGGTTCACGAACTTCTGGGGCATACCTTTTCGATGAAGTGCACTGAAAAGCGCAGTTCGATCAACTGAATCGAAAGCGCCTTTCAAGTCTAAGAAAGCCATTATTGACGGTCGGCGGTGTGTATGTGACGCGTTTCAAGTAGTCGGCGAAGAGTAAAAATCTGGCGGATGCATCCTTGACCCGAGCGGAATTCAGCCTGCTGTTCGCGGGCATTCTTCTAACGAGCGGGTGTAAGACGGTGCAGCAGAATCGAGGATACTACTTTGGTGACTATCGGAATTAAGCTAATCCCGCGATGGGTTACTACAGTCATTGTGTATTCCCTTCTTGAAGATGAGAACAATCAACGACTCACTCCATATTAACGGAATACGCTCGTCGTTCCAAATGTCACGGGGCAAGACGATAAGTGATTTTATCAAAACATCTCCACCCAGTTTGAAAAGAACTGGAGGAAGTTCGTCGGGACCTGCCGCTTTCCCCCGCCTTAGTGATCGAATGCATGACTCTACTTCTACTTCCCATGGGGGCTCAAGTGATACCACCCAAGGAGTCGCAGTAGTTGACACGGGAGTAACTACACTAGCGTGCAGCCAACTAAACTGTTCCTTGAAGTACTCGGCCCATCGGTCAAGCCTTTGCTGTTTGTTATGGAGGGGTTCTCCATTCCTATCACAAATCGTTTCACTGACCTGGGTGCGCCGTCCACCGGTGTCACGAATAAGTTTGAACAGTCTCTGACTGTTACCTGAAGGAGCTGTCATTTCCATTTCTTCGGCCACCTTGACCCACCAAATTTCGCTTTTCGTAACTTGCCTTCGTAGATTTCTCCGCATCTTATTCATCTTCTTACGGTTCGAGAGCTGACGCTTTTGCTCCATTATACTCAGCGACTCTTTCGAAATCCAGTGTTTTTGATGGACAACGGATCTAGGACCACAGGCAAAGCCTGCTGCAAAGTGCATCGCCTGTTTGATTTGAGCCCAATGCTCATCTACATTACTGTTCGTCGTAGATCCTAGTTCATGTGCTAACTTCTGCTCATAACGGGTGCGTACTTCTGGATCACACAAACGTTGCACGGCTAATCGGGTTTGCAGTTTGCGACGATGACCATGGATCTGGAGCGATAATCGCAATAAAACTAATGCATGGTCCGATTCTACCCACGCCGACCAGTGAGATCTGCAGTTCTGAACAGAACTGTACCACCAGTAGCTTACTGCGATATGATCAATTTGACTCAGAGTACCTATGGAGTTAGAGCGCGATGTCGCTGTGCGACTCGAGCTGTGTCGTAAATTTGTGCTAGACAAGAACAATCGATTATCTAGAGAGAGAGAGAAGCCTAGAGAAGCCTATAACCGTTATCCGTACACTCAGCGGGATAAACACAGCACCCACCTAAACAAGCTTCTGACACACTAAGTTTGCCAACTTGTGCATTGAAGTCATCATCTAGCACTACAATGTCAGAACCTTTACTGTTGCGAACGAGGGTGGCGAGTTCATCATAGAACTCATCTTTCTGCGCGTCTGAGCTGCAGTCCGTCGGGGCGTACGCCGAGATCACAAACAAATTGCGCTTAACACAGCTATCCTTTCGAACGCCGACCGACCCTTGGAGTCTCACAGCACATAAATGACTTTTAATAGGGGTCCAGTATAAAAGGGCAGCCTCAGTCTTGTCAGTCAAGACTATTCCTGCACCACGTTGACCCGTAGCTCGAGCTACTTCGTCTCCTGAAGTTCGCAGAAAATACCTCAATGAGATACCAGGAACAGTTAGTTGAATTACACTGCTCGAATCCTGGGTACGCGTTTCACTTACGCAGCAGACATCAATCTTCAGAGGGTTTATTGTGAGGACTAGGCACGCTTGCTAACCGACCTGCATGAGAGTAAGCACGTTGAAGGAGCCGAGATTCCGAGGCTGACGAGGCTTGAGAAAATATATGTTACCAGATGGAGGATTATTCCCGACACTGTTTGACATTGAATCGTTGCGAGTATCGACCGTGTTATCAGTGGGAGCATTATGGGTGGATAGATGGGGCAAAGAGAGGTGGTTAGGGACAGAAGACAAAGGTTGAATAAAAGAGAGCAGTTGCCCATTTATCACTACCCACGCGGCCCGATGCATTGGGCAGCGCGGTCCTGAATATCCTGCGTGACGACCGATGCAGTATGGAATTCTTTGTATTCGTGCAGTTCATGGGAGATGTTGGACGGGTACTGCTAGGGTGTCCAGCCACAAAGCAGGAGAACGATTAGGGTCCTCATCCAAAGCCTTTAGTTCTGACAAGAACCTATCCGCAAGGCAGCGGGATGGCTTAATGGAAGCCCATTTGCTTGGATAAATTATTCTCCCACTGATTTTACCGATTGAGTTGCTAGCTCAAATCGACCCCCAACCTGGAGGACCAGGAGACTGAACTTTGTCTGACCTCTCCCCATTTACCTGTCAGGTATGATTGCATCTCCGGCTTAAAGAAGCCATCCTGTATAGCTCTTTGGGTTATAGAGGCGCGCAAGCCATCACACCACGTCAAGGTGCAGTCTCGTCGTGATGTCTATAAGTGAACTGCCAGATCACTTGTTGAAGTAAAAATGAACGATTGATGGACTGGTCATGCAACGACTTGTCATGCATAACCGAGGCCTAGCTTTATTTAAACGAAACGTAGACAACACTTATGTGCACTATTTTGTTATTGACAAACACTGCCAAGAAGCTCCAGGCGGTGCTACGTAAATCTGCTGAGAAAATTGATTTCATATTGTTCATTCCCTATCCACATTTTCGGTGCTCGTTATCAGTGGTTTGTGAATTTCTTTACAATTTTTCAACTGGGATCAGTTCGTTCACATAACAACATCGGCCTAGGGAATCCTGTAAGCTACTTATGAGTACACATTAAGGTTTGTTTAACCCCATTGTGGTGATCTCTGTTGGGGAATAACAGATGAACCGTGCTTCTTCGGATAGGTTCCGTTTGGTCGTTCACCCATGGTTATGGCTTCCTTCAATGTTTGGTTGGCTTTTTTTTACTCATTTCAAAGATTATCATGCATTGTTCGATCGGATTCTCAGCACAGCCACTCTCAAGCGTGACACTCATGCTCGTAAAGAGTTTGTTCTAGAGAATATCACGAACCATGTAGACAACGGATGAAAAATCCTAAATCTCTAACCTCCCGCTGTTTCTTTGACACGACTACCGGAAATTCTCACCTCGTCATTATATAATGTGTAACACCTCAGTAATCTGTAAATCACCTAAATCCAACTTGTTCTGGACAGCGGTTACATCTAACTCCTTTCCAATCAATCACAGTTACTGGGTGGAAAATGGTCAGTTTGTCTAACACGTTCTTGTGCATGAGTTTGGTGTTTAGGCTCAGCGTACCACTGAATACCTATAATCGTGACTGTAAGCCTCAGAGAGTTTAACCATAGGCCAAAGGTCGCAACAAGTCAGGAGGCAATGGTATTGTATTTCGAAGCACTGTGTTTCAAACTTGATCTTCTACGAGCTATATCCTTTGGTCATGATCGGTCACGAAAACAGAGTCACATTTATTCGTCAGTAAATGTCGCTGAATCGATCCGAATCCACACTGCGCGTTGACTTCCGGTTGACGCACAACTGGCAGTCACACCCACAAGCTCTTCAGAACATAATAGTGGCCCCATGCAAGAAAATCGGAAGCTTGCCAATTATCCATTGATCATTAAGATTACCAGTTGACCTTAGTGGAATAGGTTTTTTTAATTCTCTACAATAAGTTTTGCGTTGATGTTCCCACTGACTAGTTCGAAAATGTTTTGATACCCACTCATATATCAGAACTGAGAAGTACGTGACCGAGCGGTTTTTCAACTCCATCGTTTATTCACTCACCCAGCTATATTTATTTTCTCTTCAGGATGATCTTGATATATACGGAGCGAACGATCCATGGATGGAGAACTGTATTGCCGAGTTGGATCAGTTCCTCAAACCGTTCCGGGTAGGTGGTCTATGCTCTCATTGTCTTCCGCTGTTTTATCGCTCTGTTATTATGCAAGGAGGAGTGAGAAGGTGACGTCCTATTTGAAAAAAGACACGGAGGATTGGATCAGTTGGCATCGCTCCCGAAACTGCCTTTCTGTCCGGTTACAGTATTACGTTCGTGAGTAGTGTTTTCTTTGGAAACAGGATGGGTTGAAAGCAATGAAGATTGAGTAAAAGCAACCTTGTGCTCCTCTTAGACCAAAACATCCCGGTACGTAGCATGCGAATGATTTTGTTCCTCGAATGTAAAATAAAGCAGTTTACCGTTTGTGCGCGGCTGCAATTCGGAACCATGGTTTTGTTGTTGTGCAGATCACACGGAAGCTGTTCACGTCGGAGCTTGTTGATTACATGTTCATGCTTGCGTTCGGTGCCTCAGAAGTCCATTACACTACTAGAGAATACCTGTTCTGAGACTTGGTGAGCAGAGGTACATAAGTTCTCAGTCGTTGAGACCAGTTGATGGTGCATTGTTGTGCGATCGGCGATAGCAGTGCTCTTACCTCTGAGGCGATAACCGTTCATACCATTTGACGACCACCGGACTTATGAACGCCTGTGCTTCGGTTCTCACATGTTTCGACGACTTTCCCTTTATAAATATGAAATGGAAATTTGATAAGCAATCGGGATTATTTTCATGAAATTCGAACATATTCAAACGCAGGTTTTGTGATGCATATGCTCGTAGTGCATTTTACTAACCCTCTGTTGCATCGTCAGATAGTATACAATTGATACAGAGTGTATCACTTCATTGTATCGGCGGTAATACGCTACAAACAGAAAGCAAGATGCAAAAGATGTACGATACCTGCGGTCTCGCAGGGTAATGGCATCACTGGGCACTAGGGTTGAGCCTCCTGGACCCGTAATCGCACAACGGAATGGCCCTTGGTTGGGCAATAACCAGGACACAACAAGGACTGCGATAAGCCTAGCCCACCTGGTGGCTAGAGATAAACCCAAACTCAGCAGGGTACCTCGCGTTATCGCTGATGACCAACACAAGTGATGCTGAGGCATCACTTCTACCGTTTTCATAGTTTGTCCGGGCGATTTTGTGAGACCAGTAAATCGGCCAGTCAGAGGTGACAGAAATTAGCTAACATCATTCGTCTTTGTACAGAGAAGAAGTTTATGTTCTTTCGTGACTTACTGTATAAACATTGTACAATAATTGATCGTTGTCTTTTGTTTGTCACATTTCTAGACAATTCTCTCACAGGATAACAACGATCATCTTGTGTGTGTTTTGACTACGGAGCTGGTGCGTCATATGGAACAGCTGATTCAGCGCAAAACGTACAATCGGGTGGGTTTTCCCATTCTTCTCCCCAATCGAGTGGCCTTATATCACATTCTTCCCCGTACCGGTAATAGCTTAGCCCAGCTCAATTTATCCAGTCAATAACTCTGCGATTTATTACTCAGGTTTTCATTCCAACTCTATCTGTGGTACGGCTTTTTCTGCCCCTAATGTTTATATAAAATGGCAGACTACTGAGAATCATGTCAGATGATGAAAGGTATTTGACATCTTTCAGTAGGGAACCAGATTGGTTTGTTGTATTGTGGAGAGGCTAGGCGAAGTGGTGTAGATATACCGCGCATACAACCTGTCTGTCCAAGTGCTTTGCACTTTCCTATAACTCACTTTTCAACTGGACAATATTTCAATAGTGAGTGTCATATTTCGATTTTCACAGATATAGCCGGGTGTATTTTGGCGCAGTGGCCACCCTGATTGCTGTTGGTTGTCCGAATGAACAAGTGATCTGTGGAGTGGAGTGTCAACTGATACTCTCCCTCCCTCTCTGTTCGGGCGTATGAAAACTCAGAATTTAAGTAAAAATTCTACACACTTGCGAGGAAGATAAGCCTAGTACTGTACCGTCACTTCACAACCACTAAACGGTGATAGGGTTAATCCCGGGAGGCTTTCTGCCTCTTTCATGAAAAATGAAGACTAAACTGTTCTTCAGCGCTTAAGTTTGGACCATAAAAATTCTGTTATGTGAGACCATGTTGTCTGCCGACTTCACAGCAAGGTTTATCAGTCCTTTTCCGTTTCGCTTGTATGTGACGCAGAGCCATTCGGGGAACTGGTTGCGTAGGTTCGTTCTTGGTTTTGTTTACAATATGTTATATCTTGTTTTCGTGTTTGAAGAACAATACACACTGTGCACATTAGCGTCTCAGATGGAGCGTGATGATTCATAGTAAGGTTTGTTACCCAACCAACAAGTTGTGCCCACAAGAATAACTGCTTTCATGGCACGATTAATGATGATACTCATTTCTTACAAGTTAGTTAGAACCTCTTTCGGACCACCTAACATAACAAAATATATCGTCCGGAGAAACTCACACCAATGGGATTCTCATAGTTTTAGCTAATAAAGCGCGAGGTCCATGTTATCTACGTGTAACGCAGTTAAAATGTTAACATATCCTCCCCCGCGAGTTCGGACGCTGAAGAAGTTAGCATCCTAGATATTGTATGCAGAAGGCAGTGAACGGAGGCACAGTTGTATGGCGTAAATGAGCCAAGTCAGCTGAAAGCGCGTAACAATTGGCTCGTTTACACGTTCGCTGCCCGCCAAGGTTGGGCATTTCAATACGTGCTCGATCCTACTGATTTTTTGCTGTATTCCTGCTAATGTATATATTGGTCCCCTTCTTGTGTACACCGCTCTTGGTCGGCTAATTCCATAGACCATATTGAGGTCCCAATACGTGTCTGTTGACCAGGGTTTTGTTTTGACTCGCCTGTTTGTCCGTGGGCAGTTCTTTATCTTTGTTTGGTTGATTGTCCTTTGGACTCCACGTTTCACGCGCAAGCCTCAGGTCATCCGACCAACATGCACTCGGAAGCACCAGACTCGAGTTTCGTTCTTGGTGCATATCCTCCGCCACACCCAGGGTTTGAACCCGGGCCCTTCCACCTCTTGTTCAGATGTCGTCCTCTATGACAGCCGGAAATGCCCGACAGCTTCAAATGGAGACACGGTACATGACCAGTTAACTCTAAGCGAATGCCTCCCACCAGATCAGGTCTTCTCCACAGGATGAAGACAACGGACCCGCATTTTTAAACCTGCTTCGCGTTTTTGGTGTATATGCACCACTGATGAGCTCTAACAAGAGCGAAACTCGAGTCTGGTGCTTTCAAGTGCAGGTTGGTCGGACGACCTGAGGTTTGCGCGTGAAACGTGGAGTCCAAAGGACAGTCAACCAAACAAAGATTCAAAAATCCCACACACTGCTCGCAAGTAATTGCGTGATATACATACCAAAAACGCAAAGCAGTTCTTTATCTGTCGCGGGTTGCTTGAAAAAAATAATCATGTCTTCATCTTGCACAGACGGAACCTCTTTCGTTGACTGACTCCATTTTTACATATTTCCCTTTGCCACTTCGATAATTAGGTTTGAAAACAGTTCAGTCTTATTTTCATCATTCGATTCTGGCTGATTGCGTGATTGTTGATCGCTCTTTTCCTTTTGTCTCTTCACCCCGTTGACAGTTCGGAGCTATTCAGTTGGAAAAAGAGCTACGCTGCCTTTTTGCCTACCTCACCTCGATCACGTATGCGGCACTGCGCGATCACTTCGCCTGTCTACTGCAAACGTGTAATCTACTCAATTTGGACAAGGTAAGTATATGCTGCTCTTTCTTCTACGACTATCTGTGTGTGCGCGCGGGCGTGCATGTGCATGTGTGTGTGTCACACATGTGATAGAGTCGATTTTTTTCAACCCTAAACAAAATGATTTCCCATAATAGTATAGTGCATCGATGCTTTGTTTACAATCTCCAAATTTATCGCAGCCGGTTTTTTGCTTGGGTTGTTCGTATTCCAGAGCATTGTGCGTCCAGTAACTTTCAATCTGTTCTGAGTAGCAGAAGTAGTTGCGCGGCAATATTTCGAATGATTATATCACTTTTGAAGTGCAACATGCTGTTGCATGACTGGTTTAGTTCGTCGTTACTCACTCGATCTTTCCACCAGACACGATCAATGCTTCGCAGGTATCAGCTGTCGAAGACAGAAAAACACCGAGCATTCTTAGCACGAATGACCAGGTCTCGCAACCATAGAGTAAAACACTACGAACCGTGGCGACGTACACCTGTCTCTTAAGAGAGAGCCGGATGTCATGGCGACGCCGCGGGTTTCTCAGATTTGCGGAAGCTGCTCTGGCTCTCGGTATTTGTGACCTGATCTCCTCAACACCATCTCCAGCTGGTATCATAATTCCGAAGTGTTTGAAGTTGTCAACCAACTCTTTCTTGACATCACTGATGGCGAGTACAGACACGAGGTCCTGCCAGTCATGCAAAACTACTCTGCACATGGAAAGTGCGTACCATACCTGGATACCTCAATCATCAAGCGATTCGGAGTGTGTTGAGCTGCCTGTGCATTATCACTCAACAAAGGCAATATCATTAGCATATCCCATGTCGAAAACTCTGTTCCCTGGGGAGAGTTCAGTTGCAATTTTTGGAAGACCAGTCAACGCATTCCGTAGAACATCTGTGACGAAGCTGAAGAGGAATGGGGATATAGAGCAGTACTCCACTGGAGACGACAAAAGGAGGCGAAAGCTGGTCGTAGGCCCTAACCCGAGCTAATGTGTGACTATACAATTCTCTGCGGATTGAAACATTTTTCAGGTACTCCATTTACCGGTAAAATATTCCATATTGCAATCCTATCGAAAGCCGTGCGAATGCCCAGGAACACGGCGGTCGTTGGTCTTTGGAAGGTGTGACTGTGCTCTAGCAGCTATCTGAGGGTGAATATATAATCGATATAACTACGACCGGCACGAAAACCAGCTTGCTCTGTGCGAGTCTGCGCTTCACGCTTTTTACACAAACTGCAAAGTATGATAGACGTAAACAGCTCTGACGCTACTAATATTGGGCTTACAGCTCTATGGTCAGCGTAGCTACTGCGCGAGCGCTTCTTAGTGACACGGATAACAATCATTTCCCCCTACCCCACAAGGGGGGGGGGGGGACCCGCCCAGAATTTCAAACATTTAGGAATAAAACTCAAAGTTCTTTCACGAGCTGCACTCCGCCATCTGTGGAGAGGGCTGGGGGAGGGCCATCGAAGCCCTGCGCTTTGTAACGTCCTACAACTTGAATTTCCCTGCGGATCTTCTCCTCGTTGGGTGGTTGTGTTGAAACGGACCACTGGACATGTGCCGGAAGGACCATGGGATATGCTGACACTGAGGGCCAGCTAAACTGTCTGAAGGTGCTCCGCCCAGCGCTTGAGAGGCCGTTGTCGGTTGTTGTTTGGTGAACCGTCAGCTTCACAAATAGTTTCACTCACACCCGGTGATTTCCAATCGATGACTCGAATGAGATAGAATAACTTGTGGGAATTTCCCACGGCGGCAGCACGTCCCATCTCCGATACACGTTGCGACCACCAAATTTTGCTGTTCGTACGAAGACTCGCGTTTGCCATCTTACACTAAGGAGATTCACGAACTAAACCTTTTGTCTTGAAGAAAACTGTCATCTGTATACCCCACTGAGACATATGTCGCTGCACTTTCGGATATCCACTAGCCCGGTTGTCGAACGATGCGTTCATCTGTCATCCGTCACTGCGTGAATACATGTAGTGGTCAGATACCTCTGTTGATTCATTGTTCGCCTTTTAGGTAAAATGAATTGCTATTCAATATCAATAATAATACTGCAGCAGCAAACAGTTTTGTTTTTTTATAACAGATGATGTGGTATAATGCCCTGTTTAGGGTTTAACCCGTGGTTCTTTGTCGGGGAAACTGAGAAATTCATGAATCTAGGCCTGGTCAGGAACATACTGCTGGAGTTGGACGTTAACCATTTTCGTTTCTGGTTCGAATGACCACGAAAAAATCACACCGAATTGGAGCTTCCCGTTCATCAGGAAGTCATCGAGGGATCTTAGTGATAGACTGGGTATCCGGACAATCACTGACTTATGCTGTCAATAGATAACGTTGACTGGAACTGCCTAAAATATTTGAAAATGCTCCATTCTGAATGTGTGGTAACACGAATAACGTTGATACTTCATTTGTTTAGTAAGTGCATAAACAAAATCAGTCCGTAGGCCGGTGAGCACACAAGTACATACAAGCGTCGATCAAGCAAAGCCGTTCATAACGCGATCTGATTTTCAACGCAGTCCGGGATGGAGGATGCTAAGCACGAACACCATGTGTTGTCTGCGGAGCATCTGTGTGCGTGCGAATCTATGTATGTTTGTGCACGCTACAGTTTGAACGAAACACAGCAGTAGGTCTTCACTTTGAATTTATTGTCGTTTACCATATGACCTATATGTGTTGAATGCGACGGTCGCATTAGATATTGCTTGACTCGCATCGATGTGATCAACCAAATCAGTTCATATTCGTTCTTTATAAACAAGCTCCTTCTCCAAAGAATTCCGCAGGAAACAAAGTTTCGTAGCTTGTGCAAAATCCACTTGCATTATTCGCCTTGAAAAGTCTGACACCGCGAGCCGGAATTGAACCGGTGGCATTCCGCCTGCCAGGCGGATTCTGTACCGGCTATGCTATCGCGGTACAGTCAGTCCTATTTGGAATTGACCGACGAGGTTAGCTTAGTAATTAAAACCAGGATAGTGGCTGTGTATCATTGAAATAATGTTTTGTGCATCATCGGATATTCACTTGCGTTATTCACGCCCGATTGGCTGTAAGGCGATAGCTCAGTTGGTAAGGCATCTGTTCAGTGGTCAGAATGTTGCCGGTTCGTTTTCGGCTCACAGTGCTGTGATTTTCGATGATGGATTTTTCTGTGTCTACAAAATGCGAACTTTTCATTTACATTCACTTCCTTATTATTGTACTGAAATCGTCATTATTCTCACAATAATCACGCTGAGTTGATTATTCTTACTGCGGACGTACTATGTCACCACCCCTCCCCACCGCTTTGTACCGGCAATACCACAGGTGAGTGAGGTCGCATTTTATTGGAACAGTGCAACTTGGCGTCTTACTCCAAATGAGGTTCGACGAATTCTTTCACTCAGGTAGGTTCCCTTTGCGAGTCCGCTTACTGTTGTCAAAATTCCCTTCATGAGTCTTTTTTCTGGACAGTTTCTCTGTACTTTTGACAAATTTATGTGTACATTTTTCCCATGCTTAGTTATTAGTATTTGAATTCACGCCAGATATTTGGTTTGTGCATTTCTGACCTTGACTTCGAATAAGAAATTTGGACATGTGTCGTTCGCACTGGCTGCTTTGCAATACTTTCAATGGAAAAGATCGTTCGAGTAAACGTTCACGTAGTTCAATGTTGACTGTCATAGAATCAATAAACAGTTTTAACCACTAATTTCCCTCTTCAGTGGTTTTATTTTGGTTGCTACCTCACAGTGTAACAAGACGGCATTGCATGGTACAGACAGCCGTATTGATCGAGCCAGGCAGTTCAAATAGACAATGCATGTTCGGCCGTCCAAACAGTCCGTTTTCACACCCAAAAGTCACTGGTATCGATCTTCATCCCACATGGGTATTTCGGCTCTCGCCTCCGGTAGATGCGCTTGTTCTTCGTCTTGATCCAAATATAATCTTAGCCACCTTCCCGTTGGCCAGGGTTCTGCTGTCATCCGCTTTTTCGTTGGTCGGAACCGTTTGATCTGTCGTTGGGTGCTCTGGAAATGGTCAATTCTACGTCTTCTCTTTATGAATCTTGATCGGTTGACACCAATTTTGGTTTTTACAACAGCCTCGTGCATCAGTGCAGTTGTAGGATCATACCCCAGCTATTTGACAGATATAACCAATAACCGTGACCCTGAAACTGAAACTGATTACAGAACCACACAGCGAACAGATACAGCGTGATAAAAGAATGTTGTCTACCACCAAAGTGATTCCAACTGAATGAGGGATTCGATCCTATCATCCTTAAAGTAGTGCACCGGTAAAACACTCGAAGACCACTCGTCATGTCAAGATGAAGGTCGGTTGTACTTTACCATGCTATTTACTTACTGAACGCGTTCGCTAGCTCTTTCTACTCTGCGTGAACCACCTGTCCGTCACTGAAGTGCTTCGTAATACACCAGCACGATAACCAGAGCAATGCTTCCCACGACCCATTAGATGGAGAACACGGTCAATAGTGTGTGTGTGTGTGTGTGTGTGTGTGTGTGTGTGGTGTGTGTATGTATGTATGTATGTATGTATGTATGTATGTATGTATGTATGTATGTATGTATGTATGTATGTATGTATGTATGTATGTATGTGTGTGTGTGTGTGTGTGTGTGTGTGTGTGTGTGTGTGGTGTGTGTGTGTGTGTGTGTGTGTGTGTGTGATCGGCGTATATTGCGAGGACGCTCGTGTCGCGTGCACGTACGACGGTCCAATTGTCACCGTGCTTGGCGGAAAGCGTTCAGTTAAGCAATAATGTGATTACCAAAAGAACGAAGTTGATTCTCGCCACATCTATAATGTGCTGCTTCGTTATCTCGCGTAGCTCTCTCCTTACCGTTTGAATAAATCTCTTCGTGATCTCTTGTTTTGCGAATGAGGTTCTTACTAATAGATGGCAACCAAAATCACACCGTAAACCATTTTCTTGATTGGCGATCTTTTCCTTAGTGTTTTGTTCTGTCCTCATTGCGCGAAATTTATGGAAATGCGGTCTTTTCATATCTCCAAGCTGAATTCATGCTGTAATAGATTGTACTGAGCTACCTGCCACAAAGTAAATAACTGTGAGTGTCTCCATAGCATGGTGTTTCGTTTTCTTTCCACTTTTACCACCATGGGATTTGCTTTTGTTCTACACCACGGTGAGATTCAACCGGACTGAACGGGCACCAAAAACACTGGTCTAGTCATTAGTCAGCGGTCTGTCCGTCAATCGATTTTCTAAGATGCAATCTGATGGGAAGCACGTGTACAGGTTGTTCTTTGGCATTAGGTACAACTCTGGAGCTTGGAATTTCTAACACCACTACTGAGAACGTAAGCAATAGTTAGATTTTGACTTTTTCTGAATTCTCACGAGAAATATTACGTTGCAGTGTCCGCTTGAAAAAAACAGTGGACGACACCGGAATTCCCTATTTATACACTCAAATATGCTTTTTTTAACCCCAGAGTGAAGTCAAGCGAACCGTTCGCGGTATATGAACTAACATGGACTTGTTTGTTGTGAATAAACGGGTGTATGGGGTGTCTGAGAGGAGTAGCACTTCTGAGTTGGTTGACTGTCGTGTCCCTTGGGGCATCCTCCATCTCTTTGGTCTCCATCATTCACCCAACTCTCACCTGTGGCTCCACGAAGCTGAAGCATGCATCAGCGGCCACACCCCGGCAAACCGCTCGACAGGCGGGCTAAACCAGGTTGAGGGTTACCGAGGTCTAAAAAACTTCGGCGAGACGGTGTTCGGCATGTGAAGACAGATCCTTCTGAATGGGGCGACGAGATCTGCTGATCCAACGGCCACAAAGGAGACCTATTCAACTGCCTGATCCGGCATTCCAGAGGAGGCGAACGAACCGTACAGCAGGTCACCGGCTCCTCTGGGAACACCCTGCTGCCTTGCAATCTGCACTTGGGTGTGCAAGGGCTAGAGGTGCAACCTCGAACAAAAAGGCCGAACGGTGCTGGGGACACCGCTTCGTACCCTACTCCCGCGACTCTATGGTTATTCACGAAACCTTCGCGATGTCCATGGAGCCGACTTATCCTCTCGCAGGAGATAGTCGTGTAAAAGTAAAAGTAAGAATAAACGGGTCATGTTGGCCAATTTAGCAGGGCCTTGCATAGAAAGCCCGAGTGGAATAGCAAATTATGCAGTATTTGATCAGCGGCATGTCATCAGTTAGCACATCGTTCATTGCTAACCCGTTTGCGGTTTAATCTCTTATATTCACTTTGGTCTCCTGAATGAGAGCGACTTCAAGGGATCTAGTTCACTTGGAATAACCATTACCGGTTCGTGGATTGCGGTGGTTCTCTGATGGCTACTTCTCAGCAGAAACCTAAATAAGAGATTAAAGTTGTCGTTAATATGAAAAAGTAGGAAGAGATCTAAAAATAATGATAGCAATATGATGATCAAGTCGTGCGGATACAAAAGCCTTACTTGTTATGATATGCAGTCGTATCTTCCTGTCGGCCTACAACCAACTGGTTGTATGAATCTTGAGGAAGCCAGACACACAAAAATATTCCGGTGCAATATTCTGGCTCTCAATATCTTTCATCCATCATATAAACTGTCCATCTAACGGCGCTTACCGTATCAAGGCTGATGTAGCTTTTCTAAGTGGTATAAATTTACTTAGCAATGTTGAACTCACCAATCGGACTACGGGTTGAACCTAGTTATTATTTTTTTTGTCCAGTTCCTGGTATATTGTAACGAAACTAATATTTTGCCGAAGCGGTCTTCTGGTCACACTTAGTCGCACCGTCCAGGGCACTAGGATAATTCCATAGACCATCTCAATTCTGTCTCTATGTTGTAGTGAGCGCGCACAATCCAACGCACATACAAGCGTCCACAAACACCCGCTACAAATGTGTCTTTCATTCTTGGAGCTGGTTTTTCATTTTCATCGATCTTTCTGAGCTCTTAGCCACAGAATCAACAAGTGTAGATAGAAACGAATTCTACGCACATCGATCAAATTTAGATTCTTCCACGCATTCGTATATCTATAATTTCAGTTTAGATGCATTGGTGGAAGAGTCAACCATTGGCCTGATAAAACTCTGACTACAGGGCTGTGCTGGTGGGTGGTGGTCTAGTCGTTTAGGGCGTTTGCTCACCACCATGAAGGTCGGAGGTTCGAACGCAGCCACCACCGATCACTTTAGTCATAGACAGTAATCCACTTTTAGCCGGCCTGTTACCACATCAGACCCATTGGGACCTTGTGCGGTTCTCTATTCCAATTCACAGGATCTGGTTGTCGATTGTCTAGTAATGCAGTGGGCATTTGAGGCTATGAAGTATACCTCTTCCTTGGATCTCATATGCAAGCATATAAAAAAGGTCTAAATAAACGTTCATGGCGAGACTATGAAGTGTGGTACTCTTCCGGGCTCAAAACGTTCTACACGAAAATTCCGCATAAATCCATGATCAATACTCATTGGCAAATGTATCTCGTTACCGATCCTCAGTATTGTTTATGGGATTATTGATGAATAATTGTAATTCGCTACACTTCTAAAGTTTTTTCATGGACTGCGTGGTTGCTTGATCAGTGATTGCTACTAGGCGAGATGAAAAGCGAAGATACAGTGCTTTTTCGGTTTTTCATCGGGATAGTTGATGGCGTTGATACCGCATAATAAATTATTACAAGCTCAAATTAAATCTATCAGTCTACGTTTCATTTCGGTATGGAAACTGAATCGCCCAATGAGTGAACGTTCGAGGCCTTTTGACTGTTTCTCGCTCTAGGTTTGGGGCCAGCTAGATTTTCTTCTTTCCATGTCCCTGACCGGTTTTTTTTTCCTTCTGTCGTATTTCTCAGAGTTGAATTCACCACAGACGAAATACGACGATTGAAACTTTGATTGCTCGAAGAGCCTGATCGAACTCGAGTAACCAGAGCACTGCGTTCGGGAACGTGCGAGTTTACAGCAGGATACGGTTGTTTTCTCAAACCCTTTCCTTGACCTAACCGGCAAATGACCTGTTCCTATTTTTCTGTGATATTACCACTCCATTCTTCCTGTTCCACCATCATCTGCTGTTAGGATCAACATTTATTTAATGTGTGCACACACAATGTTCCTGACTTTTTCCTGTGCCTTGAATAAATCTTTTCCATACACGCAATGTCAACTTTGTTCCCCGTTTTGAAATGTTTTTTGTTGTTTGTAGAATTCCGCAATTCTACACAACACGTGACTCCCGATTGCACGCTATTCTAAATGTGTCAACACGGTTCGGAAACAACCGAGCGGGAACAGACAGGAACGTATATGTAACAGAAAACGAAATTGAATCATTTGGAACTGGTTATATATATGTGATAGATTAGTAAAATAACGAAGAGCGCGTGGTAATCACACAGCTGCTCCAGCAAAAGAGTAGCCAGCAGATGGGATAAACGGACGTTGGATAAGTTGAACAAATAAATCCTACCTGTGTCAAAATTAATATCGCCTAAGTTAATCCGCAAGGTACCGATTGCAGAAACTTATAATAAATCAGCTTGGAAACACGTAAACCAAATGTACAGTCTGTCTGGAAAATTCGGGATCACCTCAATTCGGTCGGATTTGACTTCATACTTCTCACACTGCCGTTGCTAAACAGTAGTGTCCGCTGTATATTTTGGCTACTGAGAGTAGTATCAGTTGTATAAACTGGAGTTCGAGTGGATTTCTTGGACATCGTACAGTTGGCACTAGAAAATGCGTCTAACCCAACCGAAGACAGACTAGCCAGTCAGCACAACAAGCTGCGGGACAATGAATGCATTCAACGCGAATCAAGAACGCGTTCTCGCGAGCAGCTGATGCTGCCTAGATAAAATGGTACCAATCATACCTAAGGTCGGACAGGCCAACAGAAACGCACCAACCAAACTCAAAACTGGATGGGTTTACGTAATCGGCGAATGTGGGTAAACGAACAAATGTGAACAGCGGAGTTAGCGGAAAAGGAGAGAGACAGAGACGATCGGATGTAGTCATTGTTGAATCGATAACGAAAGCGGGTTGGGACAGAACAAACTCGTGTGGAATTGCGGGTGCGGCGGTCAGTCTCTTATATTACATGCTTCTGGCGGGAATGCAGCGGATGGGGCATACCTCATAGCCGCAAAAGCCCACTGCATTACTAGAGGCAACCGGTAGCTAGGCCCAGAGACTTGGAGTGGACAGTCACACAAGACCGCAATAGGTCAGGTGTGGTAACAAGCCGGACGACAGTTGATAACTATGTACTACCAACGATCCATCGTCGATTCCCACCGGGAGAATCAACATTGGTGTTGACCAACTTACCTCGAATAGTCCGATTTATAGTGTATAGGGAGGCGGAGATTCCAGTTTACATTCAATTCGTTGTTCCCGTCTGAAAGTTGTCCAAAGTTCGGAGGTACATTTCTGAATGATCCCGCTGGTCAGTATCGTACTCAGGCCTGGATAACTTAGATCTATGGTGAACCACAAAGTCTGAGCTCACCTGAAACTGAATTCACGGTATCCTCAAATGCTCAACGTACCACTTTCCGAAATTACTTTCGCTTCCTCTTTGTTGTTTTCTCACTGAATCAGTTTTCTTGTTATTCAGAGTTGTCGGAGTTAACCAAACGGGCCGAGCAGCATTTATACCACTTGCTTATGTTCTGAAGTAGTGTTTCCCAGTATATCGAACCAATGACACTCCTCATCCCTTGGGTCGAAACAAAGAAGTCGATGCCAGCTTCTTCATAGGACCACATCAAGTTATAGGCCGACTATCAAGTGCAAAAGACAGATAAGGGGGTAGACGAGGATGACCATTCGAAAACCCATACGTCGTTGGAGGTAGTTTTGAATGATAACCTTGGTTGGAGGACAGATGTGCATTTCGAACACATGATGGGGAACCTCATTGTCACTCGAACAATGTAGCTATAAAAACGCGTGAATGTCTTGAGTGCATTAGTAAAGGAGGCAGTCGAGCATTTTCCGTTCATCCTTTGCTCCTCGCAGTCGTAGAAAATGGCAACGCGATCTGTAGTTGTAGTATATCTGACCCTTGGCTGAAAGTCGGATGTCGTGTTTGCGCTATAAACGGCCTGAAATATCAAGTATCAGTCTTGTTATTGCTATTCCAATTTGATCTCTCCCCAAACGACACCTCCACTGGGTGTGATGCAGCTCCTGACTGTTCCGAAATAATCACCACGAAGGGTGATTACAGACTCATACGCCAGCTAATCTTGCAAAGACTTTATAATTGGGTAGAACTGCATACCGTATTTTTCAGCCTCAATTACTGGCCCGTCTAGCTCATCCGACAAGACGATCTTATCTCTATTCTCTAAGAGCGCACGAATTTGTACCGTTTTCACAGACTCTGATAAGGTACTGTACAACGGGGACACGGAACAGCCTTATCACATTATGCTGGAGTTGGTGAACGCGTGCCACACATTTTACCCTGACTGAATTTCACGAAGAAATGTTCTGTATAGAGCAATCCCATCACGGATTCCTAGACTTCCCGAACGTCCAGAATCCCGAAAATAGTAGAACTGTGGAAAGCATGGAAGTTCTCAAACAGCTGTCGTAAGGTGCAGATTTGGTCAACGCACTCTGATGATTTCAAGTGAGCTGTAAACTTTCTTTAATAGTGCCTTAGTGCGTACTTCTTATGAACTAGTGCTGTTCCGGCAGATCATACGCACTTAGGACCGGCGTGGTATTAGATAAAGCCTTAGAGGTTCCGGCCAACAGCCATTTCTTGGGCCTTACATAAAAAAGGGGATCAAAACTAGTCATTCCTGTGTAATCCCGCATGTCTGTGGATCCTACATTTATTGGTGACTCGATCTTAATTCTAAAAGTAATGACGGTCAATTGGAAACCGTGATAATGAATTGAAATTGTATAAGAACGACAACAGATACAAAGTTTTTTAAAGGTTCCCACAGAATGTGGCAGTGTCGAGCAAGGTCATTTTCAGTTATTCGTACGCATACCAACACAACATTAAATGTAACTAATAAAACTGGTCAGGAGAATGAAGATCCAAAACTGCCTCCGCACGTGTGAGATGGTTCACAGTGTAGAATGTTAGAGTGCGCCGCCTGACAAGTCCTGATTGCTTGTCCCGAACTGTGCGGAAAGCGTTTATAACCTTTATTGGGGTTTTTGACTCAACAAGGTGCAAACGCAGCACCCGTAATTGTTTTGATTGTTCACATATTCAGTCAGTACGAGCGCATTCAGATAAGTGCCTGGTCGTGCGGCCAAAGTGCTTAGTTCCACAAAAATAAGTGGATGAATACACACAGAAACAGGCTGATAAATATCACTCTATCATTCAATGAAAAACCCACGATTGGTTTGGATGCAAACAGAATGCTGATAGTTTTCGTTAACCAGTTTCTGCCTCGGTTTCCCCTCTGAACAGCAAACAGTCATACAGGTTTCCTTGAGTTTCGTGTGTGCTTTTTGTCTCGCATGATGGCTCTGCATCGTCCTTTCAAAATCAGTCAAAGTGATCATCTTAAGAAAATGCTGCCCGAGAAGAAAAGCCAAGTTTCCACTGGGTTTTCTGTATAGATTATTCTTGTTCTATTGACCATGAAATGTACTAGATTTCTTTTCATATGAGCTGTACAAAACATTAAAATTGAATGTATTGCCCGTTTCACATTGGTTTCCCTATGGACTGATAACCGAACGGAACAATCACTCCTACGGTCTACGCATGTCTAAGTAAGACAGGCTGTTGTCCCTTTTTCTGTTGCAGCAGTAGATTTGTGACAAAATTGGTATCTACCGCACATAGCAAATTGCAAACGTGCAGTCTATGCACGGTACAATATCTGATTACTGAAATAAGTTGATTATTTCCAAGTTTTGACTTGAAAATATCGGTAATTGAGGGTCCCATAGGTGACCGCTTTGCCAGTCTGCTCTTCTGACGATATATTTAGCTGTTGGACTGAAACCTGATATTTTGGGTACAGAAGAATAATGACTGCCTCGGTTCGTTCAACAGGATGCCCAAAATCGATATTTTCCGCCTGAATGTATTCACACGGTTACTTGTTCCACTGATCGGGACATGTGTGATTAGTTGGGTAACATCAGGTGAAATCGCTAGCCTCCCCTGCTGATCTAGCTTGTTTGTCGCGCTGTTTAAATACAAGAAAAACGACAGTTTGAGGCAGCTCGTTTAGTGGACAGTCGGGACAGTGGAAACAGGTACTAATAATAATACAACTTCAAGAAGAACGTACGATCAGTGGCGATGGAGCGGCAATCCTGGCCGAAAGTTGACAGTACGGGTAGCCAGTAACAGAATAGCCGTAAGAAAATGCACACAATGACAAAACGGCCATAGCTGACAGATGGCGGCGAACAGCCTACGGTTCTGTGGTGTTTAAAAGGTAAACCGCACGCGTCGCTGTGGAATTGAATCTACTCGTCAGAAACAGACCAAAGCGGATCAGTGCAAAAGTATATATATAACGCAGATACTTGAGAGTAGTGTGTGTGATTGATGAGTATTTGTTTAGCTGACCGTCCTTCGAACTCCGCCTTTCACGCGCAAACCTCAGGGTGGGTTTGGCTTTTGCCAACCTCCGTCATCTGTGGCGCCGGCGTGACATCCGATTGTCTGTTAAGAGTAGAGTGTACAATGCGGTGGCTAGGTCCGTTCTTTTATACGGTTCAGAAACATGACCGTTGAGAGTAGAAGATAGGCGAAGACTGTCGGTGTTCGAGCACCGATGTCTCCGTAGCATTGCCCGAGTATGATGGGAACACCGTATCAGCAATGCAGAGGTTAGGCGAAAGATGTTGGGAACCAAACATCAGTCTCTAAACCAAGTATTGAATCTAAACAGGTTAGGGTGGTTGGGACATGTGTTATGCATGCCCACCGATAGACTTCCTCAGCGTGCGCTGTTCTCTGAGAAAGGTGGTGATCGGAGGGTAGGTCGCGGTGGTCAGTCCATGACATGAGAAGAAGGTATGAAAGCCTTGACCAGTGGACTTGACCGAGTAGGACTTGTTAGACTTCCAGGTCGGGGTACACGTGATGCGCCTACCAAATGGTTGGAGACATTGAGTGATATGGCTAGGTGCGGCGGCCATTGGGGTAGTTGTATTCGGACTTCTTCCTTGTCGTCTTGGTTTCCGCTTGAGGATCGAGGTCACTGTTCGGCAGGGGTGAATGTGGGGTCACTTCATCTGATTTTAGCTTTCCGGGACGGCATGTGAAATAGGAGAAGAAAGAACATAAGTTATGCCCGTTCGGATATGTGTTACAAAATGGGTATGTAAAGGACAGTACTCACGTGACGTTGAAATCCAAATCATTTATTCCAAATAAATAAAACCTTTTCCTCTGATGAGACTATCATTCGCCATAAGATCACTATTGAACTTTGAGAAAATATAGTAACCTACAAATGTGTTTGCATTCTTTTTGCTTCTTTATTTTACACAGACATGTAGTAGACAATACGGAAAAGCTAAATACTTCTGGGGGAATCAGCATTCATTTATTTATGACGAAAACCAGCTTTGAAGAATTTTATCTTCATCTTTTTAATGATAAGCCATGTCAAATATTCAAATTTTTTGGAACTTCTGAACTTCACGCTGAATTGTAATGATGACAAAGGTCGTACATTTCTAATCTTCAACGGATCGCGGTTGAACTAACGATACTGTTATTAAGTTCCGCAGAATTTTAGATTTCAGAGTTGCTTTGTTTTAAACTACGAAAGGTTCGGGAAACGGAAATTAATTACAAGGAAATCACTTCATCTGGCGAATTTCGACTACACTTGGTTGTTGTACTTAAAACTCAGGGAACAGTGCGCAACGGATACGTTTATGAGCGCATTACGAAGCAGGCAAGCAAGCTTACGGATGATAATGTGTCAGATGGACGGGAACATTGGGTCAATGTCAGTCTCACGTGCACTTACCCGCATGTGATTGGTAAAGTGGAGCAGAGGAGAGCGTGGGATAGACAGGCATCGCGAACGCAAGTGCAAGGCCAACGGGACCGGAAAGAATTACATGTGAATGCCAACGACACAGGGTTGGTCACACAATACCAGTCAACCTGCGATACACCGCGACGAGAAGCAGCACGGAGACCGAGTTTTGGAAAATAAACAGTTAATGAGAAAGGACGAGATATTGTCCGAAAAACCTTGCGCAAAAAGTCAGGGCTGCAAGTTCGGTCGTTTCACCATAGCAACGAGAAACGGTCAACTGTTCTGTGCTTTCAAGTGGAGAAACTGACAGGTGGCCGAACTTCTGGCTTATTGCCTGCAGACTATACCGCCTCACATCTGCACTTGTGCATTTGTATTACATTTTGAGTCTAACAACTTAATCTGTGTGGTTCATCTTGCTAACTCACAGTGAAACCTCCATTTACTCGCTTACACTTCGATTACCAGTTCCTACTTTGGGTAAACGAAATGCTTCCGTGTCCCCTGGTAAGAAAACACCAAACAGGGATACCAGGTAAGTTAAGTGTGGAAACACGCGATGCACAATGAGCCCCAAAGAAAAGAACGGAATCATGTGTGACATGTGTCAATTGTGATTTCATATGGAATGTGGAGGGTTAGCAAAGCGGCACTAAACAATGTGCCGCAAATGCCAATCATTGATTTCGATATGCCGAGAGCGAAAAAGCTGAATCAGAGAACACCTCAAGCTATTGCTTAGACCAGAAGACAATGAGGACACAGAAACAAACAGCCCACGACAGGAAGTAGGACAAACCACTCCAAGTATGCGACAGCCAAATGTCCTCCGAGGAAACGCAGGAAACTGAGCTGCCCGGAGAAGGGGAAGAGAGTGTGGACATAACCGAAACACCGGTTGCCAAAAGAAGGAAACCCAGAATCAGGAAAAAACCTCTGAAAGGGAAAACCACTGAGAATGTGGAAATCAAGCCAGAAGTAGAATTAGTCAACGACCCTCGAGGATGGATAACAGCCATTGAAGGATTGCTAATGAAAACTGCGGCGGATGTTTGCAAGCTGCAGAACTCAAGTGTACGAGAACCCTAATATGATAGAGGGTAGGCAGCGAGAGTGCCGCCAGGCACTGCTTATTTTACTTCCTTCGGACGGTGGACGTCCCCGGGCATGTTTCCTTGTAGTCATTCGAATGCATTTACACGCAGTCGAATGCGCTGCAGTTTCATTTCCAGCATCCAACCGATCAGATGAAGCCGAACCGTGACTGTTAGATCGTGTGAATGCGGCGAAATTGCTTGTTGAGGTGGTAAGTGCGAGGCGAAAAGTACTTAAACGAGGTGACTTCAACACACCTGAAATAGACTGGGAAACCGAAACGGAAGGATTTTTCGAGGAGAGATTGGCAGATTTTATTCAACGGATACGCTGTTTCAGCTAGTGGAGCGGGCAACTAGGTGGAGGAATGGACAGAAAACGACGCTCCCTAATTTAGCAATTGCAAGGGCTCCAAATGATCTAGAAAAGCTGGACGTAGAAAACTCGGTTGGCAAAGGCGGTCACGGTGACCTGAGAATTATAGTGAACCTCCAAGGAATGGGGGTACCCGAAAAATACCTGGAAAATTTCTCCGGTGTAAATAAAGAAAGGCTACAGGAAGTTGCAATCCAGATCGAGTGGCTAGTGCCGAGAAGAGATGACTGTGAAGGTACACAGTGGCGGCATATCAGGGAAAACTGTTAGAAATCACCAATAAGGTAGCTCCCTTGAAAGAAGTGAAGAGGAAGGACACCCTGGTATGGTGGAGCAGCCGTGTGAAAAAAGCTGTCAAGCGAAAACAGGCGGCCTGGCAAAGGTATCCTCGCATGAATGGGCTTCTAATCTTTCTAAAGTACAGGGCGGCCAGAAGTAGGACTACTAGAGTACAAGTGGAATAGAGGCGGAGCTACGAATACAGGGACCTGACGTAATTCATGGAATTGTAGACAAACCTTTAGCCAGTCTGTTAGCCAAACCCCTAATGCTTCTATTCAGCGCATCGTTGGAGGGAGTTGCGATGCTAAAAGACTGGCTTGCATCCACCGTCACTCCTATCCACATAGGGGACGACTGGATGGCATGCGCGAATCATTGACCAGTAAACGTGACGTCAGTATAATTAAAAGTCATGGGAAGGTTAGTACAAGAGCGTATAACTAGGTGCCTTGAAAGCTACCGGCTGATATCACGTCATCAACATGGATTCATTCGCCAAAAGTCGTGCTTATCTAACTTGACACACCACTTAGATGAAGTAACTAGGAAACTAGACACAGAGGAGAGAGTAGAAATTTGGTATTTGGATTTCCAGAAGGCATCTGACTCTATAAAGCACAGGCTGTTGGCAAGTAAGCTGAAATAATTCAGATTAAGCCCTCGGTAGGGGGATGTATCATCAGAGGACTCACTGGAAGGCAGCTTCAGGTATGGGAGGAGGGAGTTTTGACAGTATGGGAAGACTGCATAGCGATGTGATACAGTGGTCTGCCCCACGGGCCCCCCTGCTGTTCGTCCTGTTTAATAATGACTTGGAGAATGAACTCGAGACCAACGGCCGCAAGTTGGTTGGTGATGTCAGACTGCTTGGAACGGTTGCAGATGGTACCGTACAGAGAGATCTGGATAGCGTATATGGGTAGTCGATGGAGTGAGATTTTCCTCCCAAAGTAAGCAACTGCCAACACCTCACAGTCTCCATGTGGGCCCACCAGGCAGCCAGACGGCGCTTGCTCAAACAGTGGAGGTCAGGGATCTTGGTGTGGAAATTAGAGCACACTTAAAACCAAGTATCCAGTGTGAGAGTGCCGCGAAAAAAGCCTCACGCGCACTTTATCAGCTGAAGCGTGTGGTGAATTTGAGGAAACCAGAGGTCTTGCTACCAATATACGGGGCCATTGTGAGACCCCAAACTGCAACACTGTTCCCAGGCCTGGATTGCGTCCCTTGGGCGGGATGAAAATATTCTGGAGCAGGTGCAGAAAGGCGGTTCACTAAGGGGTCCGAAGACTGTAGGAGACTAGGCTATGAGCAAAGGTTAGGAAAGTTAAACTTATTCCCGTTAGAAAGAAGATTAAGATGGGACTTCACATCAGTGTTCAAAACTGTTAAAGGGATGAACACGTCATCTGGACCTGGAGATTCTCTCCTTAGACTTCAAAGGAATGACAGAATGCGAGGGCACCGTCTCCGTCTCGGGAAAGACCGCGTACAAACGGGGATTAGGAGCTAGTCGTCCGCTGTGAGGCCCGTTAACGAGTGAAATAAACTAATGAGGGGGATAATTGAAGCAACCTCGGTGGATGCCTTTAAACATCAACTGGATAATGCCCAGGAGGGATTGCTTGGTGACAGTATCGGTTATAATTCTCTCTCTTCCACCCTTCTGTCTCTCTCCCTTTGTCTGTCTTCAACCTCTTTTCCATAATGCGATTGGTTAGGCGGAGTTGATGACTAACAGCTTGGCCCTAGAGTCAAATCAGAATGGGGCACTGTCTAATCCTAAATTCCCTGTCCCGCCGTTCCCAGAAGCGCCTACGAAGAAGAGAAGACACTTCATAGCGTCTAAGCACCTGGAGATCGAAGACCTCACTAGTGCAATAAACTGGACGATCCGGCACACTGCCATCAAGTTCTGGAAGCTGAACTGAACTGAACGTGACAAGCGAAACTGTTACGGCTCTCGACCAATACCGAGTTAAGCAGAGCATTCTTACGCGTCAGAAAACGGATGACACTAACCAGTGGTAAATAGTAACAAAGCATGCATATTCAGATAAATTTACTGCAATCATAGATGCGAACGTAGGTTTCTTGAAAAAAAATACCGGGATGTTTTTGCTTCGTTTCGCGAAGTCACATAAGATAGAACTCAAATTTTGTAATGGTGAGCAAACGTTATAATATTGTACTGTTGGAATCTGTATATGAGTAATCCATTATTCTAAACTGCTTCCCAAGCATATTTATACTACAACAGCGCTCATAAATTCGCCCTACAAGGCGTGAGGTAAGACAAAAACTGAATTCTAGTAATTGGATGGTAAATTTTTTTTTAAATATGACTCATCATGCAGCATCAAGGCTGAGCTCATTGAAAAGCATAAAACCATCCGAATGTCATTCCTCCATTAGAAATGGAGGTTATGCGGAAGGTAGAAAAGGTTTGCAGCAGCTGGACCAGACGAATTATTTCTGCCCTTTCTCACCAATGGAGCCAAAGCTTTTCTTTCGGATACAACAAAACTGTTCCGAGTAATCTGAGTTAGTGAACGCATTCCAAGAGAATGGTGTAAATCGATGATTATGCCGGTTTACAAATCGGGTGACAGGCCGTCTTGTGAAACCCACAGAGGATATTGCTTGGTAAGTATCGCATCCAAACTGCTTACCGGGATTGATCTCCACCGATTATCTGGCACCTGCGAACTGTGCATGCGTGAGAATCAAGCCCGTGTGAAACCCGGTCGGGGTTGCATTGATCACTTCATTACCTTTTGACAAAGTTTGTAGCACAGGCACAAGTCCGGAAGGTCCGTAATCTGTCTTCCTTGAACCAAAAGCGGCATCTGACTAAGTTAACCACACAGTTCTCTGCGGCTGCCTCTCACTGAAAGATGAGGCAGAGGAATTTATTTCTTTTCCTGTGCTTACATGATAAGAGCCGAAGGCGAGTTCGTGCCTATGATGGTCTTTCATATGAGTTCATCACGAGAATTGGTGTTTGTTCGGGCTGTACTTTATTGCCCTTATTTTTCAATTTAGTAATGAATATGATTCCTGAGGTAGCTCTATCTTCGTGTGAGAACAGTGGCAATAAACTGTTAGACTTAGAATATGCGGACTACATAGCTCCTCTGAGTGAAGATCGAGGTAAGCGGCAAATGTTTTTAGATAGTTTTGATGACAATTCAGCGGCTTGGGGTGCGCTTTCCACTATCGAAGTGTACATCGTTGCTGAAGGAAGAACTGGCCCTACATCAAACCTTGTTCTAGTAAAGGCAGTCTTTGTTGAAGTACTTAAGCTTTACTACCTCAGTAGGTGATCGGATTTCAGATGAAACACCATCGGGTATACTAAAAACGCGTTTTTGCCTTTGCCAATTTGAATCATCCGTGACATCCGATCTACCACAAGAGTCGAGTGCTTTTTTTTGGCAGTTGAGTCCATCCTCCTTCACGTGACCGGAACATGGCCGTTAAGGTAGGAACAAACGCGGTTCTACCGGTTTTTAAGTATTTGTTGAAATGTTCACGTGCTATTGTTTATCATGAGCCGGTACCTTCAATTTTCAAACGAAAGATCTGTTTGCTGGTCCATGAACGCTGTGGCGACGTGAATTTACTTTCTTTTTCCACATATTGTTCCTATCTGTTGAGCAGTAAGTACCAAGTCAACATGCAGTGAAATTGCTTCACACAAGTCGTGCACTATGGCCTGTTTCATTTATTGACAGAAAACAACTTATATGGGACCTAATAGTTGGTGTCACCAATCGTAGCACCACTAACTAACGGGTCAAATCTGGTATCGGGTAACATCTCTTCTGATGGGTAATTCGTAATACGGTCAACCACCACTAGACGGGAATCTTTTCTCGTCTTACCGATTAATTTTCTGTTATTCGCGATGACGTTCGCTCAAAACTTGACCTATATTCTGGATACGAGTTGACAAGCTGACTGCGAACCAGACTTGGCTATTTATGGACGATTTATCAGACCATATCCTCATCATCACGACGAGACTGCACCTTGACGTGGTGTGATGGTTTGCGTGCCTCTATGACCCAAAGAGCTATACAAGATGGCTTCTCTAAGCCATCATACCTGACAGGTAAATGGGGAGAGGTCAGACAAAGTCCAGTCTCCTGGTCCTCCAGGTTGGGGGTCGATTTGAGCTGGCAACTCAGTCGGCAAAATCAGTGGGAGAATAATTTATCCAAGTGAATGGGCTTCCACTAAGCCATCCCGCGGCCTTGTGCATAGGTTCTTGTCAGAACTAAAGGCTTTGGATGAAGACCCTAATCGTTCTCCTGCTTTGTGGCTGGACACCCTAGCAACACCCGTCCAACATCTCCCATGAATTGCACGAATAGAAAGAATTCCATACTGCATCGATCGTCACGAAGGATAATCAGGACAGCGCTGTCCATTGTCTACATGGTTCGTGATATTCTCTAGAACAAACTCTTTACGAGCATGAGTGTCACGCTTGAGAGTGGCTGTGCTGACTTGTTGCGACCTTTGGCCTAGGGTTCAACTCTCTGAGGCTTACAGTCACGATTATAGGTATTCAGTGGTACGCTGAGCCTAAACACCAAACTCATGCACAAGAACGTGTTAGACAGACTGACCATTTTCCACCCAGTAACTGTGATTGATTGGAAAGAAGTTAGATGTAACCGCTGTCCAGAACAAGTTGGATTTAGGTGATTTACAGATTACTGAGGTGTTACACATTATATAATGACGAGGTGAGAATTTCCGGTAGTCGTGTCAAAGAAACAGCGGGAGGTTAGAGATTTAGGATTTTTCATCCGTTGTCTACATGGTTCGTGATATTCTCTAGAACAAACTCTTTACGAGCATGAGTGTCACGCTTGAGAGTGGCTGTGCTGAGAATCCGATCGAACAATGCATGATAATCTTTGAAATGAGTAAAAAAAAGCCAACCAAACATTGAAGGAAGCCATAACCATGGGTGAACGACCAAACGGAACCTATCCGAAGAAGCACGGTTCATCTGTTATTCCCCAACAGAGATCACCACAATGGGGTTAAACAAACCCTTAATGCGTACTCATAAGTAGCTTACAGGATTCCCTAGGCCGATGTTGTTATGTGAACGAACTGATCCCAGTTGAAAAATTGTAAAGAAATTCACAAACCACTGATAACGAGCACCGAAAATGTGGATAGGGAATGAACAATATGAAATCAATTTTCTCAGCAGATTTACGTAGCACCGCCTGGAGCTTCTTGGCAGTGTTTGTCAATAACAAAATAGTGCACATAAGTGTTGTCTTCGTTTCGTTTAAATAAAGCTAGGCCTCGGTTATGCATGACAAGTCGTTGCATGACCAGTCCATCAATCGTTCATTTTTACTTCAACAAGTGATCTGGCAGTTCACTTATAGACATCACGACGAGACTGCACCTTGACGTGGTGTGATGGCTTGCGCGCCTCTATAACCCAAAGAGCTATACAGGATGGCTTCTTTAAGCCGGAGATGCAATCATACCTGACAGGTAAATGGGGAGAGGTCAGACAAAGTCCAGTCTCCTGGTCCTCCAGGTTGGGGGTCGATTTGAGCTAGCAACTCAATCGGTAAAATCAGTGGGAGAATAATTTATCCAAGCAAATGGGCTTCCATTAAGCCATCCCGCTGCCTTGCGGATAGGTTCTTGTCAGAACTAAAGGCTTTGGATGAGGACCCTAATCGTTCTCCTGCTTTGTGGCTGGACACCCTAGCAGTACCCGTCCAACATCTCCCATGAACTGCACGAATACAAAGAATTCCATACTGCATCGATCGTCACGCAGGATATTCAGGACCGCGCTGCCCAATGCATCGGGCCGGGTGGGTAGTGATAAATGGGCTACTGCTCTCTTTTATTCAACCTTTGTCTTCTGTCCCTAACCACCTCTCTTTGCCCCATCTATCCACCCATAATGCTCCCACTGATAACACGGTCGATACTCGCAACGATTCAATGTCAAACAGTGTCGGGAATAATCCTCCATCTGGTAACATATATTTTCTCAAGCCTCGTCAGCCTCTGAATCTCGGCTCCTTCAACGTGCTTACTCTCATGCAGGTCGGTTAGCAAGCGTGCCTAGTCCTCACAATAAACCCTCTGAAGATTGATGTCTGCTGCGTAAGTGAAACGCGTACCCAGGATTCGAGCAGTGTAATTCAAATAACTGCTCCTGGTATCTCATTGAGGTATTTTCTGCGAACTTCAGGAGACGAAGTAGCTCGAGCTACGGGTCAACGTGGTGCAGGAATAGTCTTGACTGACAAGACTGAGGCTGCCCTTTTATACTGGATCCCTATTAAAAGTCATTTATGTGCTGTGAGACTCCAAGGGTCGGTCGGCGTTCGAAAGGATAGCTGTGTTAAGCAAAATTTGTTTGTCATCTCGGCGTACGCCCCGACGGACTGCAGCTCAGACGCGCAGAAAGATGAGTTCTATGATGAACTCACCACCCTCGTTCGCAACAGTAAAGGTTCTGACATTGTAGTGCTAGATGATGACTTCAATGCACAAGTTGGCAAACTTAGTGTGTCAGAAGCTTGTTTATATGGGCGTTGTGCTTTACCCGCTGAGCGTACAGATAACGGGGATAGGCTTCTCTAGGCTTCTCTCTCTCTCTAGATAATCGATTGTTCTTGTCTAGCACAAATTTACGACACAGCTCGAGTCGCACAGCGACATCGCGCTCTAACTCCATAGGTACTCTGAGTCAAATTGATCATATCGCAGTAAGCTACTGGTGGTACAGTTCTGTTCAGAACTGCAGATCTCACTGGTCGGCGTGGGTAGAATCGGACCATGCATTAGTTTTAATGCGATTATCGCTCCAGATCCATGGTCATCGTCGCAAACTGCAAACCCGATTAGCCGTGCAACGTTTGTGTGATCCAGAAGTCCGCACCCGTTATGAGCAGAAGTTAGCACATGAACTAGGATCTACGACGAACAGTAATGTAGATGAGCATTGGGCTCAAATCAAACAGGCGATGCACTTTGCAGCAGGCTTTGCCTGTGGTCCTAGATCCTTTGACCATCAAAGACACTGGATTTCGCAAGAGTCGCTGAGTATAATGGAGCAAAAGCCTCAGCTTTCGAACTGTAAGGAGATGAATAAGATGCGGAGAAAACTACAAAGGCAAGTTACGCAAAGCCTTAAGAATAATCGCGAAAGTTGATGGGTCAAGGTAGCTGAAGAAATGGAAATAGCAGCTGCTTCAGGTAACAGTCAGAGACTGTTCAAACTTATTCGCGACACCGGTGGACGGCGCATCCAGGTCAGTGAAACGATTTGTGATAGGAATGGAGAACCCATCCATAGCAAACAGCAAAGGCTTGACCGATGGGCCGAATACTTCAAGGATCAGTTAAGCTGGCTGCCTGCTAGTGTAGTTACTCCCGTGTCAACAACTGCGACTCCTTGGGTGGTATCACTTGAGCCCCCATCGGAAGTAGAAGTAGAGTCATGCATTCGATCACTAAGGCGAGGGAAAGCGGCAGTCCCCGACGAACTTCCTCCAGTTCTTTTCAAACTGGGTGGAGATGCTTGGATAAAATCACTTACCGTCTTGCTCCGTGACATTTGGAAGGAGGAGCGTATTCCGTTAATATGGAGTGAGTCATTGATTGTTCTCATCTTCAAGAAGGGAATACACAATGACTGTAGTAACCCATCGCGGGATTAGCTTAATTCCGATAATCACCAAAGAATTAGCCTCAATTCTATTGCACCGTCTTACACCCGCTCGTTAGAGGAATGCCCGCGAACAGCAGGCTGAATTCCGCTCAGGTCAAGGATGCATCCGCCAGATTTTTACTCTTCGCCGACTACTTGAAACGCGTCACATACACACCGCCGACCGTCAATAATGGTCTTCTTAGACTTGAAAGGCGCTTTCGATTCAGTTGATCGAACTGCGCTTTTCAGTGCTCTATAGCGCAAAGATATGCCCCAGAAGTTCGTGAACCTACTCAGATCATTGTATTCTCATACTTCTGGCCGCGTTAGAGTTTACGGTGAACTATCCGGTCGGTTCGAAACGACCAGTGGTGTTCGACAGGGATGTCCTATGTCTCCATTCCTGTTCAACTTCGTCATGGACGAAATAATGGAGAGTGCGCTGCAAAATCTTCAGGATGTAGGCGTCGAACTAGGAAATAGTGGAAAGCTATGTGACCTAGATTACGCGGACGACGTTGTCTGCTTGTTCGAATCAACGGAACATGCTCAACGTTCACTAGATAGACTCTCAAGAGCTGGAGCTTCATTCGGCATGTGGTTTGCTCCTTCAAAGTGGAAGGTGATGTTACAAGACTGGACGTCAACGATTCCGAGCTTGATGCTCGATGGGGTGGTGCTGTCAGTTATCGACCACTTCACCTACCTCGGCAGCAGCGTGACGATGGATGGGAGCACAGTAGTAGAGGTGAGTACGCGGATATCCAAAGCTCGAGCAGCGTACGCTGGACTGAAGCACTTGTGGCGCCGATCCGATATTTCACTGAAGTTGAAAGGTCGTGTATACTGTGCCACTGTGCGTTCAGTTTTGTTGTATGGTTGCGAAACTTGGAGTCTGTGTGTGGAAGATATTCGTTGTCTTGAAGTTTTCGACCACTGATGTTTACGTAGTATCGCTAAGATCGGGTGGATTAGCCTAGTATGTAATGATGAGGTCAGAAATCGAGTATTGAGTACTAATTCTCAGAACCTTTTGTCACGGCGTATCCAACTTAGTAGTCTTCGTTGGTTGGGACACGTGTTACGTATGTCAAACACACGTCTACTGTACCGTGCCCTATTCTCCGTTTCTCCTAGGGAATGGAAGAGACCACGTGGAGGTCAACAGATGTCATGGCAGCAAGGAATGAAGAAATGTACAGCAGACTTATGATAAGTAGGTCCTTCACGTCTTCGTGGTTGGGGTCCAAAAGATCCGTTTACCAGTTGGCTGGAGACACTGAAGGATATGGCTGCGAACCGCGAACAGTGGCCCTACTGTTTAACGCTGTACGATGATGATGATGATGATGATGATATCCTCATAGGAAATGTTCGCCATCAACCTGAGACGTAATTAGACTTGGATCTCAAAAACGAACCAAATAATTTCGCTTTTGAATTTGCCCGACTCACTCAAAATCTCGAAGTTAGGTCGTATCAGGGCTCTAATAGTACAGTAAGCCTACATATCTGTGGCATATGTCTCTTTCATTGCACTCATACTTAAGCACTTATTAGAAAACAAAAGATTTTCCTCCGTATTGTACCAGAATACAAGACGTTCTACTTGTGTCGGTGCTTTCCATTCACGTCATACATAGTTATACGTCCCTGGATGTAACTGCGGAAAGACATTATCGCCGAATAGATCGCGTTTATTTGAAGTGAAGTTTCACTCCGCATTATTCCAGAGCACATTGCTGACCTGAATAACTGTCAAACTGGGTCACCACATAAAAGTAAAACACTTTTTTTAACCTAAACACAGAATAGGAGTAAACCGTCGCTTGCAGACCGGGTCAGATACACAGGCTCGGCCAGTAAAGAAATGCAACCGAGCGGCTGTCTGAACTAAGGATTAGAAACTGAAATAGGGAGGCAAAACCTGACATCGTGATGTAAATCAACTCATCTTGAAAATTTGAACACGTAAATGGGTGGATTTCTTTTTTGCGTAAAAAGCGCTGGACTGTACGCACGGAGTGGACACTGACAGAAGATGAACTTCAAGTGGCGAATCGCCTGTTTGGATTACCTTTGATCTTAATATTGTTCTCCCCGTGTTTCTTTCACAGGTTGCACTACAGGTTTTCCTGTCGTTTGGTGGACTCTGGCGATCGTTAAGCTACCCTTGTCAGACATTTAGGGATCACAACCTAGGATACAATCACCAAGCCTTTCCGACACATCCAAACCGCTCCAGGACACATCAGTGAGATATCGGTTTGGGCATTCGTAATTTATCCAATAGTAGCGTATCTTCAGACAGTCTTGTTTTCGATCGCCGACGGTATCCGGATTTTACGCACCATTCAGTTGGTCCTACCGGATTTCACGGAGGAAATCTACGCCTGGTTAGTGCCGAGCTGTACGCTAACCTTACGTAAATGATATTGTATTTCTCTGTAAGTTTCAGTTTACTGAACCATTAACTTCGCACTTCTGTGCTTTGGTTTCGGTTGCTACCCTCCGACATCGTTCAGTAAAAGGCAAAAAGAATAGAAGTAGTGTTAAAGATCCGAAAATTCATAGTGTCAAGCGGAAATCGAGACGACAAGGAGAGCCCGAATAAAACTAACCCACTGGACGCCGCACCTAGCCATATCACTTAATGTCTCCAACCATTTGGTAGGCGCATCACGTGTACCCCAACCTGGAAGTCTAACAAGTCCTACTCGGTCAAGATTTTCATACATTCTTCCCATGTCATGGACTGACCATCCCGACCTACCCTCCGATCACCACCTTTCTCAGAGAACAGCGCACGCTGAGGAAGTCTATCGGTGGGCATGCATAACACATGTCCCAACCACCCTAACCTGTTTAGATTCAATACTTGGTTCAGAGACTGATGTTTGGTTCCCAACACCTTTCGCCTAACCTCTGCATTGCTGATACGGTGTTCCCATCATACTTGGGCAATGCTACGGAGACATCGGTGCTCGAACACCGACAGTCTTCGCCTATCTTCTACTCTCAACGGTCATGTTTCTGAACCGTATAAAAGAACGGACCTAGCCACCGCATTGTACACTCTACTCTTAACAGACAATCCGATGTCACGCCGGCGCCACAGATGACGGAGGTTGGCAAAAGCCAAACCCACCTTTTGTATACGCGATGACACTTCATCTGATATCTGTCCACCTGGTGAGACGTAACCGCCCAAGTAACAAAATTTATCCTTTTCAGCTAGAGCTTCACTTGTCAACACAAGATTTGGTGTTGAGCTAACCCAGTCCTAAAACAACACTTTACATTTTGAAGATGCAAAAAATATCCCAAACATTGCCATTGTTATCTAAAAGAACTTGTAACTTACCTGGATATTCAATCAGAAGAACAATATCGTCCGCGAACTCCAAGTTAGACAGTTTACTGCCTGAACAAAGACCGACGCCGCTATTCTCATACGAGGATAGGGCTACCTCAAGAACCAATTCAATCATAAAGTCGAAGAGGTAGGGTGAGAGAGGACAACCCTGGTGAACTCGGAGGAAAGATTGCCGTAAGCACGAATTCGGCTTCGGCTGTTTGCACACAAGCATTGGAAAAGTGAAATAAACTTCTCTCACAAACCCTTCAGTGAGATGCAGCCGCAGAGAACTGTGCGGTCTACTGAGTGAAATGCTGCTTTCATATAAAAAAAAAACAGATTATGGGTCTACGAAAGGTGTGCCTGGGCTCAACGGTTCGCCGAAGAGTAAAGAAGTGGTCAGTACAACCCCGACCGGGTTTCAGACGGGCTTGATTCTCACGCATGCACAGTTCGCAGGTGCCGGATAATCGGTGGAGATCAATCCCGGTAAGCAGTTTGGATGCGACACTTACCAAGCTATATCCTCTGTGGTTTTCACAAGAGGGCCTGTCACCTTATTTGTAAATCGGCACAATCACCGATTTACACCATTCCCTAAGAATCCACTCATCATCCGAGACTACCTGGAAGAGTCTTGTTAACTCCAAAACCAAAGCTTCGCCTCCATCCTTGAAAAAAGATGGGGACAACCCATCCGGTCCAGTGGCTTTGTATCTTTTCAGGTAACCTATCTACCACATAACCTCCATTTCTGATGCAGGACTGATATCCATCTGCATTGTTTCTCTGGCAGGTATATTTGGAAAGTCCAGCGTTGAAGTGGTCCAGTTGAATTTTTCCCTAAAGTGCTCCATCCAACGATTAAAACGACGTCCCTGAGAATGAATCAGTGAGCCGTCGGATTCCTTAATTGCCTCACTTACACCAGGCCTCCGTGGACCGGTACCTCTAATCATACGGAAAAGGTTGCGAGCATTGCCAATGGACGCAGCCTCTTCCATTTCCCTGCATTTTGGAATCCAACACTGCTCACGGTCATTTCTCAGGCTCCTAGTCAGTTGGCGTCCCAGTGATTTACGCACCTCCATCTAAGTGTATACTTAACTCCCACTAGGTCCCTTCTGCCGCTGTCAGTGAACCTTTCGTATTGCTGAAATGCAAACCTGATGGTTACACAAGTTTATCAACGCAGTAACACGAATTAAAAGCCAGGAATGCAAACGACAAAGACGCCATTTATTACAAAACATTAGGCGTGTTCGTGGTGTCGGGGTGGGCAACAGCTGCATTGAACAGTGAGCAGACACGTTCATAATCAGAATCGCCGAGAAAATCACATCGTGGATCTTTAGAGAAAAGTAGACAGACTCTATGGTCACTGGTGCGTCTTGACGTCAGCCATTGGCAGGACGGATCACAATAGAGTGGACAAACAGAACCGAATAAAAACGAGGAATGTACCATCCAACGAGAAGATAGCACTAGCATAGGTTTCTCATGCGATAGTATAACAGGAAGAAAACGAGAGAAAGAGGCAAAAAATGAGCACACAGACAAATGGATTAATAAACACGCAAATAAGGGACGAAAGACTTAGCAACAAACTGACATCAAAAATAGCCAGAAAACGAGGAAATGAATTACAAGGACCGGGATGAAAGGCTTTGCTTGGTTTGTGCTGGGAGGTCGCGAACAACGACCAAACCGGAATGAACAGTGAGGCTGTGTGCACCAGTTATGTGCAAAATAGTGAATTGGAACAGTTCATCGAATTCAATTTGCCGCACCTGAATGAGAAGACCAGGATACCGTAGAACGTGAGTCGACCCTGAGGTGAGGAACTGGTTTGCAATTTGCAGCACGGTTCATCAGTCAGCGGCTATTTTCTGACTCTGAATTTCGTCTGAATGATGAAAAACAACGGGGCAGAGGAGACGGTGAACGGAGAACAGGGTCGGGTCAGAAAAGGAGATCGATCATTAACCCTTGGGACAATAGTAGGGAAAGCCAAAACTAGTCTGAGTATTCAATCTCCCAGGAAAAACTGAGGACGAAGCTTAAAAACATACCGATTCTATCTAAATGCTTCAAATCGTCAGGTCCGGTGCGATTCGAACCAACCGCGTACCATCTGAGGTACAGAGGCATACCGTGGTCTCTGGGCATTTCGCAAGTGGACTCATACACATATGTATACGCATTGACAAAAAGTACAGGCTTGATGACAAACAACTCTTTATTAATGAATGCTGAGTCTCTGATGCAGTGCTCGTCGAGTGCTGAGTGCTAAACACCGTACACGGATTGACGGAAATCACCTTTGGAAGCAGACTTAGTTGGGATCACCCAATGACGTGTAACACAGAACATGGTGCTGAAAACACCACACATATGTTTCATCTGAATTATATTGAAGTCATTATTACAAAGCTAATAGGTCATCCCGGAGGATCTATATGCATATATTGTAGGGAAGACTGTTGTGGCAACAGAAGGACGATGCGGCGGCTGTCAAGCCGGTCTCGTCAACCAAAGACCAAAGAAGAAGATGAATTGAGTTTGTTAGAACCATCCAAAGTTAGACAAAACAAATCTCAACTGACAAGTACGCAAATCTCGGTGATATCCCATCTAGACAGTCAGATGGGCCAAAGTGACAGCACTGAGATGCGTATGTGCACTCTGTAACTGGTGTTTCAAACAAGCAAGACTGAACAGTTGTGCAGGATGTTTACATGGTTTTCATTGGTGAATTGTGTCGGTGCTGCATTCTATATATCTCGCAAAAGTTGGAGTACATTGCACAATAACTGAAATGAATATGAGTCCGGGAAACGAAGTATTATTTTGAGTTTCGTCGTGTGGATGGGAGCGATCGTGAATTTCACACTCAAAATTCATCACGAAAGAGCACGGTTTCAGTGACATCACAGGGTGGAAAATCAGTACATGCGGGTGATCACGAATACGGAAAACAAACCGGGCTCCTATCCTACTGATGACGTGCTTTAATTAATTAAACGTCCCAGGGATCGAGTTCCCTATGGATTGATGATAATCTTGATCCCTAGAGAGCCAAACGAAACTTTCCGTAGTGAATACTTGCGTGTGAATGCAGTGGAAGGGACAAATACCCCACACCGAGGAAGGCTCGTTGCATTATTATGGAGAATCAACAATCTAACCCTCAGACTTGGAGTGACGGAGAACCATACAAGATCTCGACATGCCAGGTGTGGTAACGAGCTGGGCGACAGCGGATTACTATCCATCACCAAAGTGACCAGCAGTGGCGGGACTCGAACCTTTGACCTCCGAAATGATAGGAAAGCACTTTGAACCACTCGACCACAACTGTTTGCTCCCATAGGTTTTCAATGAAGAGTGTTGGTATCGCCCGAACAATTGTGACAAAAAAAACAACACCACATCATCAGTGTTAAAAAATGCACACGGACTTTATTGGACACAAGCGACCACGAATCACATTGACAGACGTCTCGCCTGCATTTTCCAGTACCCAAAAAGGACACACACACACACACACACAGTGGAAAATATGGGTTTTCGACACATGTAGTATATGGTAAACGCAAAAGTTCATGCGAAATTGTGAATGACAACACATCACCTGTCCATATATGGATCCGCTAGAGGATCGAAACAGAAAGTTGGGGGTGGAGGGATTTGAGATTACGTATGAGGAAAAACGGACAAATAAGGGGTGGATGATAGGGAAAATCACAAATGATTAGGGCAGTGATGATTTTGGAGATATATGCTCACATGAGCACAGGAAAAAAACACCAAAGATGAAACACTGTAGCCTTGAAATTAAACGGCCGACTACGCAGCGCATAACGTCCTAAATGATTAGCGAGTTGGAGGATCCGACATATAAATATGATTAGCATGCTGACGGGAATCTAGAATCTTATTCTACGAACTGCCTGCGTGCAGACGACACCCACGCTCCAGTGCCCCATGTGGTCTATCTGTTGAGCAACAACGTGGTCACCGAACAGCTCACTTATGGATCATGTTGGTCACTCATCCATGGTTACAGTGGCACCGACTTCCACCAGCAAGCCGTTAATGTGATTGACTACCGCGGGATTTTCCTCTGGATCAATCGGATTCCCACATATGAAAACACGGGCATGGCTTATTTCGGAAAGCCTAGTCAGGAAAAATTCTGAAAAAGGCTGAAATGACTCCGGTTAGATATGGGCTCACACACATGGACGCCACTCACACTAGTAAGACATGTGCTCCCTTCCAATTGAGTTACTCAACCAAAACTTTTACTCTGAAAACAGTCTAGGAATGGATCATATTGGTTTTTTATTCCAAATTCGGACGTTTTGACCTCGTAATCTCAGTGTTGGAGCGAACGCGATACTGTACCACGAGATGGACAAATTCTAGGGTCAAATGCGACCAATCACCTGAGTAATCGCTTTTTTAATCACCCTGGTGCAGCGCAAGTCAGAATTGGACAGCCGTTGGATGAATGGAATTTGCCGTTTTATTTTCTGTTTGCAATGTCCATCCACATTGGTGGAGAATACCAGTGTGCCCTGATTCGATTTGGGATTTTTAACTGGGCTTATTTGTGATATTTTATTTGAAGCAGAGCGTTCAGAATCAACCCAACCGGATAGTTAGTTGTAGGGTAACATGCAAGACTTCAAAACCATGCATGCTGGGTTCTGTTCCCAGGTTGCATTCGGTAGATAGGTGCAGCCCCGGTGATTCTTAGTAGGATAGATGAAACAATCGAACCAGCGGTTAAACGAAACCAAAAGGTTCCGATTTCTAGGTAGACTGCTATTAACAGTGGCAGCAGTCAGATTTTGGCTGTCCTAACATCAGGCGTGGAGCAACAAGTTGGGTTGTCCGGTTGAGACCGTCACGAACGACATCGTGCATCGCACAGTGACCTGATAAGGTCACCGGTGTGATCCAAAGGCATTTTTTTGTATCCACCAAGGTGGATTTGTTTATTAGGAATGAACTAGTCACGTTAGTCAATTTTGCAGCGCCTTGCATGGAACACCCTAGTCTTTTGTTAAAGTGTGCAGTATTTTCTCAATGGTATGTAATCCGTCAGCGCAGTATCTATTGCTAACTTGTGTGCGGTTTAACCTTGAAAGACTGTAATGAATCTGATTCAGATGGCAGAACTGCTAACGGTTCACGGATTGTGGTGGTTCACTGATATTCACTGCTCAGCAGCAACCAAACTCGGAGAAAACAATCACCAGCATAAACAAGCATAGGGAGAAATACAAATAACACTGCCAACTCTATCTAAGAGCGTCACGTACCACAACATGTAGTGATATCTTCCTGGCTCTCATCAGTGGTTGGGTGTAACTCGCGGACCTCCACCGTAGAAGCTAGACACGCCATAAATGACCAGGCGCACTGCTTCAGCTTTTAGTACCTTTCTTTCATGTAATGGACTGACCATTAGGTGGCGCTTACACTATCAAGATCGATGAGGTATTTGATAAATGGTATGGAGTTACTTATCTAACTCGACATCACTACTGCAACTAAAAATTAAATTTGCCTACTTACTTTAGCCTTAAGACTGACATACGGTGATAAGGCAAATGTCCACATATTATTACAAACTATACGCTTTCTCGCATTGATGTCTGTATCCGATTCCGATTTACTGGCTGAAATTCCCACTGCGAACAAAACTTGGCTGTACTGCCCGGGCTTTCCCTATATACTTCCTGCCTATTCCTGGAGGTGATTTTCAATGTGTTACCACCACCGGTCTTATGTTTACCTTTGACATAGTCACCTGGATCCGGGAATAAATTTGAATCCGACCCGCCTCCATCCTCAAGTATCAACTTTCTGTTCTAATCTCTATGTGGCCTGATTATTAGCCCACGATTCCATGTCATATGTCTTCAATCCACACCGATGCTCGGCCCGTTGTTGGTCTTATCTTCTCGCGTTGCATCCTACTGATCGGTGGCTTCTAACCTGCCATTCTTTGTGCATCCACTGGTTGCGCTGTGCTTTTCCGCTTATTGATCAACTGATCTCCCGTGTTTCTGGGTTCTATCACAGCTTGAAAAGACCTATGCACCTTTACTCGTATCCGTGTTTGACCCGTTTATGAACCTTATCTGATCGTGTTGGTTAACATCCCCACTGTTTATTGTTCATGCATTCGTACCCACGACTCATGCCGGCTGTGCCGTCTTTTCAATAAATCTTTGTATTGTTCATTTCCTTCTCCATCTCCCCACCCCGCTCCGCGTGTCCCATGAAGTGAACCGCCGCTTCACACCGTCACTGTTCATTGATTGTGGTTGGTCATCCTTTTCCACCTGTTCAATATACCTGCCTGCTCCTTTGTTTATCGTTTGATTTTGCTCCATATTCTGCCTGCGCACGCTTGGTACCCCCACCACATGTGAGTTGCTGGTTCCAGTTACGTGAACGACTGTGTGCCCGATGCAGAATCGATCTTCATCACTATTCAGGTCATTAGCGAAATGAGCGCTCCAACATCTGCAGAATCTTCAGTGGAAGCATTGAGATATAGAGCCTAAGCGAACAAGTGAGTACAGAGCGGAAAATAATCAGTGATGAAGACCGAAGAAGAATGGCCGTTTTTCGAACCATCCTATCAACTCCAGTGAGGAGACTTTTCTGCTCTGAACTCATCACGTTTTATTAGCGTAAAACATGGCATCTTTACATTGTACGTTCACGTACTCAGTCGTCGCACACATCGTATTGGTCCGACTGGTGTGGGCGACCAAGCCTTGAGGCTCGAACACCGCTGACAGGATTCATCTCTCAGCTAACGGTCGGCTATCCCGTCGTTCGTGATTTAGTGGGTTCGGTAGTGGGCAGGTTCTGGCGCACTGTCTGTCAGCGAGAGTAAGCCATCTAACGAATAATGTGTCAGACCACAAGCTCACATTCAGTATCCAAGATAAGGTGGCACCTGTGTACTTTTCAGTCTGGAAGATGTTTTCACGTCTTGTGAAAACATCTTTTCGACTGGAAAGTACAAATGCGTGGCTGACCGTCATGCAAATGTCATGCAACGTACACTGAATGACGTAAAAGTACAACTATACAGGGCATGTTTGAAATACTCCCGACGCTATGGTGCATAAGATTCACGGTTTATTTAGAGGAAGGGATTTTTTGGCGAACAGCACGTGCAAAAAACCCACGAAAAGGTAAACGATGGGCAGGCATACACAAAACATGCCCAAGTCATCGGAGGTGGCGTAGAACAATTATCTCGTCAGAAGGTGGCTATCAGCACCGAATGCACGATGACGAACCTCGTCGGTGCTCACCCGATGTTCCCACCAAGCACAAGCAATGCACTGGTGGTCGAATATATGAAGCCTCCGAGCATCCTCAACGAGGATGGGCCAGGTCTCGCAAGCGTAAAGAACACTATGATCTGTGGCATTCTACGCCCTTCCCTTGAAGGAAAGCCGGATGTCATGGCGGCGCCACAGATGGCGCAGGTCCGAGACAATCTAGAGCCAGCAGATCACAGCTTCGACTGCCTAACAAAGCCAACTCGCTTGTCAGAACCGGAACATTGGTCTAACAGTCACACATTGTTCAATCAGAGGCGGGCGCAGGAAAAACAAATCAAGCGAGCATAGTCGAACGGGCTACCATGGGTCACATCTGACCGAAAGGTCACAGGTACAGGGCGTGCAAGGAATAACTTGTAAACGCGCGTGTGTGAAGAGGATAATCGGATAGATCAACAACGAGCCACACAGAAAATCAAACATAAACCAAGTGAACAGCAGCCTCGGGCAAGGCAAAACAAAGGAGCTTGGCAAATAGGTACGACAGATGCAACAAAAAGAGCACTCCAGGCCACCGCAGAGCTCCCACCGAAAGCTTGGCGGCTAAAGTCAAACTTGCTTTTCCGCATGTCATGCTAGTTGCACATTAGTCCGTCGGGACCAAGCAGGTTGAACCTTTTTCATCCCTAAATATCACGTTACTCCATTGAGCCTTCTATCTGATGTGGCTTTTGACTCGATCTGAAATATGACGTTCAGTCATCCGGGGTATTGCTCTCATCCGTAGATGTATTGCTGCTTGCAACACTTGCCATACACAACGAACATTAATATTCAATTGCATGAACTTTTGCAACCTTAACGTACGTTAGCGAGAAATTGTAGACATGGAGGTGCGTTAAAAGTATTTCCAGCACTATATATGCGAGATGTATTAGTATTCATACTTATACACCGAACAGTAGCAGCTCAAAATAAACCACAGATAAAGTTGAATTAACCATGAAATGACTTGAAGATGCGACCAGTAGATCAGGTGAGACAACTGGTTCACAGTTTGTTATCAGTTTTGATCATCCACTGTATTAGAATCCTAACTGAAATATCTGGCTACTTTACCAGTACCTATCCACGGACTAGAAGCTACACCTAGGTGGTGAACACAAGCTCCGATTATGTTTGTCATCACCCCTTTCAAATAATGCTGTTTGGAACGGAGATAAAGGCCAAAGTCCATAAACTGCGTTGTGGTTGCTATGAAAAGCATTCGTTTATCGTTCTCTGGTCACAATCGCCCTAATTACCCAAATAAGTCCGAAGATATCCTCATCCTCAGCTTTAAAAGTTATATTCACACAGTCAGTACGAACAGACCTTGTTGGTTTATCAGTGGCTTCCCCGAAAACTATCCCTTTCTATTGTCACCCCTTATCGGTACTTCTCGATTACGATGATTGCGCTATTAGTCACTGCTGGGCAGGGTAGAGGGATTTCGGTGGGACAGATGACGTGTGATTCATACCACAAAGGCAGTGGAAACCGTTTACACATTTTTACCTTGAAGTGCAATGGTACGAGTTGTACATGGCTCACAATCATGGCGGTAAATCTATCATGGCTGAGTTGAACTCTCGGCGACAAATGCAATTGTCCGTGTAAGAGTCTGTAGTGTGGCGCTGTATCAACAACACAAGGCTAGCATGATGGACAATCCAACGTACATCAGAAAAGTCGAAATGTAACTGCTTCTATCATTTTCAAAAGCCTATAGACATTTAAACCTTCAGGAATGGTTTCAACGCCGGGGAACACACTGGACACTGCCCACATACCTAGTCGAGTCGCGTTCATACTGTGCAATGCACAACTCTGTGCGTGTTCTGTTCATTGCACATGACTCAAAATAACACGTTAGTCGAACAAATCGATTGTTTTGAGTCTACAGGGAGTTGTTTATCTGTTACACAATCCTCAGCGGTACAAATTAAAAGAGACTTACAATCCATTGTTTTGACGAATAAGTGAAGCAGTATTCCCGAAATGCAGACTATGAATCCGAGCATATTGATCGGGGATATTTGATCTCCGTTGAATTTGGCAGCCAAATAAAGTGTACACACTTCCTGAAAACAAAGATTGAAAGACACTGAGAAAACGAGTGAACGCAAACAAAAACGATGTCAGGATGTGAAAACAAAAATGCCTAAATAAATGTGACAAATTTAGCACACACAAAAAAGTCGCTCTGAATCAGTCATTTTGCACAACAGTTCAGGATTTCTTACTGTCAACCACATTTTCAAATTCGTAATCAAAATGATTGCGGAAAATGCGCCATTTTCGTGTGAGAATAACGGCATAGAGATTTGCTCAAACAGTAAACTGTCTGACACAAACGATATGGTGCTTGTAAGTGAAGGAACAAATAAGTGGTAAGTTTTTATACGCAGTCTAAAATTCCGTGTAACAATGTTTGGAATGTGCCTCACACTTCGAAATCTAAAATGCTGTTGCGGAACTGGAGTGGCCCGACGCCAAACCTTGTCATAACAGAGAAAACCTTAGAAGAAGTAGATAAGTTTTGTTACCTTGTCGGACATCGGAAGAAGTGTCATCGCAGATGCCGAGGGCATGCTTGACACTTCAATGTGAACCATCCGCGGCGTCTTTGTGACATCCGATTATTAATCAACCGTAAGGTGCACCAAGCGACAGTTTCATCGGTCCTCTAACACAGCTTGGAAACGTGACCATCAAGGGAAGAAGATACGCGGAAACGATCGGTATCTTCTCAGCACTACCCCAACATTATCGGACCATCTTACCAGTAACTCGCTGAGATCAGACGTACGATGCTTTGAACTAGAGGAGCAAGTGACGAATTAAGGAGCTTGAGAGGGTTGGAGCATGTATTATGCATACCAATGGACTCTCTTGGTGTTGAGTGTTTTCCGAGGCTGGCGGCGGTTAGAGGATGGGTGGACGAAAAGGTGTGAGAACGCCAGTCAGTCTACTTTGCCCAGCAAGGCTGCCAAGGATGCTAGCTGAATTGGCTGTCATTTCATCCTCAGCATTAACGTTTATTGAATCAATTTTTTCTTCTGTGAAAATATTCTGGATTATGCTAGAGGGTATCTATGACGCAAGTGCACGTTTACTGCCTGAAAGATATTTGAAAGACTAAAATTTATCACCCTTACTGCAGTACACACTAGTAAAGCTGCAGCGAAATCCTCTGTAAGAAATCGTGCAATAAAATGCTCCCTAGTTCTGTGTTCGATGACTCATATTGTATCAAAAGTCCTTTGGGATAAGAACTTATGGCCCAGTCAGCTTTATCATCGTCACTTAAGTGCTCTTGGATGCTATCACATGTCATGCACCACTTACTTTGTTTTTCACTCAATGGGAAATGTAAAGTAGTTAGTATTTTTACTCGGGACTATAACGATGCATTCAACTGTGTAACGAGGTGAAGGTTGCCACGTATATTGGGTGCAGATGGTAGCCCGCCATCTACCGGAGGTCTTTTTTCTGACCCCTTTACCAATCGCGAACAGTTAACACGTGATCGTGGTCACATCATCTTAACTACTTGTGATGATTGTTGCTAACCTAGTTATTCATTACCATGCTTTTATACATCACATTCTTGCGACCACGAATTGTTTGAATACATATTTCTGATTCACACCTGACACTGAGTTTTCTTTATTTCACTCGGCTTTGGGTATCTCCTATTATATATTATTTGTGCTAAGATATTGTAACGAAGATAGCAAGACGGGTAAGAAACACTTGTGTTTGAGCAGCCAGACAAGCCAAGTCGGCAAAACATGGACAACCACCTACACAATCCTTTTTCCAGACCGCGCTGTAGCAACACTGATCTTTTGTCTGCGTTTTGGCCAGGTGCCTGTGGCCATTACCTTGATTCATTTGCGCATTATTTCCGTTCGGCTGGTCCGATTGTTCCGGTTGGCGGCTTGATCGGTAACCCCTCAAATGGGCAACCTTGCTGGTTTGTCTGAGATCCCGCTTAATTCCATCTACTAGCGTGTATGCCTCTGTTTGTCTGCTGCAGAATGATTTTGACATTTACACCGTTTGTTCTTTGATCTGTGGCTCTCGATTGGTTGGTTTGATCGGTTCCATATCCGTATCGTTCTGTTGCCACATCATTCCCCGCTTTATTATCACACTTGGCGTCGCCACAGTTGATTTAAGCAATACAATCCGGTAATTCACAATTTCTGGATTTCACTTCTGCCGTGTGCGAAGTCAAGAATTATTCCGAACATTTTGAACTATGGTGCATCGCTTGCAATCGCATTTCAGAGAAGCGAGAAATTGAGGTTTTTCTGAGCATTGTGAGCTACTCAACCTATTCTGTTATTAAGAATTTTGCGTTCTCGAAGAAACTCGTTCCCCTGAATTATGAAGAAATCAAGAATTATTGCTTGGATTTTTCTATCCTTGCTCTCTCAGTGATGGATACAAATCATCGATACACAACTCATTCATTTCCCACTGGCGGCATAATTCAGCATGATTTCACTGTGGACACTGACAGTAGTCGAATCTTTATTTCCCATTTCTGTTTTACGTCTTGCTATCCTTAATTTTGAACTACATCAGACTGATATTGTTACTGGGGGGGACACTGGACGTGTATTACTTATTCTGAGCTCATCGAATGCTTCTCTCTCCGGTCAAACTAGACATTCAATTGACTGTAGCATGATGATGATGATGATTCTGACTTGCAAACACCTGCTGAACCTGCGTTCAAATATTCTGCACGTGTGCCCACCCAAACGCTCAAAGACTACAAAAACCTCGGGCTTCATCTGGTATGTGGTGAGCGTGATGACCGCCCAGAACCTAGTTATTCATTTATACCACTACTTATGTGGAACCCTAAATTGTGTAGACGCTAGTGGAAATCGAAGAGTAAATAGTGGAACGAACAAACAGGCTTTGAAGTTCTTCAAGAATTCCAACTAATCATTCTCCGAGGCTTAAGCGAACCAGTATTTCGTTTTTCTATCCAGATCTGCATTGTTTTTGTTGCACAACTGGTCACCCAGGGCCGTGCTCATGAAATCTCTATAGTGATGCACTGACCCTAGATTTAGAAAGACATGGTGATTTTTTTATCGTGTGATATACGCACCACGTGAATTATGAATGATCGGGGTTACCAACATCTCACATGACCAGGCATCCATCGTTTTACATGCAGACGATCCTACACATGGCGAATAACGGCGGTCGACTTTGGGATGTGAAAATTGCACGTGTATTTTTCATAACTTGCGATTCAGACCCCTCATGCCAATAATACAATCGATTACACCGTGTTCATTTCAATGCTCTTCGTTCCACTGGGATGTGATCAACGAAGCCAGCACAGTGATTACCATTAGAACAATTGCTGTGACTCGTTCAAATAGTAACCGGTTCGTTGGACTTTCGGATGCGACGAGACTGCATCTTGACATGGTGTGATGGCTTGCGTGCCTCTGTGACCCAAAGAGCTATACAGGATAGCTTCCTTAAACCGAAGATGTAATCATGCCTAAAAGGTCAATGAGCAGAGGCCAGACGAAGTCCATTCTATTGGTCCTCCAGGTTGGGGGTCGATCTGAGCTGGCAACTCAATCGGTAAAATCAGTGGAAGAATAACTTATATAAGCAAATGGGCTTCCATTCAGCCACCTCGCCATCTTGGGGACAGGCTCTTGTAAGAACTAAAAGATTTGGTTGATAACCCTAATCGTTCTCCTGCTTTGTGGTTGAGCACCGTAGCAGTACCCGTCCAACATCTCCCATGAGCTGCACGAATAGAAAGAATTCCATTCTGCATCGGTCGTCAAGAAAGATAATCAGGACAGCGCTGTCCATCGCTCCGTGCGAGGTGAATAGTGATAAGTGAGCTACTGCTCAGAGTTCCCTCTCTTTTATTCAACCTGTGTCTTCTATCCCCAACCACCTCTCTTTGTCCCCTCTACTCACCAATAATTCTCCTGCTGATAACACGCCCAATACTCACAATGGTTCATTGTCAAATAGTGCCGGGATTAATCCTCTGTCTTGTAACTCACATTTTCTCAAGCCTCGTCAGCCTCTGAATCTCATCTTCTTTAACATGCGTACTCTCATGTAGGCCGGTCAGCAAGCGTGCCTAGCCCTCACAATAAACCCTCTGAAGACTGATGTCTGCTGCGTAAGTGAAACGCGTACCCAGGATTCAAGCAATCTGATTCAAATAACTGCTCCTGGCTTCTCATCAAGGTATTTCCTGCGCACCTCGGGAAACGAAGTAGTTCGAGCTGCAGGTCAGCGTGGTGTAGGAATAGTCCTGAGTGACAAGGCTGAGGCTGCTCTGTCAGACTGGATCCCGATAATTAGTCCTTTGTGTGCTGTAAGACTCCAGAGGTCAGTTGGCGTTCGAAAGGATAGCTGTGGTCAGCGCAATTTGTTTGTGATCTCGGCGTACGGCCCAACGGAATGATGTGTCCTATGATGAAGTTACCACTCTCGTTCGCAGGAGTAACGGTTCTGATATGGTAGGGTTAGCTGATGATTTTATTGCACAAGTTGGCAAACTGAGTGTGTCCCAAACTTCTTTAGCTGGGAGTTGTGCCTTCTCACCCTGTTGCACGTTGAATTAGAAAGAAGGAATATACAAGATGGACACGGAGTGGGAAGAGGAAAGAATGCTGTTATAGCCAACACATGAAATACACAGTCTAACTGTACAAATGCACATTGACCAATCATTCTGATTCGACAGAAGGTGACAACACGATCCTCATTGTTCACAGTTCGCTGCGGTATTCTTCAGTGTCTTCAGCCAACTAGTTGAGGAATCTTTTGGACCCCAACCATGAAGACGAGGCACCTACTTTCCTATAAGTTCGCTGTACATTTTCACATTCCCTAATGCCACGTTATCTGTCGACCTCCACATTGTTTCTTCCATTCCCAAAGAGGAGCGGAGGATAGAGCACGGTACGGTAGACGTGTGTTTGCCATAAGCAATACGTGCTCCAACCAACAAAGTCTACTAAGCTGGCTATGCTGTGATAGAACGTTCTCTAAACTGGTATCCAGTACCCGATATCTGACTTCGGCATTGTTCACTCAGTCATCTCACCCGATTTTGATAATCAACAATATAATCAGATCTCGCAGGTGACAAACAACTACTAACAGAAAATCTATTGAATAATCGATGAAACGAAGTAACCCGGAACAGCAATCCACTGTCGTTCGGAGTGTTACCACACCTGACCTACTGGGACCTTATGTGATTCTCCATTCCAAGTCTTGGGGTCTGATTGCCGGTTATCCCAAGTAGTGCAGTGAACTCTTGTGGTTATCGAGTACATACCTGTTCTACTGCGCTCACGCGCAAGTATGCGATAAAAAATTCTGGGACCCACGTCACGGACACCATAATAAGCCATAATCCGTGATATTTTACGGACTAACCGTAGATTCATCAAACCTGTTAACACTGAAGACGAAGAGAAAGCAAATTCAGTTGGCACTCTTGGTTGCAAGCCATTTGGATCACTGGCTTCATCACATTTACCCGTTATTAACTCCCCTTATATTTCAAAGGAAAAAATCACATATCGGCGTGTTCTTGTGTATTTTTCGCTTAACTTCAGTGTGAAGCGTATAACCCTAAATCTAGGCGGAATATCGGTTCAGTTCGTAAATTAACCTTGCCATCTTCCACTATTCACAGACACTTTTATCGGTGTTGTGCGCGAGCCTGTGAATTTTACACTCATGTGCCCACTATCAGCCCTTCAAGTAGCAAGTTGGGAAATTCGACCTCATGGGTGCATTCGGTGTTTCCCTACACTGTACATGTTAATGTCCTGCAACTGGCACGTTAATGCCCCCGACGACTGAGGTTACCAAAAGTCTTCTGCATAGAAGACAATTGTTTTACCCACTACGTGACCTCCAAATGAAATAATAATAATAATAATGACAATACTGGTAATATTTTACTTCTTATAAGGAAGATACATAAACGATACAACAATTCAAGAACGTGGTCGGGACCAGCTAGAGGCTCCCCAATGGGGAAATGACCAGCGGCGATCCGATTTGAGCCCGGGACAACCAAAATTTCGGTTCATCATGATGATCGTCTCAGCGCGGCAGGTCGGTGATGATGATTCGAAAACATACTTGTTTAGCCCCCTTCTTCAACTCAAAAACCAATGAACCAATATAACTTGCCACTGGAGTTTCCATTTCTGGTTGATCAATAAGACAACTAAGAATGGAGTGTAGCAACCAACGAACAACAAGATCACCTAACTCCTGTCAATGATTTGTGCGCGAGTTCTGTCTCAGACACCAAAAAGCAAGCAACGCGAATTGGGACCAAACACGCGACCGATTAATACGGGTAAAATTTCGAATGTACAATATTCACACTAATCAACATACTGTACTAACCACAACAGAACACGGATCGAGCCCCATTTTCAGCAGCATAAATTTATTGACCCAGCGTTCTAGATCAGTCAGATGGAACTAACCTTGAAAATTCCCGCTACTGACAAGGTCAATCCAGACGCGGTGGCCACGACTAGATACTCGGAACATTCCAAACCGAATGCCAGCAAGCCACCGACACTCAAATAAAGTATATCGCCAAGTAACTGACCAACATCTGTGGAGCGGAATAGAGTTTTTGAAGTGACCAACTCTGTACCTGGAAAGCACAGAAGAGGCCGGTAGTAAGCCGGAGACGACAGAGAAACCGGTTGAAAGTGACAGTAAGTGGAACGAAATAGTATACAAAGAACTCGGAGGAACAAAATGAATTTCGGATGACGATGGAGAGGAACTACCAGTTCCCAATGATTCTGTTGTTTGTGGCTCGTGTTGACGGTTGATATCCGTTGGTGATCGCTGAGATCTGATGATGTCACCTCGGCTGGTGATGAAAGATTTGCGACCTGAACGGCAAGCTCAGCGATCATCAACGGATACAGAAGCTACCGGTGAATTCTGATAGAGGCGCGTGTAAACGTTGAAGTGACTTTGAATATGGATGGTTTTCGTAGCTCTAGTTTATGATTTTCACAAATGATCCTTATCACTGTTCCAACACTCATCAAGGTGACAAATGCGCGCTGACGGCGTTGTTCACCGTGGATCAGGTGCGTCCGACCAAAACACGTTCAGTGATCAGGAGCATACAGAACAATATCAGAAAGCATGTGTACGACAGTTCAAACCGAATCACCGCCGACCAACTTTGCGACGGGCAAACACACTACCTACACATGAGTCTAATGAAGGAAGCGTGCACAATCGGATTGGTCAGTTATCACGACCTTGATATTTGCGAAGGAGAAACATAAATGGCCCTACTAGTTCATGTGTAGTAACGATTTGGGTGACAGCGAGGTGCTGCGTATTACCAGAACCGACAGATGGCGGGGCTCGAACTTTGTTGCTCAGTGTTCAGTGACCGCGCACTAATTCTAGTGAGAATACTCTTTTGCCTTCCAACAACCTCGATTCATTGATACAAAACACATCTTTTATGTGAGATCGATGGGAACCATAACCAAACCCTTGCGTGAAAGCTTATTGGTCTACTGATATTCCTAGATGGCTCTTCTGTCTGGTTACACCTGGATTGACTGATTCGGCTCCAGTCGGTTGGCCACTGATTGGTTCATTGAATCGCTTGGCTGGCTCACTTTTGTTTTGATTCTGGACAGCCGACCACGTGTTGTCTGCTTTGCTGACCCCGACCTTGCCCTTGATTCCAGACGGGCGATGGCGTGCTGTCCGTCAACTGAACCGTTTGTGGAGGACGTGTATGTGAATGCCCTCACATCCAGAATCAATTACACGATACTAATACTAACAGACGACCATTGATAAACCTGCCTGTCCCGCTGGAGCAGAAGTGAATACCACCGGGTGCGTCTAAAAACAAAGACTGCTCGTATGATGGTTAATTGTGAATAAGGTGGACACTGAGCCCAATAAATAAGCGGTGCTCGGAGATATGACTGTTTTCTATCTGGCTAACATTCTAAGAAACGAAACTACACATGAGTCTGTGGGTGGCATTGCAATGTGAAAGATGTGGCTCGCGACTAAATAAAGTCTTTGTCATCGATCGCGTATCATGCGCACCCGACAAGGAGTTCTATGGCCGTCCACTAGTTCCAGTCAGGTAACTCTTCTGGCTTCGAGCCATCTCCTAGAACATCCGCCTTCGGTCCAATCCATATCGTCAGACTGGTGGTGCAATGTTTGATATCTGCATCATCAACACAGGACAAACGAAGTATACTCAGAGGTATCCGAATCCAGTTGAAAACGGAAGTTTCTGTTATTAATCATAAAGCCTGAGAAAACCTTTTCCTTCTTTCAGAACATTCGAAGTCGTTGACACTGTTTCCTTTCTGCTGCTTTGGCTGTTAGCTTTCCTGTGACTGGGCAACAGTGATGGACGAAATGAGTACGTTCCCTACAACTGACACATGTTTGCCCCCAAACCGGGCAATCTTCTTTACTTTTCTTGTGTCCACGACCGAAAAGCCTGCACACAAAAGAGATGGTTCGCGTCATTGCGTTTACATCGGCTGTTGCATCCCGTTCGGTGAGATCACGCATCTGAACCGTGGCGACCTTTTCAATCTTACAGAAATCGACAAAGGTTTTCACATCCAGTTCCCGCTAGAGTACAAGCTTTTTGGTGATCGTTTCCCTCCAAACACTGGTCACCAGTTTGTCTCATATCAGACTGTTTCGCATGCAGTTACAAAATTGTCAGATCTGGCTAGAGTCTTCAGCACAACAACGCAGCTACCGATGGTTTCATTATCAAAGCTTTCTCTGCGGAAAAACTGACCGCTCGAAAATTTCGTTTGATTGACTCAGGCAGTACTCGCCCACCTTTTGCAACACCATCATGGAGTCTGCATGGTCTCCGGCAACACCAAACAAGTGTGCACAGAAGTCAGCAGGCTTCATCTGCAAAGCAGTGATGCGGCATCATCATCTGATACTCTTTTGACTCGGAACACGGACACGTGAGTACAGCGAAATCTTGATACATTTCTTTCCGTAGTCTCCATTCGTTAGCCAAGCGATTTTGATTTTTCATGTCTAGAGGATTCAAAGAAGGTATGGTAAATGTCCTTGACATGCTTATCGCCAAACTGTTGGGGTTTTTTCACACTTCTCTGAAACCAAGAACCGTATCCGCCCAGTCGCAACTACAAAACACAAGATTCACCAGAAGAGGCATATGAACCGTGATACCTATCACTGGATCATCTGGAATGTGAGAGTAAGTTAGAGATCTCAGATCCACTCCGGATGACATACAAAACTTCGCTCTGATCACCGACTTCCAACGGACGCGACCTCCCGGTTTCGCCTCACTGTCTTACGGGAAGAATCTTTGTCGGTGGCTTTGCAGATGGAGCCTCTCAAGACAACCCCCTACTCCTTTCAGGGCAGCATAAAGTCATCATGCATTTCATGAACTTTACTCACAATTCGCACGTTTCATGTCCCGTACACTGTTCGCCCAAAAACACCCCTCCCCTAGATAAACCATAGTCCTAAGACTGCAAAACGTCAGTTAGGAATATTCCCAACAAACCCAAAACAGTTTACTTCTACGTCATTCAGTCTGCCGATGTACGAAATTTGTTATTCAGGTCAGTCACACACTTATATGTACATTCTAGTCTTATAGCCCGCGTTTCTGTCCATTCGAGTTCACGTGATACTCACAAAAGAGAAGGTCGTCTGGTGTGCAATCGGAAGGTGGGAATCAGGGAAGTCACACCGCAGGATTACCAAACTGATATGATGACAGCAACAATGCAGCACAATTGAGGTTCAGTGCCCATCTGGGTAGTTACTAGTGGGAAGGTCGGAACAAGCTGGTATTTCTGAACAGCATCACCAATGGTCAAGTTGACCTAGAAAGCCTGAACCGACACATCTTGCACCTGTTGAGCACAATCACCAGAGCGATTTTCCAGGACGACAACGAGCCTGTACATCGTTCACTTGTACACGATTTTACGTGGATCGCGGAATAAGGGCGCTTCTATGGCCACGTCGACCACCCGATTTCAATCCAATCGAACAGGTGTGCGATAAGTTCGAGGGGAAAATATATTAGATGCGGCAACACAAATCTCTGAGGGGATTTTAGGAGTATCTTTAAGGAGGAATGGGACCGTACACCAAAAGACACCATCAGAAAGTTGATTGCGAGCATGAATCGACCGATAAATTTTGTCATATCATCCAAAGATGGTTCAACCATATACTAATAAGTGACCGTTTCAGAACGATCACACTATTCTATTCGCCACAAAACGTTTTGTTTTCAATAAAGTATTTCGCTAATGCACAATGTTCTGATTATTTCGGGAGAGAGGGGGGCTTTTTGGCGAATAGTGTGTAGCACCACGCCTCTGTATTTCCAGTGAACAAATAAACAATATATACTAGCATTGCATTTGGCATACTGAACATTTATGCGGATTGTGACCACCGAACCTCTCGGAGTTGACTGTTTTTAGAATCCAATCATTTCTGTGCGTACAGTCCGTCTAAAAAACTCGGGATCATGTCAGTTCGGTCGAACAAATGCAAACAATGCTGTCGCTGATCCTCTGATTGACAAGATCCAACACGATTTATATCGCTAAAGAAGTGGCTATTGTACATTTCTGGCGTGAAAATTGGTAGTATAAATCGGAATTTGAGCGCCTGTCAAGATCTTGACCGAATTGAGGTGATCCCGAGTTTTTCGGACTGATTGTATAATGAAAACTATTGAGAACTTACAAGTTTAACAATCGACTGACGCAATACTATGCCATTTTATAGCTCATTTACAGTCAATCTTCGACTTTTTCAGCAGGGTCATGCTCAATATATTGTTAGGTAAAAGCATACATTTCGAAAAAAAGTGAGAATGAATACACAGTAGGTAGTGTGTAGACAGTGACCTATAGGGATTAAGGCCACCATACATCTGTTCAGAGATAAGGGCAACGACCAATGAGGATTAGGGCTAACGAGTATGCATTGTTCTGATAAGTGACCGCCTAGATGTAAGACCAAGGACGACGTATCGATCATACGCTGGACGTCTGAAAATTTGCCACTGCTTAGAAAGAAACAACTGACCCAGTAAATAAATGTGAATCCCTCATATAGGTTTAACCGTGTGGAAATCCTTCTATCACCTGACTTTGGATCGATTCACCAGAACTGCCTGTTGAGTAGAACGTGTATCGCTCAAAGCGGTTCGCCACGTGATCCATTTTATGGTCCAGACCATTTATTTAACTACACGCGTGCACTTGAGTACTGTGGAAGGGGTATACCTCATGGCCTCAAAGGCCCACTGCATTACCAAGGATACCGGCAACCAGACAATCCAATCATCTTGGAGTGGTGCGGTGGTTTGCGTACCTCTGCGACCCAAAGAGCTATGCAGAATGGCTTTCTTACGCTGAAGATACAACCATAGGTGATAAGTCAGTGAGTAGAGGCCAAACGAAGACCAGTCTCCGAACCAGGTTCTAGCTACTATACTCTACTTACTGTTACACGACTATCTCCTGCTAGAGTATAAGTTGGACCCATGGATATCGCGGATAATCGTCGACCATGCGCGGCGATAGGGTAGAAGCTCACCGCAAACCATGACCCAGTTTTCTTTCCGGTACCGCAGACCATAGACCGTATGTACTACTAGTCGCTCCATGTCTGCCTCGACGACAGCGTCATCCCGTACAAGGCCCAGGATAGGATGCTTGTCTGAACAGTTCTGTATGGGTCGCTGGAATATGCTGCCGAACCAATGCAGACGGCGGCGAAAAAGGACGGATAGTTCGTTAATGTGACAGAATCGCCTCGTTATTTCGTCCTTTGATAGCATTTTCTGCAAGTCTGTCAGAAGAAATCGGTGCAGACACCAGAAATCAAACACCCCAACCTGCAACCTCCTGGTATCCTCAACTCGCAGTGGCCAGGTCGCATACAGGTATGTGAGCACGCATCAACAAGTGGCACTGCACATGAATGAACTCTACCTTTCCATCTACAGTCAAACGACCAGATCAAGCGGTTCCTGGATAAATTAAACCAACACACATCCAAACACTCAGAGAAAAAACTGTTAGACAACGTAACTGGCTTATTTTTGCTTAATAACAGGATTACTCGAAATCAAAACCTTCCACTCAGTAAATCATCTAGCGATTTCTTGCTGAGGAGGAAAATGAGAACAAAATATGAAATGATGCCCAGAAAAAATCTACAAATGATGAACAGACTGCACAATCAGATGTTCTGCCCCAGTCACATATGCGAGGATTCAGCAAAATATTTCAAAGAACGACGTCGAACATGAACTTCGGGAACCAGAATAGAAAAAAAACGGGGATCAGTGTTATATGACCTGCGAGTCGGAACCAAACAGACGCATCAATCAACTTCGAAGAAAACACGAACCAGATGAACTTGATGCGATTATTTCCGATGGTTAGTCTCACGTGTGGTTAGATGATGCCTCGTAGGGGTAGCACCTCTGAGTCGGTCGACCACCGTGCCCCTGGGGTATCCTCCATCTCCTTGGTCTCAATCAGGCGCCCAGCCCTCACATGTGGCTCCATGGAACTGAAGCATGCATCAGCGGCTACGCCACGGCAAACCGCTCGACAGCGGCCTAAACTAGGCCTAGGGTAACCGAGATCCAAAAACCTCGGTGGGAGGGCGTTCGGCAAGCGAAGACAGTTACCCCTGAATAGGCGGATGAGATCTGCAGTGTAATCCAACGGCTTTGAAAGGAACCTGCCGAACTAATCGGACTGCGTGGACCCCGGGGTTGGACTCAATTTAATTGAATGGCGAACGAGCTCCTAGGGAGCCACTGGCAACCATGCATTACCACGCTGCTTCCTTGCAGCCCGCACTTGGTTGTGAAAAAGCTAGAGATACGCCCTTGAAAAAAGCCAAGCGACGACTGGGACGTCTCCTGTACCAACAACTCATGAAAACTCAGGACCATGTCATCATGAAGCAGGCTTATCCCCTCCAAGTAAGTAAGTAAGCAGTAACACAAACAGAACTGATACAAGCCCATATGTTAGATTCAGTTGCTTCACAGAACGATCAACGACCAATAAGATATTCACACTGCAACAGATGCGTCACTCAGTCATCCCAGATCAGTAGACGAGTGGAATCTTACGATGTTCAAAACACTAGGGAGGGAGATGTTAGGGACCGACACAAACAATGCGGGAACAGACATGTCAATTGCCCTTTACCCTACTTGTCGTTAGTCTACATTCGCATGTCATGTGACAGAGTGTGACGCGCGCAGCCTAGACACTCGAACTTACACGGGTACGGACGGTCCTCCTTATTGCTCTCGTTCTGTGCGATCCGGGATCTTAACAATGAATTTCGCTCCTTGGACAGCCACATCTTAACACATGGAGGGATATCGTGTGTCGTCCCATATACACATGTGGCTTTTGTCAACCTGTCATCCGTGACGCAGGCATAATATCCGGCTGTCGGTCAAGGGTCAGACGCACACTGCGGCGTTTAGATCGGTTCTATTATATGGCTCAAAAACATGGCCATAGGGAATAGAAAATAGACGAAGACCGTCAGCGTTTGAATGCCAATGTCTCCGTAGCATTACCCAAATATAGCGGGAGCATCATGTCAGGGTGTTGGGATCCGGTGGTAAGTCACTGGAACAAATACTGAATATAGAAAGGTTAAGGAGACTGAGATCTGCGTACCGCATATCCATCGATAGACTTTCTTTGCGTATGCTGTTTTCCGAGGCAGGTAGTGGTTGGAAGGTAGGCCGAAGTAATTAGTCCATGCCACAGTGAGAGGTATGAAAACGGTCTGAAAAATCCCACAGAACACATTAAGAATAAAGAATGTGGCAAACAAGTTCGTTATCAGTTATTTGTACTCATATCAATACATAACAGTGTATGTGGCTCACAAAATAAGGATGGAAAATGATGATCCAAATCTGTCTCTGCATGTGAGTGCGTACATGTGAAATTGATCACAGTGTGGAATGTTCAAGTGGTTGCCCACGTGTTCGGGACCAAGACGTGGGCCAAGGAGGCTTAAGTGCTTGCACAGATTGTTTCTGAGCGCACAGGAGAGGATTGTTGAGACGAATACTCACAGCTTCGGCTGTGGCTAAGATGCGGCACTTGACAAGTCTTGATTGCCTTCCTCGGACTTTTAATTGTTGCAAAAAGCGTTTTTTACATTCACCGAGTGGTTTGACTCAACAAGGTGTGAAAACACAGCATTCGTAATGGTCTTAATTGCTCCCGTGTTCTTCAGTCGAAAACACAACATCCGTTTGGAAACGAACAGGATTTGTAACTTTGCAGCGTAGAATGTTTTATTGATTACTCCCGAAAATCTTTGTTGATTAATTTCGGCTTCCGTATCACCTTTGAATGGCAAACGCACATATGGAACTTTCTTAGCGGCTTCTATTTCCTCTAATCTACCGTCATTTCCTAGTATCGTCCTGTCAATAAACCGTTCAGGATAGCCGTTATTAAAAAAAACACTCCGCATAAAAACAGTCTTTTTTTCACTGTTATCGGAGCAGATTTGTGCGAGCACTTGAGCTTCCTTGGCCCACGTCTTTGTCCCGAACACGTGGGCAACCACTTGAACATTCCACAGTGTTCCGTTTCACATGCACGCACGCACATGCAGAGACAGATTTGGATCATCATTTTCCATTCTTATTTTGTGAGCCATTTACACTGTTATGCATTGGTATGAGTACGAATAACTGAAAACGAGCTTGTTCGACAGATATGAAAACCTTGACCAGTGGACTTGGTCAAGTAGGACGTGTGAGACTTCGGTGTTGCGGTCCACGTGACTCGCCTACCAAGGGTTTGGAGACATTAGGTGATATAACTAGGTGTCGGAGCAGCTTCCGTTGCACAGTCACATGGCGACCGCCATCTGCTAATCAGTCTTGGACGCAAACAGACCACATACTAGTGAGCTACCACTGACGTGGTTCAGTCAAATCTTGTGGGTCGTACTGGAGCACACATCTAGATTCGGATCACGCCCTAGTGCGCGCCGAGTTCATAGTACGGTTTTCCACTAAGTCAAAAGTCCGCCGTCAACGGGTAGACGTAGATCAACTTTGCCGGACCTCTGTCCCGGAGAGATACCAGAATGAGCTTACTGCCCAGCTAAGCAGCCACACATACGATGACGTGTCAGACCGCTGGCAACACATCTAAGACGACGTAAAAGTATCGGGTACCGCATCTTGAGGATAAGTCACACGGTTCTCTGGAATTGCTAGACAGTCGCCGAAATATCCCTGCCGGAAGCGAAAACCACAATGCCCGGGCCCAACTACGAAGAAATTTGATAAGAAGCTTGCGCAGAGACCGAGAGAATTGGTGGTCGGTACGCGCAGCCGAAATGGAACAAGCTACTGCCACCGGCAATGCCCGGAGACTTTTCCAACTCATCCGATTTACTGGGAGACCAAGAGGCCTGGAGTGAGCGAAGTGATCTGCGAGGCAAACGGCCAACCAATCCAGCAGCTTTCCCGGCGCATGGACCGATGGGTAGAACACTTTGAAGAGCAGTTTAACTGGCCTTCAGCACCAGCACCCCCACTCTGTAGCCCGTTTGAACCAGTTCATGCTCTATGGACTATCTGCACTGCCTCACCCACAAAAGAAGTCGGTCGTGGTGAGAGGTTTACTGAACTGGTAATCACAATCGACGTAAATACACAGGTTGGAAAGTTGAGTAAATCAGATGCCTATCTACGCGACTACCATAGTATTCCCATCCAGAGAACAGATAGTGGTGATAGAGTTCTTGAATTCTGTGCGGATCAGCAGTTTTTCCTATTGAGTACAAGCTCTTGCCGCAGTTCGCGATGTGAAAATATAAATCCACAGGCTGATTGGCCCGGGTCAGTTACATTACCACAAATTACCGTTGAACCAAGTACCTGGATCCAGACAATACTCTGATACTGTAGCGCTTTGTAGTTCAGTTCACAGAACGTCCAGACAAACTTCAGATTCCGCAAACCGCTCAGTTTGTCCGACTGAGACGTTCGATATCGGTCGTTGAACGAATTGCATAGTTTCTTAAGTGATGGTACCGATGTGTGTTGACAGCGTCAAACGCGCGATGCTTGTAATAACGAAGTTCATCGGTGTTTCTGATTCAGCAACATGCCATACACATTGTAAAAGATGCTTATTCGAGTGCCAATGTCACATGCCCATCGGAAATCTTGCAATATTCGATCTACTGATTTGCGTCATTGTTTCAATCCTCTCCGGCAGACCGCAGTTGCTTTGTTATCGATTAGTTCACGATCACGCTTGACTGATTATGATTTTAAGTGCATTCGTGATCCATACTGCGAGTGTAAATTTCGTCTCAAATTCTAATTTGAAGCGTCTCTTTTTCTGATAGTGGATAAAAATAAAAAGGATGAATCAATTTGACTCTAAGTCTTAAGACCGAGTTCATTGGCTCATTCGGATATCATAATAGGTTCTCGTTTTTACGGCACAGTATATAAGCTGCACGCACGTTCAGCTGGGTGGAACGTGGCTCAGACAGTACCCACTACGCTGTGAACGGGGATGCCGGACCAGGAGTCAATCAAATATGAAACTGTACACCAATTAGGTCAACATATTGCAATCCCACCTGACCGTTTCAATTTATGGTCTTCAAACGTTAATGGACTGGCATCACGGAAAGGCAGTCAGTATGACTGACTTATTGGAAGGAGCGCAATTTTAGACAGGTAATCACAGTCATTCTTTGATTTCATGCACTTCATGAGACTCTGAACATTCATCTCGTCTGACAATTAAAAATGAACAGTCACATGAAATACTCAAAATCAGACGAGGCTCGGCATAAAGCGAAGTAAAATTGACCAACAAATGGATTAAACGATCGATCGACCAACTGATGGAATGTGACAAGATCTGCAATACCCTAAGCGGTATTCGAGGTGATATCGTCAGCGTACGTCACCTCGAGATTGTGATGGGACGACTAGGATCCAAATGCCACTCACTTTCGATGTAAAGCGACAGTGGCAGAATCGCTAGAGCCATCCACGGTTGAGTATGATAGATCATATCGATTGGATGGGATAGACCTGCAATGGAAACAAAAATATGTATGCATAAACAAAAACTGATCATACCACTAGACAATACAGAGAGTAGAAAAATCGACTGCAATAGTAGCAGAGTGCGTTATCTGCATTATCACTGTTTATGCGAAAGCAGTAAAATTTGGCAACTGTTGACTCGATTAGCAAACACTGACCACTTGTTTTTTGTCACCGGACATGATACTAGAGTGAAACCAGACCGAGAGAATACGGTGCATAGCATGCTATTAAACCTACGCCGTTTTGTTGTCAGTCCTTTTGAACCAAACCACTTAGGCGACCAAATTTGGCATACTGATGTGTCAACCCACTACGATAGTAAAAATGCACAAGGATTGCAAACATGACCGAGATGAATCGATTTATCTCGGATAATGTGCCTCACAGAGTAAGGCCTGCTAATTAACCCACGCCCGGACGAATGGCGAAAAACAACCGGCCGGTTACGGAACACAATGGTCTTTGTATAATATGATTCACCGTGCAATATCAACGCTTAACTTGCAATCGAAAACCATTGAAGTATTGTACAGCTGTTTCATCCTCATCAGGGATCATCAGGAAGTGTACATTAATCAAGCCTCCACTAGGGCTCGAACTCGGGGTCAACGATCAAGACGAACACCTCACGACCAAGTTACCCGGACTAGCTCCCAATGGTTTGTTGAACATACACTGCACGATATGGCACACAATGGTCTTTATTGTTCATGACCGGAACACAAATGTCAGATATGCTGTGTTCTGGTTTTGTTGTCCCAACACCGTCTGGTCAACAACGAAACGAGTAGAAGCGCAAGGATTAAGCGGACAGAAATGGGTGTTACTGGCGAAAATCATGTGGACGAAAAAACAATTCAAATGTAGCAACACCACTAACTGCAAACCTAGTCGAGTTCCTTAGTCTCAGTACCCATCCGGTGGGTGGATTGCGTGGGCCCCAACTTGGAAGCCTACCACATACTTCTCAACCAAACCCACGGCCCAGAGTTTTCAATCATTTTGCCATGGTATGGACTTACAACCTTGACTAATTCTCTAACCACTACGTCGAAGAAAAAATAACACCAAGGGAGTCCATCCGTGGGAATGGATATTACACGTTCCGATCACCTAAACCCGTTTAGACTGAGTAACTGGTTCAGTGACGGATCTCTCGATTCCAACATTCTACGCCTAAACTCATCCGATAGCTAGTACGCTTTTTCGAGCGAATTGGAGTAATACTGCAAACATATTGATGCTCAGCCTGCGCGTACCTTCAACGCGTAACAGTAACGTTTCTGAGTCGCATAAACGGACAGATCTAACTGTCGCAGTGTACATCTGACCCGTTTAAAGTATGTTTTTTTAATGTCAACTGAGAGACATATCGTGACAAAAAGACCAAGCATTTGGTCCTTAAACTGTGGAATTGGACATATAACCCAATTGCAAAGGGTGATCGTGTTGATGAGAAAAAGCGTGAAAACTCACCCCACTCTTTCTTTTGAGAGAGTAACTGAGCTGTGGTCCATCGGATCCCGCTTAAGAACGAGGCGAACAAAACCAGACAAAATCCGACCAGATTGAACTGAGCAGCCTCGTATGAGAACATGAACAGACCAGAAGCAATAAGAATAACAACAAACACAAGCGAGATCCGCTAGAGACAGTTGAATTTCCAATGCGCAGGCGGGGTGGATGAGATGAAAAACACAGAATGAAACTCATTATTCGATTTAAATAGGCATCTTTTCTCAGTCGGAAACGAGGCAATGACAAAGTTGAACACTGTTGAAACGGTGAAGCAGACATTAAAAGGTTTTGAACACAAGTATGTCAGTATACGTTCCCCTGATGATACCCAGCCTTGCATGACAATTATTGGCCAATAAGTGTATTGAGCTTGAAATCATCTAAACTATAAATGCTGTCAGATCGGTTTTCACCCGCGCTTTCGAAGGAAAGTTTACGTGAGGCAATTACAACGACTTTATTTGCGGACCAGGTACACGTTTTCGTATCCTGCAATGAGCCTTAAGTCCGCGGAATTGACCTTTTAAAATTCATCTTATGAGAGAAGCACACTGGAAAATATGACTGTTATCTGAGCAACTAAACACGCGAGGGTGGGTGTCTCAAGGCCCGAGGTGGCTACTCACCCTGAACGCCTCTCGAACTGCTCCCAAATGACCGTGCGTCTAACAGGTTCTGCTGAGGAGGTCCTACTCACTGCTTTCTCGTGGCGGAGTTTTTCCCACTGAAGTAAGAGGGCAAAAGCAAATACGCGGCACTCTTCATCGGGTTGACTGACTAATAGCCAGTCCAAGGGAGATGGCTAAACCCTGATTCCAAACCAACCATGGATGGCGTATGAAGCGTACAACAGTATGCTCACCGGCATCTGTGGCGTGGAGGTGCACTGGGAACCCCGGATGTTTGGCCTCATCCGAAAAGCGTATGAACTGAGCAATCAGTCACCGGTCCGCAGCGGGTCACGGACCCCACGTTTCATCCCGCTGCCTTGCTATTTAAGCTTTGGATAGCCGAAAGCTCCGGTTGTGGGCCCCTAAGAAAACCACCTGCTTTGGCGTGGGCAACCTGACAGCATTGCACCTACGAAAAAAATGATAGAAGTTCATACCATGTAACCCATTCCTCTCCGATTGTACCATGTTTTGTTTAGCACACAGTCTGACATCAGGCGGGTGTGGAATATATATATATATATATATATATATATATATATATATATATATATAAGCACCAAGTACAAACACAAATGTTCGTGCAACATGAAAGACCAATGGAATAGTCTGACTGCTAACCAGACGAGCTTTATTCCATGTTCTCAAGCGCTCTCAGAACTGCCAAAATCGCTGCTCTAAACACGATTTGGTCGTTGCACACAGAGGAGCGATTTGTCGTCTCGAAGAAAACTGAATTGGTTTGATTAGCTGTCGCACTGTTGTGAAGTACAGGCTTTTTTTTTGTGCACATGCCGTATTCAACAAGAGTCAGCGTGAGTACTGAAAGATCCACGTACCACATCAAACCAGCCCACTACGATTTCCCATAAAAATGACCCAGAGCTCGTAGTTATGGACAACTTGAACAAACTCACGGGGCAGTGCAGGAAAAGCACCACTGAGGAAAGAGTGAGAATTGTGTATGATGCTCGGTAAGGTGAACAACTAGGATTATCAGCCCAGCACCTCCGAAGCAGCATCAAACGTGTAAAAAGCATAGCTGAAACTGACAGTAGAAATGTGGTGAAAAGAGGTCGTTCCAGGAAGAAAAATTCTTTCTGAAACTATGGACGAAAAATGCAGTACATACCACATCAAATGAAGGCGCATATGGATGGAAAACACTCCCAATGTCCCATAAGCATGTCAACGACTGACGAATAACTGGACAGTCATCAATACACACTAACGAAAGTAGCGAGCGGAATACGCGAATTGGATGCAGAAGAGCGAGTTAAGCTTGCACTGTTTATACCTTGACGAAACAAGATATAATATTCCGTGCAGCGGAACATATCAGAAATCAAAGTCTGAATAATGTTGCATGTAGACTGTTTCTTCCAATGAAAATGTAATCCACAACGTTCTGCCTTGCATATCCGGATCCGGAATATTGGAGTTCCACAGGTTTACCTGACGTTGCTCAGCCCTGTCGTATCGTTATTCAGTAAAAAGTATTCATAATCATACAATCTATTGTCCGATTCAACTGAGGTAGTATTCAATAAATCTAGGAAAGTACGTTGATATTGATGTTTACAGTACTGCTCTACAGTCATTCTGCCAACCAGTCTTCGACGAAATTACTAGTGCACCTCCTAAGACCGAGGCAGCGTTAGGATAAGAAAACGTACCAGGTTCCCCAAAAAATTCCTTCAATTACCTCACACGAACTTTTCCTCGAAACCACGGGTTACAGAACCGATTCGGCAGCACTTAGTGACCGGTTTAGGTGACCTGAAGCTCAATATACTTACTGACTAAGAATTGTCATACGCGGCTGAGTAGTGGCGGGAAAACATGTAGTCGTGATACGTGGAAATGTCACCAGATAAGATCTAGTAGACCTCATTCTGGAAAAACAATATGGCGTACACGAACAACTGGAATGGTTGGCATTTTCATGCGGTTCTGATTTAGCGTAGACTTGTAGCCTCGGCCCATTCGTCTATCTAATGTTCACTCAACGAACACCTGTTGGCTTGTTGGGACCTAACGGGAGTGGATACCCATTCCAAGTCTCTGGGTCAGGCATATTATTACATGTATGCACATGAGCGCGGTGGAAGGGGAATACCGCCTCAAAGACCCGCTGCATTATTGGGGTGGCCAGTGAAATGTATTAGACAGGACGAGCCAACACAAAATTCGATGTAGGACCAAAATCAATAACGGTTACTTATACATGACAACTGAATAATACGGTCAAAATATTGTGAGGCAACTGACGGAGGGAGACACGTACCTGACGTTCCAAACGAAATACCAGTGAGAACAGCAGGATGAAAATAATGCTGGTCGATTTGGTCATTGTGTACCTGTTGCGATGGTGGTGGTGATTGGGGAACAATTGGAAGAGAACGAAACTAATCAATGCAACTGAGAGAGCCTGAAAAAATTTATCACGTAACAAAAGCGACTCGATTAAGTGAACTTACAGAGAAACTGTGATAAATTCAAAACTCCAATTGGAGAAACCGATATCCAATGCACTGGATGTACCTGAAGCAGGACACGTGATAGATGCAATTGAAGATGGATACAACACAGGACAGTTTTGTCAGTCATCTTCAGTAAGTTTTGAAACAGAATAAATGAATAGAAACAATCTGGTAATGCATCTGCTAATTCCAGTCGTTTGGTTTTAGCTTTTTCACAGTATTGTCTATTTTGTATGTCACGTTTTAGTTATTTTATTTTCTATACAAAACAACAGCACAACATTTCAGGAAAAGATGTGGCCACGTGAACGAATTTCGCTGGCAGCAACTAGACGCGCACCAGGGTCACCGTGGTCATCAATCTATTATGATGATTGTCTGACCACCGCAGGTCCGGGGATCGCAAACGTATATGATTGTGGTGTTCCGACAGGATTAGATTACAGTATTTTTCATCGTTTAATGGCGCTTCTGCGTGTCTCAAATGAGGGCTTACAGACCACTCTTGGGTTTCTCCTATCTTTTGTTTAGTAGACATCGCGTTTTCTGAATGGCCGGACCATCTCAGTCAGAGTCGATGGGGTACAATCACAGCCCTGAAAGACAATCGCCAATTGTACTGAATGAATTTGCGACCATATTATACCCTATCATTTTCAACCTCTTCAATCGCTGCTTAATCCATACGAAAATCCTTGACGGATGGAAATTGGCCTCCATTACACCCGTACCGAAGAACGGAACTAAAAAATTCCTCCCAGTAGCATGCACGTCCGTTACCCTCAAGGTGTTTGAACGATTACTACTACAGTGAATATCTCCTCAGCTTAATGTGTATGACCCTAACCTATTCACCTACCGTCGTTCACGTTCAACCCTCGACGCCCTCGCTTCCCTCACACATTCTGTGTTGTCGGCACTGCATCAGAAACGTATGGTGCTTAGGGTCTGTTTCTTCGATTACAGCGATGCATCCAATGAGGTGGACAGATCCAAGCTACTACAGATCCCGACGCATAGCGGAACTCAACCAAATGATGTACACTTGCTGTCCAGTTATTTTTCTCGTCGACAACAGTTTACACAGTTTTGTGATAAAACTTCCTCTATGCTTCTATCCACGCAAGGTGTCATACAAGGAGCAATCCTATCTCCGTTTTTGTTTTCTGTATACCTCCCTCCTATGCTTGTCTAGGACGACTGCGTGCCGATAAAATATGCTGATGACGTAATTCTTGGTATGCCATACCCTAGTCAGTACACACCACCTCCCCTACAGGGCATCATAACTTAGCTTGCTAACTGGTCTTCCATACGCAACATGTGAATGAATCCATCGAAATCTTCTGATATATTGTTTTGCCTTCACAAAAGGATAAGGTATTTTAACCTTTTGGAATCCATTCCCTTCTTCTTCACTAACCGTGAGTGCATCGGGAGCGGTTCATTGGTGAAGTATCTCGGTTTTATCACCAACCGTAACCTCTCTTGGTCCAAACATGTCACCACGGTCTTTCTGAAGATAAAACGACTTTACAGCTGTAATCTTATTTGAATCGAATGGAGCGTGCATGGACGGGGATTCCATTTTTAGAATCACACGGTGTACCGGGTACGCACACCTGATGAGCAGCAATAACCGCGAAACCGGTTGTGTGCTTCCGGGGAAATTTTGTCCTGTCATTCAGATACAATGCCATAAAACGGCTTTTATTTTGTCTAGAGACTCGAATCCTTTGGTACTCCACTCTATCTCATCCGAAAATTTGTTTACTCTTGCATTCTACCCCACTGATTCTATGCCTCTCCAGTAACACTCCTTGGATTGTTTTCAAAGACTATAAGCCAATTGCCCGTTTCATGAAGCACTTATCTAGAGGTAGTGGTATACCTCGAAATTAGTTAGCCCGTTTTATAATTTATTCATGTACAACGTTCTACCGTAAACTGTTGGCTGACGAACCGCACCCCCTTTACCTTGATCTTAGTAAATGTATTTCTACATCATCTACACGATCTCGGTACAAACATATACGTGCTCGTACCAGCTGCACTGCCTCTGGTGGAAATCCTGGTTGTGCACTCTCTCGTCCTTCTTTGGTTAGCAACCAAGTCTCATCGAACTCGTTACCGCCGGCCGATGCCATCCTTCGCCCTCGATCTTTATCAAAACTAGCCATATTCAACGTGCAAACTCTGATGCGCACAGGATATCAGGCGGGTTTATCCCGTACACTTGAGATACTCGTCATCGATGTGTATTGCATCCAAGAGATTCGCATTGCAGTTCTATCATTCGACTGACGCCCCCGTCAAATCCTTCCGTGAAATTTCACTTGCGCTTCTTTGAGGACCCTCAGACTGTAGTTTCAGGTCTTATCGGCGTTAGCGGTTTTTGGCCCTGTGCTCTGGCTATCACCCGTTTCTTGCCAGTAGGAACTTCAGGCGCTCTAACCTCCGGCATGCCATGTGGCATTCGCCCTCTTTGAGTCAGCAGTAGATCCAAATGGATCACATCGCAAAAAGCGGCAAATGGCGGGGATGCATATCAGACTGTTGCAGGTACTGGAGCACCCCCCCTGGACTCTGACCACGCGCCAGCTTGTCCTAAGCTGCTCATGGGTTTCCGTGGGCGCTCTAGACGCACGCTGCAACGGCGGTTAGACTGCGGCAAGCTTACCGATCCATCTAGCTTATCCGTCCTCCAAGATGCGTCAGCTGCAAAGCAAGAAATCACTCCACCTGATAAAATAGATCAGCACTGGTAGCTTATCAAAAACGCTTTGCATTTCGCTGGTTTAGTGAGTTGTAGGTTGCCTGGTCGTGCCGTAAAATCCTGGACTTTTGCTGAATCTCTGCGCCTTCTCGACGCACGCCAGTCGATCCCAGCTGGAAGTGAGTATAATGAAACATGGCTTGTAACGAGACGTGCACTTATCGCAATTTTTCGTGGGCACCGCCAAATCAGGTGGCTGCAGCGTGCACCAGAGACGGAACATGTTGCCGTCATGCGGAATTACTGAAAACTGTTCTATCTCATTCGAGTCTCCGGTAGAAAGTCACTAGGTGTGCGTCAAACAATCTATGAAGCTGACGGTTCGCCAATTCACACTCAACAACGGCGTCTGGAACGCTGAGCGGAACATTTTCAGATACAGTTTAGCTGGCCCTCAGTGTCAGCCTCTCCTATAGCTCTTCCTGCACGCATTCCGTGGTCTGTTTTGACAGATCCAATCGAGGAGGCAGAGAACCGCCGGGGAAATCAAGACTTAGAACATCACAACATGCTGGGCTCCGATGGACTTCTCCCAGCTATCACGACGAGACCGAAGCTTTGCGTGGTATGGCGACTTGCGTGCCTCTGCGGCCCAAAGAGCTACGCACGATAGTTTGCTCAGGCTGAAGATGCAATCATGCCTGACGAGTCAATGGGTAGACGTCAGACGAAGTTCCGTCTTACTGAACTAGGTTTTAGGTAATACTTGGTTCTAACCACTGCACCTCTGGAAAGGATACTCCAGCGAATAAACGCGGAGAGCAGCAGTTCACTGGTCAAAAAATCTCCACTAGATAGGCGTGAAGTAGCTGGGGTTTCTCTCGACGGTGGAAGAAGTGATCGCACTTCATTGGATAGCCACTGCCCACCAAAGCTGGGCAGCCACAGCCCAAAGGATGCTGCCCTGTCCATGTTTGCTTTCCTCCACTGGGTGCATGGGGATAAGGACTGAAACCGAAAAGCGAATGGATAACAAAGCACTAGGGAAGACAAGTCAAGATGGAATAAATTATCAGGTCTAGCGTGATGGACCAGAAGTTTCTTTGAGGTGATCAGTCACATCTGTACGCGGGGTTAACGTCCTGCTGCCTTGTGGGTCAGACTCTTCAGTCAAAGACTGCGGTTAGGGTTCCTAAGGAAAAACCCGTTCTGCGGTATGGCCAGCCGTGAAGTACGATTCGCCTAGAAACCTACAACATTGTTCCTGTAAAGGGTTTCACGAATTTCCTCCTCCTTAAGATCGATACAAAGTGAAACGGGTTATTGCGGTTCTGAAGAAGGCGGCAGGTCAAAAGTAGGACAAATCAAACACACTTCTTAAGCCCATTGTTGTATCTCGAGGTCAGTAAACAGGAGAAAGGCGCACTTGTACGGGTGAACGTGCATGCCGTAGCAACATAAGTTAAGCACCAGTACAGGCGAGCAACTGAAAACGCAAACCGTGTGCAATTGCGTGAGTCAGCGATGTATGCGATCGAAAATGAAAGGCAATTGTATAATCCAATTAAGCTGCACAAGGTCGTGCAGCACGTAGCACAATCTGACTAGACGAAACACGACAAGCGTCGTGTGCGTGTGCGCACAGTTGCAAGCGTGCGTCCATGATTGCGCAGAGTGTAGATCAAGCGTGTGTGTGTGAGCACACAACTGTACAAGCCAAACACAACACCCATGTGTTCACTTCACTTGGCCACCTTCAACATTCGCACACTTTTTCAGGTAGGGTACTACGCCGTCCTTGATAGGACACTTGAAACTTTCGAATTGGATGCTCGCTGTCTCCCAAATATGCATACAATATCTCACTATTGTGATCATTCTTCGCACTCCAGAAACCGCCTCAGACCTTCACTTCACATTGGCCGTTTGGGGGATTGTTGGGCACATAAGAGGCCCATTTGCTATCTTAGCTGATTGCACTGACAACGTCGGCCGTCTCATACAGCTGTGCTTTGACCACGGATTGTTTCAGGTATGTACAAACGTCTGCCATAAGAAGCGATACAGAACCACATGATATTCTACTACGACTTTACAGCGTTACATTCAGACTAACCATATTGTCCCTGGTCACTGCTGACGTGGGCCAATCTAAGATTGTCGTTCCTTCCGACCCAAGCCTGTGGAATCAGATCACGCCTTGGTACATGCTCGCCTCAGTTTACGCCTTGTTTGTGGTAGCGCAAACACTATGGCCGCCTGTCCCATACAGTTCTTTCTAAATGGTGGCCGACGATCTACTTTCCGGGCACAGCTTTCGACGCGGTTATCGATACAGTCGGACATCCGGGATCAAAATGAATGATGGAAACAGATTAATTAAGCCTTGTACGCTACTGCCAATGCCACAGGAAACTGCAGTTGTTATCGATGTCTACTGTTTTGTTAGATATTCACAGATCCCTCGGGATGCCACATCCAACGGAATGCACAAATCCACCAGGCGCCTACTGACAGGCTGTCTGAGAAATGATCACGAGTAGTGGTTGAATACTAAATGTGGGGAAATGGAGAAGGCTGCATCTACTGATAGTCACAACCTCTACTGTTTGATTAGAAGTACCGTTCCGTGTAGCTCACTTTATTTCGGCTCTTTCAATCATCAACTTCTGTCAGAAAGTCGCGTAGGCTTCCCTGAAGCCAGTTTACTAATCGTTGTGAACCTGCCAAACCGAATCAACCGTTTAACACACCTCCACCCTCGCATATGGTTGAACCAGTCGGGTGAACAATGGAGAGAAAAAACGGTTCCATGAAATCGCAGAGAAGAAACTCATTCAGCCGTACTCGTCAAAGCAACAATTCCATTGAACGGATGTGTTCGAGATTCTTCCATTTTTACCCTAAGTAGCATGATTCTCTCATACGAAGACAAAAGTTTTTGGTGCGTTATGTTGTCATCTTCTGTTTTCCATTAGTGGCTGGAGTGACCGGAGTTATGAACAGAAGTCGAGTGGGTAGGCGATCATAGAAACAAAGAACTTAAACGATACATCAACCTTGCTTCGGTTTTCGTTGCTCTCTCGAAGCAGCGTCCAGTTGACGGTAGAATGGATTGAAGCGTAAGATGAAAAAGAATCAAGGCGGTAGGCGGAAATCAGGGAGACCAAGTGTAAAGTGGTCAAGGAATTCGATACCTTACTGGAGCAATTTAGTCGGTTTACTTCTAAAGTGAGCTGTTTGATATTACCTGCAACAGAAACGATGCAGGTAAATATCACCCTTCCATCAGAAATGGAGGTAACCTGAATGTTGGTAGGTTACTTGAAAAGATATAAAGTAGCTGGACGGGATGGGCTGTCTCAATCTTTTTTCAAGGATGGAGGCGAACGTTCGCTTTCGAAGTTAGCAGGGGCTGTATGGACCACATTTTTAGTCTTCGTCAAATATTGGAGCACAGATACACCGTCCGCAGACCGACAATCTGTCTTCCGTGACCTGAAAGCGGAATCCGATTCAATCAATCTCACAGTCCTATGGTGCTGTCTCTCAATAAAGAACGTACCAAAAAAAAATATTTGTCATTTTCAATGCTTCTGTGGGAACATCCGAAGCCCAGACCGTGATACAGTGATCTTTCATCCGAGTTCACTACTATAGCAGGTGTTCATCAGGGTTGTACTCTACCATCCTTCATTTTCAACCTTATAATTGAAATGGTTCTTGAAACACCCTTACCTACGTGCGAGAACAGGTGCATCAATCTGTGCCTAAGCAATAAACTAACGTAGAATGCACAGACGATATTTTTTTACTGAGTGAAGACCAGGGTATACTGCAGGCTTTTTTAGATAGTCTAAAAAGCAGTATAGCGACAGTTGGGTGAGTTTTGCATCTTGGGAGCCAGAGGTTAGTAGACGGAACAACTATTGAGACTAAACATATTAGGATGGTGTTACGCATGTCCATCGACGGACGTACGGCGTACGCTGTTCTCCAAAACAGGCAGTGATTGGAAGGTAGGTCGAAGTGATTAGTCCACGACATGGTTACAGGTACGAAAACCTTGACTAGTGGACTAGGTCAAGTAGAACGTGTGAGACTTCCGCGTTGTGGTTCACGATTTCCCCCAACCAGATGATTGGAAACATTAAGGTGTCGCGGCCAGTGGTGATGCTGTGTTCGGGCTCATTCTTCGTTTTCATGACTTCCGTTTATTACTTTGCTCTCGTTTGTTCACTTTATGTTTCTATTCATTTTTCCTCAACTCAACGGTACAGCAGTGCAGCAACCGAAACCACAATAAAGTGCGAGGTTGATGACTGAGAGAAGTGAACTGGAGCAAGTTAATTTACGTGCCAACAGACTCCCACGCTCGTTCTGGGTTGGCCCATTCTGTGCCATTTTCTCACTTCAGCATAAAATCTTCAACTCATGTCAACCTACAACAGAAAAGGCATTCCGTAATCAGTGCAGCACTTTTGTACATTTGACACGTTTCTTGAGTTGCTGTTATACACGTGTCTGTGAGTCGAAGTTGGTGTTTTTCCTCAAGCCAGTGGTCTGGCTAGCTATTGAATTACGTGTCCGTAGCAATTATTGTGCCTTAGTTTTTTGAGCTCACTTGCGTTGTGCGAACACAGAATTCGAAGATGGCTTGTGCTGTTTGTGCGTATCTCGTGCTCTCAGTGTGCTAATTGTGTGTGTGTGTGTGTTGGACCTTCTTAGCCAGGGCTTGTGTGAATCTAGGATAGGGGCTCTCTCATTTGTGGATAACAAAGCACGCACATGGCTCATATCACGAAAAATAAGGGGAGAGTAGAGGATAAATAAGTGCATTTTGGCACGATCACAGCGGATATGAAGTTAATGAGCCTTCGGTGTCTCCAGCGTTAGTTACTGACAATGTCTTTGTTGCATGTTTGGTTATAAATTCATTGGAACAGACAGACCCTATAACCGCGGGGGCCTGATAATGCGGAGTAGAGCAGACAACCTGAACGTCGTGAATGACAGTATTGAACCACATAACGTTCCATTAAATCACGATTGGTAGCGAGATGCATGAGAATAAAGTTAAATACACCCAAAGAACTACGTTTTCGTGTGTCAACCATGCAATCAATTGTAATGCACGAAATTTCGCCATAATATGAGTATGAGATAAATCCTTCTCAGGCAAATAAATTCATAAAGTTATGATGTAAACGCTACGTCAGCCTCGGAGGACCCATGGCAATCACGGAGGAATGAACATGCACACACAGCATATCAAAAAGTAGCATTAGCAGCCGTAAACATGTATTGGTCCACGGGATATGCTATTACAAAGGGTGTTTCAACCTACCAGCAAGTGCCACCATTCGGACATAGCGTGGCCAGGGCATCTCGGTTCGCTTGGTTCCACTATACCAGATCAACAGAGATCGTGAAATCCAGGCGAGGATGAATTTTGAACATAAGTGCATAAATGTGATTGACAGCGGATAAGGAAATATCTGCATTGAGAGGGTTTTTTTTATAAAAATCACAACGAGCACCTACCTTTATGCACCGGTTATTGAAAAAGGTCAAAGAAATGGAGAAACAATAAAACAACACAGTTAACATAATGGTCTTCACGATGATTAACATGTTGGTGCGAATGTGGTCCTTGATGTTTGCGTACGATCTACGATCTATGATCACTGGGATAGGATCCGATTTGGATGAACTGTCGTCGTAAATGAGTCATCCCTTGGGGAAAATTGCCCACCACGTCATGAGTTTCGACACTTGTACTGGAATTAAACAATCAGAAATAAGAAAATGATTTTTTTCTAAATCTCGATCATAGTCACAAGATATTGCATCAAATAATTCATACAGAAAAGTTTGGACAAAATGAGGCTCGGAAAGGTTTGTGGGAAAGTACTTTGTCCGACAGTATATATGGTGAAACAGGGGTATTTGGCGCAAGACAGTAGCCCCAGTTCCATTCGGGTCTTTGTTTGTACACTTGAATGTGTCCGAAGCTTTACTTACTTTTACTTTTACACGACTATCTCCTGCGAGAGGATAAGTCGGCTCCATGGATATCGCGAAGGTTTCGTGAATAACCATAGAGAGTCGCGGGAGTAGGGTACGAAGCGGTGTCCCCAGCACCGTTCGGCCTTTTTGTTCGAGGTTGCACCTCTAGCCCTTGCACACCCAAGTGCAGACTGCAAGGCAGCAGGGTGTTCCCAGAGGAGCCGGTGACCTGCTGTACGGTTCGTTCACCTCCTCTGGAATGCCGGATCAGGCAGTTGAATAGGTCTCCTTTGTGGCCGTTGGATCAGTAGATCTCGTCGGCCCATTCAGAAGGATCTGTCTTCACATGCCGAACACCGTCTCGCCGAAGTTTTTTTAGACCTCGGTAACCCTCAACCTGGTTTAGCCCGCCTGTCGAGCGGTTTGCCGGGGTGTGGCCGCTGATGCATGCTTCAGCTTCGTGGAGCCACAGGAGAGAGTTGGGTGAATGATGGAGACCAAAGAGATGGAGGATGCCCCAAGGGACACGACAGTCAACCAACTCAGAAGTGCTACTCCTCTCAGACACCCCATACACCCCGAAGCTTTGGAACGAACCGAGACCAAAGTGAGTGGCAAAAGAATTTCCTTTCCAAAAGCGATACACAGATACTACAGCAACCGTATATGGCTGACAGAGATGAGACTGGAATCCACTCGATCGAAACCAATCTACGTGAAATGCAGTGTTTTAAAATAGTTATTGTGTGCACTATACCATCGCCTCTAAACGCTTCAGTACAGTCGAGGGTTGGTGTTTCAGGCTTTTGGATGGCTACTAGCCTTGAACGTCTTTCGAAAAATTACTCACTTTTACGCAACTATCTCCTACCAGAGGATGAGCTGGCTCCGCGAATATCTCGCATCTTAGCTGACCATGCGCGGCGGTTGGAAGCGAGTTCGGTGCAAATCGCGATCCAGTTTTTCTTCCACTGGCGGGCACCATTAACCGACCGTAGGCCTAAGGGCACTACATTTCTCGACAGTGTTCATCTGAATTTTGAGCTGGCCACCAAGGTGACAGCACCATCCCGGACAAAGCTCCTAACGGAGTGCTTGTTTGGCTATTTTCATCTTGAGTTACCGTAGGATATGACCCAGCCACCGCAACTGACAACATTGGAGGAAGTCTGAGAGTTCGTCAATTTCACAGCACCCTCTCCTAACTTCATCGTTGGTTACTGTCGAGCCAATTTGTTTTCGAAATACGTCACAGGCACCTATGTTCAAACAACTCTCAGCTTTCTAGTATTCTCAACTCTCAGTGGACAGATTTCGCAGCCGTAGCTGAGTACGGGGCGTATAGCTGCACGGCAGATACACACCTTAGTTCGAAGGCTGATTTTACTGCGAGGCCACAACGCCCACTGCAGCTGAAGAAATGGTTTCCCGGCGATGTCTATCCGGAGAATTAATTCACACTTTGCCTGACCTTTCGGCAGCAGTGTAGATCCTAGAAACATGATTAATGGAACGCATTCGATCCCTTTATCATTGATGGAAAGCTGCTGACCTGATGACAGAAGTTGACGTACTTTCGGGTTTTCTAGTGTGCAGTTCTAAACCGATGGCATTTAGGAATAAACTGACTCGGACAAGGAGTAGTTAAAGCTTGATGGGAGAGTCCGCTAGCACAATAATGTCATCCGCGAACTCTAGGTCTGAGATGTGCATCTCCTGACTCAGTTGGATACCGGGATGGTCAGTCAGTGCATGTCTCATTGCCCAGTCGATGGCGTAGTTGAATAGCACCAGTGAAAGAAGGCAGCCCTGTCGGACAGCAGTAGTGAGTGTGAACTCGGAGATTATTTAACCATGCACACGGACTCGCGCCCTAGTAGCTGAATAGTAACCTTTCAGAAGCCTTGCGAGTTTATCGGGCATCCCGTCGGATCCCATTATCGTCCAGAGGCACTCCTGGTTAGCTGAATCGAAAGCGACCCGAAAGTCGATGAAACAATTTACTATTGGCTGCTGGAACTTATAGTGGTGCTCCAGTGTTCGACATAGTGTGAAAATTTAGTCAACACAGCCTCCACCACGGCGAAAACCCCTATGATTCGGTCGGGCGCGGCGGCTTTCGTAACAGAGAACGGTTGAGTAGGAACACGCAGAGAATCTTTGAGCTCACGTCGATCACGTTGACCAGCCCCCTCACAGTTCTCGCTCACTGATTTGTCCCATTTCTTTGGAATGAGTGACAGAACGGACGTGCCCCAATCAGTCGGAAAAACTTCTTCCCTCCATATGAAGCCAAATAGGGTGTGTAATCTGACGATCAATGACGACAGGTAGCGCTTTTGGACTTCCAGTGGTATGCTGCCTTCTCCAGTAGCTTTTTAGTTCCTCAGCTGATTGGTGACTGGCGATTTAAGTCCAACTCGGTGGATTGCAACTGACATCGTACGGCTCTAAAAGTACAGCGGATCGTAGGACCGTTGTGTGGTCTGATGGTCGGTTGAGTAGCCAATATAAGTGATCCACCCATCGCTTTATTTTTCCTTTCTGCTCAGCCATGAGCTGACTGGTTTGCTCGCGCAGAAACGACTCCTGCTTGCAACGTCTATCCAACGCGTTGCGAATGAGGTGGAATAGCTTGCCAAAGTCACCGATCCCTGCTGCAATATCCTTTTTTCTAGCTACTTCCATCCATTACCGCACACGACCAGCCCTAGCGAAGCGCGAGACATCGCATTGAAGTCTGTGGTGTTCGGCACTACCTGATATTCGGGCTTCGTGTTCTTCGGCTGATATTTGAAGTGTGCCCTCAAAGATCCAGTGTTTTGGACGTGTTTCGGTTTCCCTGGCTCTTTTAAGGCAGTTTCTCCAACCGTCGATCTGATTATCGTCCATTGTTCTACAGAAGTTAAATCCGGCCATACGATGGTTACTGTGGGTAATCGGGTGGCGATTGTGCGTAATAGCGCTTGGCATTTCTCTGGCATTTTCAGGGCTGCGACGTTTATGCGGTTCGGTGGAAAAGCCTTAAGTCGCGTGGATAGATGGATTCTGAAGTATCCACGATCAAGAACGTGGTCTGTATAGTTTGCGTATTCTGTCACTGTGCCGCGGTACGCTCGACGGTCTTCTACGGATGAAGCCCAACGATATCTCGCTAGTATATGGTCGATTTGATGCGAAGTGCGACCGTCGTGGGAGTGCCACGTCAGTAGGTGCTTTTTAGGGTGCTGGAAACGACCATCCTGTTACGGTCGGCCAAACTGACCAGGCGGTCACCATTCTCACAGCGTTGGCCATGGTCAAATTTTCCCAGGACATGCCACGTTGACGGACCTGGGCGGACGTTCCAGTCTCCGGCGGTGAACAGAATGTCCCTTTTCTGGACCAGATTGAGTAACTCTTGGAGGCTGCCGTAGAGTTCATATATTGTCCCGCCGTTCGCCGCGTTGGTCGGAGCATAGACCACAATCACGGTCAAGTTCTGAAGGGAGCATTTGAAACGTGCCAAAGCAAGTCTTACTCAAATCGGCTCCCAAGTGATCATTGCGCCGTTGGCTTTATTTTTAATGGCGAATGTGACGCCGGGGAAACTTTGTCCACACTTTTACATACTACTTACTATCAATATGAGCGCTTGCACATGCAGCATCGTTGTTCGTTCGGTTAGCAGTGACCCAGACACGGATAACTATGAGAAATATATATATATATATATATATATATATATATATATATATATATATATAAAGCATGGTACAATTAGTGAGGAAGGAGTATACAGTCCGAATCCACGATTTGTTTATGGTCCCGATACTCCCACGTTGCCCAGACCAAAGCATGCGATTATCTTACGGACCCACAACCGGAGCTTTTAGCTATCCAAAGCTTAAATAGCAAGGCAGCGGGATGAAACGTGGGGTCCGTGACCCGCTGCGGACCGGTGACTGATTGCTCAGTTCATACGCTTTTCGGATGAGGCCAAACATCCGGGGTTCCCAGTGCACCTCCACGCCACAGATGCCGGTGAGCATACTGTTGTACGCTTCATACGCCATCCATGGTTGGTTTGGAATCAGGGTTTAGCCATCTCCCTTGGACTGGCTATTAGTCAGTCAACCCGATGAAGAGTGCCGCGTATTTGCTTTTGCCCTCTTACTTCAGTGGGAACACCTCCGCCACGAGAAAGCAGTGAGTAGGACCTCCTCAGCAGAACCTGTTAGACGCACGGTCATTTGGGAGCAGTTCGAGAGGCGTTCAGGGTGAGTAGCCACCTCGGGCCTTGAGACACCAACCCCTGACCATACCGAGGCATTTGAGAGAGTTTGACTGCCTACGTCTGATGGAGTTCATACATTCCAACAAGCTATATAAGCCTGTTTCCCACAGTGTAGTATTCCAGCTTGTTGTCTTGACACGTCGATCGCTGGACTACAAGGCACGTCGCTTTCCGGTAATGCCGTAGCGTAATTAGAGTGCGTTTCCGAAATCATTCACACAGATTCACGGGAATATGGTACGAGGCGATGTCCTCAGCACCGCTCGGGACTATTTTACTACACAGTCATCCAGTCCGGAGTAGGAAGTAAGCTGACGATATCGCATACGGCCTTTTTGTTCGAGGATGTACCTCTAAATTTTGCATACCCAGTGCAGCCTACTAGGCAGTTGTTCCAGATGAACTGGTGGCTTGTTGTGTGGCTCATTTGCCTCTTCCGGAATACCGGGTGAAATAGGTTGGACAGCTTTTCCTTTGTAGCCGTTGGATCATTAGATCTCGTCCACTCATTCACGAGAATCTGTCTTCATATGCCAAACGCCAAATCGCCGAGTTTTTCAGACCTTGGTTTCGCCCTTAAGACGTGCGTTTATTCTGCGCTTATCTAGAGATGAGACGGCTTCGGGATTTGATCACGCAGGTGTCGGAACTGCTTCGAGTACTAGAGCTTAGTCTGCGCTACGCGACTGGGTCCCAGTCAAAGGGAGATTGGGTGCGATTCGCTTAGAGGGTTCAATTAAAGATAACAAAGGTCAAGACGGCAACCCCTGCTCGTTTGTTGTCGCGGTCTACGCCCCTACTGTCTGCAGTCCGGATACAATCAAAGATATATTCTACGACCTTCTTCGAAAGGCATCTCATAGAGACAGTGATATTGGCCTGAGGTCTCAACGCCAAGATAAGTCACCAAGGTCCAGGAGTGCCAATGCTTGAAGGTCAAAGTGGTGCCAGCCATCAACGCAAGGATAACGGCAATCAACTGTTCCATCTGTGTACAGACCATGGCCTATTCCTATCCAACACGAAATTCCGACGCAGCTTCCGTTGTAGTCACACGGCGACCGCCATTTGCTAGTCATTCTTGGACACAAACCACATAGCCTTGAGCTACCACTGGCTTAGCTTAACTAAGTCTTGTAGGTTGTACTGGAGTACACATTCAGATTCAGGTCACGCTCTCGTGGGTGCCGGGTTCAGAGTAGTTTCTACCAAGTCCAAATTACGCCGTCAACGGATAGACGTAAAACAACTCTGCCGGTTCTCGATCCGAGAGATATTAGAATGAGCTTGCTATCCAGCTAAGCAGATACACACACACGGTGATGTTTCAGACCTCTGGCAACATATACAAGACGCGAGCACTAAATCTTGTGCATTAGTCACACGACACGCAGCCGTTCACTGGATCTCATCGGGTTCTCTGGAACTTTCCGAAAGCCACTGGAATATCCCTGCCGGAAGCGAAAACCACAATGCCCGCACCCAACTACGAAGAAATTTGATTAGAAGATTGCGCAGAGACCGAGAATTGGTGGTACGAGCGCGTAGCCGAAATGGACCAAGCTGCTACCACTGGTAATGCTCAGAGACTTTGCCAACTTTTTCGGATCTACAGGGACCAAGAATCATAGAGTGAACGAGATGACCTGCAAGGTAGACGGCTAACCAACACACCGGGTCTTATGGCGCAGGGATCGATGGGCAGAGCATTTTGATAAGCGGTTTCATTGGCATTCAGCGCCAGTGCCCCTACTTAGTAGTGTGTTGGAACCAGTTTGTGCTCCATGGACGGTCTGTACTGTCTTACCCACCAAAGAAGTCTAACGTGCGCCGCACCTCCTGAAGCACATTAAAACCTCTGCCCTGACGAACTCCCTCCAGCCCCCTTCAAGGATGGCGGTATGATCTTCTTTAAAGAGCTCGCCAGTCTCTTTACCGAAATCTAGCTCCATGAATGCGCCGTATAAAGTCGGAACTGTGTGTTCACCATCGCTATACACAAGAAAGGGGCCAGAAATATATGTTCTAATCATCGAGCGATAAGTTCCATCTCCGTCAAGTCAAAAAGGTTGGCGTCGATAATTCACCATAGTCCAATCCGGTTTTTATCCCAAGCACAGGTGTATCGACTAAATTTTCACCACTCATCAGATACTTGAGCTCCGCCACACATACTGTAGACCGCCGTTAACCATATTCTTGGATAGTCGAGCAGCTTTTGATTTCGTTGATAGGACGGCCCTCTGAGATTGTCTCATCAGACGGGGAATGCCCGATAAGCATCGCCAAAAGCATCTAAGCGCCATACCATCAGAATTCAGGTCGAGTACAAGCATATGGCTCATCGTCACCTTAATTTCTAGTTGGAAGCGACGTGAGTCAAGATTGCCGATTCCCACCCTTCCCGTTCAATTTCGCGATCCATCACATTCTGAGAGAGGTGCAAGGAAATAAAACGAACAAAGGCGCTGAGCTTCTATCTGGTAACAGACTTTTAGACTTAGACTACGTAGGTGACATTGCATTGTTTTGCGACGATGCTATTACGGCACGGCGCTTTTTAGGCAACCTCGCGTCGTCTGTATTGCGGTACGAAACGTGTACTTCACCCTTCAAGTGTAAAGTGTTTCTGCAAGACTGACAGGAGTCTACCTCCGCAGTTTCCCTCGGAACTGATCGGTTAAAAGTTCTCGAGAAGTTTGTTTGCTTGGGAAGCTGTATAACTGCTGACAGGCAAGTTGGGGACGGTGTGAGCAATCGAACAGCAAAGACTCAAGCGGCATTCCACAATTTGCGGCACCCATGGGGATGGTGTGACGTTTCTCTTCGGTTGAAAGGTAATGTAAAACACTGTTGTATGTAGCGTGAGAAGTGGCCTGTTCGAGCGCGTCTGCGGCACCCGGCGTGAAGCGTACCCAATTATTGCTACTTACTTTTACTTTTACACGACTATCTCCTGCGAGAGGATAAGTCGGCTCCATGGATATCGCGAAGGTTTCGTGAATAATCATTGCTACAATATCAGTCTATCGGCTTCGCTGGCTGGGCCACGCGCTACGTGTCACCACATCGACTCCCCTGTCGTGTTCTATTTTCCGAGGATAAGGTTGGCTGGGAACAACAACGTTTAGGCCGAATTATGACATGGCACCGGTATACCTAGGTGTTTTGTTAAGACTTGTCTCCGTCGGTTCCTCACGCTTGTACGGCTAGGGATGTAATATACATATTTGTTGATTACACTTTGGAAAAGAGAGGGGTTATAGGTGGGTGGAAAGAAAGAGAGAAGGATGATCTATACCTTCGCCATCCAGGGGAAAAAAGAAGACTGAAGGGCGAGATCTAGTGACAGAAATCTGATAAGGATGACTAGCTGCTTGTGTCCGGGATAGGCGTTGAAAAGTAACGAGAATCGGAACATTCGAGGAGGAGGAACAAAATCCAAAATAATAATGGTAATGACACAAGCAACTCATCGTCATCATCATGATTATCGTATAACGTTAAACAGTAGGGCAAGCCCCACTGACCACTGCCTTTCTCACCACGTTGCACGCTGAATTAGAAAGTATGAATACACAAGATGGACAGGGAATGGACCTACACGGGTGGGAAAAGGAAAGAATGCCCTAGTAGCCAACACACGGAACACACAGTCTAACTGTACAAACGAGCACCGATCAATCATTCTGATTCGATAGAAAGTAACAACACTATCGCCACTGTTCGCGGTTCGCTGCCATATCCTTCAGTGTATCCAACCAACTGGTTGAGGAACCTTTTGGACCCCAATCACGAAGACGTGAAGCACCTACTTTTCCTAAGTTTGCTGTAAATTTTCTTATTCCTCGTTGCCACGTTATCTGCTCACCTTCACGTTGTTTAGTCCATTCCCAATGAAGAGCGGAAAACAGGGCATTGTACGGTAGACGTGTGTTTGACATGCGTAACACATGCCCCAACCAACGAAGTCTACTAAGATGGATACGCTGTGACAAAACGTTCTCCGAATTAGTCCCAATACTCGCTTTCTGACCTCATCATTGCTCACTCGTCTATTCCACCAAATCTTAGTGATACTACGTAAACATCAGTGGTCGAGAACCTCAAGACGACGAATATCTTCTGCACGCAGACTCCAAGTGTCGCAACCATACAACAAAACGGAACGCACTGTGGCACAATACACACGACCTTTCAACTTCAGTAAAATATCAGGTCACCGCCACAAGTGCTTCAGTCCAGCGTAAGCCGCTCACCTCTACTACCGTGCTCCCATCCGTCGTCACGCTGCTTTCGAGGTAGCTAAAGCGGTCAACAGTTGTTAGTTCCTCCCCATCGAGCATCAAGCTCGAAACCGTTGACGTTCAGTCTTGCAACATCACTTCAAACTTTGATAGTGCAAAACGTATGCCGAATGGAGCTACAACTCTTGCGAGTCTATCTAGTGCTCGTTGCGCATGTTCCGTGGATTCGAACAAGCAGACAAGGTCGTCTGCGTAATCTAGGTCACACAGCTTCTCACTATTTCCTATTTCGATGCCCACATCCTGGAGATTTCGCAAGGCACTCTCCATTATTTCGTCCATGAGGAAGTTAAACAAGAATGGAGAAATGGAACATTCCTGTAGAACACTGATCGTCGTTTCGAACCGACTGGATAGTCCGCCGTACACCCTTACGCGGCCAGAAGTATAATAGTATAACGAACTCAACAGATTCACAAACTTCTGTGGCATACCTTTCCGGTGAAGAGCATTGAATAGCGCTTTCCGGCCAACTGAATCGAAGGCGCCCTTGAAATCGAGGAAAACAATTATTGTTGGTCGACGGTGTGCGTGACGCACCTCAATTACTTGACGAAGAGTGAAAATCTGGTCGACGCGTCCTCGACCTGGGCGGAATCCGGCGAGCAGGCTTACATAAGCCGCTGGCACGGTGTAGAAATCCAGTTTTGCGCGATGCAAGAGAAGCACGTGAGCATATATATGAGGACGAGGACAGAAGGGAACCATCGGAAGACCCATGAAAAGATTGAGTTGGATGAACGAGGAGAAAAAATAGAAATTCAAGTGGGGAGAGGAGTGATGTTTGAGAAAAATAGAGATTTATGCTGCCAGACCGACAACAATTATAAAAACGGGGGTGAAGAAAACAACAGAGTATAATCATCACTTTTTCATTCGAGGATGTTACTCTAGCCTCTGAGCAGCCATGCGCGTTCTCAAAAGCCGCAGCGTTGATGTAGATGAGCCGTTGGCTAGTTTTGTGGTTAATTCCCGTCTTTTGAAAACCTTGCCAGGTAAGTAGAACACGATAGGGAGCTATGGCCATATTCAGTGGCGGGCCTCACTCATAACGTCACAGTGCCGCCAGCGGGTTTATGTGGTGTCTCAGAGAATAAAAAGCTAGTCAAGTGAAAATTCACCGACATTCTCGAGCACTGCCGCCGATCAACTTATTTAGCAATTTCACCTTATGCACGATTAACCATTGGAGCGGCCGTCCCCCTATCGACGACCTGGAGACTTGTCCGGTAGCATACAGCCCAACCATCCGCAGCCGATCCCTCGGTATCGGGCCGGGAACATCTTGGTTAACCTGGGAGAAAGGAGTGTACCCACAATCACATGTGATCATGCCTTGCCACTCGAAACTGGAATCCACTTCTGTAGAACACAATCACCACGGAGCTCAGCTGCTACAGCTAAGTTCATATTTCCCAATGTTAAGTCCTACAGAAAAGCCTGTGGTGCTTCAAAGTCAAAATAAAGAGTGAAACGCGACTTGGATACACGGCAATGTTGTAAGGACCTTCAGATTTCACCGTAACTAAAACCGATTCGAGAATATTTTTTTCTGGAGAGAGCTGCAAGACTCTATCACTGAGTTCAATATTTCCGTGTATTCAAGCTTCGACAGTGACACGAAGCAATACTACGTGACAGTTATTGATGAAATCGGTGCATTCTGAATGAATTTGTATCACCATAAATTAGTTGTCCCGTCATCCAGATACAACACCATACTACTCAAATAAAAAATAAATTGTTTCACCTCAAAATCCGTCTTCATCGTTGCGAATGGAACAACAGCATGTTTTGGGGACTGTGGCTCAAGAATATAATGTTGGTGGTGGGCCTAAGTTATTTCAAGTCTGTGAAAGTTATGGTCCAAGGGACGTGGTTAGGAATAATACCTCCGTTACTGCTGTCAACAAGAAAAAGAGAGTTTCGGCGCCATTAGTGTAAGTAGTGTTACAGGCCGGGTTAACTCCAAGATAAGGATGAAAGCACAACAAAAGTAAAGGATCCCAACATCTTTCCGCTGCTGTATTCTCTAACGAAACTGTATCCGGTAAAAACAGCTAAACGAACCGGACGAATGTGAGTAACCTCGCAGGATCACTTTTTCCTGGTGAGTTCTGGCTATGGCCCGCCTTATCTAATCTGGTGGACAGGAACACCCGCTTACTGTTTGCTTGTTGGAACCAGCTTCTGTTACAGCTTCGCCACTTTTCCAGAACTTATCTCCCGAATGCAAACCTATAACTACGAGATCCCGACGACATCGCCGAGATGACATATTTATACGAGAGGAAATAAAACGACTTCTTTCCGATGGGATCACTGAGCCGTCTAATTCTCCCTGGCGGGCTCAAGTGCTCGTGGTCACTAGCGATAATCACAAACGAAGGATGGTAATGGACTACAGTCAAGCCATCATTAAATTCGCGAATTTGGGTGCGTATTCATTACCGAAAATAGACGAGGTGATTGAAGAAATAGCTGAATACGACATATTTACTACGCCAGACCTCAAAAGTGCTTACTACCAGATACCGATTCTGAACAAACAAAAACCATTCACTGCTTTCGAGGCTTGTGGACAATTATATCAATTCTGCCGTATCCCTTTCGGTGTTACCAACGGAGTACGTTGGTTCCATAGGGCAATAGATCAAATAATTTCCACGGAGAAACTAACATACATTCGCCTACGTCGATAACATCAGTATTTGCGGCAAATCTACTAGTGACAATGGTTCGAATCTTCGACGGTTTTTGGATGTAGCCAAGAAATACAGCTTGACTTTTAACGAAGCCAAAAGGATATTTGGAGCTGAAAATTGGACTTCTAGGGTTCCAGGTTTCTAAGGGCAACATAAAACCGGACCATGACCGACTGAAACCCTTATTGGAGCCGCAGCTACCTAAAGATCCTAAATCCCAACGGCGAGTTGTGGGTTTCTTCCCTTACTAGTCACCTTGGGTTTCTAACTTTTCAGACAAAGATTCCCGTTGCCGGCATCAGCGATAAAATGTTTTGCCAACTTCAAAAAGGAATTAGCGGATAATAGTTTCGCTACGATCCGTTCAGATATCCCATTTGCTGTAGAGGCTGATGCCACTGTTGCTGCGACGCTGAACCAACACGATCGTCCGGTTTCGTTCTTCTCCAGGACGCTAAATCCAAGTGAACGAAGTCATTCAACAGTTGAAAAAGAGGTTTATGCCGTTGTAGAAGCGATCCGAAAGTGGAGACGTCTGCTACTGGGCAACCACTTTAAGCTCATCACCGACCAACAATCTGTCTTCTTCATATTTGGAAATCAACAACTCGGCAGGGTTAAGAATGACAAAATACTACGTTCAAAAATGGAACTATCGCCATACAGTTTTGATGTTGTCTACAGACCAGGAAAACAGAATATAGCCGCAGATGTCCTTAGCAGATCTTGCTGTGGAGCTGTTCTCTTTGGGGTCGACCTAGGGCAACTACACAATACCTCATGTCATCCGGGAGTCACGCGTATGGCTCATTTTGTCCGGTCTCAAAATTTGCCTTTTTCCTTTGAGGATGTACGAAAACTGACTGCTGGTTGTGAGACCTGCTCTGAAATAAAGCCAAAGTTCCAGCGTACCATCATCGGTCAATTGATCAAAGCAACACAACCGTTGGAAAGGCTGTCTATCGACTTCAAAGGTCCACTCCCATCGTCGACCCGTAACCGATATTTACTGACGGTTATTGACGAATACTTTAGATTTTCATTCGCTTTTGCGTGCTCAGACTTGGGCAGTCAAACAGTAGTTAGATGCCTTTCGCAGTTGTTCTGTATTTTCGGAACCCCGGGGTACATTCATTCGGACCGAGGCTCATCCTTCACGTCCATGGAGGTTCAAAGTTTTCTTTTTGAAAGAGGAGTCGCCTCGAGTAGTACTACACCGTACAAAACAGAAGGAAACGGTCAAGTAGAGCGTCTGAATGAAACTCTCTGGAAAACTATTCTACTCGGCCTGAAATCGAAGAAGCTCCCCATTGAGAACTGGGAACTTGTTTTGCTTGACGCCTTGCACTCGGTTCGTTCGTTGCTGTGCACTACGTCCAACGTCATACCCCATGAACGATTGTTCTGATATAACCGGAGGTCCATTACAGCCACTACACTTCCTACCTGGTTGTTGACATCTGGGGCAGTTCTCTTCAGAATTAACCACAGAATGACAAAGTACGACCCTCTTGTAGAGGTAGAACTATTACACTGTAGTCCGTACTACGCCCATATTCAACTTCCTGATGGAAAAGAGGACACCGTTTCAGTTTGCCAACTGGCTCCTAAGACAACTGACAATCCCAATGAAAACACGACAACCGACTGTAAAATAACACAGACTGAGTTACCACCAACAATCGAATCGAACACAAACAATTCTGAAACACCTAACATTCAGCCTATCCCCAACCACTGATCTAACACAAACGACAATCTTGACACACGCATTCGAAAGTGGAACCGCGTTCACCCTTATTGCCTAAGAAACCGAGAATCTCAACGAAATGCTACATTTGTTATTCTTTTGTTACGTATCGTACACCCCAACATAAGCTCAAGATGACAGCACGGGAGAATGACATTGTTTATCGTCTTTGTTATACAACTTCTAGTTTTCCTTTTTTCAGCTCCCATACATGTATTGTATGTTGAATAAAGCCTGAATTGTGGATCTCTGGTTCTCCGTCTACTCTCGAGCCTGTCTGTAGATTACGCACATAAAAAAGATACAAAACGAGAGGGTATAAGTAGGTTGGCACAGGAAAGGGAAGGAGGTAAGGATGAAGTTTGGGGGGTGAGAAGGAAAGGACTGAAAACAAGGGTGGACTGGGGAATTACAGCAGTAACAACGGTAATAAGAACAACAAAAAGTGAGTAGGAATAAACACAGCGGGCAATCTATCTGCTGGTTTCGGAAAATACACTGCCCAAGCTGCGATCAAGTCAATGGTCGAATTCTACAACTGCTGCAGCGGTCATTACTTCAGTGGGGAACCGATTCCATTCGTTGATAACTCCTATAGTAAAGGGGTTTCCTCGCAAACGGCTTGTGACTCTCCTTGATTCCCTTTGTCAAGAAGGGCTGCCACGACTGCACAAAGTATTCCTGGTGCACTGGAACGAATGCCTTGCAAAACCGCAATAAAACTTCAGGTTTTCTGGACTCTACGGTTCACTTAAGCCGGTAAAGTTCCCTGGTACGCAGCATTACGCTCCAGATCGGAAGTTGTCTGGTATGGTTAAACCAAGGTCCTTTACCGTTGTAACTTTGATGGTATCAGCGCACTGATCAGCCTCCCCGAAATACCTCGTCGGTTGAGGATTCCTACTATCTACTAGGTGGATGCACTCATTGGCATTTAGTGGTAAGTGCCATGCCGTTGGCCCGGGACGCAGTGTTTATATCCCGCTGTTTGGAACCCGTCGCTAACTACCTTCGCGCCATCCACAATTGCAAATCATGAGTTTCCAGGTTTATGACCAAGGAGTAGCCCTGAGGTACACCGCTCAGCAAACACCCTTCCTGGGATATGCTGTCGTTCACCTTGACTTCAAATGTCCTACCCGGGGTTAACCTATGGATCCACCTGACAGATTACGAAGACGGACCGAAAGCATTTAACTTCATCAGCAACAAGTCAATTGCCTTCCGGAAGTCGGAGTGGCAGACGTCTATGCCATCCCCCTGGTCTAACCTTCGGGCAACCTCATCCAAAAAAATAGACGGGGTTTGACAAGCATGACTTATGGCGGACGAAACCATGCCCGTTTGCCGAGATGAATTTGTGGACAGTCACGTGGCTAGCAATCCAGTCCCACAAAACTCTCTTCATTACCTTCAACAATATCGCAGTAAGGCAAACGGGCCTTAAGCTGAGACAAGTTTCTCTATCCCGGGTTTCGCGGATTCGGGTGACCGTCACTACGAGCCGGTCCTGCGGTAGGTTATCTTCGTTGAGGGGTGTGATGAAAATCGTGGTCAGTAGTTGTGCCAGAAGCTCCGTCAGGAGCTAAGCAATTCCTGGACGGATACCATCAAACCCGGATACCTCAGCCATAGCCAAGCCACTAATAAACTTAGACACCCTATTTACTGTGATAGCTTCCTCTGACATTTAGGAAGCAGCCCTGGTGGCGATCAGTAGGTCTGAGGTCCCGCAGTACCATCTACACACCTGCTAGAAGTGGTGCCGAAGGATTATGCCTTCTCAGTATTATTGGTGGCTACTTGACCCTGGAAGTCTCTCATATTTCTAACGGTCACCCTTTGGACCGCTTTGGACTGGACGTAGTCGTAATACCTCTCTGGGTGGATTTCGGCCACACCATCTTCGCAATTCCTTCCACATCCCACGTTTTTTACCCGACTTAGTTCTTTCTGCTAAATACTGGAGGTAACGTCTGTAACCACCTCCGCTCCGGTCAGTTGGCTTAGAGCGTTTGCTTGCCACATCGGAGGCTGGTGGTTCGAATACCCACCATCACCGGTTACTTCGATGGTAGACAGTAACCCACTGTCATCTGGCCCGTCACCACACCTGACGTATTGGTACCTTTTGTGATTCTCCGTCACTCCAAGCCTCAGCGTCGGGTAGCCAGTTATCTCTAATAATGCGGTGGGCCCCCGGGGTTATGGGATACTTTTGTATCGCAGGACGACACACACTTGGCACAGAATGTCCCACCTCACTGGGAATCGATAGGACGAAGTATTTGGCGTCTATACGCCACAAACAGAGAAATCACAAGGCTGAGTAAACACAACATAAGTCAAAAGACACAGTGCTAAATAAACACACTGCACAAAACATGAGACACGGTAAATAGGCGGATGACACGAAACGCAATCGAGGACCGCGAATGATAAGTGCGGCCTGGCAAGATGGTAGTACAACGGAAGCAGCGAACGGGTCTCACAATCTCACCTTTAAACGCCTGTCAATACTAATAATAGCAGGAGTCGATGTGCGCATACGGTCATAATACGGTGACGCTGAGACCAACAAGTTGGCAAACCTTACTTGTTGAACAAAATTTGTGGATTTTTGGTGAATTTCCAACCCCATATTATCAAAAATGAGGTTTTCCGCATGAAAACATAAAATAATTAATCAGAAGCGTTTTGCACATTCAAGTCTTTCCTGCTTAACCAATTTTCTATCAACATTACAGTAAGACTAGTTCACCACCTCACGGCGCCGCGAGCATAGTATTTACTATGGGCACTTATAAGTAATCTTAAGCTTGAATCAGTTTCTCCGAAAATTGACAGCATCTGCGCACCGCGGTGCGTAGATCAATGCTTTGGCCACGCCATTGTGCACAAGATTAGGAACCACTGAAGTGATTGCGCAATTGCGCAAACACCGCCCATTGGTGAAGGATGACAGTTGACCTTTTTCCTGACCACAAATAAGCCAATCAGGGGTTTTTAAGCAATTAAGTGGCCAAACGCGGTCAAGTGACTCTAAATTTCGCCACACTTTGACCCCACTTATGCTAGCCGGAGCACAGCCTGCCACTTGTACCAGCTGTCATGGGGCCTGCTCGTGTCCGATCTGTAAAATACACAGACAGAGAAAACTGCACAAAGGCTCAGTAAGCCCACTAAACAGGATCCTACACTCACAATATCGGAACAATAACACAGTTGCTAAAAGCCTGCTCACTACAAGCTCGCGCCGGACATCCCGTGCCCGTAATCGCACAATTCAGTGGCCCACTAGTTCAGTTCAGTTCAGTTCAGTTTGCACAGGACAGGTAATGGCCACGGCCAATCGAGCGTCCAGAATTCCTTCGATGGTATGCACACCAGTTATGCACCCACCACTGCCGAGTGTATTTCGTCGAATCCCCGCTAAAAATGAGAGGGAAACGGAAAACCTCATCGCACATCAACTGCGAGAGACATTATGCATCGTGAGCGTTCACTGAGACAGTATGCAATGAGGGAAAAAGTCTGCTAAAACATACTCCAGAAGGACCACAGTGCTACCCGTCATCCATCTAGTTGATATTCTTAAGGCTCACTACAAGGAAAGATCTCGTACCACTTGCGATCAAGGGCACATTTGAAGGATTGGACTGTCTGCAGATCTACCATTTCACCAGGCAGACCGTTCCAACTGTTCACAACCCTGTTGCTGAAGAAGTGCGATCTAGCCATCAACCTAGATCGGGCTTTTATCAACTTCTTTTCGTGTCCCCTTGTTCTGGAGTCTACGGCCAATTGGAATAGACTATCTGGTCTGAGGCCAGAAAAGCCCTTCATTACCTTGAACGTTTCTATGAGATCTCCTCGACTTCTCCTCCTTTCCAACGAGAAGAGATTCAGGTCACAGAGTCTCTGCTCGTAAGTCTTACCCCTCTGCCCTTCAACCATCCGCGTGGCGAGACGTTGGACTTTCTCTAGGCAGGCGGCGTCCTTTTTGTAGAAGGGTGACCAAGCCTGCACACTACCTTCTAAGTGAGGTCGTACTATAGCCATGTAAACAGGTACGAATACCTCCGGCTTCCGGCAAGACAAAGCCGATCGCAGTCTAAAGAGCTCCCCACGAGCCTTATGCGCAGCCGCGTTGCACTGCTCCGACCATTTGAAGTCACTTTTCATGATGATCCCCAGGTCTTTAACCCTACTGGCTGCCTCTACGGTGAACAGCCCTTGATCATGAGCGACAGTTAGGCTCTCTGTTGCCCTTGACAACAAATGGCTTTTTTGAGCGTTTAGAGGTAAGTCCCATTTGTATGCCCAGTTCAGGACGGTGCCTATTTCCCTGCCCAAGTCCGCCCTACCCTTAGATCCAACAATCTTCACATCATCCGCAAAAATAAAGCTGGGCGATTGAAGAGTGGATGCTAGGTCATTAATAAATAACAAGAATAGGACCGGGCCTAGGGCGGATCCCTGAGGTACACCACTGGTGACGTTCACCAGACTGGAGCACCTGTCCCCCACTTTGACGTAAAACGTCCTGTGGGAGAGGAAGTCCTCCAGCCACCTATATACTGGCCCACCTATCCCGAAAGTCTCCATCTTGCATAGCAAAAGACGATGATTAACGGAGTCGAACGCCTTGCTAAAGTCGAGGTAACATACCTCAACATGCTTACCTTCGTCCAGTCGTCGAGTTACTTCATCTAAGAAGCACAGGAGATTGGTCAGGCAAGATCTATTTTTCAGGAATCCGTGTTGCGCCGGGCTTAGCATGGAGTGCTGCAGTAAGTGCTGGCAGATATGAGCACGGATGATCTTCTCGAGAACTTTACAGAGAATGCTAGTTAGGCTTACCGGCCTGTAGTTCTGCACATCCGACTTAGGCCCACTCTTATGTATTGCCACGACTGCCGCGACTTTCCAGTCCTGAGGCAGCTTTCCCTGGTCCAACGTGGATCTATACAATCTGCATACCGATGGAGCTATGATATCCGCCAACGGCTTGATGATAGCTGGATGAATGCCATCTGGGCCCGCTGACTTGTGGCTGTTTAACTCCTGTAGGTACTTACGCACGCATTCCTCTGAAAGATCTAGCTCGTTTAACTGAGGAGGATGTATCAGCGCCAGATCTACTAGTACCCCACTATCTATCCTATGTACACTACCAAAGTATTCCCCCAGGGCGTCTGCTTTGCCCTGGTCGTCAGTGACAATACCATATTCTCTAGTGGATAGCGGACCTACGGCATTTCTTGTTGAGCCTTTAGACTGTACATAGCTGTAGAACTTCTTCGGCTGTTGTCTTACAGACTGGGCCAATTTCAGCTCAAATTCCCGTTTAGAAGTTCTCAAAAGGCTCACAGTCTCGTTTCTCAGCTTCGTATAGCGATTCCAGGCTAGCTGACTGCCGGAAGCTTTGTACTGGTTCCAATAGCGGTTTCTACGTCTGATGGCCTTGGCTATTGCAGCCTTCCACCACATGGGCTTGCCCTCCCCACTCCTTCGTTTTAGGGGTGCGAACTCTTCCTGTAGGGCAGTCAGGGATCCTTTTATGGCCTGCCAGCGCTCCTCCACAGTAGCCTCCTCTGGCGCGTCCCAGGTCAAACCCATCGCCCTATTACGAAGCCTATCTATGTCCATACTACCGAAATTCCTAATCAGCCTTGAGGGTACCTTCGGTTGCCGCATGCATAGAACTATTTTGACACACACGTGGTCACTCTTTCCCAGCGGTGCACAATAATGCAGTCCAGCCACATCGTTGGGGAAGTTCGTTATAGCTAGATCCAGTAGGGATGGAACGCATCCAGTCCTATATCTGGTATTCTCCCTAATATGCTGATGCAACGCATTGTCATGCAGCCATTCTAAGTAGCTTTGCTCCTCCGATCCCGGCACGCAGACCTCAGCCACCCAGTCGATGTGCGGAAGATTGAAGTCACCCACTATGAGGGTCTTTTGTGCGTCCTTAACTAGTTCAGTCAAAGTCCGCAGCAAGCAAACGTCCTCTTCGTGGTTTGTGCTTGGTGCCCTGTAGACACAGACGACGTTAACCCTTCTGCCTGGAAGGATGATCGTAACAGCGCATAGCTGGATATTGCGAGTGCACATCTTGGTCTGGGACTCAAGGTGGTTTGCACCTGACCTAACGAGGATGGCTACTCCACCACCAAGGCAATCTTGTTCCCGATCCTGCCTGTAGGCTGCAAAGCTATTACTTATTAGGCCTGGCACATGGTCTTCTTCAGAAAGCCACGTTTCCGTGACGGCAACTATTGATGCTTTCTGTTCGTCAGCGGTTTTGGCAAGTTCCGCCCATTTGTTTCTAATACTACACGCGTTAGTATATAACACCACCGCGTTTGCTCCGTCGCCTAGGTGTCTTTTTTCATTCATTCCTGACTGTTTCTCAGGCGCAACGCCTGAGATGACGGCACGTTTTTTGCTTCCGATGTCCCCACTGGGGTGCATGAAGCCGGCTGATGGTCCAGAATTTCTGACGACTCCCAATCCATCTCTATAGGAGTGGCCACAACATCCAGCCTGGCAGGGATCACGCTGTCATCTATCTTCGGGCAGCACTGCCAATTTTCGTCTTCCAGCGCATCTTCAATTACAACTATTAGCGACCCCGCTCGTGGCTTCTTTACTATTGCCGGGGTCGGGGTCTGAGAGCCGAGTACGGCATTCCGCTGAGCTTTTAGATTTCTCACCAGCGCCCTGGCTGGTCGAGCAAGGATACCTCTTGGGGCTAGACCACCGGGCCTTACCCTATGTTCGTCCGGCACAATCTGGTATCTGCCCTTTGTAATCTGAGCTACTACCGCTGCCCTCGCCAGCAGTCTATCCCGGGTAGCCTCATCAGCGAACTCCACCAGTATTGGTCTCGCACGAAGTTCGCCTTTGTTCCCCAGTGGTGACTTCCATGTCCCCACCCTGTGCACCCTTCTTAGAGTAGGAGGGTACGGAACACCTGCGATTCGCAGTATGTCGCAGACCCTCCTCCTGTCAATGTCTCTCCTGGCCTTCGATTCCCTTATAAAGGGTTCTTCCTGGTTTAGGATCAGAAGCCTGTGGCTTGAGACCCTGCCCATCGACAAGACCTGCCTCTGCAGGTCCTTCACCTTGTTTTCTAATACCAGAAGAGCAGGGTCATCCACCCTAGCCAACCCATCTTTCGCTCTATTACAGTCTCCCTTCTTTTTGACCTGCCTCTCCCTTCTCGGCTTCTGCTCCGTCCACTGGCCCTCGTCGGTCTGCTTCAAAGGAGTGGAGGCAACGACCGCCTGGCAAGCCTTCGGAACTGGTTCATTCGCTCGGATGATCGTCCTCTCGGGTGTTGATACTACTTCCGCAAACGACTTGCTACAACCTGCTTGCGGTGGTTTGGGGCTTACAACCGAGGTACTACTTGGTGGACGTTGGTCCTGCAGTTTAAAGGCCAGGCTGGCCGCCTCCTTGCAGGGGGCACAGACCCATTCAGCCCATGGGTTCTGTTTATAAAGGACATAAATGTCCTTTGCTATCCCTGAACACCTTGGGTGAGCCCATCTCTTGCATATCTCGCATTCTATACCGTTTACCACTCGTTTTCCGCACTTGGGTGCTAGACACGGGTCGGAAACGCGTGTCATACCGAAAACCGCAAAAACGAGGGAAAATACAACTCAAAAGCTCTTTACCCAAACACAAAATACGCACTATGACAATAGCAGGTAAATCCCGCTAACACAAAAAGCAAAAACAAAAAGAAAGACTAGAAGCGAGAAAAGATCGCCTCAAAAAAAAACACCGAACACTACTCGGCAGTGCTACAAGGAGAATAAAAATATTCTCCGGATAAAGCGCACCTTAAATGCAATTATGATACGCTCAGTATTGTGAATTAAACTGGGTTAATTCACAAAACTATTCAAAAACTCAATTCAAAGACGAGAGCACTATGAATTCAAACCGCGCGGCACTTACACGGGTAGCGGTTGCACTTACACGGGTAGCGGTGGATCAGTTCAGATGTCTTGAAGTTGTCTTGAAGTCTTGAAGTACTACGCGGGTTCGAGGCTTTGAGCCCAATTGTCCCGGTTCTTCAGGAAATCTTTGATCTTCTCTCGGATTCACCGAGCTGAAACGAGAGTAAAAAGAAGCGGGGGGGGGGGTGGCGGGGGGGGGGGGTGGCGGGGGTGGCGGGGGTGGTGTAGCGGTTGCCATCTTCGTTCATACTTTTACCACGTTTATTGTTTAACTGAACGCTGACTGCCAAGCGCGGTGGCCATTTGATCGTTGCTCTTGCGCACGCTCTCGCGCACACTCCTGAAATATACGCTAACCACTATCTCTCCCAATCGCCTTCTCGTTCTCACGGGGCGCGGAGAATACTGTTCTGGTTAACATATTCCTACAGTGCCGAGCATTAGAGTAACGTGCAGGTGGTCCACGCAGCACAAAGGACCGAAGCACGCGTTTACTAAGGAAACCGCAAAGTAAGGTCTAACCCACCTTACAAATTGGTGAGCCCGACGTGATCCGCAGGTCACGTGAGTTTCCTTGTTTTCTACCGTTCAAGGTCCCGTCTGCGCACGTTTTTGTGTGTTTTATTGTTTCCTTATCTTGATTTTTTTTGGTTGGTTTACCAAATAATTTTTTTTTCGTCCATACATGTTTTGTGTGTTTAATTCGTCGCGATTTTTTTTTCGCGAAGACTAGAGTGCCCCCTTTTTCGTTGATTTCTTTTCCGGTATGTATTCCATAAAGTAATCGCTATGTCTGCCGAACGGAAATCCTGCTCAGACCCCACCGTTGGGGCGATCACGCTGCACATACCGGCATTCACGCCTGCTGATCCAGAACTCCGGTTCACGCTGGTTGAGTTAGAATTCGAAAACTGCCGTATAACCAGTGACGCCAGCCGTTTCAGGTGGGTAGCAGGCCGCCTCCCGCCGGAGGTCACGCTGCAAGTAAGGGACGTAATAATCTCTTCCCGAAGCTATGAGGCCTTAAAGGAGGCCGTCATTGCCCGCACGACCCCAACACAGGACCAACGTATGCAACAACTTCAAAACGTTGAGCTTGGAAGTAGGAAGCCCTCCGAACTGCTGCGTGAGATGCAGCGCTTGAGAGGACCGATGGTAGGCGAGGACCCGCTCTTAAGGGAACTTTGGCTGCAGCGTTTGCCGCACAACATCCCAGTTTTACTAAGTGCCACGCGCAAGTGTTCACTGGAGGAAACTGCAGCAATAGCTGATGACATTATGTCACGATACAACCCCGCTGTAGCTAGAGTAACCAGGTCCTCCGTCACAACGGTGCCTGCCCTGCCAACATCTAACGACCTCGCGTCAGTTTTGTCTAGAATTGATGTGAGCCTGCAACGCTTAGCAGTTAGAAGTGGGTCACAGGAGCGGCACCGCGCACGCTCACCTAGGCGCCATACTCCGTCACTGCGACGACCTTTCGGCTCTTCAAAAGAGGGTTATTGTAAATACCACAGTCGTTTTGGTGAGGGAGTTAAACGATGCGAACGAGGGTGTGCGTTTCCCGGGGCTCATCAGGGAAACAACCCCCGGCCCGTGGTGGCGACCCACGAATCCGGGTATCAGACCAACAGTCGTCTTTTGAATGTAAGGGACATCATTTCAAATAACCTATTCCTTGTAGATGCCGGTGCCGAAGTGAGCGTCCTTCCCCGAGCGAAAGACGACAATAGCACGCCGCAGGCCCAAACACTACGCGCTGCCAATGGCACGGCCATCCCAACGTTTGGCCAGCGGTCGCTCACCTTAAACTTAGGTTTGAAGCGTAATTTTCGTTGGGTATTCATCATCGCCGATGTCCCGTACCCAATTCTAGGCATTGACTTCCTGCAGCATTTTGACTTGTTAGTTGATGCACGGCGCCGCAGAGTGGTGGATCGTCAGACCACTCTCGCTGTTGCGGGTTGTAATTCGCGAGTGAACCACGTCACGCCTTTTTACGTCCAACCACCGGCACACGAACCTTATAGCGAACTCATCGCCGCCTACCCAGCCATGTTTCGGCAGGCCGGGCCTCTCCCAGCGGTGACGACCAGTGTCACTCACCATATCGATACTAAGGGACCCCCAGTGTTCAGTAGGCCGCGTCGGTTAGCACCAGACAAGCTTCGTATTGCACAGGCTGAATTCGAACATATGCTAGAACTGGGTATAATACGCCCTTCTAGTAGCCCTTGGGCTTCCCCTCTTCATATGGTTCCTAAGTCTAGTGGCGACTGGCGACCCTGTGGTGATTACAGAGCGCTTAACAAAGTCACCGTCCCTGACCGATACCCGATTCCCCATATACAGGACCTTACTTCGTCTTTATCAGGTTGCTCCGTCTTCAGCCGTATCGATTTAGTTCGTGCGTACAACCAGATCCCGGTAGCAGAGGCCGATATCCCTAAAACTGCCGTCACTACGCCTTTCGGGCTGTTCGAGTTTCTGAGAATGCCGTTTGGACTCAGCAATGCAGCCCAGACCTTTCAACGGTTCATGCACGAGGCAACTCGTGGTTTGAAAAATGTCCACGTATACCTGGATGATATTTTGGTGGCGAGTTCTTCAGAGCAAGAGCACGCTACACATTTACGAGCACTTTTCGAACGCCTTAGCCAGCACGGCGTTACGATCAATATCGCGAAATGCGAATTAGGCCGGTCTGATATCACTTTCATAGGACATTCTATTTCATCCTCGGGTATCCGCCCTCTGTCAGATAAGGTTTCCGCTATTCGCGACTACCCCGAACCCCAATCTTTTCGCCAGTTGCGTCAGTTTGCGGGCCTGGTGAATTTCTACCGCCGATTTATTCCTCACTGTGCGGAAATGATGCAACCCCTCACCGACCTGTTGCGCGGAGGTAAGCGGAAGTTCGTGTTTCCCGACACGGCACAAGCCGCATTTGCCTTGGTCAAGGATGCTGTCGCCAACACAGCACTCCTTACACACCCCGACCCTTTGGCTCCTATTTCGGTAGTGACGGATGCCTCGGACACAGCGGTTGGAGCAGTACTGCAACAGTTCGTAGATGACTCTTGGCAACCTTTAGCATTCTTCTCCAAGCGCCTACAACCCGCCGAATCTAGGTACAGCACGTTCGGTAGAGAGTTATTAGCCATCTACTTGGGAATTCATTTTCGACACGCACTCGAAGGCCGCTCGTTCACGGTGTTTACAGACCACAGGCCTTTGGTTTACGCACTAAAGTCAGCTTCGGATCGATACTCACCACGCGAGATTCGCCACTTAGACTTTGTCTCACAGTTTACTGTGGACATACGACACGTCTCTGGGGTACTTAATCCCGTCGCGCGTATATCAACTAAGTCTGTCACAAACGCCTAATATCAACTTGGACGCAATGGCACAGGCTCAAACTATGGACCCTGACATCGAACGACTTCGACAAAACGGTTCTTTGAGTTTAACCACAGTGCCTATCCCAGCTTCCCAGAATACCATCGTGTGCGATGTGTCGCAAGGTCGCCCTAGGCCAGTAGTTCCTGCTGCCCACCGTTATCCTACGTTCCTGACACTCCATAATCTGGCTCATCCGGGTGTGACTGCCTCGGTGAAACTGATAACTGAGCGTTTTGTTTGGCACAATGTCAAACGAGATGTCCGTCAATGGGCTCGTGCTTGTCTGCAGTGTCAACGTGTTAAGACACATAGGCACACTAAGGCGGCGTTAGCCAGGTTCCCAGAACCTGAAACACGTTTTCATCATGTGCACGTCGACCTCGTAGGACCACTCCCACCTTCGCTTGGGTACGTTTACATACTCACATGCGTGGATCGTTTTACTCGCTGGCCGCAGGCCATCCCTATCCCTCGTCCCACGTCGGAAGAGGCCGCGAAAGCTTTTCTGACCGGTGGGGTTAGTCATTTCGGTTGCCCGGCAATAGTGACCACCGATCGCGGTCCACACTTTGACGGCGCTTTCGGCAGCCTACTCGCTACGCTCGGTTGCCAACACGTTAAGACGACAGCTTACCACCCTCAGGCCAATGGTATGGTCGAGCGTTTCCACCGGCAATTAAAAGCCGCCCTTCGAGCAAACGGTAACCCCCTTTGGAGTGAAACACTACCATTAGCACTCTTAAGCCTGCGTAGTACCGTTAAGGAGGAGTTACACACAACACCGGCCGTACTGGTATATGGCTGTACACTTCGTCTGCCTGGGGAGTTGGTAGCCCCCTCACCAACCGTGACTTTCGACTACGGTAACTATGCTCAGCGCCTTACGCAGCACATGCGAGTGCTCAAGGCCAGTCCGCCGCGTGAACAACAGTCTACAAGTTATGTCCCAACTGCGTTAGGAACCGCTACTCACGTATTCCTTCGCGTTGATGGCGTTCGATCACCACTACAAGCGCCATACACTGGCCCGTTTCGGGTGATAAAACGTAGGGCAAAGACATTTGTCATAGATATCAGCGGACGACACGACACCGTATCTATCGATCGTCTCAAGCCTGCCGTCATGGAGTGCGAGCCGCTCGGCCAATTTACACCTACTCAAGCCGCTCAGTCACCTGCATCGAGCGAGTTACCACTCGAACCACCCCCAATTACGCCTAGTGAGGACTCGGCAGCTAGTCCATCAGATTCTCCAACCGAACCCGCAACGCGAAGTAGCCGTCGCGGTCGCCAACTACGAAATCCCGTCCGCTTCGCCGATTTCGTGACGATTTTTACAACCGACTTTTAGCAATAAGTTGGGAAGTTCGCCATGGATTTACCAAACAACAGACCCGTGAAATTACAATCGGTAGTTATGATTTCATTTTCTTCTGGTCTCCTAGCGACTACAACAACACCGAACATCGTTTGTGTGTTGTTATTACGGTCCAACATCCGCCGGCGCCCTCAGGCGCTATTTTGTTCCAGTTTACCTTGCCCTCTCTCAGACGGATCTAACAAGTCACATTGGCTTCATCCGTAGCCTGGCTGACTCCCGTGCACGTTCAAGGAGCCAACCGCTCACTGGACAACGGGACGATTGGTCAGCCTGGCACTGGAGACGGCAACTGGACGCCTTTTTGGATGGACCTGACGAGGCATTTTCCGGCTTGCATTCGTATGAGACCCGCGGGCGCCAAAACACAGTTGGACCCACGCACATCGGACCTCGAGAGTGCAGGCACCGGTAAACTCATCAGCAGTCGTTCGACGTCAACAACAATATAACGGAGAAGCTATGAGGAGTTCCTGGACAACCAATAATTCCGGCTTACCATCACGATCGAAGCCCAACTACGTCGGACTTCTAGGAGGAGGCCCCTGTAGCGGTTGCCATCTTCGTTCATACTTTTACCACGTTTATTGTTTAACTGAACGCTGACTGCCAAGCGCGGTGGCCATTTGATCGTTGCTCTTGCGCACGCTCTCGCGCACACTCCTGAAATATACGCTAACCACTATCTCTCCCAATCGCCTTCTCGTTCTCACGGGGCGCGGAGAATACTGTTCTGGTTAACATATTCCTACAGTGCCGAGCATTAGAGTAACGTGCAGGTGGTCCACGCAGCACAAAGGACCGAAGCACGCGTTTACTAAGGAAACCGCAAAGTAAGGTCCAACCCACCTTACAGTGGCGGGGGTGGCAGCGAAAACAAGATACACATACTATCATGCAGTGTCACACTTTGGACAGTGCCTTAAGCTGAGTGGGGGTGCGGCATTCATTAACATATATGCGATAAAAGACAACTATTTTGTTTGTTTTTGTGACAAAGGGAATTATTGGGAGAGACCCAGGTAGAGGTCTAGCATTTTCTTGAAGATAGTTTTGTTCTGCGAGAGAACAATATCTTCCGGAAGTTCATTCCACATAGTAATAACCCTATAGCTAAAAAAGTTAATCCTTAGTGAAGTGTGTGGCCTCGGTTTGAAAACTTTTCTGCTGTGACCACGGAGAGAAGAGGCTGGACAGACGGAGAAGAAGCTATCGCTTTGACCTGTTTCAAAAAGGTGAAACATCAAAAACAGATCACCTCTTACGCGTCTTACGTCAAGGGGATAGAGGTTGAGGAGTGAGAGGCGGACGGGATAAGGTAGATGGGATAGACCCCTTACTGTCTTGGTGGAGGCCCGCTGAACTCTTTCTAGGATCTCACGGTCTCGGACAAGACCAGAGTGCACTATATGACTGCCGTACTCCAGCAGAGGTCGGATATGCTTGCCGAAAATTATGGGGAAATCTTCCTTAGATATGCGCGGGAAGGACCTTCGAATCAAGTTTAGGACTCGAAAGGCAGACTTGCTCGCAAGTTGGTGATGGTGAAAGGAGGCTAAGTTACAATCTAACCAGAAACCGAGCACCTTGTGTCGGTCAACCCTTGGCAGTGTGGTTGCTCCATTAATGGAAAACGTGTGACCAGTCTCTCTGCCGAAAGACATGCTCACTCATTTGTCATCAATAACTGGGAGGTTCCAATCCTCGGACCAGCGTTTGGTTTCATAAACTGCAATTTGCAGGTCTTCAACGCTTGAACTCCAGAGTGTTACATCATCTGCGTACATGGCAATGTTCGCAGGAAGGGCTGTCGGTAGATCGTTTATATAGATCAAGAAAAGAAGAGGACCTAAGACCGACCCTTGGGAGACCCCAGTTGTTACTGGAGAGGGTTGAGACAAAACATTCCCGACTTTAACCACAAAGGTGCGGTCGGTAAGGAAGCTACGTGGGATGGCCAACATGAAGCCTGTGATCCCGTATGTCTGCAGCTTATAAAGAAGAGGGGCATGGGGGACCTTATCAAAGGCCTTAGCATAATCAATGAATACAGCGTGTGAGAGCTGGCCATCATCATAGGCCTTCGTTAGACTATCCATGACAGTAAGACTATTGGTGATGCATGATCTGCCAGGAAGAAACCCATGTTGGGACGGGGAGAGGATCTTATTTCTACGAAGATGGGAAAGAATCTCACTCTTAAGAAAACCCTCAAAAATTTTGCTGGGGATGCTAGTGAGGTTTATGGGTCTGTAACTAAAAGCAAGGTGTCTACTGCCTTTCTTATAAATGGGCGCGATCACTGCTTTTTTCCAGTTACGCGGGAAAACTCCATCGTCAACACATTGCTGAAAAAGCGAGGCATAAGGAGCAGCTAACGTATCCGCGGCTTCCTTGAGAATTCGGGGGTGGATTAGATCAGGACCCATAGAGCAATATTGGTTGAGCCGTCGGAAACCTTGAGCGACTGCACCAATGGGAATAGTGACGCGGTTAAGAGTAGTGGTCAGAGATAACGGGTGCATGGTAGGGTGGGATGATATGGGTATGGAGCTCAAAATTGTACGGAAGTAGGAGCTGAATGCCTCGGCTACTTGGCTAGGGGAAGTGATTGGAGATCCGGCACTATCTTTGAGAGCTAATGGCGTCGGAGCTGTACCCCTAAGACGGCACATGTACTGAAAGAAAAATGCCTCATTGGTCCGTGCTCGATCAAGTACAGATCGTTGGACTGCATTCTGGACCTAATCTTGTCTTTGCATATGCTCCGTATAATCCTGAAGTCTTCTGCATCACGGGCAAGGCCTGTGGTTTTATATCTAGCAAAGAGGCGTGCGCGTTCGTCTAGAATGCGCCCATTGGGGAGAGGGAGGGGTCGCTTAGCGGTCTGTGGGCGACGAATTCAGGGGACAAAATGCTTATCAGCTAAGGAGATTAACTCTCTGACATTCTCTGTCATTTCATCCGCAGAGTTACCTGGGTTAGTTGAATATAGCTGGGAGCGAAAAAATGCACAGACTTGGTCAAAACTGGTCCTTTTGAAGGATCTCAAAATTTTAGTTTCTGAGGGAAGAGGAGGCCATTTCACGATATAATCGAATCCAATGAGAATGTGATCACTTTTGCCGAGGGGCGGCAAGTAATGCACCACATCTACTAGGAACCGATCACTGGTGATGACCAGGTCTAGTAGGGACGATATCTAGTCGGTTCTCTTACGTTTTGCACCCATGAGTTTTTCAGTACGAGGTCAAGGAGGGGTTTACTGAAAGTGATATCCGGGGCATCAGCTCTTTGCCAGTTTGTACTGGGAGAGTTGAAGTCAGCAGTGACTAACAGATGGGCGAAGTCTGTGTACCTTTTCAGGGAGCCTAATAAGTCTATGAGACCTAGGCTGTCAGTTGAATTGCATGCGGGAGGACGGTAGACAACACCAAGCAATAGGGTGTTTGTCCTAGAGAGGTTAAACACAGCCCACAAGAAATCAATACATGAAAAGGTTGGGGTTGTCAGTAAGGTGGGAGGAGGGATCGAATTATCGCAGCATATGATGACCCCGCCGGCACGACCTCTACTGGAGTCCTGCCTTACTGTGAAGTATCCCGGAATGGATATTTCGGCATCAAGTATGTCAGGGGTGAGCCAGGTTTCTGTGAGGGCTATGATCTGAGGATCCTTATCCACTGCAAGCTGCCGAAGCTCCGGGATCTTATTCAACACACTCAGGCAATTGCTGTAAAAACACTTGAGCACATGCTCAGGAGTTGTTGCAAAATCGCCAGAGGCAGCTGGTTTTTGGTTTGAGGAGTGGGAAAGGGGGGGATTTGAGGATTGAAAGGAGGTCCTGCGAGAGTCGGGGGCTGAAGACATCGGGGGGCTAGAGGGTAAGCAGACGGCAGGGGGGACCGGTAGGTTTTGATGTCTAGTAACCTGGGGGGTATCAATCCAGGCGGACGAAAAGGGTGGGCTGCTTTTTGTGGTTTGCCCTTCTGTGCACTGCGTGATGCCCTGTTCTGAGTTTTCTTGTTGGTGAGCTTATTTTTCATGACAGCACCCGATATATTATCTGGTGCTTTAATCTCGTCACCGCTTCTTTCAGTAGAAACAGGTTGCAGGTTCATGTCTGGGCTCAAGGATGAGTGAGTCTCGTCCGGTGAAACAGTCTTATTGGCTATGATGGGGCCTGGGATGCTTTTCGTAGGCGACAGATGTTTAGTGGCACTAGGCCTACTGCTGGGAGTACTTTCGGCGGCGGGAAATGGTGTCAGTAGGGAAGCGAGGGATGGTGGGCATGCAGGTCGGTCCTCAAGGCGAGTTACCTGGACAACTGGCAACACTCTGAGCTTAGGATCGGCTTTTTCTGGAATTTCTGGCTTAGCCTTCTCACCGCAGAGCCTCAGATGAAGTGGCTTATCAATGGATACTTCCTTGAGCCCTTTAATTTCCTCCTTGAGCTTTGCGGCCGAGGAAACAATTCGTTTGGCTGCATCTGTGGAACCCATTACAATGAGAATACTGTGAACCTGGTTGGTGCGTTTGGTTACCAACCAAGTGGACCGACCTTTAAGTGGGAAAGGGAGCTTAAGGCAATTAAACAGGCAAGGTTGCACAGGACTGATAGTTGCTAGGACCAATCAAGCGTCCAGGATGCTCTCATTGGTACGCACAAAGGTTGGCACCCACTACCGCAAGTTTGTCAATTCCTTCCAGTTTTGTTGCAAGAAGTGGCTCGTCTCTTCAGTCTAGCTCAGTTCAGTCAGTTCATTTTGCATAGGGCAGGTAATGGCCAGGGCCAATCAAGCTTTCCGAAGCCCTCTGGCGGTGTGTGCACTAGTGAGGTACCGGCGGCCATGCAGTGAATTTCGTCCAATGCCCGCTAAAACAGGAAGGATACGTAAAACACCGTCACTCATCAATTGCGAGGGACATCACACATCGTACCCGCTCACTAAGTTAATATGCTTCCACGTTTTCTTGAGTCTTTCCACCTCAATGGTGGACCCCAGGAACTCAGCCAGCAAGAGGGAAGACCGATGGAGTTTTAGGAGGTGTATTGTCGGTCGAATTGGACTGGTAGATCTGGATAGGTTAGATAGCTAGAGCCGAACCAGTGAGTCGGTGATAAGCCACGATTCCAGAGCGTGCGGAACGAGTTCTGGCCAGGAGCTTAAGCCAGAAACCACCAGTTTCAACCAAACAAACACCGCCCAAATGATCATGCACATGGCATGCTTCGGGCGCTTCCGAAATAAACCATCATTATCATTATCAAGTGGAATGTATAAGGATGAATCAAAAACTGACGTTTGTGTTTACATCTGCCCGTCTATTGGCATGCTTTGAGCTTACTGTCGAAAATAATCCCGTCCCACCCACTATCTAGGGCCCCTTGGATGCCCGGACTGTCATCAGTACTGTTACCTCTCCTGGCAGTCTATCCGGTTGTCTACTACCTTGCCGTTAAATAAGTAACACCTAGCTATCAGCCTAGCTCGAACTTTCTCCATTTTTTTCCCGTGGCCTCTTCTTTGGGAGTACAGCGCCATCTGGAATATGCTCTCCAGTGTAGGCCGAAAAAAGTCTTCTATTACCTTACATGCCTCTACGGAAAAGAAGGGAATAGAAGCTCTTTACTCATTATCCAGGACAGGGACGGCCATGACGTTAGTGCCTCACCACACTTTGTGCCCAAGATGGTAGGCACGGACACAGGATAACCGAAAAGCCCCGGGCGGACTACAATTTCTTCCTGATACCAATATCCTACTCCTGCGAATAACCCGTCCCATTTCGCCTCCTTGCGCTAGAGGAGGTCGTTTTGCGTGCTGTTATCGATATAGTTTTCATTCATCTGTCTTAGGAAATACTGAAAATTATATTTTCTTAAGGTATTCCGTTAACCCATAGAAATTCAGGTATTTTTTTCTCAGTGGGAAATTCTAACCCAGCTCTATTTTGCCGTTACTTTTCCACCTCATTCACAGCATCTTTTTAATATTCCAAAATGCCACGTTTAGCAAAGAAGACTTCCAATACTACCCCGTCCACTCATACCCCGGTTACTAGGAAAAATAGGTTTCTTCAAACTCCCGTAGCCTAAAACAATGTTCGGTTGTCCTCTGTGACTTTGTAGGCTTGGCAACGGAAAGAACATCTGTTCTAGACCGAAGTATTTCAAATATAAAGTCTCAGCTTCTGAATTTGGAAGATACGATATCTAAACTCGCCCCCTGACTGTGCATCACTGAGCGCATCGAAAATTCCACCTTAAAAAACCTGACAGCTGCGGGCCGCTTTATCGACTCTGTTGCATCCGAAGTTCTCACAAGAGTGAGGAACTCTCGTAATGCAGTCGTGTTTAATGTCCCAGAGAGAATACCTCTGGAGCATGTCAAGCACACACTGTTGAATGCATGTGGTATGGCCCACCTTCCTTATTAAATAACAAGGCTGCGTAAGCGCGTTCAGCGCTTCAACTGTCCAATCCTCATGCGATTTGCAGATGATCTATCTGCCAAAGAATTCATAAAAATGCGTTACACTATAGCTTCTAATTCTCCTTATAAAAACATAAAAATAGCCCAAGATAAAACCCTACTTCAAAGGGAAATTACCAGATCTCCTTCGACTTTCCCCACTAGAACGACGCCTGATAGTTCTGAGCCTTCGACACGGATGGCTGGTCGCTCCACAGCTGCTTCTCAAGTCCCCACTGCTTTATCTTCACACGCGCCTCCTGCTTCTTCACAACCGCCCACTGCCTCCTCATCTGCTCCCGTACTGAACTCTTTAAAACCTAATCCCATTACTGTTGATCTAGACATTTCCGCTTCTCCCTTTTACTGCCACCCAGTAAGAGATGCCAACTATTGCCTCGCTCTCCCACCTCGTCGCCTGTTGGATACACCCCGAACTCTAACTCGCCATCTGTTCCCTCCGGTGATAAACTACTCGCCGTCCAGAGGAATAGGTCTAACAGTCTTCCCATTCTTCTCACAAGCCCCTCCCTCATTCAACTGTCTCCTCTTAAATCAACTCGCTTTAACTCACGGAATAAGGTTTCGACCTCAGAAAATACCCCTTGCTCCAATGCATCGGTGATCCCTACAAATTCACCGTGCTCACTGCCTGTCAATACCAAAATACGGACTCCACATGCCGTCCAATCTGCCACACGTCCTACTTCTCACCCAAAAACTATCTCCACTGCTCCCGCTTCTAACTGCTACATATTTGGTGTTCCACCCAACTTGAGTTACCCCTACCACAATGTGCAGCCTAACCTGCCACCCTACACCCCTATTCCTCACACATTTTCAACCCTGCCCTCTGCACCCCCCCTCAGCCAATACTCGATTCCGACTGGCCGGTATTTCTCGACAGCTCCTGATCATCCCTGTCTGATATCGACCCGCCAAACCCCACAGGTTTTTCCCTTTGCTCCGATGTTTCCCCCTCCGTTGATGCCCAGTCCCACTACCCCTCAGCAGTCCCTCTCACTGCAACATTCAATCCAGCTTGGCTGGAAGCCACCCCATCTGAACCTCCACTAGCCCCAACATCAACATATTCCCCTTTGACCCTAACCTCCGCTCTTTCCAATCGCGATAGCCTGCCTCCTTCCAAATACACCACCCCTCTGATGTGCCTATACCACCTCCCACAAATGGTATATCTCTAGCCTTATTCAACCCGCGTTCTATTCTTGACAAACTCCCGCACCCTAAAAAACTTGTCCTTACAAATAATTACGACATTATCTTAATAAAGGAATCCTGGCTTTCTGAGAGCACTTCCAATGATCAAGTATCTTTGGTGGGGTACTGTCTTCTAAGGACCGATAGACCAAATCGGCGTGGTGCTGGGTGCCTAGCCTACGTCAAGGAAACCTACACTACGACCCCTCTTTTACATACGGCACTCGATTCTATTCCCGATTCTCTCTGGTTCACTATGAACCTCCAAACCACTGTTCTTCACATTGGCTGCGTGTATCAATCACCAAATTCCCCCAGTTCATTGTTTCCACTTCTCATTAGGTCTTTCGAATACCTCTCTTTGCTTCCTTCTGGAACCAAGCTTATTGCGGGTGACTTTAATCTCCCTCACATCTGTTGGCCCACCCTCTCGGCTCCTCCCAATCTTATGGACCTGATCACTAGCATTCATCTTGGCGGCTGGACACAACATGTTGTCGAACCTACCAGAAATGGGAACATACTAGATCTCGTATTTACTCATAACATGCCTCTCATCGACGTGTCCGTAACACAACATTTCCCCGACAGTGACCATAAAATGGTTATCTTCCATCTGCCCCTTAGTGGCCCACCTGATCCCGCACACCCCACCAACAATACCTTCCTACACAGAAATTGGGCCTTGCTAGCCACGGTTATTCGGCAGAAAGACTGGGGTGATTATTTCCTCACCCAGGACCCTCAGCATGCTGCGGATATTTTCTACTCCTTCTCTCCCGATTGTCCGGAAAAAGTTGTCCAATACTGCCCAGGCTGGACCTAAAAAGAGGTCGCCTGTCTCACCACTCCATAAGAAGTACCATAAACTTCTCAAACAACTACACAATTCCAACGACTTTTCCCTTTTTATTCGTCTAAACCGCCTCTCCACACTTATTCAACGACAAGATAATACGCGACTTCGTGACCAAGAAGCTAAGGCTTTGAGTCATCCTAACAAGTCGCAACTTCTTTCTATGTTGCATAAGTCTAGAAACGCTGATGTAAAGGCCGACTTCCAACTTCTGATTCTGGATAATAACTCATCTATCACCTCCCTACCCTGTATAGCCGAAGCTTTCAATGCATTCTTTGCTTCAGCCATGGCTCTAGCTACTGTCATTGCCCCGCCCCCATCTTCACCACTTACCGACTCTGTCCTTTTTACGATACCCTTCGATGTCAGGAGTATTTCTAAGCTACTATCCAATAGCAGACCCTCCCCTCGGTTGGGCCCCGATGGCTTACCACCAATTGCACTCGTCAATGGTGGACCGGATCTCCCCTGTTGTTGCTTAACCTTTTTACTCTTTCACTTGATGGTTGAACCGAACCTGCTAACTGGAAGCGCTCGGTAATCGTTCTCATTCATAAAAAGGACCTTTACATGAGGTATCCAATTATCGCCCCATAAACCATACCCCCATCTTATCTAGAATAATGGAAAAAATAGTTAAAGATAATATTATTAGCTACTTATTAAGCCTCAGTTTTATTAATCACAACCAACATAGATTCCTCCATTCACTGTCCTGCATGACTTGTCAGTATGATTTTCTGAATCTCGTCACCTACTCTGCTGAAAGTGGGAAATCCCTTGTTGTTCTTTATCTTGATTTATCCAAGGCATTTGATCGTGTACCTCACCCCCACCTTTTAACAAAGCTACGGTCATTTAGGATTGTCGATCCACTTCTTTCTTGGTTCTCGTCTTACTTATCTCATCGTTCACAGGTTGTCTTAATTAACGGGCACACCTCTAATCCTAAGCCTGTTACTAGCGTTGTTATTCAGGGCAGTGTTTTGGGCCCCCTGCTTTTCCTCCTATATATAAATGATATGTTTCCGACAATACTTAATGGCACACGGTTTTTGTTCGCGGAAGACATTAAGATAGTCTACACTTTTTTACCTGGCAACCTCAGTACTACTATCCCTAAAATCTCTACTGACTAAGCTATTCTTGATGAATGGTGCTCAACCTGGGCGATGAAAGTCTCCGCCGACAAGTGTATTTTCCTTACTTACAAATGCCAGGTTCCTCCTGGTTCTTTGTGCATTAGCGGTTCACCCATCGACAGCCAGCCTTTAGTAAGAGACCTTGGCTTAAGTTATTCTTGCTCTTTCAACTTCTCGGAACATGCTGTCCTCCAAACGGCGAAGGCTAAAAAGTGTCTTGGTCTTCTGTTCAGATCCTTTCAGCTTAGGCAGAGCATTCTCTACATGTACAAAGTACATTCCAGGCCCCTTCTCGAATATTGTCCCCTAATCTTCACCAGCATGAGAAAATCTGACAGGATTATTATCGAATGTATTCAAAGAAGATTCACAAAACAGCTTATCGGTTGGTCGTCCAACTTAAACTACAGGGAACGATGCTTATATCTCAAAATCGAACCACTGTGGCTTCGTCGCATCAAGCTAAATTTGATATTTCTGTATAAGCTACTGACTAAGCAGTCCTATTCCTCCAACCAGTTATGCTTCTCCCCGGATACTGGATATCCACTCCGTAATAGACAGTATACTATTACCACACCCTCCGCGAGGACTGTTTTACGCTCTAAGTTTTTCTCTTCGCGTACTCCAGAATCTGGAATAAACTTCCCTTGCACATCAGATCTTCTCAGTCAAAGTATGCATTCGTGCATGCTACTGATAAATTCCTTTCTGTCCCAACTGTTTTGCGCTTATCCAACGTTCACGTAACCGAAAATCAAGCTTACGAGATAGGCCTCGACTTTTAGGCCATTGTTCTGCTTTCTCTCTTTACTTTACCTTCCGAAATAACCTCACCGCTTTTAAAATTCTGATTGCTTTGTTTGACCGCTTCTCCTAGACTTCGCCGTCGACAAATGTAAGCATGTCTGCGTCCACTAACTGTTTTTCCATACCAACTTATAGGATCCTGCCAATTCAACTCAGAAATAAATCCTTCCAGATGTGCTCGCATTTATAGAGACCACCGTATTACTCCCCACAGGTTGTCAATATGTCTCACCCGCTCCACGATTAATTAACTTTATTTAGTTATATCGCGTATGCAGCCCTGAAACCAACCTCAACAACGCTATAAAAACTGCTTCAGTATCCAACTCCTGGTCGGCTTATATATATATATATATATATAATATTTGTATATACAAATACATATATATATGTACATATATATATATATATATATATATATATATATATATATATAGTCACTACTGTCGTACAATTATTAACACAAGCATGGTGAGTAACTCAACGCTCCTCGATATCTCTTAGCTTACAATGCCTCTTTTCCGCACCAGGTCCCACCACATATACTTCCCTCACCACCTCTGCGATTTCGCACCGGAAAATCCAGTCTGATTCATATCACTTAGACTGACTCACTAACTGAACTCAACACCCACTTATGACGTTACAATTTCTGCTCCCACCCTATCCCCCAGCTAACGTTCTTCTGTAATCTCATGCAGAACTTGGTGTTTACTCCTGCTCAATGACCACTCTAGGCGAAATACTAACTACCCTATCGAAACTTTTAGCCACACTCAGGCGTTTCCTTTTTAGTCTCACGTTCCATGGCCTCAATGTGACTTAGAGTTCCGCTGCACCAATGAGTCCGTGCTTAACTTTTGTTCTTCTTTCCGTTAAACGTTGGTCCTCAGCTGCGTCTCTCTATCTCACTTTCCTTGCCACAGTCTTTTGCGTCCGACCGCTTTCGCATGACCCGTCCGATGGTCGCACTCACGTATACAGCAATATATATTTATATACATATATATATATGTATATATGCATATATATATATGTACATATAAATATATATATAGGTATATATATATGCATATATATACATATATATATGCACATATATATATACCTTGGGTATGCTCCACTCACTTTTTTCCCCCTTCCTAACTAGGTTGTGCCGTTTTACATAATCTGCATAGATATAAATACAACCGTTCCGTCCTTTAGCGTTGGGTGCTCGCTCTCACTTAGTTCCTGGCTCAGGCTAGAACTCAGCCGTCCCATCCTGCTTTTTTTGCGTCTTTCTCGTACACTGAAGCCTTGCCACACGGATTACCATGCCTTAGTAACTAGGCTTCCCTTCTCTGCGAATATGCTCATGGTAAGTTATACCCCATTCCAACCGGAATCCGTATGTCTCTGATTTCTCTTGACCCTGCGGAGTACCAGCACGTTTGCTCCCACATGATAAATCCTCATTTTAAAACCCAGTGTTTTTCTCCCTTTTTACTGTTTGCCGTCCTCGATCACAGCTGGTGAACTGACCAGACTGTTATCTTCCTATTTTCTCTTTCTTCTTCCAGACCATACCCTCTACTATTGTTTTATTCCTGGTTCCCAAACGGACACCCTCTCCCCATTCACCGCCTACCTGATATCGCCCTAAATCTCTACTATCACCCAACTACCCTAGAAGGCTACCAGTCTCCGTCTAGGGAGCCCTAATAGACCGGTCCACTAGCCAAACGATAACTAATTGTTCGAATAACAAAATGTTTATTTTCTTGCTTCCATAAAAACAATAATCATAACCCACAGCTGTAACACTCTCCAGACTGCCGCACTCCTGATATCTTCCAGATTGCATTGGTTACTTGGGTAGCCATCGGCCAAATCGACGTTTATTCCGGATTACTGTAAGGACTGGACGATTTGATCAATGGTTTAAACCTATACTATTGCCTGCTGACGTTACATGGGGCACCGTACACGGATTAACAAAACCCCATGAAAGTCTCACCGGATCGCAAAGGTGATGCCTGACACCAACCATCAACACATCCGCTCAGCGCCTATTCCAAAATAATTCAACCCAACAGTTCAATTCTTCTTACTTTGCAGTACGTAACCAGTGACCGCAACCCAGCCCTCGCAGCTGTAAACTTCGTCAAACCAGCCCTTTTTTACCTGCTTCCCTCAACATTCTACCTGCCACCACCTGCAACCAAGGTCTTTACAGAACAGAATACCAGCCATCTGCAGCCAACCATAATTTGGTTAACAATTTTCTATCACATACAAAAAAACAAAATTTACACACTTCCAACTTCTGCCTAGCCGAACCAATGACGTTTGTCTCCACTATTCCGTTTCATTGACGACTTTTCTTTAAAAGTCCGTTATACGTCTATACACCATTCATGCTCTTCAAACGTTCACTGAAGTCCCTGCGAAGCTTTTCGCCTTCATTTGAATTTCCATATGACACTGTAATCACCTGCACAAAAGGTTCGTTTTATTATCACCATTGACTCACTTGCCTTTATTTCACATGCTTCCTCCACAATTAGCCACCCAGTGCTGGATCAGTGTCCAATATTACGCTGGTATCTCTGACTCCACGTTGAAAGCCCCATGCTTGCTTTAATTGTAACAATGTTTTTTGGCATCCCTTCGGCCCGGATACTCGTTAGTTTCCCTCCAATTGTCGCTTATATCAGCAATCCACGACTGCCCAGCTATCCACACCGCCCCCAGCGATTTCGAAACGGATTTGGAATTCCCGCCTCAACCATTACCACTTTTGTTCACTCAAACACTACATGACTTTACTGGTGTATTTCGGTTGCTGTGTGATTTATAAATTTAGAATTTGTGAATACCTCACATTGACATGTACTGCTGTAAACTCTGATCTTGCCTTGTGCATGTGAATTGACCACGGTCAAGAAATATACTATAAAATGCTCTACACCCCTTTCGCTATCTATTCAGCTTCTCTTTTTAACACTGCCACCACCCTATTGCTGAAGAAGTTCGCATGTACATTTATCCCAGAGCGTGGCTCCCGCAATATTATGCAATTTCCTCTCGTCCTCTTGTCAGCTGCCTGTGCATCTCATTCCCTTAGCTCAGACCGAAAGTCCTTACATTTTGTTATTGATACTGAAAACATCAGGCTGCATAACTACTATTCTTCCCTAGTCCCTGTAGTCCGTGGGCAGCGACTCACCTTCTTCGCACTGGAGCTCTACGCACGGGTTTTCCCCAAGTTTTTGCTTCACTCGTGCCTCTTAGTTGTGTTTCACTGATAGCCCTGCTTGCCGCTACATTTCACGGGTCTTCCACGAACTTCCGATCGCTTTGCGACAGCTGAGTCCTTCTTGCGACCATCGGTATGAGGCGCACTGTAGAAAACTTGTAGGATAGCTATCTTCTTTTTAAGCGTCGAGTCGACCAGGACACCCCTGTCTCCTGAGTGCCGGCTGTGATCTCTCAGAGAGCAGATCTATCAGACTATATCCTAACGCTTCCCCTCGAATTCACACTGGCTCCGTCGGCAACGGTGAGGGAAGCTTCTCAGTATTGGTGCTCCCGAACTCCTCTAGGAAAGGTCTCCACTGTACTGGTTCCTCAGTATTTGGTCTCCATCTCCTGGAGTTTTTAGTGTTACGCTGATGCGGGGCTGAAGCCCAAATTTTATCTGACCTTGTGACAATCTTTTTGGTCAAATGTCCCCGGTGATTTGGAAGTTAGTCCGCTGGGTAATAAGGCAACAGGAAAAAAGAGAGGGATCAAAAGATTAATCTTGGCAGTATCTCAAATCCGGTATTGCCCCTGACCTGGAATTTGGGTCACTGGGCAGCACGAATGGTTCTGGATACTGGTCTTGTGTGCGTTTTGCGTCCTGTACTTTCCGTGGGCTGGAAGTTAGGCCACTGGACCGTGCGAGAGGGTTCAGATTTGTGGAGTTCCGTCAAGCTCGAGTACCTTGGCCCGTCCCGTAGTGGAGAATCCACCGGAAGTCAAAGAGCTCATGGCCTTTTCTCTAGGGGTAGTATCCTCCTAATAAAGCCAACCCTACTTGCTTAGGAAAGTGGACAACCTATTGTCGCACACGTTGACTTTGCCACGCGCGTTAGTAGAAGGGTTCACTGAGTTGAAAATATTTTTCTGTTGCATCCCATTGCTTTCTACGTGATTGCCTGTATTGTCCCTACCACTCCCGTCAAAGGAGGGGCCTGGGCTCCCAGGTTTTCCTTTTGAGGGCCCTGACGACGGATCAAGCCGGACAGGCCTTTCACCTTTAGTTCAACCCGATTTTGGAAGGCTTTACATGGATCCCTATTTTGTGAACCTTCTTTTCCTTCACAGTAAATGACGGGCTGCCTCATATATCAAAGTAAGGAATAAAGCCTCAGTTCTGCTATCTCGGGAACCTGAAAAAGCTTCCTTCCCATTTGCCGGGGAGAATGGAACGTCTTTCTGTCTTTCTTGTATCACTTTTTTGCTGGGCCCGTTGCTAGACTATCTTGATATGTCCCTGCCCTTGTTGTGCACCCCGACCGCAAGCAGTTCAGATCATCCTGACTCCTATAGAGCACCGACGACTTTTCATGTATTCAGCTGCACTCCCGATGGAACCAAAGCAGAGTTAGCAGCATGCTCTGCCTTGGAATTCCACGGGATGTCGCTTTTTACCGCGCTGAAGCTCCATGTTGATCCCAGGCCCTGTGGCTTTTGCAGACCCCGCGAGTGGTTTGCTGGTGCTAGATGCGCGATTACTCATTCCTTCAAAAATTCTGGCACACCGGTGTTCATAGTGTGGCGAGGCCTATCATCTTTTTGGAAAGAGAACTACTGAAAAATTAGGAGCGGAGTAAATAACATTCTCCGCAGGTTTAGACGAAAACTTCTAACAGCCGATTCAACAATTACAATGGCCCAAACTGTCTAGCACTTTGGCTCACCTTCCTCTAGTGTCACGGATTACTGGCGCCACAAGGAGTTGAACTTTCTACAAACAGGCAGCCTCCTTCTTGAAAGGGTGAAAAAGCTTGCGAACAACCGTGAAAGTGAGCTTGTGTTTAGCCATGTGAACCGGTGTGAATATTTCCGGCTCCCGGTACTACAAAGTCTTGAAGCAAGCCCCCGTGCAGCAGCGTTGCACCGGTCTGTCTGTGGTGGCCCCGGTGTCTTTACACGTACTTAGTGCTTCCGTTGTGAACTGCAGGGGTCGGTAACTCAAATATAAGGCAAAAACGTCATTGTCGCCGCCCCATCTTACAGGGAGGAAGTGGAAAAGACTGGGCACCTCGGGTTTACATGCGAAGATCAAAGCTAGCCCAGGTAAGGCGTCAGCCCTACAGGCTACGTGGTCTGTCCTGGTGACCTTACAAAAGCCATTCCTTGATCAGCTAGTTCTAGAATACGAGGGCCAGTGATCCCCGACCCGGGGAAGGGGATTGCTCGCATCCAATCTGGGGAAGCTCAAATTAGGAGAAACCTCAAGAGCCGAGGCTGAGTGGATGTATCATCTGGCAGAACATTATTTGAACAGCATATTGGGGTCGGCTGGCCAGCCATTGTACAGCGAAGCCAGAGTGGCAGCAGGAAAACAGAATGGGAATGCCAATCGGAGGGCAGTTAAATTTAAATTTGGTACGGAAAATAAGGAAGCGAATTATTCAAAAACAGGAGAATTTTGAGTTAGGGTGATATTTCGTTCGAAGTCTGTGGGTTCAAATCTAGACGAGAAGTACCCCTTGCTGAACAGAAAGTTGTCCAGTCACTTGCGTCTCTCCCACTACGGACGGGCGCAAGTTCCCATAGGTGAAAATATCGGGCTCACGCGGACGTCTTCTACCGGATAGCCTTTCGGACCCGACTAGTCCACCATGACTTGGTATCACTCCGACGATCCTTCCTAAGAAGAGCTTCCTTGCCAGTCTGTCAGGTATTATCCTTAATACGCCTCCTTCACCGCTCCGCGGTATTTTCATCCTGCTCCAACACCAATTTGATCTCCGCCCCCACTTTTTATCGCACTGTTAATTCTGCTCTTTGGCGGCTGCTTCCTTATATCTGTGGGTTCTAATCTGCCCGGACTCAGCTTTACAGGAGTACCCCATGATGGACTTTCCCAGCGGAACCTCAGTGCGGAGACATAGAACTTCTTCCGGGTACCTAGTGAACAAAGAGCCCGGAGATAGACTCCGCGGCTCCAACTTGGTTTCCTCGGTAACATGCTTGGCCAGGTCCCTGCCAGCAAAGCAGCCCAGGAGACTTTCTGAATGATCCCTGGGAGCCAGTTCATTTTCTCGGTCCGTCTCCAGCGCTTCGAGGTCCCCTGGTATTGGGACCACCCCTAGAGTCTATGAGAAGCTGCCGGTATCGGGTCCGCTTGTTCCCCTCCTTGGCTGGAGACTACGGGCCCTGATACACATAGACTGCCCTCAGTTCCGTGTGGCGGGCCAAAAGCTCTACCCAAGAGGCTTGTATGAGTTAGCTCATATTCCTCCCTGTGGTAGCTGCGTCATCATATGAGAAGTGGCACTGCACATCACCGCAGTGTTTGTGGTCTTCTAGTGTGGCCAAATATGAAGTTGAGGCAAAGTTGACGCTTGATATCCACCGTAGCGTGAGACTAAGTCTCAGTGATCGCGATTACATCTACACCTGTTGTGTGGGACTCAATTTCTTACATTTTGTCAAACACACCGGCTGCATGTGCGCACTCGACTAGCGGTCCCGGAGTCCTTTGCCTATTTCTAAGATTCTCAGAGGTCACTGGCCGTTCGGAATTCAGGTCTCAGAGAGTTCTGCATTTGCGTGTGCGGTTCGATAATCCATCAGGTTCTGTTTTCTACAGCACTCGCAGAACGACCACACGAGAGTCGAACACCAGATATGGCCGGACTACCAGTGTTCTTGGTCGACTGCATTGCTACTGTTCCGTCTTCCGCTAGTGTGACACAAAATATTTTTGAAGAACCACAAATGAACGAAGGACCCGAAAGAAAATCTTGGCTTCTGAGGTTTTCTTTATTGAATTTTCTGCTGTATGGCTGTACACGAATGACAGTTTTACGAGTCTGATTGGGTAGTTCCATATTTTGTTATATCGGTCAGTGACCTCACACTTCTTCGCTCTAGTTTAGGTCTGGGTTCCTACCTCCGGCCGTTGTCGAGGTGAGGAAAAAGTAAATAAAAGCATAAAGTGAAGCAAAGCAGAAAAAGGTAGTGAGTTTAAACAGTGAAAACGAAGAAGGAGCCCGAATACAACGCCACAACGGGCAGCATCACCTAGTCTTATTACCCAATGTTTCCAACCATCTTGTAGTTGAGCCTCGTAGACCACAACGCGGGAGCCTTGAACATTGCGATTTACCAAATCTTTTGGCCAAGGTTTTCACACTTCCGACCGTGTCTTTGACTCACTGCCTCGACCGAACCTCGGACCATCACCGGCCTTGGAGAACTAGAATCAATGAGTGCACCTCCTACCGCCCTGGGGTACTTATTCCAATGGCAATCACTGTATAATAACAGACTAGATCTGAGCACCGGACTGGCAGCCAAAGACAATGGCGGTCCTTTTATTTGAACTTGCGAGCTACTGCGCTGTAACGCTTGTATGTACCGGACTTACCATAAGTAAAGAAATAACTCGCCCCCAGACCAGGCTCACTGGGAAGAAAATGAGAACTAACAAGAGCAGAACGAAGATATCTCGTCAAATTTTCCTGGTAATAGCTCGTTTATAAATAAAATGAGGGATATAGGTACGGGCAACTAAAGCACCTACGACTCACAAGGCAACCTCGGTGATTCTAGAAGGACTAACATTCACTGTCCGGCTTCGTCTGATTGATTGGGTATCGGAAATGAAGCCGTAGTTCATAGGGCCCCGAGTGAAGGTGGTGCGACCACTACCGGCGTCTCACAGTGCTTGGATTTCTGTCGGCACCCGAAAGCGCAAGACAGTAGTCAGGATAGCCATCGCAGACAGCAAGGGAAAATACTTTTCGTTGGAGTAGGGCCTCGACAACCAGCAGGTCTACTCAACATTGAAAGTTCGGCAAGCCAGGTATCAAGTTTGCCCCCAAAGTAAGCGAAGTGGGACAAATTTACTCCACAAACACCATCCTTGCATATTCATCTTCCCATCTTCAACACACTGCAACCAAGGGACCATATGAGGTTACGTCAGTCCAACAGCCACTCAACTGAACCACATCTTCCACATATCTCGTATTCTTAGTTTTTTCTCCTTTTGTTGTACTAGTAACTTGCACCCATGTCTTTTTTTCCCACCATTTGTTAAGTGAACTTGAGCGAACTCCTGAGGCACCGGGGCTTGGAGATGGTGGAATGAAGGGCCTGAGGGACTGCCAGTTCTACCAATAGCATACCTCATCGGCACCCTGATCCTTTACAGTTGATTGTCCCCGCAATCTTCCGAAGAAAAATGGAATTCAAATTGTCAGATCCAACTTTTCGATGTGAAGAATGCAAGTGGATCTTCCTGAAACATACGATTCTGGGTTCTCGGGCCAACAATACTTTCTCTGGGATGTAAAGTTGTCAGACCCCATGGGATCCGTTCCGGTTCCCAGCAGAGCGGGGAACGGGAATTAACTCCCACGAAAAAGCCCTGAATAAAGTGACCCAACCCGACCAGCTGGTCCCTCTTTCGAGGCACGGAGAAGGGTTTGGTTGATTGAAAGGGAGTGACTTCCTAACCTAGGCTGTACTAAAGGTGATCCGGAAAAACATAAGGGAGGGCCAAGTCGGGCTCACCTTTAAAAACAGACATTTTTTGCACTCGGACTTCAACGATTGGTGAGATCTGTGGCGTAGTTCAGGAGCAATAAAGGATCCAGTAGGGAAGGCCATAGAACCTCTGTAGTGACTGGGATTAGAGCGAAGAACAAAACGTCCGCGCGCACAGTAGAAGTGATCTGGGACAAAAAACCTTTAGTACGCAAAACGTTTTACCAGTGATGCCTTCAACTTCCAACTTGTGAAGCTAGGTGATGTACGGCTTTCTGCCGAAGGCTTTCGCAAGGTAAACGGAGATAGTGTGGGACGATTTGCCTGCAGTCAAGCCCTCTTGGCTGCGGTGATGAGTGAGGATGAAGAAAGAAACCGCTGTGAAACGAGAAAATAGTCCGATTGGTCTAATCAGCATGCGTGCAAAGTGCCGGAGAAGAATATCCGGGCGCACAGCTACGGCCTTCACTAGAGGATTCTACGCTTCACTCTTCTCGGCATGGACTTATAAAACAGGATCGAGGTAGGACAATCGCTTGAGATTCTTAGGCAGAGTCAATTGCAGTGGATAAAGGTAAACAGAAAGAAGTGTGTTGTCTCGAATTACTCAACTATAACTTACTTTCAGCGCCTGCCGTTCCACACTCTTTCTGTTGGCTGCGCATAAAACAAGTTTCCATGGTGATTATTAATACCAGGATCCCTAGGAAACAAACTAAAAATCCCGCCAAAAAGCATGAGATTGGCAAATTCATCAGAAGACCGAAGCAAACTGTTAGACGAGCGATCAGAATGAAGATATTTCCTAGTAAAACATTTTTCTGCACGAGCTTGGTCTACGTATCTCGAGCAGCAAACTATTTGCAGCAACAATATAAACTAAGTTTGTTTACAAACTTGCGAGGAGAAGGTGAACTCAAAAGCAACGCTGAAGTGACAATAGGACATCGCGCAAAACTGAAACGTCAGAAACAGTAGAATTACTTAGAGTTACTACGAAACTTTTTGAAGACAATGGGAGTAGCTTTGTGCTTATAAATATGCTTCGAAAACGAATGTACGACGGAGAACGTTAAAGCACACGTGAACATGGAGATTGATCAAACACTACCACCCACCAGGGTAGTCCAGAGTTTTGCGTGCAAAATGTGGCGAACAATGCTCCATGAACTGTGAATGAATGTTCTTCTCCAGAGGCGAGGATAGCATCGCAATGTGGTTTCGGATAATAGGTTTTACCTGAACTGTTCAAGGGAAATGTTGGCGAGTTTTCCTTTTCGCCTCTTTGCACGTTGTACAGAAAACAAGGACTCGGAAAATGTTTGCAACATTCCAAGAAGAATAGGTCCAGCGGAATAGATGTAGGAAACAAAATGGAATAAAGTGCTGTATTACTCGGCATGAGGCGGTCTGCAAACTATTTCGTCGTTGGTACTTAGTTTTGGTTTAGAATCGCCTGCATATTTTTTAATGTTATCTTGTACGAAAAGATGAAACTCTCTGGTGTTTCAAATTTGCTCTTTGTTTCCTCCGCTTCCTGTTGTGCAGCACAATTGTAATATTTGTCCGATGTACGAATCTCAATCCGAAAATGGCGAAGTTCGCTTTAAGCCTTGTCACCACCTTCAGACCCAGTGACAAAGCAGTCATTTTGAGTTCATTCATGGATACTGACTTCAGCTCATTAATTGTTGTTTTCACAAGGGATAATTTTTTTTCGCCGCCGGTCATACAGTTCCACCCGGGTACTGTATGCTGCCACTAGGTCGGCCAATTCGAAGCTGTGTTGCGTGACCCGCTGGTGTTTGAGTTTCAACTGGGCTTCACGAAAGGGTCTTTTTCGAGGTATGCCAAACGCCCCCGGGCGATTTCTCTAATTCTTGATAGGTGGTTTGGCGGTGGTCGTTCAGGTAGAGCAGCTTCGTGTTGCCCATTGTGATGTTTCGTCTTTGATCTCACCATTGAGAGCACCAACTGATATTCTTTCGATTGAACTTCTTTTTGTTGAGGTAGACCGTTAGCTTTAGTATGGAAAAGCTTGTTGTGTTCGACATGGGTACTTCTCTCAGGAACCCTTAGGTGAATTACTGACGTCGATTGCTGAACTTCGTTCGTCGGGGGTCCTAGAAGTGTCTGGCTGAGTATCGTTCGCGTAGCGAATGGTTCCTTCTCATTGCCTACCTTCTGTTCGAGCACGCTCGGAACATCTGGCTCGTTGCATCCAATTAGTGAATCAACGTGGGGACTAGAAGCTTCCTCGAACACTGACCTTGAGATGAGACCAACTCTTGACAATTGACCTGGTGGAGCCGACTGGTCCCATTGGTAAGCTGTGTATTGCAAGGGCTTCCGGAATGTCTACGGTCCCTCCATTAGCGAAAAATGTTAACTGCGGCGTCAGACACATCGAATTAATAACATTTATTGTTTCGAGGGCTATGTAGCAACGGCTGAAGACTACCCAAGCATCCGTTCTACTCGCGTCTCACTTTAAAGCGGGGTCTGGAGGCAGACGAGAGTAGTTTGAACACACAAAGCATGGGCCGTTCTCCTTTACTGCAGACCACTGGTCGGGTACACCCTGCGATTTTTGTTTCAAAATGCGAGTACCGCTTGCCCCAAATATCGAGTCGCAGTGTCAGAGAAAGATTGATTCGCCGAGTTTACGACAATAAACTGACAAATTACACGCATGAAGTTATGCACAAACCTCATCTTACGGCCACAACGTCTACCAACGAGAACCACAGTTCGGCAAGAGTCACTGTCACGTACGATTGATACGGCAGACAGTTCAAGCCCAAGGGATCCCACGACACATGAGAAAAATATAAAAAATCGTTTAAATGTAGCGGTTGATGTGTGCTGCAGTAGTTTGAGAGATATTAAATGAAGAACACAGTGCCAATAATACAAGCATGTGACAGGGACCGGGAAGGATTTCCACAAATGTACTTTGCACCACCCATAAAGACCTCCCACAGTACGGTCGATATCCAAGGAGTGGAGAGGGTACTGATTCGCCCCGACCAACCTAGACCCTTAAGTCAGCGCATACGCCGGTTGTCATTGGTTACATCCATTTGTGGTTGGTCGCAGGCACCTTTACAGAGTCCCTCGAGGGTATGCTCCAAACATCCGTGTCTTGAAGTCTCGTCCAAAGGTGATACGTTTTATCGATATACAAAGAAACACGCCTAGACAAAATCAGGATTCACAGACCGTTTAGAAATTCTGAGGGACTGGAGACTTCCTGACTGAGAGTAAAGTAAATAGCCAAATATTGACCGAAAATTCTCGACGGAGAATCGAGATAGTCACAAGTTGCTGGAAACTCTGGAGAGCTGAGCTAGTGAAGCAACCACTTTAAGAGTATGTTGGCGCAAAGCATATAACAACTTGAATACAGATTGAATAACAACATAAATGGGGAGTTTCGGGAGTGGAAATGTTTCGACAAGCCGTCAACAAATGATTGTTCCAAATTCCTCTATTTCGCAAACAATTTCAAGTTGTGTGTCAGTTTGGAGTTTCAACAAATTAAGTGCATTGTAAATCGCAAACATTGCACCAGATTAGATGCAAATGCTCCTTCAGGACCGCTTGACAGGTTGGGACCAACTGGAGAGTACATGATAGATAAATGAAATAACTTCGACTCCAGTAGCCATCAGACCTTCAAGGACTTATTTCAGCGGGCTTTATCTGAGCCTGGTCCGTGGCATCGAAGCCGCCCTTGCACGCAGCCTCTCTGTTACGCTTCTGGCTTTCGTGGAGGCTGTGTCCAGTATTAGTCGTTCCATTTCACTGTCGTCACCTTCGGGCTTGGGTGTCAATAATGTTGAGCAATACGTAGCCGTACTTGCATGAGTCCCGAAACCAACACAAGATTTTCGAAGGAAAATGCTTCAACATAAAGATGTTTAGGAGATAAAAGGATAAAAAATCGGAATCAATTGTGCACGGCTATCAGCAATGTTTTCTGCGCTTCTTGTTTCCTTGTTTTCACTTCGGCGGGCGTACAAGTCGTCTGGTCTCCACAGAGCACTCTTCCATCGCCTTAAGAGGCAATTCACCTCAGTTCATGTTCCGCAGTCTAAACCCTGGTCACAAATATTGAAATTTGCTGCAGATGGGGCTTTTCCTTTTAAGTTGCGAATGGTGAATCGGCAGTCAAATGAGAGTCCAAGTGAGCGCAATGAAAAATCTGTGGTTTTAAATCAGCAAAAAACAGGAATGAATTAGAGAGTGTTCAAGGAACCGCGAAGTCGACCATGATCTCTCGCCAACCAACACAATCTAATAATTATACATCCAGTATCCAGTTATGGCAACAATTATGAGGCACGCACGTGACATCAAAAAGTTCAGAACAAAAGAATATTAATCTGGGAGTGACCTTGGGTACATCTGGTTGCATCTTACAAAATCAGGTGGGGTGGTTTTAGGAAGCGAAAGCTCCGAGAAAGATTGAGTTGTACGGAGAGGGCCACAGGTGGCCCAAAAGAAACTCGATAGACGGGGTTAAGGAGGATTATTGTTAGAAGTGCACGAGAGACGAGTGTGGGATAGGGTAAAACGAGGAATGTCAGTGTGGCTAAAATCTCGCCGGCCGAGCAAGTTTCACCTTTCGTTTTTCTTTATAGTTTTCACAGGTGCTTCGGGAGCAACTGTATTCTGCCTAAATTATATTCACCCCTGGCATATGATGGTTGGCGGTGGCAGCTAGTGTGACGACAGGTCGTGGAAAATCTCCCTAAAACCTTTGCGATTCAGTGTTCTTCTTAACATCACTCACTTGCTTACACTATTGACGTGTCTTAACGAACCGTTTGTTTTTATGGACCAATTGTTGTTTGTCCGCGCCCACAGCGCTACTCTGTCATATCCTTGTTCTCGACCCGCGTGACGCACGTGCTCCTTGCTCGCACGCTGCAATTCGGTTTCTCGTAGATTGATTCCTTGTGGTCTCATTATTGAGGTTTCTATCTTTTCGGTGTCAATCTTCATTCAATAATCTAGAAGCGTAGAATATCACGGATAATTGTCTTTCGATTTCGGGATCCGTCGCGAATTTGGCTACGCATTGCTCAAACTTGTGTTACAATACTTAATAGATCCATTTAAAACCATGAGAAACACGCAAAATGCCAAGAAAAGGATCGGAAACATTGGAATCCGGACAGGAAGCAACACTGGAAATCACTGGGGAAGTTTTGGGTATAAATGATTCTTTAGTTAATGTGAGATCGCCTAGTCCTGTCAGTGCTAGTTCGTGTGTTACTGAGGGCAATGTGGATTTTAAGGATAATGATCTATATAGACCGAAAATATTAGACCTAGAACAACAGTTGTTATCTGATAGACAATAGGCACAGGAAGCAGAAAGGAAGTGTACACAAAAACATCGCTAACATGAGACCAGCGACCACGACACTTCCGATAGATCAGGGTGCAATAAGATAGGGAGCCTCAAGCCGGTCGCCGACCACAAAAACACCCTCGATCGATTTGCCAAGAGTAGAACTAACGGCTTTCGACGGGCGAGCTGAGCAATACTGCAAGTTTGTCAAACAGTTCGAGACCTTCGTCGAAAATAAGGTGACCGACCCCTTATTCACTGCTTTCGAGGCTGTGCAAATGAAGCTATCGATGGGTGTACCATGCTCGACCCGGACAAAGGCTACACCCAAGCAAGGAATACTCTAAGGAACTTGTTTGGCCAACCGTTCAAAGTAGCTCGTAACCTAATGGAGGGCGTGATGGTAGAGGCAAAGAGAACCAAGGGCGACGTCTATACAATGGTCGACCTGGTGATTAAAATGCAAAACTGCTCAATAGCCCTCGACCATTTAGGTTACAGGGCCGACCTTGATGCAATGCACACTTTGGAAAACGTAGTCCGTCACCTTTCTCCCGAACTACAGGGTCGGTGGGCGGAAGAAGCGGAGCGGATAAGTCGTAGCGACCAGGAGGCTAACTTCGAAGACCTGACTGAATACTTGGGCAGACAAACCAAGATAGCCGACAGCAGGTTCGGCCGACTTATCCGAGACAGAAACCGGGCAAACAAGCCCAGTGCCAGCCAGGCTCAGATCCCTGCTCGGGAACATACCAACCTGGGAGCAATGCGCACGCCATTTCATGCGATGCCACGGAGCAACCAAAGTGCAGACACTGTGACGCCACAATAGACGAACTGTGGGGAATGGCGAGGATGGCAGGAGCGTGTTTTATTTGTCTCAACACCACGCACCGAGCGGCAGCTTGTAGGACAAGGAACCGATGTAGCTACGAGGGCTGCACGGGCTGACACCATTGATTACTGCACCAGGCGAGAGTAACCTTACCCGAGGCGAAAACCAAGCCCAGCGTTATTTGTTCAACTTCACAATCTGCCAGTAAACCGGTACGTTTACGCCTAGTGGCCGTGGGAGTAGTGATCACAACTGGGGTGGTCAAAGCGTTGGTTTTCGTCGATAGTGGATCTGACACTACCCTAGTGAAAGAGCGGTTTGCCGACAAACACCAACTGGCTAAAGATGCGACGTCGTTAGCAGTGAGCACGGTGGGCGGAACACAGGTAATGACTGCCGGTAGATTGAGGCTGCAACTCATCTCTCTAGACACTAACGAGGAATTTGAACCAACGGAGGCATTCACGTAAGCGGATCTCCCCATACGAGCACAAAGGTCGGTGAACGCAATCTTGACTCAGTGGCCCCACATGCAGGATGTACCCGTTGTAGACTGGGAAGATGATGAATTGGATCTCCTCATCGGCTGTGGCGTGCCAGAGGCGCATTAGGTGCTTGACCGGAGAGTGGCGACCGCCGGGCACTTTATGCTGTACGCACGGCTCCGGGATGGATGTTAAATGGTCCAGTAGGAGTACGTGGCTCCGTGAATTATTTATCCACCAAAACGGACGGCATGGAGTATCGATTACAGTGGCTGTATGAAGAGTTTCATGACATCGGAGACGAAAGACCATCGTTGTCTCAAGAGGATCACTTCGCTCTACAAACGGTGCGGCAAGGCACTAGAGGCCTCAAAAAACAGTTCGAGGTTCCCCTCCCATGGCGCACATCTGCCGACCTGTGGACTGATAACAGAAATTATGTTCTCCAGCGATTAGAACGACTGAAAGAACGCTTTATTCGAGACCAGAATCTGTGGGAACGATACGCGGATTTGATGAAGCGAAACGAGGCCCTCGGTTACGTTGAAAAGGTGCCTGCAAACACCGACGGCAAAAAGGGTATCTGGTATCTGCCTCATCACCCGGTCATCAACCCCAAGAGACCCGAAAAACTGCGGTTGGTTTTCGACTGTGCGGCCAAGTACCAGGACAAGTCGTTAGGCGATCTCCTACTACAGGGGCCTGACTGGACCACACCACTGATCGATGTTTTGTGCCGTTTCAGAGTGAGTAAAGTGGCTTTGTCTGCCGACATTAGGGAAATGTTTCATCAGGTGAAAATTCCGGTAGGAGAACGAGATGCGTTGCGTTTCCTGTGGTGGAAAGAGAACAACCGGGACAACGCAGGGACAAATTATAGGATGACCGTCCACCCCTTCTGGGCCATATCGCCACCGTTCTGTGCGAACTACGCCCTTTGAGAATCAGCGAACAAACGTGGAGATCTAATCCATCGGTCGGTTGTAGATAGAGTCAGCAGGAACATCTACGTCGACGACTACCTTGGGTCATTCGATGATGTGGAATCAGCTCTAGCGCAGTTCAGGGGCCTGACAAGATTGATGGAAGAGGGCGGCTTCCATCTAACAAGATGGATATCGAACGCTTCAGAAGTGCTAAACGTCATTCCGTATCACGAAAAGGCCGAACAGGTAAGAGATTTGGACGGCTCTCCACTTCCTATCGAACGCACTTTAGGAATACAACGGAACGCGGAAACGTACGACTTTTTTTCGAGCTAAAACTTCACCAGTTGCCAGTAACCCGTCGTGGCATACTATCCGCCGTCTCAAGTTTGTTCGACCCGCTCGGTTTCGTCTCACTATGGTTGCTACTCGGAAAGATCTTGCTGTGGCGGCTGTTCTGTAAGAAAGTTGATTGGGACCAGTCACCGGACCGAGAGGACCAGCTGGACTGGGAAGAAATTTTGAACACCTTGAAGAAATTAGGGGACATAAGAATTCCACGATGTTTGACTGCTGGCCATACGACGCGGACTGGAGAACTACATGCCTTTTCCGATGCATCCGAAGTCGGTTATGGAGCTGTGGTGTACGGACGGTGGTGCACAGGAGATGGACAATATACTACGAGGATCCTGTTTGCTAAAGCCTGCGTCGCCCCCCCCCCCGAAGACTGCTTTGATCCCTCACCTTGAACTCAGCGCAGCCGTGTTGGCAGTCATGGCGGTGCAAGCGGTGAAGAGATGTTCCGAATTTTACATTTGGTCGGCTAGCTTTTGGACGAACTCAACGATAGTACTTTACTACATTAACAACGTCCGGAGCCGGTTTGGTTCCTTCGTCGATAACCGACTCACAGTCATCCACGATGAATCAGCCACGAACCAGTGAAATCGTGTCAGGTCTGGTGATAATCCGGCCGATCTGTGCTCCCGGGGTGCGACCAACTTCAGGAAACTAGACACGTGGACGAGAGGGTCAAACTTCCTGCAAGTGCCTAAACAGGACTGGCCCGTGTTCGAGTTAAAACCTCCTACGGAAGTAGAAATGAAGATCGAAGTCGTAGTGATAGCGGCCAACGTCGTCGAAGCGGCAACCATTCTATCGCGGTTGGTCAGGTTTTCTTACTGGATGAAGACACTTCGTTCGCTAGTTTGGTTAACCAGGTTCAAGAGAAATTTACAAGTCATGAAAAAGCTACGCCCCCCAGGCCGGATACCGGTCGGCCCGATAGGTCCCGATGAGTTACAAGCCGCAGAATACGATATTTTCAGAATGATTCAACGCAAGGCTTTCGCAGGAGAGCTCGAAGGGCGGAAGAAGTGGAACCAATCAGCAAAAAAATATCATCCACAAGAGGCGAATTGAAGTGTTCAAACCCCAAACTCATTGATAGACTGCTGCGAGTGGATGGTAGGCTGACCAACGCCAACCTGAGCTTTGGCTCAAAGTATCCTATATTGCTGCCCGCGAGACAACCTGTGGTAGAGCTAATGATAAAACACGCCGGAGAAAGTCACGTGACGAGCGTCATACGAAAGCGCCTTTGGTTGTTGAGAGGACCAGAGACTGTAAAACGCGTAATCCGACGTTGTGTGCAATGTAGGAGACGCAGTGCCATGGCGGGCAAACAACACATGGCCCCGCTACCAGAATGCAGGGTGACTGAGGGCTGGTGGCCGTTCAGCGACACCGGGTTGGACTATTTCGGGCCCTTGTGGATCAAGTGCGGGAAGAGAACAGAAAAGCGATATGGATGTATCGTGACTTGCATGAAGTCACGCGCGGTACACCTAGAAGTTGCACGTTCGATGACGACCGGTTCTTTCCCACGAGTTTTGCGGAGATTTATCAACCGAAGAGGCGTACCGGCCGATATATACTCAGATAATGGATCGAACTTTGTGGGCGCTCACCGGGAATTGCAGCGTTGGCACAAGAACATAAACAGGGACGAACTGCAGAATCAAACCGTGGCCTACGGAATACGATGGCATTTCAACCCCCCACGCGGGCCAGCCACCGCGGCGGCGTATGAGAACGCACGATCCCGTCCGCCAGACGGAGATTGCTGTCAATCATGGAGCAGCAGCCGCTCAACGACGAGATGCTGAACACAGTCATGATTGAGGAAGAGAGAATCCTGAACTACCGCTCCCTGGTTCCGGTAATGATCGGCGACCCCACCCACCTGGCGCTCACCCCGAACGACTTATTGACGTTAAGGTCTAATGAGGGTTTTTCAAGGGCCGGTAAACCTTCGTGGGAGCTACCTCCACCGATGGAAGCAGGCGAACTATCTTGCCAAGGTCTTCTAGAGGCGGTGGCTGCGGGAGTACCTACCGAGTCTGCAAACTCGACAGAAGTGGCTGGTGAAAACAGGACCATTCAAGTTTGGGGGTGTGGTGATGATCGCAGACGAACGCGCACATTTCAGCACCTGGTCCTTGGGAGTAGTTATGGGAACCATCGAAAGCACTGACGGAATGATAAAAACGGTAAAGGTGAAGACAGCTAACGGAGTGCTCATTCGCGACACACGCAGTATCAACCTACTCGAGAGCGAAGGCGGAGAAGCTGATAACGCTGAGGCCCGTAGACTGTTGTGCACTAGTCATCGAGGTGGGTAAAGAAACACCATATATGGAAGCAACCCCGACACACTGACGTATCGAATCATCATACACCCCGACGCACACTCACCTACATTATACTCGTTATACCACACGGTCCCAGTCAAACACGTTACAGTGCTCACAGTCTTTCCTTGACATTACAGAGGGTAAATTTCCGATATGTGGTGATAAAAGCCTTTCCATTGTACATCCAGAAACATACGCACACACCTGATGCACACCAAACACCGTAACCCCTATCAAACATTTGACGGTGTTCGTCGTTTGTTTTTTGTTGACGTTACCGAATGCCTTTTGCATATATAGAAGTAGCGGAGCTTAGGTCACGCACACATGCCCACATTTTACTAGTTTATGCACACAGTCCCCGTCAAACACGTTAAGGTGCTCACAGCCTTCCGTTAATGTTGCAGAAAGTCCTTTATTGATGTGTGGTGATACTTGTGATTCCATTATACATCCAGACACATAAGCACATACCCGATGCAGGCTATGTCACGCAACCCCTACCAAACCTGTGATGGTGTTCGCAATTTGCTTTTGTTGACTTTAGTGAAATGTCTTTTGCATATGTGGTTGTAGCGGTGATTACATCATACACACACACGCACTCACGCAAGCACATACGGCCAGGGCAGGACGGCCTTTCCAAGGGCAGCATCTACGTTGCCCCTTCGCGCCCGGTCAGTTGTTCTCGTGGAAGATGTAGAATATCGTCGCGTCTATCTGGCCAACGGATTAAGTGTGACCATAGGTACACGTTGACGATAAGCATTAGGCACGCTCACTGACAGCAGGGCCCAGGTAGGTAGGAAGAATCAGTAATTTATACCAAACCTTCGACACTGCTAAGGATTTGGGAGGATTTTGGTGGGCGGTGTAACGACCGGTCGTAGAAAATCTCCCTTAAACCTTTGCGATTCAGTGTTCTTCTTAACATCACTCACTTGCTTACACTATTGACGTGTCTTAACGAACCGTTTGTTTTTATGGACCAATTGTTGTTTGTCCGCGCCCACAGCGCTACTCTGTCATATCCTTGTTCTCGACCCGCGTGACGCACGTGCTCCTTGCTCGCACGCTGCAATTCGGTTTCTCGTAGATTGATTCCTTGTGGTCTCATTATTGAGGTTTCTATCTTTTCGGTGTCAATCTTCATTCAATAATCTAGAAGCGTAGAATATCACGGATAATTGTCTTTCGATTTCAGGATCCGTCGCGAATTTGGCTACGCATTGCTCAAACGTGTGTTGCAACTAGTGTATCATGATAGTCTATCACCTTTGTATCGGAGTCATTTCAGCGCCACTATAAAAGTCTCAGCCTATTTGTATCTTGAAAAACACAATAGTTTCCTGGGAGCATTCTTTATTCTGAGGCACAATCGAAAATAATTTGGAATTTATTCGTATTTTATATTTCGTCACTGCAGGATATGCCTAACATTACGAACAAGCAGCATCTTTGAGTCGATGCCTACCGTTTCAATGCATTCCAGATCAACACACGCATGCATCCGAACGTGTGAGTAAACTTATTGTTTCGAGGGCCGTGTAGCAACGGCTGAAGACTACCCAAGTATCCGTTCCAGTCGCATCTCACTTTAAAGCGGGTCTGGAGGCTAGACGAGAGTAGTCTGAACAAGCAAAGAATGCGCTGTTCTTTGTTAATGCCGGCTAACGGCCAGATACAATGAAACCATGAGTGGACAGACCATCTTGTAGCCTATGCAGTGGACCGCTTACCTCGGACTCATTTGGCCCCGTGGGCTCTCGAGTTATCGCGTGCATGTTAACCAAAGACTGGTCTCGGTTACAGTCTTTTCCCCGCGATTTGAGCAAATGTTGATTCCGTTTGCGCCAACCTGCAACTCTCGCGTTTGACCTGCCCTAGTTGGCTGTGGGCAGTGCGGGGTTGACGACCCTTGGGCTCCAGCAAGCGTATTTATTTTCTCAGCTTTCTTTGCCCATCGGCTCTGTGAATCGATAGGTGGACGTTGGACAACGCAGTCCTGCGTGTGCAACGCATTCAAATTGAGCTGGTGTTTTAAATGCTCCAGTGTCATACTGCAATTCTGCATGCTTATCACCAAATCGGACAATTATTCAGCGTTGCTCTCAGTCTATTTTGCCTCCGATAAAACGCCATCAATCGAGCCTCTAGCCACCTTGAGTGGTTGTCCAAACAATATCTGAGGATTTTGCATGTCCTGATGCACCCCGTCGCGCAGACTTTGGTAGCATTTTCGACCTTCCCTCCACAGTAATGCAAAAAATACAAAATCTTTGACTGGTACACACAACCTTGCCCTGAACAAGATTTTCGAACTGCTTCGTGGATATATAGTATCGCTCAGGAGGCCTGTCGAAAATGGCTAGTTCCACTCTCGGCGGGCTGAATGCTAAAACCCCGGTAGTTTCAGCCGGCCCCAAGAATTTATGCTCGTCGGCTGCGATGCAATGCGGATGATGTTGGTAACTACGTGGTTCCCTTGCTGGCCCGCTGAGATTAGGTCTTTGATCGAAAGTCCCTGTTTGCTTTCTAGGTGACCGTGAATGATTCTCTGACTCTATCCCTGGATTTATATAAATATTAATATCCTCAAATTCCTCGCCAATAGAAACGTATGAACTGGCACTGACAGAACTATCAGACTTGGCATTACCCTGAGAGTCGACAACACCCAAACCATCCACAGAGATTTTCGGAGTTAATTATTATTTTCTCTCAAGGTCCACGCTTCCCTGACTGTCAGTCTTCAGTCTTCAGATAAGGGGCAGTGGGAAGTCATCCCGTACGAGCCCTATCACATCGTACTCTATTGACTCGGCTGGATGTCGGTGCTCCGCCAATAAACCTTCAGGGTCTGGTCCAATTTCCTCTTGAATAGTGTCTCGGTTTCCTTTTCCACCACTTCGGTCGGTAGAGCGTTCCAGAGATTGGTCACCCTCCTTGACAATCGATAGATTGCCGGTGAGCCGGTGGAATGCACCTTACGAAGCATCAGGGTGTGTCCTCTGGTACGATCATTATTCCTGAGCGCAATTCCAACTGTAGTTCCCGGCCCAACTCACCGCGGATTATGCACCTGGCATAGATGAGGTCGCCTCGAAGCCGTCGATAGGCAATGGTAAACAACTTGGTGACTTTTAGGCGTTCCTCATAGCTGAACCCACGCAGTCCGGCCACGGGGCCTGTGGCAGCACGTTGCACCCGTTTCAGTTTGGCTACTTCCGCCGCCGTGCACGGGTAGACAGCCGGACCGTCATATTCCAAATGGGGACGTACATGTGAGACATAAGGCAGTCGGAAAGTGTCCCGGGGTAGAGGCCCAAATGAACGGCGGATGAGACCAAGTATCTTCTACGCTGAGGCGCACGCTCTCTCAGTGCATGCTTTTGTCTTCAGATTGTTGGTGACAACAACTCCGAGGTCCTTTTCCTCCTGCGCGTGACGGAGTACGATACTTCCAAGGCAGTAGCCGAAAGTGTCGTTGGGGCCATCAATCCTCATGCTCGTGCACTTGACCACGTTTATCGGTAGACCCCTGATGGTCGACCAATTGACGAGGGTCTGCAGATCCTCCTGTAGTATCTCGCGATCCTATGCCGATCGAATGGGGCGCCAGATCTTGAGATCATCGGAATAGATAAGGCATTGGGATCGAATGGTCTGTGGTAGGTCGTTCACAAACACTAGAAACAACAGGGGTCCTAGCACGGAGCCTTGCGGCTCGCCACTGCCAACTGGACACCACGCTGACTGGGACTGTGCAACTCTCACGGAAAAGGTTCTCCCGACCAAGAAATCCTCAATCCAGTGAAGCATGGGCCCTAAGATGCTCACTGCCCGGAGTTTCAGCAAAAGCCCGTTGTGCGGATCTTTGTCAAACGCCTTACTAAAGTCCACGAAGATGACGTCCGTGACATATCCCTCGGCCTTGGAGTTCAACCAACTTTCGCGGGCCGTCAACAGGTTTGACAGACATGATCTGTTCCGCCGAAAACCTTGCTGCTCTGCATAGCAGTTGACAGCGCTCCAGATGTTTACGTGTACGAACAGCCACCAGCCTTTCCATGACTTTTCCAGCTACGGAAGTGAGGCCAACTGGGCGGTAGTTGGCCGAGGTGGATTTTGTCCCACCTTTGTACAGCGGAACAACGGCTGCTTTTTTCCACTCCTGAGGTAGACTTCCAGTGGCCAACGACAAATTGAACGACCGCGTTAGTGGTGTAGTTAGCTGGTCCGCCAACTCCTTCAACATCAACGGATGCACGTCGTCCAGTCCCGGTGACTTAGGGGTTTTGATGGATTTGGGCATCTTATTCACTTCCGGCTCCCCAAAATCATACATAATGAACAGCGGCGAGCTATCCACCATCGAGATTGGCGCACCTTCCTCCACAGAATAAACTGACAGATAATGTTTGGCTAATGTTTCAGCCTTTTTGTCATCTGCTGCAATCATTTCGTCGTTGTTCATCAGCCCCTGGATACCCACCTTGGCTCTGGTGCGGCGCTTTAAGTATGCAAACAGGCGCTTGGGTGCTCGCACCGCATCGACCACAAGGGCCTCCTCGAATGCCATCCGCTTTATCCGTTTTTGTTCGGCACACCGGTTAGGAATCCTGCGATAGAGGTCACAACCCTCACCTGTGGATCGGAACCGCTGCCAGGCCCGATTTCGTCGTTTGAGCAGGCGTCTGAGCTTCAGATCAAACCACGGCGGTCCCTCAACCCGGGGTCTACGCCGGTTGAGGGGGCAGTAGGTATTCATAAGGTTCAAGATACCGTCACGAAGATTTTCCCACTTTATTATCCGTTAACACAAGTTATCTTTTCTCCGAACCGTAGCCGGCTGGAATTTGACTCTCCATTTCTCGAAGACCCTCCAGTTGCGCCTTCTCATTTCTGAATAGTACATGTTACTGGCCCTGAATCTAAACTCACCTTTTTATGGACTGCTGTTTCTCCCACATCCACCGGTGTTCACTTTCACGAAACTGGCCTCAGGTCCCCCTGCTTCAAATCTCATTCCGTTTACAGAACTCCGGTAAATCCGTCATTCAGGGTCTGCATTGTCTTCATGGATCGCTATCCTCTTCGCATGCGTCGATTTTCCACCCTTTTTTTTCTTGTTCAAAATTTATTCCATCTGCAGAACCTCAGTTGGCCTCTGGTTTCCTGGGCTTGCATCATTCTTGTTATTAATGCCTCCTTAGCACTGCGCTAATGATTTTCTCGATATCTCCACCGCGCACCACTGCCTGATCCGGATTCGAAACCGGTTTAAAACTGCCGCGCAAACCATTATCAGAATGGTCCATTCAAACTTTTCCTGTCATTGTTTTTTCATCTCTAATACTCTCGACTTTCATACTTAGAATATGTGAACATTTCATCTTATTGAGTAACGTGTACACCATGATCATGCTTTAACGCGTGCGTCTCGACCATGGCCGAGAAATATACCAATATTATGAAAAGCCCAAGCTTCGTTCACATCGTGTTGGACATCTGAATCCGTGGGAAACCAGTTGACGTCTAACGCCGCTCTCCGGACATCTTCGAGTGGAGTGCGCCAAACATTACGTCCAATGTGTGGTCTAAGGGATGGACAAGTGCGCCAGTGAATTTCTAGCACCATATGGTCATTGCTTCCAAGTGGAGGGAGATGTTCAACCTTATCGACGTCCGAGCTCCTGAGAGAAATCACCAGATCCAGAATGGAACCGTGACCGGATTGCCTCCAAGTTGGTTATTGGATCGTCGTCAGTAATTCCCGAGAGAAAGGATCTGCCCCGGCCGCTGTCCTGCCTGATGCCCAACCAATATGCGGAGCATTGAAGTCGCCCAGGACGAGGCAGTGGCCGTTGCACGCCCATCTCCTCAATAAATTCATCATATTCGGAGGAGTGACCGCAGGTGTCCGACAGATGACTCCAACTGCCCTAAAGCCCCCGGCGGTAAGCTTGACGCGGCACCAGATAGCTTCGCCGAATCCTTGCGGGTCTGCAAATGCCTCTAACTGCGCGGTTGGAATGTCTGATCGTACGAACAATGCCACGCATCCACCAGCTCTGATAGAGTTCCTATCGACTCGGAATAGGGTGTAGCCAGGGAGGGACTCCTCAGAGTCTAGAACATTGTTACTCAGCTACGTCTCCGTCAATGCTATCATAGTAGGTGAGCTGGACTGCAGCAGGTGTTACAGGTCATCCCTCTTGTTCAGCAGACCACGGACGCTAGACAACAGGATGACGACGCTGTCTCGGCCTGCTACCACATCCGTTTGTTCAGAGTGTCCTAGCTTGGGGCGACTGACAGGGACACTAGCGTCAGCGGCCTCCACCGGAAGTGCGGGCGCCTTTTATACACCTGAAAATCCCGAATGATCAAGTCCCTTTCTCCTCGTTCCATTCGTTCACGTCGTTCAATCAAAGCATTTCTATACTTCTCACGATCCGCAGGGTCTAGACCTCGGTGCAGCCGCACTTGCTCATCTTTTGGCCGATGGGATCTTCCTGACACAGAAGTCACGGCTTCCGCAGAGTCCAGCGCAACTTTCAATGGACGGGGGCGTTCAGCGTCATTAGCTTTGCCAATTCGGAAGGCTGATTTTACCCGCAACTTCTCCACAGTCTCCTCCTCCCCGGGGACAAAAAGTTTTGTTAGTATACTCCGGAGACTCGCAATATCGTGGTCCAGACGTGCCTGTGCCGTGGTCTTCTTTGTCTCAGGCAAGTTCACTATTAGGAAGTACTGTTTCCTTGACTGTGGCGCTCTTTGTGGACGATCCGCAGTTGTTATCCAGGCCGGTCTACTTTCATCCGCGGTGGTGCTCTTTTTGCTAGGTTTTGTTCCTATAATACCGTCTTGTGCTTGCGTGGCCACATCAGTGCCTACTGGGTCCGCATTGTAGCAGGCAGACTTAGGTAGCTTCAGGCGTTGGCGGCGATTTTTTCCGGTTGGCTCAGTGACCAATGTTGAAGCCACCTCTGCATACGAAGCACAGACAGGAATAGATACCTCGGCGAAATTTCCCCTTCTGACGGCGATGATGACGGTGAGAGTGATGATGTTGGCGGAGAAAAAGACGATGACAACGCCGCTGATTCTGCTGCTATTGATGGCGATGAACTAATTGACGGTGCTAACGATGATGACGACGGCGAAGTTGATGACGCTGCTGTATCTGTGACAGGAAGAGGCATTTCCGCCGACTACATTGCAGGCCACACAGGTGTTGAGAGCTCAGTCCAGTTGATGCACGGCAACTTGAGCAGTTTTGCACGGCATTTGTCCAGGGCTTTGTGCAGATCGATACTCATTTCAGAACACTCAAGATGGACCCAACCATCCTGAACATCACACTGAAGAGATTTGTCGCGTGTGCGAAAAAGATTCGGACAAAATTGGCCCCGTGGGCTCTCGAGTTATCGCGTGCATGTTAACCAAAGACTGGTCTCGGTTACAGTCTTTTCCCCGCGATTTGAGCAAATGTTGATTCCGTTTGCGCCAACCTGCAACTCTCGCGTTTGACCTGCCCTAGTTGGCTGTGGGCAGTGCGGGGTTGACGACCCTTGGGCTCCAGAAAATCGCTTAGCGCAGATTCTCGCCCGAGCGTTTTTATTTTCTCAGCTTTCTTTGCCCATCGGCTCTGTGAATCGATAGGTGGACGTTGGACAACGCAGTCCTGCGTGTGCAACGCATTCAAATTGAGCTGGTGTTTTAAATGCTCCAGTGTCATACTGCAATTCTGCATGCTTATCACCAAATCGGACAATTATTCAGCGTTGCTCTCAGTCTATTTTGCCTCCGATAAAACGCCATCAATCGAGCCTCTAGCCACCTTGAGTGGTTGTCCAAACAATATCTGAGGATTTTGCATGTCCTGATGCACCCCGTCGCGCAGACTTTGGTAGCATTTTCGACCTTCCCTCCACAGTAATGCAAAAAATACAAAATCTTTGACTGGTACACACAACCTTGCCCTGAACAAGATTTTCGAACTGCTTCGTGGATATATAGTATCGCTCAGGAGGCCTGTCGAAAATGGCTAGTTCCACTCTCGGCGGGCTGAATGCTAAAACCCCGGTAGTTTCAGCCGGCCCCAAGAATTTATGCTCGTCGGCTGCGATGCAATGCGGAGGATGTTGGTAACTACGTGGTTCCCTTGCTGGCCCGCTGAGATTAGGTCTTTGATCGAAAGTCCCTGTTTGCTTTCTAGGTGACCGTGAATGATTCTCTGACTCTATCCCTGGATTTATATAAATATTAATATCCTCAAATTCCTCGCCAATAGAAACGTATGAACTGGCACTGACAGAACTGCCAGACTTGGCATTATCCTGGGAACCGACAACACCCGAACCATCCACAGAGATTTTCGGAGTTATTTATTATTTTCTCTCAAGGTCCACGCTTCCCTGAGTGGACATTTACATTATGCTTTCTCGCCGGAGTTCCAGCCGCGTACTGCAGGTCAATTCTCGCAAATCGATCAACGCGTGTCCAATTCATATGAATCCCACAACCAGAACAAGACTGATTCGTGGTTTCTGTGGTGCTTAATTCAAAACACAAAAATTACAAATATACGAATCTTAATTCTGCTGTCAAATCGACTCAACAGTAGAACTCAAAGGTACAAATTCCCGTGGCTCTTGCTCTATGTCCAGGAAAGGTTCAAGACCAAATTCAAAGGTATCACACGAATAAAAAAGCGGGCTAAAGTGTGATGTATGGATCAGCTTTTCAATGTAATGTCAAGTAGGATTACGTTAACAAAGCATTTAGAACGTTTGGGAGGATTTTCAATATCTATCCTTTACACAAGGTCCACTTAAAACAGATGCAGCGAACAAAATCAAAGACCTCGGGATTTCGGTGAATTGTGACCCTTATTGGTCCGATCAGTGGGCAGTGGATGCAAAAATGGTGCGCGATGATCTCCTGAGATTGAGACTAGGAGTGTCGAGCTGATAACCCAATGCTTTATGTCTGTGCACATATCTATAGTCAGATCCCTCTTAGAAAACTGCGTTAAGGCGCGGTCGTTCCTCTCCAAAAATTGACGCCGCCTCTTTAGGGAAACTACAACTTCTTATGGGTCAGAGGGACAGGACATTCGGTCAGAGATTAAAGGACCTTGGTACTTTTCTGTGGAAAAGAGGGTACTATGAGGTGATCTATAAGGTATCAAAAGGCTCTTTTGGGCTAAGACCGGGAGGAATTCCAAATGCACCTGACTCCTGAACAAGAGGTCGCAGGAAGAAGCTAGCGGAAGTTCGATCATGAAAGGTAGACAGATATCACTTATTCAGCGATTGGGTAGTTTAGTACTGCAACGGTTAGTCAGAGAATGTAAGATCCAGGGCCCATCCGGGCACCCAAAAGGGCTCTAGATGGTAAATGGAATGAGGTCTTCTCTGACAGCGAGCTCCAAGCGTGTTCACCAGACGGACGGAAGCTGTTCGCCACAGGAACTTTCCGTCAGCAAGCATTCACGATGAAAAATCTCCCGCAGTTGGTGAGCGATGAAACTTTGTGCCGCCCTCTCAATGAAGGTGAGGTCTCGACGAAATACACTAGGAGCTGTTGAGAGTAACCACTAGATTTTGAAAATACTCCGAGCACACTAGAATAATCCAAATTGGTGAAACTACAGGATTATGTGTCTTCATTGTGTGCTTCGTACCGCTCACATTTTTGTGCCTCGAACTTGGTTTATTCACTTCCAATGCGCGATTTTTCGTACTTTATGTGTGCCTGCGTGACCCACTTGCTTGTTTTTCTCACGCCGTGAACTTGGATTTCGTTTTGAGTCCTTATAATCACATGTTTATGGTTTGTATACATTTGCCATGTTCATCACTTAATAATCCAGTGTCGTGGGATTTCTGAATGACTTTATTGTTTTGGGATGCCTTTGAGTGCGCTGCTTGTTGAAAGGAAGAGCCTTACAGTGGGTACCCAACTTGTGTGCTTGCCACGGAAAGATTTGTAAGGGCTTGCTAAACATTAGTCATAACCAGTCCTGTGCAGACTGGACTTAAGTAAGGCACAAGAAACCGATGAAGAAATGTCGATGATCTCCCGTGGACCCGGAGGGATAGATAAATCAAAGTAAACCTCATGGGTCACCAAAAACGGGGATTCGGCCTCCCCAGAATCTGTAACGATGGGTTATAAAAAATCCTCTAAAGACAACACAATTTCGTGTTCTCTTTGTATTACTCGCCCACATATACTGTCTGAGTGTTTTCACACTTTGTGTTTTTATGAGTCAACCTTTGTTTTTTCGCGTCCAAAGCACTACCTTGTTATGCCCCAATCTTGGACCTGTATGACGCACTGGCTTGCCTTCCGCACGCCGTAAATTTTGTTCTCGTTTTCTGAGTCTGTGCGATCAAAAAATGATTTTTGTATGTTTTGTTTTATAGTTCGTTTAATACTCCAGTACAGCAGAATTTACGGATGCTTTCACAATCGGCTGAATTTTCTCCAAAAGCAAGTTAAGGCGTCATTTGACGTGCTCCTACTCCCAAGCACCTACGCACACGACAATATACAGTACTCTAACGTGCCATTTCCTCCCATCTTTATGGTCTAAAGACTACTTCCTAGAAAAAAAATGGTGCAATGGGATACAGGTGGGACGCTCCATTCCCCCCCCCCCTTTGATAGAGTCTTTATGCGGATTCTACGCAAAAGCTGTCTGGGCCTTTCGCAGAGAATGAAGGCGTCTCGGGTAAGCCGTAAATCTATCGCAGGGGAAAGGCCTGTTATCGGCCAGGGGAGCTGGCGATATTTACTCTGATTATTGCCCATACCAGTGGATGGGTCTCGAAGCGAGTGAAATCTCGGCTTATAACGTTGGTTGTTGCACTATGAACCGGATAGGAGAGTCTGCACTGTAGCCCGAAATGTTGGTCTGCAGCGCTACCAATATGACGCACGATCGCAAAGAAAAACAAATTTATTTATCGGAACAATCACCGACTATGGTGGCCCCACTTGCTCCGCCTGTGTACAATCAGCAGGCTTTTGCGCTCCTCCAATACACTTTTTATCTCGCTCCAGCTTTTCGGCTTCCGACTCATTGCGAGCTGCCAAGTGTAATTGCTATCGTGTCACGGACCGGGGGCCAGGGGATGTAAGCTGTATACGAGAGCAGGACCTGACTCAAATTAAGAAAAGCTTAAACGAGTGGCCTCGAAAAACAACGTCATTCCGTCGTAGACCCACGTTAGTCGTTGAACATCATTTATTTTTACTACATGCACTTTCCGCTATATAAGCGGCAATCCCCCACTGCTCTTACAACATTCCCACTTCATATTCTTAACGTCAGTATTAAAACTGTCACTTCACAGCCACCCGTATCAGCTTATTATATTGATTTACGTTAGCATATCATTGCGTTTATGACTAGAAACGACAGTAAGCCTGACCAGGAACCCTCGGTTACGACAGGCTCCCTAGCAGTCCCCGAGTCTTGTGGCGGACCTCAAGCTCCAGTTTCGTATGGAAGAAGCAGGGTTTGAAAGACAGGATCACAACCGAGCGTACTCATTACTTGCGGACTATTGGTCATCTTTACCTCGAAGTTGAGGAGCAGATAGTTAACGTAAATTTCAGTGAATATTGGCGCACAGCCTTGAAAGAAACCGAAATCTCTAGTCTTTCGCCATCAAAATCGTCGAAAATGAAGCGGCTGATCCAATGGACTGATTAAGACATTGAGACGAGCTCTGCAGTAAAGAGAGGCATGCAGTAACTGAAGGGAAAAATGTTCGAACTAAAGAAACCTTGAAAAGTTAGCAGTACAGTGCTTACCAACTAATATTCAAGCACCGTTCAAGTTTTCTGGTCACCTTACCTCTCAGAAGCGGCAAAACTGATGAGGGGTATTATGAGGCTGTATCATCCACAAATACTGCTGCAAAAATCTGTTACGTCCCCCGGATCACCGCTGCGGCATATTGTCGAAATCAAAAACGATTCTGAGGGAAGGCTCGGGCTGTTATTCTGGTAGAACCCCGTAAAAGACACATCAAAAATCTCGCCAAATTTTGTAGATGCTCCGTGAATGTGGTTAGATCTGACGTTAATTTGTTAAGCTCCTTCGTGAGCAGCAGTTTTGCGTGGTCGCTTTCTTTGTGTGAGACTTGTACTTGGCGAAAGAAACCTTTGTTTGCCGTCGCTTTGGTAGCACTGGAATTCGAGAATTTGGATTATATTTTGGACCTATGTGGCGGTGTAATTGAGACTCACATATACTTTAAATTTTGTGGTATTCCTGGAGTATTTTCAGAATTTAGTGGTTACCCTCAACAGCTCCTAGTGTATTTCGTCGAGACCTCACCTTCATTGAGAGGGCGGCACAAAGTTTCATCGCTCACCAACTGCGGGAGATTTTTCATCGTGAATGCTTGCTGACGGAAAGTTCCTGTGGCGAACAGCTTCCGTCCGTCTGGTGAACACGCTTGGAGCTCGCTGTCAGAGAAGACCTCATTCCATTTACCATCTAGAGCCCTTTTGGGTGCCCGGATGGGCCCTGGATCTTACATTCTCTGACTAACCGTTGCAGTACTAAACTACCCAATCGCTGAATAAGTGATATCTGTCTACCTTTCATGATCGAACTTCCGCTAGCTTCTTCCTGCGACCTCTTGTTCAGGAGTCAGGTGCATTTGGAATTCCTCCCGGTCTTAGCCCAAAAGAGCCTTTTGATACCTTATAGATCACCTCATAGTACCCTCTTTTCCACAGAAAAGTACCAAGGTCCTTTAATCTCTGACCGAATGTCCTGTCCCTCTGACCCATAAGAAGTTGTAGTTTCCCTAAAGAGGCGGCGTCAATTTTTGGAGAGGAACGACCGCGCCTTAACGCAGTTTTCTAAGAGGGATCTGACTATAGATATGTGCACAGACATAAAGCATTGGGTTATCAGCTCGACACTCCTAGTCTCAATCTCAGGAGATCATCGCGCACCATTTTTGCATCCACTGCCCACTGATCGGACCAATAAGGGTCACAATTCACCGAAATCCCGAGGTCTTTGATTTTGTTCGCTGCATCTGTTTTAAGTGGACCTTGTGTAAAGGATAGATATTGAAAATCCTCCCAAACGTTCTAAATGCTTTGTTAACGTAATCCTACTTGACATTACATTGAAAAGCTGATCCATACATCACACTTTAGCCCGCTTTTTTATTCGTGTGATACCTTTGAATTTGGTCTTGAACCTTTCCTGGACATAGAGCAAGAGCCACGGGAATTTGTACCTTTGAGTTCTACTGTTGAGTCGATTTGACAGCAGAATTAAGATTCGTATATTTGTAATTTTTGTGTTTTGAATTAAGCACCACAGAAACCACGAATCAGTCTTGTTCTGGTTGTGGGATTCATATGAATTGGACACGCGTTGATCGATTTGCGAGAATTGACCTGCAGTACGCGGCTGGAACTCCGGCGAGAAAGCATAATGTAAATGTCCACTCAGGGAAGCGTGAACCTTGAGAGAAAATAATAAATAACTCCGAAAATCTCTGTGGATGGTTTGGGTGTTGTCGGTTCCCAGGATAATGCCAAGTCTGGCAGTTCTGTCAGTGCCAGTTCATACGTTTCTATTGGCGAGGAATTTGAGGATATTAATATTTATATAAATCCAGGGATAGAGTCAGAGAATCATTCACGGTCACCTAGAAAGCAAACAGGGACTTTCGATCAAAGACCTAATCTCAGCGGGCCAGCAAGGGAACCACGTAGTTACCAACATCATCCGCATTGCATCGCAGCCGACGAGCATAAATTCTTGGGGCCGGCTGAAACTACCGGGGTTTAAGCATTCAGCCCGCCGAGAGTGGAACTAGCCATTTTCGACAGGCCTCCTGAGCGATACTATATATCCACGAAGCAGTTCGAAAATCTTGTTCAAGGCAAGGTTGCGTGTACCAGTCAAAGATTTTGTATTTTTTGCATTACTGTGGAGGGAAGGTCGAAAATGCTACCAAAGTCTGCGCGACGGGGTGCATCAGGACATGCAAAATCCTCAGATATTGTTTGGACAACCACTCAAGGTGGCTAGAGGCTCGATTGATGGCGTTTTATCGGAGGCAAAATAGACTGAGAGCAACGCTGAATAATTGTCCCATTTGGTGATAAGCATGCAGAATTGCAGTATGACACTGGAGCATTTAAAACACCAGCTCAATTTGAATGCGTTGCACACGCAGGACTGCGTTGTCCAACGTCCACCTATCGATTCACAGAGCCGATGGGCAAAGAAAGCTGAGAAAATAAAAACGCTCGGGCGAGAATCTGCGCTAAGCGATTTTCTGGAGCCCAAGGGTCGTCAACCCCGCACTGCCCACAGCCAACTAGGGCAGGTCAAACGCGAGAGTTGCAGGTTGGCGCAAACGGAATCAACATTTGCTCAAATCGCGGGGAAAAGACTGTAACCGAGACCAGTCTTTGGTTAACATGCACGCGATAACTCGAGAGCCCACGGGGCCAAATGAGTCCGAGGTAAGCGGTCCACTGCATAGGCTACAAGATGGTCTGTCCACTCATGGTTTCATTGTATCTGGCCGTTAGCCGGCATTAACAAAGAACAGCGCATTCTTTGCTTGTTCAGACTACTCTCGTCTAGCCTCCAGACCCGCTTTAAAGTGAGATGCGACTGGAACGGATACTTGGGTAGTCTTCAGCCGTTGCTACACGGCCCTCGAAACAATAAGTTTACTCACACGTTCGGATGCATGCGTGTGTTGATCTGGAATGCATTGAAACGGTAGGCATCGACTCAAAGATGCTGCTTGTTCGTAATGTTAGGCATATCCTGCAGTGACGAAATATAAAATACGAATAAATTCCAAATTATTTTCGATTGTGCCTCAGAATAAAGAATGCTCCCAGGAAACTATTGTGTTTTTCAAGATACAAATAGGCTGAGACTTTTATAGTGGCGCTGAAATGACTCCGATACAAAGGTGATAGACTATCATGATACACTAGTTGCAACACACGTTTGAGCAATGCGTAGCCAAATTCGCGACGGATCCTGAAATCGAAAGACAATTATCCGTGATATTCTACGCTTCTAGATTATTGAATGAAGATTGACACCGAAAAGATAGAAACCTCAATAATGAGACCACAAGGAATCAATCAACGAGAAACCGAATTGCAGCGTGCGAGCAAGGAACACGTGCGTCACGCGGGTCGAGAACAAGGATATGACAGAGTAGCGCTGTGGGCGCGAACAAACAACAATTGGTCCATAAAAACAAACGGTTCGTTAAGACACGTCAATAGTGTAAGCAAGTGAGTGATGTTAAGAAGAACACTGAATCGCAAAGGTTTTAGGGAGATTTTCCACGACCTGTCGTCACACTAGCTGCCACCGCCAACCATCATATGCCAGGGGTGAATATAATTTAGGCAGAATACAGTTGCTCCCGAAGCACCTGTGAAAACTATAAAGAAAAACGAAAGGTGAAACTTGCTCGGCCGGCGAGATTTTAGCCACACTGACATTCCTCGTTTTACCCTATCCCACACTCGTCTCTCGTGCACTTCTAACAATAATCCTCCTTAACCCCGTCTATCGAGTTTCTTTTGGGCCACCTGTGGCCCTCTCCGTACAACTCAATCTTTCTCGGAGCTTTCGCTTCCTAAAACCACCCCACCTGATTTTGTAAGATGCAACCAGATGTACCCAAGGTCACTCCCAGATTAATATTCTTTTGTTCTGAACTTTTTGATGTCACGTGCGTGCCTCATAATTGTTGCCATAACTGGATACTGGATGTATAATTATTAGATTGTGTTGGTTGGCGAGAGATCATGGTCGACTTCGCGGTTCCTTGAACACTCTCTAATTCATTCCTGTTTTTTGCTGATTTAAAACCACAGATTTTTCATTGCGCTCACTTGGACTCTCATTTGACTGCCGATTCACCATTCGCAACTTAAAAGGAAAAGCCCCATCTGCAGCAAATTTCAATATTTGTGACCAGGGTTTAGACTGCGGAACATGAACTGAGGTGAATTGCCTCTTAAGGCGATGGAAGAGTGCTCTGTGGAGACCAGACGACTTGTACGCCCGCCGAAGTGAAAACAAGGAAACAAGAAGCGCAGAAAACATTGCTGATAGCCGTGCACAATTGATTCCGATTTTTTATCCTTTTATCTCCTAAACATCTTTATGTTGAAGCATTTTCCTTCGAAAATCTTGTGTTGGTTTCGGGACTCATGCAAGTACGGCTACGTATTGCTCAACATTATTGACACCCAAGCCCGAAGGTGACGACAGTGAAATGGAACGACTAATACTGGACACAGCCTCCACGAAAGCCAGAAGCGTAACAGAGAGGCTGCGTGCAAGGGCGGCTTCGATGCCACGGACCAGGCTCAGATAAAGCCCGCTGAAATAAGTCCTTGAAGGTCTGATGGCTACTGGAGTCGAAGTTATTTCATTTATCTATCATGTACTCTCCAGTTGGTCCCAACCTGTCAAGCGGTCCTGAAGGAGCATTTGCATCTAATCTGGTGCAATGTTTGCGATTTACAATGCACTTAATTTGTTGAAACTCCAAACTGACACACAACTTGAAATTGTTTGCGAAATAGAGGAATTTGGAACAATCATTTGTTGACGGCTTGTCGAAACATTTCCACTCCCGAAACTCCCCATTTATGTTGTTATTCAATCTGTATTCAAGTTGTTATATGCTTTGCGCCAACATACTCTTAAAGTGGTTGCTTCACTAGCTCAGCTCTCCAGAGTTTCCAGCAACTTGTGACTATCTCGATTCTCCGTCGAGAATTTTCGGTCAATATTTGGCTATTTACTTTACTCTCAGTCAGGAAGTCTCCAGTCCCTCAGAATTTCTAAACGGTCTGTGAATCCTGATTTTGTCTAGGCGTGTTTCTTTGTATATCGATAAAACGTATCACCTTTGGACGAGACTTCAAGACACGGATGTTTGGAGCATACCCTCGAGGGACTCTGTAAAGGTGCCTGCGACCAACCACAAATGGATGTAACCAATGACAACCGGCGTATGCGCTGACTTAAGGGTCTAGGTTGGTCGGGGCGAATCAGTACCCTCTCCACTCCTTGGATATCGACCGTACTGTGGGAGGTCTTTATGGGTGGTGCAAAGTACATTTGTGGAAATCCTTCCCGGTCCCTGTCACATGCTTGTATTATTGGCACTGTGTTCTTCATTTAATATCTCTCAAACTACTGCAGCACACATCAACCGCTACATTTAAACGATTTTTTATATTTTTCTCATGTGTCGTGGGATCCCTTGGGCTTGAACTGTCTGCCGTATCAATCGTACGTGACAGTGACTCTTGCCGAACTGTGGTTCTCGTTGGTAGACGTTGTGGCCGTAAGATGAGGTTTGTGCATAACTTCATGCGTGTAATTTGTCAGTTTATTGTCGTAAACTCGGCGAATCAATCTTTCTCTGACACTGCGACTCGATATTTGGGGCAAGCGGTACTCGCATTTTGAAACAAAAATCGCAGGGTGTACCCGACCAGTGGTCTGCAGTAAAGGAGAACGGCCCATGCTTTGTGTGTTCAAACTACTCTCGTCTGCCTCCAGACCCCGCTTTAAAGTGAGACGCGAGTAGAACGGATGCTTGGGTAGTCTTCAGCCGTTGCTACATAGCCCTCGAAACAATAAATGTTATTAATTCGATGTGTCTGACGCCGCAGTTAACATTTTTCGCTAATGGAGGGACCGTAGACATTCCGGAAGCCCTTGCAATACACAGCTTACCAATGGGACCAGTCGGCTCCACCAGGTCAATTGTCAAGAGTTGGTCTCATCTCAAGGTCAGTGTTCGAGGAAGCTTCTAGTCCCCACGTTGATTCACTAATTGGATGCAACGAGCCAGATGTTCCGAGCGTGCTCGAACAGAAGGTAGGCAATGAGAAGGAACCATTCGCTACGCGAACGATACTCAGCCAGACACTTCTAGGACCCCCGACGAACGAAGTTCAGCAATCGACGTCAGTAATTCACCTAAGGGTTCCTGAGAGAAGTACCCATGTCGAACACAACAAGCTTTTCCATACTAAAGCTAACGGTCTACCTCAACAAAAAGAAGTTCAATCGAAAGAATATCAGTTGGTGCTCTCAATGGTGAGATCAAAGACGAAACATCACAATGGGCAACACGAAGCTGCTCTACCTGAACGACCACCGCCAAACCACCTATCAAGAATTAGAGAAATCGCCCGGGGGCGTTTGGCATACCTCGAAAAAGACCCTTTCGTGAAGCCCAGTTGAAACTCAAACACCAGCGGGTCACGCAACACAGCTTCGAATTGGCCGACCTAGTGGCAGCATACAGTACCCGGGTGGAACTGTATGACCGGCGGCGAAAAAAAATTATCCCTTGTGAAAACAACAATTAATGAGCTGAAGTCAGTATCCATGAATGAACTCAAAATGACTGCTTTGTCACTGGGTCTGAAGGTGGTGACAAGGCTTAAAGCGAACTTCGCCATTTTCGGATTGAGATTCGTACATCGGACAAATATTACAATTGTGCTGCACAACAGGAAGCGGAGGAAACAAAGAGCAAATTTGAAACACCAGAGAGTTTCATCTTTTCGTACAAGATAACATTAAAAAATATGCAGGCGATTCTAAACCAAAACTAAGTACCAACGACGAAATAGTTTGCAGACCGCCTCATGCCGAGTAATACAGCACTTTATTCCATTTTGTTTCCTACATCTATTCCGCTGGACCTATTCTTCTTGGAATGTTGCAAACATTTTCCGAGTCCTTGTTTTCTGTACAACGTGCAAAGAGGCGAAAAGGAAAACTCGCCAACATTTCCCTTGAACAGTTCAGGTAAAACCTATTATCCGAAACCACATTGCGATGCTATCCTCGCCTCTGGAGAAGAACATTCATTCACAGTTCATGGAGCATTGTTCGCCACATTTTGCACGCAAAACTCTGGACTACCCTGGTGGGTGGTAGTGTTTGATCAATCTCCATGTTCACGTGTGCTTTAACGTTCTCCGTCGTACATTCGTTTTCGAAGCTTATTTATAAGCACAAAGCTACTCCCATTGTCTTCAAAAAGTTTCGTAGTAACTCTAAGTAATTCTACTGTTTCTGACGTTTCAGTTTTGCGCGATGTCCTATTGTCACTTCAGCGTTGCTTTTGAGTTCACTTTCTCCTCGCAAGTTTGTAAACAAACTTAGTTTATATTGTTGCTGCAAATAGTTTGCTGCTCGAGATACGTAGACCAAGCTCGTGCAGAAAAATGTTTTACTAGGAAATATCTTCATTCTGATCGCTCGTCTAACAGTTTGCTTCGGTCTTCTGATGAATTTGCCAATCTCATGCTTTTTGGCGGGATTTTTAGTTTGTTTCCTAGGGATCCTGGTATTAATAATCACCATGGAAACTTGTTTTATGCGCAGCCAACAGAAAGAGTGTGGAACGGCAGGCGCTGAAAGTAAGTTATAGTTGAGTAATTCGAGACAACACACTTCTTTCTGTTCACCTTTATCCACTGCAATTGACTCCGCCTAAGAATCTCAAGCGATTGTCTTAGCACGAAGCTTATTTATAAGCAGAAAGCTACTCCCATTGTCTTCAAAACGATTCGTAGTAACACTAAGTAATTCTACTGTTTCCGACATTTCAGTTTTGCGCGATGTCCAATTGTCACTTTAGCGTTGCTTTTGAGTTCATCTTATTCACGCAGTTTTCTAAACAATGCCACTTTATTAAGTTGCTGCGATAGTTTCTTCCATTTGAACAAGTAGCCTAAGTTCGTACAGCAATATGATGTATCCTTGAGAGTCTATTTTCGGACCGTTTGTCTACCTGTGAGCGTCGGTCTTCTGATAACTATGCCAACGTCAATTTGTGCTGCGGGTCTCGGGGTTGAGTCTCTGTAGATTGTAGAACTGGGGACTATCATGGAACCCTGACTTTCACGCAGCCAACACGGAAAGTTAGTACTGGCAGGCACTGAAGGCTAGTTAAAGGTGGTAAGGGTGAGAATATTGACCCACCTTGAACCCTGGGCAGCGACTTTCGTGGAAGCCCTTGGGCCGTCTACGTTACTGACAAGATGAAAATCCCGCCTTCTGTTCTAAGTGCTTTGTGATTGTGGTTCAATCTGAAGTCACTTTGCCAAGCTCATTCGTACGCAACACTTTTACACGATCGTTTGTTTGCTAGAGATTAACTTGGTCTTGAACCGTTTCTCACAGTTATGCTTGGAACACGGGACTTTCAGCCCTTGGGTCTTACTTTCGGGTCTATTTACCAGCATAATTGGGATTTGTATACGTTTGTGCTTTTGTGATCTGAAATTTAGTACCGCGGAGCCTGCTAATCCATAATGTTCTAACCACGCTCTTTTCAGCTTGTGATAGTTGTGACTTAAACATTTTCCTGGTGCTAAACAAGGAAACTGATATCTCGATGATTTCCGGCGACTTGCTCTCTAGGCATCTATAATGGAGGCCGCCGGTTGCATGTTTAAGATCTACTTTCCAGTGACCCTTTACTTATTTACACTGGTGCTGTGTTCATTGTCATTGCTAAGGAAACAGTTGACTCAACGGATTCATCAATCCAACATATGTGTGTTGCAAACGCCACTCTTGTTTCTCCTTACGGCTAGAAGTCCCCTACGCTCAATTTGGGCCTACATTGCTCGTTTCGGTGGGCGTTTATAGGATCAGATGTCCCTTGTCCCACACCAAGTGCCGACTTCCTTGTCCATTCCGACCTCCTGGTTGGTGCACAATGCCGAGCGGTTGCTGGCCAACAGAATTATGTCTTCCAAATCGGCTCGCATGCCTCCGTAAACCGCACGGCGCCGCTGTACACCAAGCTTCAGGCCGAACACCCCTAAGCAGTATTCCTTCCAGCTTACCCGTCAACGCTTAGGCAATCTGGACCTCTTCCCATGGTTATCACAAACGTCAACCACCGTGACGCCATTAAGGTCTTTCCAGCATCCGGCCGAACAAGCCTCTTGGCACCTGATAAGCTACACATAGCACAGGATGGCTTTAGACACACGGACGAACCGGGCAAAATACATCCTTCCAGTAGCTCTTAGGTCTCACCTCTTCAAACGGTCCCTGAGCTCTATGACGACTGGCATTTCCGTGTCCACAGCTATGCCCTCAACCCAGCCAACACCCCAGAAAGGTACCCCAGCCCAAGTTTTCAAGGTCTAACCTCTCCTTACCCGGTTGTTCTGCTTTCGGCGGCAGTGACCTTGTTAGAGCCTACCACCAAGTCCAGGCTGCTGGGCATGAAACTTTTGAAAGCACCGTCAAAACTCCATTCAGACCATTCGAGTTCTCGCTTATGTAGTTTGGGCTCCGCAAAGCAGCCCAGACCCTCCTACAGTTTATGCATGAAGCAATGCGAGGTTTGAAAAAAGTGCACGTGTAGTTGGACAAAATTTTGGTTGCAATCTCCCCAGAGGAAAAGCCATGACACACCTGCTCGCTGTCTTCAAGTCCCTTAGCCAACAAGGTGTAAACACAAACCTTGTCATACGCGAACTAGGTGGGACCACCGTCACTTTCCAAGGTCAAGAAATCTCAGCCTCGGGAGCACAGCCCTAGCCAGGTAAGGTAGTGGCAATTCGCAACTATCCTTTACCTCACCCTCACCGGCTATGGGGCCAATTTTCTGGCTTGATTAAACATATTGCAGGCTTATTCCCCGGTAAGCCGAAATAATGCAGCTCCTTCCAGACCTTTTACATGGAGGCAAGTAGAAGGTTATAATTCTTGACGTGGCACAGTGCCCCTCAACTTCGATCAAGGAATCCATCGCCAGTGTAGCGCTCCTTGCAGATCCCGATTCTTCCGATGCTTCAGCACTAGGGCGGAGACTTCGGATGCGGCTGTTGGAGGCAATGCCACAACAATCCACCAATAACTCATGGCAACCGATAGCCTCCTTCTCTGGGCATCTCCAACCTGCGGAATCCCGATGAAGCATGTTCAGCAGAGAACAGTTGGCAATTTATTTGGGTATCCGAAACTTCCAGCACACACTCAAGGGCCAAAGGTTCAAAAAGTTCACAGGTCATAAGCCACTGATGTATGCTTTCCAGTCAGCTCCTGATCGTTATTCGACACGTGAGACTCGCCATTTATATTGTGTTCCGCGTTTTACTATGGACCATCGACACATTCCTAAGACACGCAGTCCAGTAGCATATGCATCCTCCCTCGTCCACATAATCGGCTACCTATTAGCCGTGGGCCTAGACCTGAAAGCTATCACCGCAGTCTAGAAAGCAGATCCTGAGGTCCAGCAGCCCCGAAACAAATGCTTATTGCAGCTAGTACAAGTGGCCCATTCAATTTTGGATCCTGACTACTGTATGCGATTTGTTGCAGAGTCTGCCCAAACTACCACCGGTGCAGGTTTTATCCAAAGTTTTATTATCAGCCTCCACGACTTATCTTACCCTGGTGTAAATACCTCGGTGAAATTAGTCACCGAGAGATCCGTGTGGCCTCTCGTCAAACTCGACCCACATCTTGGGCCCGCGCTCGTCTTCAACGCCAACGCGTTAAAATTTCAGTCACACCAGATCTGCGTTAGGCACATAATGTGAGCCAGACGCACCTCTCCAGCTTGTTAAAGTGGGTCTCGTGGGGCTCGTCCCACCATCCAGCGGTAACGTCTACTTCCTCGAGCGCATAGATCTTTCCATCCGCTGGCCTCAGGTTGTGCCTACTCCCCATCCCACCCCAGGAGGGGCCACAAAAGTATTTCTAACTGGTTGGATAGGTCAGTTCTGTTGCCCTGCTATCGTGATTCCCGATGACGGTCCTCATTGTGACAGCGCGTCCCACTAGCTACCGAGCACATCCGGCTGCAGACACAACAGGACGGTTGCCCATCATCCTCACTCTAATGACACGGTAACAATGATAGTAATAATGGTGTGTCACTTGACCGTGTTCAAGCGGCATGCTATAGGCGTGACCATAGGTTACAGCAATAAACGGCAACACAAGTATTCATAAATTTGGGACAGACGGTTCTCACAAATGGGGTAATGGTAAAATAAAGATGGACAATGCTTGAGTAAACTAAGTTGGAGATATTTAACTCGGAAGTTACAAATCAGTTTCGAATTAAAGAAAATAAAGCTGTGGATAGCCAGCCAAACACGGAGACTCAGACGAAAGCGATACTGGGGGAGCTAAATAGGCGGTGTAAACAGGAGACTGTGGGGAAACTGGCGGCGGACATCACACCATGGACAGGAGGACAACGCGAGAACAATGCTCGATGTGCTCAATAGGGTGCCAAAAATTGGCCGCGAAAGACCCGACAGTATGGAAAGGATCACATTGGTTTACAAAATTCGTTGTAAAGTCGATTATTATGAAAACAGTGAGAGTGGGGGTTTAAAAAAGAGCCAAATAAAAGGCTCGGGAAGTGTGGAAACAGACTCGAAGGTGCACCAACTAGATATCTGGAGAATCGGTATTGCGAAACCGCAGGGAGATTTTTATCGCAAGATACGACTAGAAATGTATCCCACATGAGACAATCAGAGAGCAGTCGACAACGTCAACGCCGTATGGGGAAGTTAGATTCTGACATTTAATAACTAATTAAGGAGGAGTCCCGTGATATGAATCCAAGTGAGTCGAATATGATAGTATGGCTGACCATTTTGGTGTAGGTAGTTATCAGGACGACATGGGGTTTCACATAAAGGTAAACTTCAGGGTAAAATCTTGGCAAAGAATGCGAAAAGCCGTTGAATAGCATGGTCGGTAAGTGAACGGGGAGCAGAGAATTTAAAAGAGGAGTCGCTGAAGGATCATTCAGTTGCAGACAGAATACACTGCAGAGATGACCAAGAAAATATGCAGAGATAGTGCTCAGAGAAGATGTGAGTAATCTGCAGAAAGTAGGCCCGAATCGACAGGGGAAATTAGACGAGTGCAGAAATAATTACATCAAAGCTTGAGCCTTTCTAAGTAAGTGATAACAGAATAAACAATCGAATTCCGGTTCACAACAGGTGTTATCAAAACCCTTTTCCTCGGGAAATGCCGTCAGCATTTTGCTACAGCATGCTGCAAGGAAATCTCTAATATTGTTGGCTATTCGGTGGTTTATACAGCCTTTTGCGCCAAGCAGACTGAGCGACTTCCAGTTTGCTAAACAAAGTATACTCTGGGGAACATCACGAGGTGGCGAAAAAGCTTGTTTCCAGTAATTCGTAACCATGCCATCACATCACGTTTTATATGAACAATGTTGGGTGAACAAAACAGAAATCAAGGTAAGGCGATGAGTCAAGGTCGAGTGGAAGAGAGGGGAGCAAATATCACATGAGTGACCTAGATCCTTCTCTGGACCTTGAATGGGTACCTGCGGTGTCATTGGCCGGATCAACATCCATGACCATGCCAGTAGTCTTAACGACGGCACAAAGGAGTCAAAAGTTTCACTAGAGTTCTGTGCTCTTCAATTAAAAAAACGCTTATATGTTTCGTTGCACTCACCAAAGCAGTGTCGCTCAAGTTCAAGAGTGACCATCATCCGCAACCGGTTTCCTCTTTGGAGTCATATGAAAAGTCCGCGGTGATGCAAGATGCCACCCATCCAATGGTGTGACGCAATAACGCAAGCTAGATAGCCTTTGGTTCGTACTCCGTGGCCGACAGTATCTGTGAGTCTTCATGTTGCATTCGCCATAGCCTCCAGTTGTCAGCCAATCGACCCGTGTCTTCCATAACCAAGAGAGCCGGCAAGTGGATCTTCAGACGATTGTGCGTTTGAGCCTGCGATATCCTCGCGCCGGTTTTCGTGGCCAACATGTCGAGAATCAGTTCCTCAGAAAATGCCGTCAATGCATTGTTGCAGCATGCAAAAAGGAAATTTCCATCACTGCCATATATTCGGTGGTTTATATAGCCCTGTGCGCCAATCAGTTGATTGATTTACAGTGCGCCAAACAAAAGTTACTCTCTGACTAATCGGGGGACGTAAATAATGTGGCAAAACAAAGATATATTCAACACAGACGGTTGAAATTTTTCATAACGATCTTGGTTGCCACTGATGACAGGTGGTGAGGGACCAGGGTGTCCATCAAAAAGAAGCCAGGCTGACATTCTTGACGGAATGGGGAGGGTTGGTTAGCAATGCAACGGCTGGATTCCAGTCACGGTTTTCGGTACAGTAACGCGAATCAAAATGGACCGTTTCGATGGGGCACGGGCAATAGATTTTGAGGCGGTGTGGGGGATTTACTAATGTCAGAAACCTGCCTCGCCGTCCGGCGAGACTATCGTGATGGGCTGTAAACCAGGTAATACGATTGCGACTTTAGTAGTCGGCGATGTAAGGCACTCCGTATAGCGATGGCCAGTGTGGGTATATGTTTAGGCCCTGGTCATCCAGGGTGGCCTGTAGCCCAATCCGATGGGTCAAGTCGGTAAATACTTACGGTAATCCGGGATAATGCCCAGCTAGATGATGGCCACCCAGGTAACCAGCCCGACTGGGAAAAGATAGAAGTTGTGACAGTCTGAAGGATGTAACAGATGGCGGTTTTGATTAAAGGTTTATTATAAGTCAGACAAACAATTAGTTAAATGGCTTCCGGTGGACAGATCTGTGGAGGATCAACGAGCGGACACCTTTGTGATAGCTTCGTAGGGTAGCCGGATGATGATGGAATAACGGGAGAGATACCAAGCACAGGCCCAGCCAGCATGGGAAATAGCTTAGTTGGTAGGTGGTATAGGAGAACAGAGGCCCGCTTGAGGACAGAGAAAAGGAAGGGCCGAGATCAGAAAAGACCTGGAAGAGGAAGGAGTAAAAAAACACAGCAGTCTGGTCTTTGTAATAGCCGTGGATGGGAATGGCACAAGTAGTGAAAAAAGAAAATATTCGGAACTGGGTTGATACCTTTTTATGTGAGTGCTTAGGTGCTTTGTTTCCGCGGGGATTAAAGACAGCAGAAGCATATGGAAGCCAAGTTGAATTGGATCAAGACAAACCATGAGCACACTCACAGATCGGTGGGTGATGGCTAATAAAGAAAAGCTATCCGCTTGGTAAGATTCGAGTTTACAGGAAAGTGCAAGAAAAATGACAATGAGGCGGCTGAGTTTGAGCCTGAGGCTAGAGAACCAGGTAAAGGTGGGTACCCACCATTTTAAAAGTAGTTTTCTGAGAGGAGCTTGTCTCAGGAAGCGTTTTGGTCGTGTAACTGAGTCAGTACCATGGCAGAAAACTCAGCCGACTTTGGGCGACACTTTAATAGTGCCTGTGCTCGTAGGGAACATAGAGAACGCAGAATTGTCGATCGTGAATTATAAAAATGCCACGATTACACTCCCGTTTCCAGCAACCAGCAAGCTCGAGGTTGAGCTCATTGTCGTAAACCCCAGGAGTATCGACGTCGGGGTGTCGTTAGAGCAGAGGCCGCCTGATTTACCGGTCCAAAATGTGCGTTGATTGCCGCTTTTGACATCAGCAAGCCGGTTAAGGGTTTTTTAAAGGGCCCGAAAAGGTCGAAGTTGCGGAAGTTTTAGGCCTTGAGCATATGTGGAGGGCTCAAACGTCAAGCTATCGCTCCGCACGGGTTCGGACGAAAGAACTAAAGGCCAATGCAGGTGCTTTGAGTTTCCCTTGCGCAGAGTAGGGTCCAGGTTATTATCAGAAGTTCATGTTGTTTAGGGGATCAGAGGGCATTAACCCAAGACTTTCTCTGCCAGATGTGTACTCTTTTTGTGTTTTTCACAGAAGAGCAATTGGGCAACTTTACAACGTGGGGAGTGCTTGCCATCTCTCCTTAAAGCACCTTTCCTTACACGTGGCCCATTGAGTCCGAGATTGATAAGGCTGGCTGTCTTCCCTTATCGTGAGACTGTCACAGACTAGATTTCATTGCCTCCGAAGATGTTGCTACCGAAGCCTGTTAAAGAATAAGGCGGAGAATGGAGTAAACACCCAGATAACGGCGGGATTTCTAAGACTCTTACTCAACCACACTCCCCCTCTAACAACTACGTCAGATGGGCTCCAGTATATGCAAGCCACCTCCTTTACTGCGTCGCTGGCTATGATATGCATGACGGCTTCACGGGGTTGACGATTTTAGTGAAAAGGTCACCAGGGCTTTTCCAAAGAACAACCGCCGGAAAGTGTTGAGGAGGAGGGTAACTGCCGCAGAGTGTAGGCCCAAAGTCGCACGCAGAATGTACAAACTAACGAAGGGTGAGGACCTTAGGATTCAGTATAAAGAAACATGATGTTTAAAGGCGGGGATGGGATCGGCAGAAGTTCGGTTATGGGTCACGACAGAGCAACCTCGTGGTAAGCTGCTAGGGAGTGCTGAGTATAAAAATGAAGCATTATATGAAGAAAAAACTAGTGGTGAAGGAATACTTCAAAACCAAGAGCCAAAAGCCTTATAGTTAGTCCAATTCAGGTGATTTCCAAAGGTCAGTTTTGGTTTGAAAGGAGATTTGAAACGGATTTCCATTTGTGAGTTTAGCTACCCATATACAGGCTAGGGGGTATTATGTCAAGGTCTGATGGGGCAGAGAAGTAAATTGAATGGATGAGTATCTAAAGGCAAATGGTGAATGGTCATATATTGGCTATGGAAAAGGCGACAAAAGAACTGGCGAAGCTGGAAAAGCGATGACTATCGGATTTAGCAAGTGGATAAAAGTTGGGTTTAGAATATCTGGACTGAAAATACAACCATCCAGCCAGAAACCGTGGAACAAAAGAAGCTGGAATTTAGTGTATGGAGGAAATAGTGCCGTCATAGCTGGTGGTTGGGTCCATTTAACCAGGTATTCCCATTGAAAATTCAAAGACTATTCTTGTTAAAATCTAAACGCTTAATTTGCCGGATCAGACGGAAAAGAGCAGCAAAGTGAAAAGGTAAGCGACGAGAAAGTAGTGGTAACCAGCTGGCCGCTGCTGTGGCACAAATTACTGTCAGGTGTTCAAACAAAGGAGTTCCAAAGCTGTTGGAAACCTGGCTCAGGTTCAAAAGCCCTTTCGTCACTTGCCTGCAAATCTATAACTTGGATTAAAGCTTGCACTGAGAGTTATTAGCCTGTATGGGTCTCATACGTCTTAGATGGCCTTAAAGAACATATTCAGTGGTGCTTAGTTACATAAACAAGCATAGTTTACCAGAAAAGGTTTGAATCTAGGGGCAGTTCTGGAAACAGGAACAGCAAGAGTGTTATTCCCCAGTCTTTAAGAGTACCGTGAATCTATGGAGCCTCTAAACTGTGGCGCCGGTACGATCATTCTGCTTATAACAGCACCGTGAAGGAATGTGAGGCCTAGTTTTGTGTCCAAGCCAAAGCGGATCCATTTTATGATTTCCTCAGCATAGGCTGTAGATGGGTTGAGTGAAAGAACCGATAACTCATTTGCCCTTTGCGGTTAACCTTTCAGCTCTCATTCTATGCCACTGGTGTATGTTGGAGCAGGTTATAAAAGAGTATTCCAAAAATGGTTTAACGAGGGTCTTATAGATACTGAATTTGCTTTCCGGAACGTGGAATGTCCTATGGAGCCTATCAGCGTTCAAGCCTTCACAATTTGGAGATAGTGTATTCCGAAAAACTGAAAGTGGCTGAATATGGCAAACCCAAATCCCGCGCTGACAGGTTGCTGGTAATTGAGTGGCAGTCAAAACTGAATATACCTGATGGCACACTACTCTTGAAGGTAACTATAGTGCCTTCCTCAGCAGAAAATTTCATTTAGTAACTAGTGCACAGGGAATTAAGGGCTGTAGGACCCTGGAGTACGTCACTCCTAACTGAACTAAGCAATATGGAATCAAAAGTAAATAACACTTTGGCGTCTCCCGCGGAGAGGTGGGGATTGCAATGATGAACGACACTAAAAACTTCATTTATGTGTACGGAGAGTGGTAGAGGGCCCAAAACCCTGCCTTGGAGGACACCGCTAGTGATAGTTTTGGATTTGGAGACGAAACTATTTGTATGAACCAATCGGTGAGGGCCGGAGAGGTATGAACCCACCCAACTGAATGATGGATCAGTGATGCCATAAGATTTGGCACGCGATAGGAGCCCAGTGTATGAGACTCGATCGAAAAGCTTCTTCGTACCTAGATAGATAACAGCCATGAACGTGCCATTGTCAGCAGCTTCCGTGCTCAAGTCCAGGAAGTCCTCCTTACAAGCGGGACGCGGACGGATTTTGGGAAAACTTGATGACCTGAACTGAGCAAGTTATTTGGTAAAAGGTGGGCCACCATCTTATTTTCAGTGGGCTTCTCCATGATTCTTGAGATAATCGGAGCATATGTGGTGAAACCATATTTTTCGAGAACATGGATAGAGCTTTTTACTCCAGGGGATAACTGTAAATATTCTCCATTGGTTGGGGAAAGAGCTAGATCCCAGGGACAAGTTTAATGAATTAGATAAAATTATGGGGATATCCAGGCCTCCTAGAGCTAAAGCAGCCCTTGGGGTACCGTCCGGGCCCGGGCGATAAAACAGTCTCATAGAGGTTCGAAGTGGAAAAATTTTGTCGAGGTAAAATGAAACTGTGGGTAGGATCTCAGTGTTTAGGCGTGCAGAGTTTGCTCTTAGAGTGGGCTCATTGGACGTTAGGGCTGATGCAAAGAATGTGCTGAAAGCTTAAACGTTTCTCTCGGTTCATCCAGGTGGGAGTTTTTGACAGAGATGAAGACTATAAACATGCGAATATGGGAGTCCCTTGGTTTTATCGGCCTACTCAGGATGTCCACCTTCTTGGGGTGTCGTAGAGTTTTTGATTCTTCCTGAGTAAGCATCAGTTCACCCCGTGATTTGACAGCTAATGACAGTAGATCCATTTTGATAGATATTGACGGCTTCCGGGTTTTGAGTGCAAGGCGGTGGGGTTCGGGGGACCCAAGCAGCACGCTCAAAGCGCCCGCAATCGTGCGCTTTGGCCCGCGTTGGGTTGCTTTTGGCTAACTTCAAGCTGCTCTATATTGGCCTTATTGAGGGCGATTTAGGCAAGGTCCTAAGTTCGAAAAATTGATGAGGTGATTTCCTCTTTGTTTTCCAATCCATCTTAGTTGTACGTCTGTTGGTTTATCTGGCCGTTTTTCATCACCTTTGCTGAAACCATCGCTTTATCGAGGACTAGAAATACGGTTCCTTATAATCACTAAGTTTACTATAAAAATGGCAAACTGAAACATTGTACAAACTTGCAATTCGGAGACAGCTTCGGTCAGAATTTCCTGAAGATGTTCATCTTCCATATGTTAGGTGGTCACCGGATGTGAAATTTCGAACACTGGTAAGTTGGGGGAGTTGCATCTGGGGAGAAGTCGGAAAACAAAACATCTTAGCCTGCAGGCCAAAAAACTCGTCTGATTGAAAACAAGTTTGATAAAAAAAAACGGATCAGCATCTGATATACTACGTATCAAAACCGCTGCGGTCAACGAAATAGAAAAGCATCAAACAATCTATGAAAAATGCCTGAGGAACATGGAGTATTGAGGTTTAGGGGAAGTGGCTATTTATGGTACCGGGAAAGCGCACAAGAATGCCCTGAGGAAGCTACCCCCCACAATGGCGGTACCTTATTAAGCCCTCGAGAAAGCGGAAAATTCAGGGTGTTGTTTCTTCTAGCAGGTGGTTGAAAGTTTTGGGTCCAACCGCTAAGGTATGCACAGGCAAAAAAATCCTGGCAATGTAGTGGACCGGGGCGTCATGGCCAACACACTCCTGGATCGTTGAGGTCACTTGGGATCACCCCGCGGCCCATGGGGTGGGCTGAGTCAAAGCGGAAAGCGGCAATAATAGGTAAAATATTTTCCTTGTTTGATTCAGACGATCGCAAAATGCAGTCAAGCAGAATTCCTTGAAACTGCAGTTTAATTTTTACCCAAGCTGTGTTGTCAGTGGTGTCAGGGGCTAAATATGGCATCAAGGAAACAGGAAGGGTCTCTTTGCAGTACATTGGGCAACCCCGTTCTCCACGATGTATTAGAGAATCACTGAAAGCTTTGTAACCAGATATGGAAAAGCTTAAAAGGGGAGGGTTTGCTTTAGGCCACTTTTCTCTGATGAGAATGACGTTCTAGTTAGGCAAGAGGGCCCAGGTAGGCTAGTGGTGAACTTGCATAGAGTGGGAGCATGTTGATGACACAGGCGGACATTCGTGTTTCACTTTCTTGTCGTGTCGCAAGGGGGAAATTTACTAACTTTGGGTCTCGAGGAGATGGAGGCTGTGGTGTTTTTAGTCCTGGTACCGATGAAGTTGCTGAGATAGTCCTGGTTAGACTGTTGTGTGCGTCCGTTCAGGACCAACGGAGGAACGTTTGACCAGTATAAAAATGGCTAGTGAGGATTGGAGGAGAGCTAGTTGGACTGGTTGTATGATGGGAGGTAATGGTTTATGAATTCCACCGGGTTCATTTAGGGTGGCCAGTTGCCGCGAGACCAATAAGGAAGCACAGAGGATTTTCTTCGAGGATGAGACGGGAAGCCAGAGGCTAAGAACAGGAGCGGAGTTGATGGAAGTTAAACATATCTTTTGAAATCACAGAAGTAGGGCCTCGGTTTGAGGATGGAGTACGAGTTTGTGGGTCAGTGGTCACGAAAGCGTTGGAGAACAGAAGTAAGCGATTCAACTGCGGTGAAGCCACGGTATAGGGCCGTGTATCGTCTAGGGCAGATGAGGGAAAATTTGGATTTTGTTTAGGTACTGGGTAGAATTGGGAGGCACTCCCTGTCAATTAGACGAAGCGAGAGTCCCATTCAAACGGACAGCCGATGGCATACTGAGGTGGTTTTTCAGGGCAGGTAAGCTGCCGGGTCTTACTGGAATAAAAGTCTTAGGGGGAAACTTGGTAACTAACTTCTACCGGGAGGTAAAATGAGCGAATACCACAAAAGTTGTATGTGGTTTACTGGAAACTGTGAATGTGGGAAGGGTGGAGCTGGAGATGATGGTGGCATGCATGGTGACATATGTGTGATTGTTTGGCACGTCGGCGAAAATAGTGATGGTGAAGTCTGAGTGGTTGGTTGCACCAAGTTGTGGTTTGCTACATGGATTCTCAGGGGTTAGGTGAGGTGCACGGGGGAACTACTGACTGGGACAGCGACGAGATCCTGTGGGCGATGGAAACAGTGGGCGGATGACAAACTGTTTAGTCCTTACACGATAGGTCCCAGGTCGGTTTTTGACTCTATAGGAGGGGGGGGGCGTGGTGATGTCGAATTTAAGATAATACTGGCCACTGGAAGCAACGAGAATGGGAGGTGAAGTTGTTTACAATGTATTTGGGGACGATTCTGTTGCCAGCTGACTGATACGAAGCAGTGAGTTGACAGCTGTTACTTTCTCGACCTGTTTGGAATACAGCCCAGTACCTGGGTGGTGGTTGTATATAAGGAATGTTTGGTTAACGCGGCTACTAGTAAACGGCGATGGAGATTGGGTTGCAACTTTGAGCCCTTTAGTGGCTATGAGGAGTTGTTGGCTAGCGGGCTCAGTGGATATGTAATCTCATCGTTGGTGCTCTGGTAGATGGGGGTTGTGTGAATGTGTCAACTATGGTGGTCTTGTGAGTGGGTCGGGCAGCGCTGGGTCGGAAGTTTTTGACGATGTTGGGCCGTCATTTACCCCATTAAGAACCTCCGTCGGCAAAGGGGTCCAGTCGGCGAGTGTTTCTTTGCTGTTGAATGGAGTGGATTCAGCAGTAATCTCTCTCCTTCTGACGAAGTCCGTGGCAATGCTTTCCTCAAAGAACTGAAAGAGAAGCTGACACATATTACGCTGAGACCCCTATCTGGGTCTTTTGCAGCAGCATCCGTGAAGTGATATATCGCTGACTGGAAGATGCGTAATATCGAATGAAGTGAATGGGCTTAACCTCTTCAGAGAGCTACCGGGAATGAAGAGCACCAAAAGTGATTAGGATGTAGCGTAATATTTCATATGCCCGGGATCAGTTGCCGTACGCTTGTGTACCACGATGGAGAGAATACAGTAAAGCAAAACTGAAAGGGTCAGTCTTGCATATCACATCCACTGCACGCTGAAATGAAGTGGGGGTGTTTGTAACCTCTTCGTGGCAATGAAAGACTTCTTCCAGGCCTGAGGATACTTGGCTGTTCCGTGGGATTCTCGACTTCGATGTATCTAGATCAGAATTATCAGTCTGCGCAACGATAGATGAAACGACATCTGACTGATCTTCTTCACTAAACTGTACCTAGTAAGTATGACGTCTATGCGTAGATAGATCATCCAGGTCCACTGTGGTGAAAATCCGGTTCCAGTTGCGCGAAATGACAGTCCCGTTTGCTGTTCGTAGGTCATTCCCCCTGAAATAACTGAAATTGGCGTCCAACATACACTCAAAAGCGATTCTCAAACTAAGGCATTTAAATAACTAAGAAGGACTTTTACCGGTAGCTCTGTGCGCATCCTTACTACATTGCATAAGAAAATTGTCAGTGGCGCAATCGGGTTCGAAAAATTTATGAGGAATCACAGACTGAATTGCACTCCTAAGCGTGCGTAAAAGTACTCTTCAAAGCCATTAGACCGCGGGTGGAGTGGAGCAGTGTATACGTGTTTGCAACGAAGACCTCTCAGCCATTCATCCAATGGCTTGGCGGTCAATTGTGTGCCACTGTCAGTAACTAGCATGGAACTAGCTTCTTCTTAGATGAACTTTTTCTCGAGCGCAGTCTGTGTGAAGTCCGCTATAGGTGAAGTCGATGAATAAACCTTCGGCCAGCGGGAAAAAGGCATCAATGACAACAGGAGCGTAAAATCTACCCAAGAATGGAGCACAATAGTCTGCAAGTGCCAGCTGCCACGCCTCACAGGGCACTGGCCAGTGAAGCCACCTTAAGAGTTTTAAAATGTACCTTACGCAACACTGCTTACAGGTTTTGGCTGTACGTACTATGTCGGCATCCAGTTCCGGACACCAGAAAGTAAGCCGTGCTAGTTACTTTATTTTGTCGGCACCTAAATGCACTGAGTGGAGATTTGCCAACATAACCGAGCCGAATGCTGGAGGAAAGACCAGACGGTCATAAAGGCACACTAATCCGTCTAGAGTGATTGACAACTCATCCGGACGAGAGTGGGAGTCGGGGAGTCGCCGCTTTTCGTTAGAAGTCCATCCCCGACGAACAGCTGAGAAGACTGGGGCAAAATACACTTTAGTACTCTTCATAAGATCTCATTGCCGAGCTGGTGGCAGTTGTGTCAACAAACAATCATGAGTCACTGATGGATGAGATGAAAGCGTTATTCTTGATAGAAGACTAGCGTGTGGTATGCATTTAGCATCATGATGCAGGATATCAAAATCACGTGAGCTAAGCAAAGTACTCCATTTTTGAACCACTGCTGCTGGTGATTTCGCTAATGAACGATGCGGATGATAGATGAACAGCTAAGACCCATAGTCGATAACTATGGTTACCTTTTGGCCGAATAAACGTTCACTCAAAAGCTTGATGGTCCAATAAACTGCCAAGGTTTCTATTTATATTTGTGGATATCCTCGTCCAGCTTCGGCGATTCTCCTTGGAAAGCAAACGACTGGCAGGCCGCATTGTCCAAGAACTGCACCCATGCCAGTGGGAGATGCATCAGTAATAACAACTGAATGACCTTTTTGGAGAGAACGGCCTAAGAACAACCTCGGAGTGTAGGCAAGATAGCAAATTACGGAATATCTTTTCATGAGCTTGATTCTAAAAGAAAGAAATGGTGGTCAGAATATCGAACACACACAACTGGCTCTCTGGGAAGAATTTGGAATAAAACGACCAGAAAAGTGAAAAACATCAAGAAGAAAACGCAGTTCATTAATATTTGTGGGTGAAGATGTGTTGGTGCGCAGGGCTTAACGTGTTGGGTCCGGAGGGGTAACTTTAGCGTTACTATTGTAACCAAGTCACGAAGACTCAGAGACGCCTAAAATACACTAGTCTGCTTTACTAGAAACACTGAACTTGATGAATTGCTTTAGCAAATGACAAAGATAACAAGCATGTATAGCTGTAGTGAAATGGTGGACAAAAATATCATCTTGGTGTGACTCAACACCCTCAAGTCCTTGAGCCATATGGTTGGGAGACTGTTGAAAAAAGTAGGCAGAGCTTTGAGACTAAAAAGCAGGAAGCTGTATCAAAGTAAACGGAAGGAAGTATTGGTGGCCGTTACCTCGCTGAGTTCCTAATCTAGGGGCATTTGTAGGTATACATCTCTAAAATCAGTCTTCGAGTATACACTCGACCCTGCAAGCCTGCAGAGCACTTCTTTGGGTCCTCCGGTTGTGCACGCACTCTGTACCAGGCGTTTTTTTCTGTGTCAATCGGTAGACACCGCAAATTCGTTTTTGTTTTTCCATCAGCCTCTAAAGGATTGACAATCGGTGTGGCCTGGTAAGACGACTCCACAGGGCCAATAATTTCGCGCTGACACATGAACTGTAATGCTTGGCGGACAAGTTCCCTCAAACCAAAAAAATATCCCATCCTTCAGAAAAATCGGATCATCAGATAAGTCTAACCTTACTCCAGGCATGTGCATTCCATCAGAAGCCTTAGAACATTTTAAACCAAGCTGTTGTAAGCCCAGTGAATCAGGGGAAAAAGCCAAGAAAGTTACATCAGTGTGCAATTCATGAAGAACTTTCAAACCAAGAACTGGATGTCCTGAATCAGAAACCAAAAATTCACATCCAATAGGATTAGAATCACGTAATGGGACTGGAACCATAAAAGAATCGACAAGTGGGAACTTGTGCCCAGTAATAACTCAGATCGTGTCACTGGTAGGAATAGTCTTAGCAATAGGATAAAAACAACCCTGAGCCTGACATGAAATAATGGATTTTACAATCTTAGTGTGAACAATAAAAGTTTGTTTGCTGCCATCTGAAGGATGCAGTGTCTGGTTAAAGTGTGAAACCTTCTCTGACAAAACGGCCAGCGCAAGTGTCAAAAAACTGGTATCAAGTGGGGAATTGTTAGGTGATGCTGAATGGATCGTCGGTCGACGTGCCCGGAGACTTCTATAAAACACTTTTAATGTGGCCAACCTTAACACTGGCAAAACACGTAGCTCATCAATAGGGACACGTGAAACAAGAATGTAACTTACCACATGAAACACACTTGCCAAATTAGAGCTTAGCTGGTTAGCTTTCGAAGGAGTTGATCGCAGGTTGCCACGATAACGCTTTGGTTTGTTCGAATGCGGCAATTTTTGAGTGCGTCGATCGCCTTGGTGCCTAGTAGTCCGGAACGCTGTAGGCTACAGCAATCTTGGGATTTTTAAATCTTCGGTCGACTTTGAAAGCGATTGAGTCCAGGAAGCTGCAGACCGATAGTGAACTAAGGGTGTTTGGGTGCTTTGAAGAATCAACGAATAATGCTTGCAGTGACAAGGTAGTCAGTGCAACGTCCGCGGTATGTACCTTTCTTTCCAAGGAAGCTAGATTTTGCTGCAGCTCCTCAAAATTGCCACTAGCATTACTGCGTATATCAACCGGTGATTTCGAGCAAGGCGCCGAAGAGGCGGGGTGATGGGGGCGTTCACTGCTTTTGGGGTAAAATCGGTTAGTCGCTAGATGGGGAGAGCCAAAGTAGTCCTTCTGGGCACTGTGACAGAGTTTCCGTAGGAGTGGAGTTTGACGTGTTGAAAAGGGGTCACCCACTGATCCACTAATGAGCATGGTAAAAGCTAATTTACCAACGGTTTGTAGATCAGTGGGTTGCCTTAGAGCGTAATGTTCAGCAGATTCTCCGACTTATTTTCAGTTTGGGGGGATACTCTGAGAAGCTGTTTTTTGCTAGCTTAGCAGAAACTAAACCGATAACTGCAAGCAAAACAACTTGAAGTAGCGCAACTGCGAAGCGATTCCATGTGTAACTGCAATCTGCTCTGCTTGTTCGTGATAACCCTTTAGGTAGTGAAACTTTACCGATTGTTCTGTTAGGACTGGGTGGCACCTTTAAGGCCGGTTTGTGTGTTACGCCAGCTGAACTGGTTTGCGGTTGAACGTCACGTATTCCAGGAGAGTTGGCTTCTCCATTTCCACCCGAGAATATTAATTACTGGAGTTGCTCGAAACAATTTTCCCACCAAGTGCCAGTTCTAAATCCCACATCGCTACTCCAACAAACACCAAGCGGCTACATGCCTACCGGAGCAGCGGCCACCAGCTATGCTCTTGTTCGGGTAGAAGCGGTGAGATCGCCCACACAATCGGCTTGCCCTGGACAGTTCCTTGTCATCCGGCGAAAGAAAAAGAAGTACGTGATAGACTTTGAGGGCAGGGAAGATCCCATCATTACAGATCGTCTTAATCCAGCCCTCTTCGAGGTAGGACCCACTCCGGACACTCCACCCGATGTTCCCACCCGTTCGCAACTTTCGGTTAGTAGTCCTAAGCCAGCACCTGAGCCCCTCCAACGACTCTCCACCACCAGCTGCAGCACCGAACTAGGTGGGAGACTCGGGTGTGCCTGTCGACAGGAGAAATCAATGCGATTGCGAGCCGCGATAGTCAGCGGGGCTTCCAGAATTTGTAAGCGCTGCATATATTTACGTCTACTGTTTATATTCCACTTGCATGAATGGGGGACAGCGTAGTTTGCCGTGACAGAAGTAGCTGCAGTCTGCACCGCGCCGGTATGTCCCCATCAGTCGAATATCCGTCCTCGCCCCAAGGTGCAGCTTTCTTGAGTTCCCGGTCTCTCAGCCAGTCCCGCCGGACAGAACTAGTTGGACTTCCAGGACCTTGGATGGCCCAAACACAAAGCTCATTGGACCGTGGCTGGACCCATTGGCGCCAGAAGCTGGCGCATTTACGAAGGCGAACGCAGCCATAGGCAAACAGAAGTTTGAGAAACGCGGATGATGACAAACCTTACAGTACAATCACTACTGGAAAGTTGCTGACGGGACCTACCCCGGTCGGATTCACTGCTGAGGAGAAGGGAAGTTCGCGGTCGACTCTAAGCATTCGGTGTGAGCCACGGAGAATGGCTTGTGCCTGCTTCCTAGTTGTGTTCTGTATCTACGGTGAGCCTCGCCGCCAAAACAGACGTACCTATCATCACTCGAAGCCCGGCTGTGTCGGCCCTCCGGTGGGAGGCCTGAGTAGTGCCACCTATGTGACGCAACTGCATCACGAGATTTTGGTTGATTGTGCTCACCTTCTGCCTAGTCCAAATAGTTGTCAATCCCTGATTATCGTTGATGCTGTGAATCCTGCCTCAGACTCCCCTATTAGGCCCATGCTCATAGCAGGCAACTTCAGTGCTCTGGGTGTTTGATGGCCAACATTCTGTTCTTTACAAAACTCACTCGATTTTTTGACTGTTATCTGTCCCTTGAGCTGGGCTTAGCATGCTTCCTTAACAGAGAGATTAAATCACATTAACCTGGCCTTTACCTTGGGTTTTACCCAGGTGTCCACCCTAGCACAACAGAAACTTTCTGAAACGGATCGCTCCACTGATTTCTTTAGGTTCTCTGTCCCCAAAATTATCCACCAGAAGCTACTCGTTACCAGTTTACCCCGTCATGCTAAATGGGAACAATGGCCCTGGCTATGCGCACCCACTATTTGGATGAATTGTTCCTATCTTGCAAACCACAAACGGTAATAGATATAATTTATTCTGTCAAAAATTGCAACCTCGATATGATCACACCTAAAAAGAGTTCCTTTAAACAAGCAAAACTAAGCAAAATACGCCGAACGAAGCTGCCGCTTTCGAACCCACAGCAAGCCTTTCTCAAAACTAGACTTCTTGTTGCATACGTACAGAAAACACCTAGGTATCAAAGGTATTTATGGATGCAAAGTCATCGGATTCATACTCTACGTCCCTTCACTCACGGATTAATTCCTCGTTACAGCCATCACCGACCCTGCGAGTGGGATGCGCCCAAAACAACTGAGCGTATCAGCTCAGCCATTAGTGTTTGAGCCTGACCCTGTGCGGGTGATAGCGTGCCGCACGAGCTCTCCAAGTGAAAACCGAACCCCCTTTCTCAGTTGAAACCCTTTCGTGTTCCTTACTCCGTATCCGACCAGCTTGTTGGTGTCAAATTCCGTTGTCCATGCAAGCTTTCCAAAGTGTAACCTTGTGGTGTCGGCTATGTTCACGGTCCTTCTCGTTCACACATGAACCGGCCTTCGACATCACTTGTTTAGGATGGAGAATAATGTTTAAACTAGCCTTTCTAAAGTCAACCCTGGACACTCACTGGTAAGAGGCTTGCGACCCAACTGTAGATCCGGCTGACTGAGGCAGGTTGAGTAAATAAGCATACCTTTTCCGCGATCAATTCGTTCAAAGCATGACCCCAGGTGTCCAAGAAAGTTTGAGAATAATAGTAATAACGGCATATTCCCCGACTAAGGGCAAGATTCATGTACAAAGCATGATCACGGACTACAGCTCTTCACGGCAGCATGATATATTCACAAACTTCAAAGGTTAGGTTGGTACATCCCAGTGACGGTACATCCAGACCAGATAGTGTTTAAATTAACTAAAGTGAGAACGGATAACGTAGGAAGTGCAAAGCCAGTTCGTGTGATGGTAACATTGGACCAAATGCCATAGCCTACTCATGAATGTACCACTACCCTGTTGTAGTACTCTTTATCTCTGTTTTATCGCCCCTTGGGCCTGGAAGTTGCCATCGTCGGAGTTTATGACTGCTGATGTCCCAATATCCTTTCTTTCCCCTCGGTTCATAACTATCTTTCACCTGGATTTCTGAGGCTCAGGATGTTAAGTACTTTTGCCCAATAAGTGCTCTCTTGCCAAGAGCAAAGCTGCTGGTTTAGGCGCTACTAAAGTGTGGGGAAGATGTAGTATATACATGAATGGTTTTACCAATATTTCACCGAGAGATCAAAGAAAAATCAGGACCTAAAGGAAGAAATACATGGACGCACAGGCTTGTTGCCCAAAGGATCCATGTCGAAAGACCAAAGAGAGATTTCCATTCATTAATATCCCGGACATGGTGGAGAGTAAAGCCAACGTCAAACCAATAAAAACAGCAACGTTGTCGGCGTATTGAGTGGTAATAACAATAATGCTAATATCGGTTTATTTCGGAGATGCCCGAGGCATACCAGGTTCGTGGTCAAGTTTTTACAAGTGACGGAATGGACAAACATAATTCATAAAAATGTGGGAATTTGCATGAAAAGGTGGGATAAAACGCTTAGAAGAAGTAATAAAGTGGGATAAGATGTAGTAAGTGCGTGCTTACCAAAGAAAATGTGGGGAATTTAAATGAACCGAAGGCGGAATTGAATGGATGCCCGGTGGGTTTGAAAGTCGAGGTCGAATGAGAGTATGACCGATCCGGAGGGGACACCTGGGGGCCGGCTGATATATCTAGAAAAGGCTGGAAATCGGTGTAAGAAACTGCAATAACGGGTAGAATGTGGAGAAAAAAGTGAAGTGCACTGCGGTGGATTAGATATCTATGAAGCATTGGCACTCGACAATTGATGTTCGGGAGACAGGGCACAAAAATCATCGTAAAACAGAGGGCGAGCATTGCAAGACGTAAAGGGTGGATCGGATGACAAAAGTGATTTAGACGGATTGAATGCGGTGGATGTGAGGCACAGACGTAGAAGGAATGGACGAGTATCATGACGGTCAGCGAGAGGATAGCCAGAGAAACGGCAGGTAAGGGACTGCAGGGTGCAGAGCAAATGCACATGTACATATAGGAGCAGGTATATGTATATATATAAGAGGAGCAGCAGAAGTAAAACTGGGGTCTTGGGAAGAAGTTATCAGTTACTGGGGGGCAGGTAAGGTTGGATCAGTTGGTTGCAGAATTGACTTTGGAATACCGTGGTGACTTATCTTCGTGACACGTGAACGTGGCGGCTCTAAGGAGAAAGAAAAACGGAATGCGGAAGCACAGAAGTGATGACGACCGTAAAAGGCAGTTCATAAAAGAGTGAAGATGGAGGACGGGATCGAAAAGAACAGCTAAGTATAGGCCTGATTATTTGATCAGTGCAGGTGTGACAGGTGGTGACGGACCGCGGGAATCGGGTAATAACAGATCAAAGTATTTGGAACAGTAAGTAAACATCATGAAGTAACGTTGTTTTTACAATCGGTGGAAAATGGAAATGCAGGCCAAAAAAGGAAGACACACAGGAAATGCCTGTGGTCCAACTGGGGATATCTGAAAACTGACAGGTAAATATGAAAGGGGCTGGAAATTGATATAAGAAAAGGTGGTGGCGGGAGACGGTGGAAAAAAAGAGACTTTTCTGCGAATTGGACAGTAACGAGGCCTTCCTATACTGCAGTAGATGGTCGGTCGACAGGGCACAAAACTCATCGTAGAAAAGATGGCGAGCTTTGGAAGAAATAAAGGATGGTTCTTCACTGACGTAATTTGGACAAAATCCCCAGGCCAGACGACAGTGGTTTGGAAAGCTTGGAGAAAGAGGGAGCCTGTGATGTCAAATAAGTTTATTTTCGTTGCCTTTTGTTTTAAGAAATGCCACTGCAAAATGGGAAGAACGACGTTTTATTTGAAAGTGGGCACAAGAAAAAACTTCACAAGAAATGTGACGTGCTATTAAAGCAGCGTGAATGGTTGTGGGACGGTCAGCTGGGAATTTCAAAATGAGTCCTTTGAAGAAGCAGTCAGTTGGAACGAGAAGAAGGAGCAGATGCGTCAAAGCAAAGATGAAAAAATGATGTGGAGAAGTGAAATTTGGGTACGTAGTTGCTATGGCCGCGGTTTGAAGAGGACCAGACTCAAGGCGAAAACGTATATGGCATTTTCAGTATGTCAAGGCCAAACGAGGTGCGGAGTGTACCGAAAACAAAAAAAGCACTGTGTGGTGGGTTAAATGGGATGTAGTATCAGGAGCATGGCGTTGTCGGTGGAAAATTATAAGCCGACATTTCGGTTAACACTGGTAACCATTCTCAAGGCCGTTTTAAAATCAAATGCATTTCATTTCATAAAGTTCGTATTTGCCACAGATGTCGGGTCACGAAATGGGTCACGAGCTTTGTCGGGCTCACCAGACATGACTAACTGTTCATGAGGAAAATGGGCTGGGATTGAGTTGGTTGACGATATGGGGTAAGTAAGCTGAAAATGTTCTCGCGTTTGTAGGGTTCTGGTCGTGATATAGGTACCACAAAGCGGTATGAAGGGCCGATCGGATGATTTACTGGAAGTGATTGTTGGAGCAGTGCTTGATGTAGTTTGGTTTCGGGAATCCGCCTTGTGGTCCGGTGAAGCTAATATTGTGGCTTGTAACCCCGGGTAACAATGATTCAATCACAGTGGTGTGCGATGTGAGAGGCTCCGCAAAGAGTCGGCCGGTACGAGTGTAAGTTTGAACATTGGCCGTCCAGCGTGGAAAGTAGTCCAGTTCAATCAGTCAGATTCATTCAGTCCGAGCGTCAGTCTGGAGGTAGCGCTCGATGAACCGGTGGCGGCCCCAGTAACCTGCATGATCTGAAAAGGACCAGAAATGTGGCAGTCTGGAGGGTGTTCAAGGTGGGGGTTATGAATAACATATCAATGGAAGTCCAGCGATTACGATTTTAGGGTAGTAATCAAGGCCCAGAATAAGTGGGAAGATCGGCAATCTGGAAGTGGTTCGTGCTGTGGGCTAGGATAGTAAATGAGGGCAATATATGATGCGCTAGGTGTATTCGTATTATTACTGGAAAGATGAGGCTTCATTTTAGCGGTCAGCGGCACACATTTTATGCTGTGAACAGTAATTCGAAGTCAGGTGATGACAGAAGAAGATAAGAAAGAGTGCTTTGACGGCGATAAGCTATAGTGTCGGTAGCCTATAAACGGCTGCAAGCTGATAAGGTCACGGTGTGTTGGAGCGCTTTCTGGGTGGCAAGATTTTCTTTCAACGGGAGGAGGGTGGACTAATTTTTGATGCTATATAGGAACAAGGGAGAAACGGATGAGTTTCCCCTAGATCATGGTGACAAAGTGGCCATAATTCGACTGTAGACTACGGACATCTGCTTGATGGCGAGCATAATGTTGTGGAGCAGTTTCTGTTTGTGCCATTTGTCGAGGTTTATAATTTCACAGGAACGTTAGTGAAGTGATGGAAGGTCATTTACCTGCACTCGTAGTGGAATGGACACAGTGCCAGCAGGGACGACTTCTAGGTTAAGATACGAAATCTTACAGTCTTAAAAGGGCAGTGTTGAACACTGTGGCTACCGGAACACCTGCTTTATTTTATGTTTGGGCGGTGGATGGTCGTGTGATTTCTCCCCGGTCGTCAGCGACTAGAGTCAGGGGCTAGATGGTTTACGTCACAGATGTATGAGAAAAAGATGTTTTACTCCTTGTGCAACTATATGTTTGGAGGGTGAAGCCTGAGGCTACCGCGCAGGAAGCTTGTGTTTATTCTTCGTCTGCGCTAAAACACAAGGTAGGCACTTGAAAACCTACGTAGGTGGCAAATAACTTATGGGCAAGTGTACAGGGGTTGACTTAAGAGAGATTTCGTTTCCATATCATTCTGGGCCGTCACCATATGCTGATGATAATTGGTCCGCGTGCTAACAAGAGAGATTTTGAATATGGCGGACTTCACACTGTTAAACTTCGGTAGGCATGTATGGACAACGGAGTTAAGTACAAACCAGCCGGTCGGAAAAAGAACGAGGAATCCGTAGAGGCTTATACTGAGATTTGAGAGGTTGGTTTATATGTGTACAGCGCATTCGGCTCGCTTGTCACCCTGCACAGGGTCAGGCAAAAGTGCCGAGGGCTTAGCTTGTACTCTCTTTTTATTTCCTTCGGGGTGTCCCACTCGCAAGTTCGGGTAATGGCTGTAACGGGGAATTCATCTGTTACTGAAAGGGGGCAGAGCATGAATCTGATACCCTCGCAGCCGGAAGTACTTTTGTTAGTCTGTGTCCAAATCCAGAGTAGCGGGAGAGCATGCGTGCCCCATGGGGAGTACTCCCCATATTTTCTTTAACTTCCTTTCTATAAGCCTGACCCATGAGGTCCTCCGCAGCCACAGTTGGCTGTTTCCCCCTCGTTATAAGACAGTCACAAACTTATCGCCATTTTCCAATCGGTGATGTGCTGGCTTTTAGTTATGGAAAACGGAAGAAGCGTGAAACATGCACACAAAATGCTTTCAAAATTCAAGGACTGCATACTTGATCCCTTGTTTTCGACAGAACCAGAGTCCGAAGACTTTCATTTTATATGTGAACTCCATGTTGTCAGCACGAACTGTGGTAATACATCAGGAAGGCCCACGGATGGTTTGCATTTTTCTTTACTAATTATCACGTTATATGGGCCAATCATGGGAGGGTGCTAGAGACACGTGAGCGATGAGTGCTTTACGATTCGATTGAGGGCGATAACTGGAGGATGGCTGAGGAGTTTGACGAGCGTTCCGACTCTAGGTAGAAACGGAGGCGGAGACTAAAAAAATGGCACCAGGAATGTTTGAAGGTCATCGTGGAAGCACCTGGTGATATTCCGTACATTTAAATGCAATTTCAGGGGCACTGGCTCCAGTCATAAAAGTAACTAAGTTAGGGCATCATAATCTGGTAGGCTTACGCTAAGGTGGTGACAACATCGGTGAATGGTAGGGCACATCCCAGGGGTTAGTGTGGGTTCAGGTTCGTATCCAGCGCTTTTTTTCGTGGACTCTATCAATGATTATAAATGGGTTTAAAAGAGCAGTCCGATTTTTGGATGTTTAGACCTACGTGTGATCTAGACTTAAACATGGTTTGGAAATCTATGGAACGGAAGTCAGTTGGGGGTTTATTCCACAAAGTTTCACATCTAAGGAGGAGGAGGCTTCGCCCTTGGGATTTCCGAGAATAAAGGATCGTTACACTGTGATCACCATTGCGCAGTTGGTGTCGGATTTATACTGAAGTGTAACTGACTAGAGGACTGAGCTTGTTTGAGCAGCAATTTAAACAAAAGCGCGAGGTTTAGCTATATTTTCATAAGCCACGGAGGGTCAAGCCACAGAAGCTTACAGCGCAATCTGTAGCTCGGTTTCGAAGAAGGCCAAACAGACGTTTGGTGAGTCGACGCTGCGCGTTTTCGATGTCGATAAGGCCACTTTTGTGCCTATTTGAAAACAAAAGTGTAAAGTACTCTAGGGTTGTGAGAATATGGGTTTTATGTATCGCTAACCTACTGTTCGTTAGGAGAACGTTTCTCTGCGACAAGCCAGTGGACTTGTTTGCCCGTGCAGTTATTTGGACGGTGTGTTCGGGGAAATCAAAAAAGCAAGAGTATCCTAGCCCGGGGTCTCGTTTTGTTTGGGGGTACGGGACTGGAAAACCATCATTCTGAGGTGTATCATGAGGAATACTCCAGTTTAGCGTGAGATAACCACTTCTGTTTGCTGAAAATCCCATTTCGCAGTGATCACAATGGGATGGTGAGGAGGGCAAGGCAATTGCGTGCGGCTTAAAGGATACAAAGGGGCTGTTCATTATCGCTCTCGCTGCCCAAGAACGAGTGCCAATTTCCCGATTTGAAGATGGTCGAGGAGATCAAGCAGTTCAAACTGGAACTCGGCGAACAAACACAACACAAGAAAGATGTACTGACGCATGCGGCTAGGAGAAAGTTTTGCCCGATACCATTGAGGAAAACGTGTTTCGTCTTGCCTTTCTTTATCCACATTCAACTCCCATGGGGTGCCATGGCTGAGATCATAATTGCAGCTGTAGATAAGGGGTTGGGGTATCTGCATCACCTCGTGTGAAGGGAATTTCGGCCGGACCATGCAAAATGCAAGTGCGTGAGGTCGGAGGGAAGGCTGTGCGAATAGTTGGAGGGCCGAAGATAACGGTTCAGATCGGTGATGTTCTTGTGACACATGAAATGTTACCGGTTAAAAAAGTTGCTGAGACAACTTCTGAGGTTTTTTTGGGAAGAGTAGGGGGCGAAAAAGATTTTGAAATTCATGGACTGCTAGTTCGGGGGAAAGATATCAATATGCGATACCGCTGTAACCGGCTGGACCGCTTTGGCGGAGTAAAAGGTTTTCCTGTGTTGAACGGTCTAGCCCCGCGCGTCTGGCGATACATCGAAAGGTATGCCGGGTTACTTTCAATATCACGTGACAAGTAGGATATCTGGGGCTGGCAAGAACATAAGATTAACTCGGTCTCGGGAGCGGTGTGCAAACCAATATACCGGGGGATACCGTAAAAGTTTTATCGGAGGTGGAGAAACAAGCTTGAGCCATGCCATCAAAGGGGCCAATTCAGGAAGGCCAGTGTTATTGCGGTTAAAGTCGGATGGCAGTTATCGATTTTGTGTTGTCTTCCGGGAACTCAACCTTGTCACTGTTAAGGACAAGCTATCGATACAGCTGAGCGAAAAGTTATTCAAGCAGCTTCATGGTGCAGTGTCGTTGGCAATAGACTTGAGGTTGAGATATTGGTAACTGCCGGTGCCCAGTAGCGACAGAGAAAACAGCATTCTGTCAGTGAGAAGCGGTACGAGTTCCTAAGGACGCCTTTTGGTCTGTGCAGCACACCGGCTTCTTTCCAACTTTAGCTGCTGCAGGTACGGGAAAACCTAGACGGTGTGGAATATATGAGGATCACGCTTTGGTTCTTCCGAGGACCATCAAAACACATGTGTCCAGACTAAGCGCAGTCCTGAACAAGATCAAAACGGCGGGTTTAAAGTTGAGTGCAAAAAGTGCCAGATAGCGAGAAACGAAGTTAGTTGTCTGGGACTTACTTTGGAGATGGCGAAATGCAGCCCCTTCCCGAGAAAGCAAAGACGATTCGGAACTTCATGTCGCCTAAATCAAAGAGTCACCTGAGATCTTTCCTCTGCCTCACTGGCTGTGACGCCAGGTTTGAGCCAAGCTTTGACCTGGTAGCTGAAGTCCCGTTCCAACTACCGAGGAAGGATAAGAAATTCTTCCGATACGGGGGCGGCATTCGAGAAAGTCAAGGAAATTGCCACAAAACCAAAGTCACATAAGAGATTCGCCATGGCGGTAGATGCCAGAGACGTCGGAACTGGCGCAGTATTGTCAAAACCGTCTGGGGTGATCGAGTACGCCAGCCGGCCGCTCACAAGTGACCGAAGCAAACACCTCGCCTCGGAGACGTAATGTTGACCAATCGTGTGGGCACTGGAAAAGTGGAGAACATATTTGGTTGCTACCAACTTCTGCCGCAAAGTGGATCACAAGACATTGACTCGGTTATTGACAACATGAGATCCAAGAGAGAGGTTGGCACGGGGGGCAAACCGCCTGCGAGTCTCCGCCTTCACAATAGGGCATGTTAAAGGACGAGGAAACGAGATATCTGACGCATTATCCCACCCGATCCGGGGTGACCAACTGCGGCTGGAGCGATCCCAGTGAATTGGCTAATGTCAACTGATGACGTTTTCAGCCACCAAAGAAATGGCAGCCTGGTGCGGGCAGCTTGTTCACGTCTTCAAGCTAAGACCAGAACAGAAGTGAGCTCACCCGCGCCGCAATTCCTACTGAACATTTGGGAGCGGTTGCTTTTAGAAGACAGCAAGCTGCTTGTTGACTTCGATGTGCGATAGGGTCTGTGACCCAGACTACGGCCGTTTGTTCCCGGGCCGCAACTGGGCGTACAATACAGCCGGCGCATGATGGTGAGCACTTGGTACACCAACGATTCTTCGGGTAGCTGCTGAGCAGAGTCTACTGGCCCATGATGCGGCACGACATTGATGACTACATTTGAACTTGTACTGACTGTAAGCAGAACCGGGGGCATATAACAGATCAAAGCCAATGCAGACCATAGAGGCACAGCGAGTTCTTCAGTGTTGGGGTTTGGATGTTTTTGGTCCTTTATCCTTGAGTGCCACTGGAAACCGGTACATCAGGACAATAGTTGAACATCTTTCTCTCCTGGTGGAAGCAATCCCGATACCGAATCAAACAAAAGATGAGGTCACCCGAATGTTTGTTGATAATGTGGCGACGCTATTTGGTATACAAGAAAAGGCCATCACTGACCAGGGTTCTTGCTTTGAGTAGAAGAAACTTCGAGACGTTTCTGAACAGCGGGGAATCAGGCGAGCGCGAACACCGCCTTGACGTTTCCAAACTAAAGGTTTGACACAGAAACCAACAGAATGACGATAGAGGTTAAACAACCGCGGAAGTTATTGGTGAGAAAAACTATCAAAGATGTTATTAAATCAACGAGCAAAGAACCATTCAACAACAAAGGCGACGCCTTTCGAATCGGTTTTGGGGCAGGAACCCAAAAGGCAGCCGGGTGATTAGCTCAGAATGAATAAGGATAAACTGCTCACAACCTACCAGCGGAAACATCTACAGGAAGTGGCCGTACAACGGACAAGAGTTGCAGGGAGTCAAAACAAGACGAAGTAAGACGAAAGAAACTGAACACAAAAATGGCAGTCCTTCATGCCGGGACAGATGGCCGAAATGAAGAATTGAAAAAACCTGATGGGGCCGGTCCGCGGGCCAGTAAGTTCCGGGGATGGAGGAATGGACCCCACAACAAGCTAGACAGGTATAATTCCAGTTTCCGAGTGAATCAAGGACCACAAGTCAAGAGGGGCAACTGAAGTGACGGGGCACCCTGGCACATCGAATCGAATGATTTTAAGGAAGAGTGGTTGCAGCGATGAACTCTGGGGCAGGAGAACGACTTGAGTGTCAAGTAGAACGGACGGCGAATATGATGGAAGATTCCAGAACCAGAAAGAAGGAGGTATATGAACTAGCAGATAGTAAGCAGCGGGACAGCTGGAAAGATAGTTCAGGTGAGAGGATGCCGATCAAGCATTCAATTGGGACGATTGGCTCAGCCGAACAAATGTGGTGCGCAAAAGAAGAGCATCATCGGCTAAGGGAAACTGGCCGGAAGGCACGTGAAGCGCCCAAGCAGCCACAAGAGCAATGTTGGTGCCCCGTGGTCCGGAAAAAAAGCCTGTACAAAAGATTGCTTGTTTCGTGGACTTGACTTGTTTGGCCGTTTAACTACAAGTGTCCCGATCTGTCTTTTTATCCTTGGTACAGTAGGGCCGACTTTATGAGTCTTGTAACGATGTCTGCCAGCAACCGCAAGTGGATGCTTACAATTTTCCTCCATATGACTGAAGCTTTTGACCGAGTTTCTCACTATCGACTGTTACCCAAGTTAAAGACCTGTGGCACTATGGCAATATGGCACTCTTTATTTGTGGTTATCATCTTTTTTGTCATCACCTCATCTGGGGTAAAGGTGAAGGGCACGTCAGCACTACCGATAACTATTAGCAGCTGAGCCTTTCGCGGTAGCTTTCCTTTGAGAACATAAAACGATCCTTCACAAAGCAATTATCAGGTTATTCTGCAACACTGAACTGCAGACAACGCTGCAATGTTTCAAGTCTACGTCATCTTTGGCTGCAAAACTAAAAATTGATTTATCTTCCTTCCGATAACCTCAATAAACATCAGACTTTTTGCTCATCATCACAAACGAGAATACCCACCGACTTTCGGTACTCATTAAAACACGGCAGTTTCTCTGAGACGGCCCGAGTTTTAAAGGCAAGTCTGCGGTCCAAGTTCTTTTAAGCAAAGTTATCTCCACGGTTGAATACAATTCCACCAGGGGTTCATTCATTCAACCGCCCACCGGCGTTTAAGAAAGAAGTAGGTGAATTTCGTGTAGCGCTCGAAGTAGTCAATATTGTCAACCCTTACCTCACGGAGGACGGGGCTTATGAAAATGATCCAGGTTTTTTCATGAACTACACGCCGTCAATCAACCAACCACAGTCAGAACCCTTCCTAACTGCTGCTTTTCTTTCGATCCTCTTCCAGGTTATTTTGTCGTTCGGACTTCTATAAACGACGACCACCAAAGAAATTTTCCGAATTATCCGGCCGCTCAATAGGCTGCAATATGTTTCTGTCGCCCTTGATTGGTATTAAACAAACTACCGGCACCCGGAATCGTAACATCACGAAACATGGTGAGCTACAGACGGACTTAACTAATGGATCACTTGATTTATCCCCTCATCAATTACTCAAACCTCCCCGGGGTTTTAAGTTGGTAATTTCCAATTCATGTCCCATGATAAACCTAATATCCATCCTTGGGCATTCAACTCATTGTGTATTTGGAAAGCGAAGATACCATGAAAAAAAGCAAGTGGATTTTCCTGTTTGCCATGACTCTGCTGACACACCGTGACACTCATTCACTTGCATTGCTCAAAAAGCCGTGGTTCATTGACACATTCCACAGTGACCACAATATACACAAGTTGCAGCCCGGTATCAGCAGTTCAGCCTCACAGAATCCACCGGAATTTCTCTCTAACCCCTCCACGAAGCCCAGTCTGAATTTTTGCAGTGGACATTTCGTCGCACGTCCCGCGGGGAAGTAGGCCTGCGGTCCTGCCAACGTGAAACGTCAAACTCGCCTTAAAGCTCATTTTCCTTTATACGGGCTTTGTGACTGACATCCTTTTGGCTGCAGTTATCCTGAACTCTTTTACAATCACGATTTTTTGGCTCCACCTTATTCCTCGGTCATTTGTGACGTTTTGTTTGGCGATTTTTGCATTATTCCACTTTACAGTTAGCTCATCTCCACCCACTGCATTTTCCTACAGTGACCTTGACTCTCAAATTTGCCGGGTAAATCTATCTGAATGCACCCCAACCTGTGTCAAATTCAATCTTGCCTTCCATTTTAATCCGCTTTTTGCAACATTGACACAATTTTGTCCGGTCCTGCATGTGTGCCTGGCCTGCAATTTCTAATCGTGCTGATGGCACGCATCTCGTCCACTTTCGAGATCGTAAGCCATTACGCTAACGGCCTGTCGTCCGTTATTCGGCCATTGTCCCTACCTTTCCTTCGCTGTATGAAGCCCTCCACTAGAACACCAATGACGACTTTCTCTGCTTTTATCCATTCTTCGGTGACCGCAACCACCTCTTCATCGCCCAATGTCACAGCTCATTTATCCCAACTGTTCTGAATGCAACAATTGTCAAGCTCCCGGGGACCAGTAGTCTTTACTTCTAAGGGCATCTACAGGGGACCATTAAGCTCCCAAATATCAAGCTCGAGAGATGTCCTCATTACTCTTCCTTTCACTGGTCACATTTTCCCCAAACATTTCACAAAATTTACAAATCAAAGTTCTGTTCTCCACTCCTGTATCCTACTTAATCAAGATTTTCCCAATCTTCCGAGTTCAAAACTTCTTTTTCTCTGTAATCCTTTCGTCCGCGGGTACTATGGCTTTGCTTATTGCTAACTTCAGTGACTGCAGACCAGAAAGCTCTATATGCACCCTTGAGGTTAATTGGGTTGCACAACTGCTGGTTGTATCATTCAGCTCGACGAAATCGCGGCCGTTCAAGAGCTTCCTGACATTTTACAGGGCAGCCAACACCCCATCTCCTTGTCTTGAGTTTGTGCACTACACAAAGTTTGCTCTGACCTCCTGTCTCTTTTCGATATTTCCGCTCTCCGTTTTCCTAACCGTAGGCCCCTTTTTGACGCGGCCTGGTAGGGTACAAAGGTATCTTATTCAGTCCATAAAATGATATCTCATGGCCCTGGTACTCAGTCTGTTCTCCTTTAAATTTTGTTTCAGAATTCCGTGAATCATCATATTCCTATACCCCCCGCAGTTGTTTTGATAGTTTCTTCAGGTTACTTTTCTGCAAACAAAACGTCGTCCTGTCTTTGAGCAGGCCCTTCAATAGTTCCAATTGATTCTCTACCCTCGTGCCGATTTTCAGACGCTGCTGCTCATTGCATGCAGATGTAGTCACCTCAGTGTCTAGCACGATGGACTAGTGCTTGTCCCTGGCTAGCTTCCTCGTCTGCTTTGTTTTCACCAATTTTCAATCCAACTTCGCCCATTCCTTCTCGGTTTTGCCTTTTAATAAATGGACTTCTCTATCCATTACTTCCACTGAATTTTCGCACTTGTTTCCAGGATGCGCTTGCGAGTCTTTGGTACCGGTTTTCACACCGCCAGCCACCCTTAATACGCCCGAACCTATCTTAGTCATTGTAGTTTGGCAGTCCATACAGAAGCTTTTCTGTACTTGTGGTTCACTTAAGTCTCATATATCCCCATCAGTTTTACTGAACACCCTATGGTAGGATCTTTTGCAGTCTTCACAACATATCCCTCAATCCTCTGCGTCCTCCTTATAATTTTATCTCCGCATGATGCCTCCCCTTCTCTTTGGCCATTGTTGTGATGCAGGCACTACCATTTCAATTTGTAGGGATCAACGAAATCCGTGGTCACAACTTGTTACGGTAGTTTATTCAGCAAAATAGGGATATCTTAAACTGGTATAGAATACAAATAAATACACACAAGGCTGAACAACGTCACGGAAACAAGGAAATGAGCTTCGTGGAATAAAAAGGCGAAATGAACGAGACAACCTGAAGTTGACGACACGGTGACCCCCGTAATTTTAAGGATTCGGCTGGAGTTGCAGACCAAATCATTTACCGAGGTTTTCGGGCAGGCACCTCTGCCACTCTGGCGATTTTTCTTTCACAAGCTCACTCTCACCAAATAGCGTCGTTTCACGGCGCAGCGGAATATAGGACTGTCCCCGATCTGGTAAGGGGCTCAGAAAAAATCTCACTGATCCGTTCAAAATCCTGAAGGATTTATCGGGACTCAGTGCCAAGGATATATTTGAACAGGCTAATGACAAGGGAACGAGAGTAAATGGCATAGTATTGTGGGAGCCACGCTCTGGGATAAATGTACATGCAAACTTCTTCAGGAATAGAGTGGTGGGAGTGTTGAAAAGAGAAGCTGAATAGATAGTGAAAGAGGTGTAGAGCATTTATAGGGATGCTTGAGGCGAGATGGGACGGGTTATTCGCAGAAGTAGGATATTGGTATCAGGAAGAAATTGTAATCTGCCCGGGGCTTTTCAGTTATCCCGCAACCGTGCCTACCATCTTGGGCACAAAGTGTGATGAGACACTAACGTCATGGCCGTCCCTGTCCTGGATAATGAGTAAAGAGCCTCTGTCCCCTTCTTTTCCGTAGAGGCATGTAAGGTAATAGAAGACTTTTTTCGGCCTACACTGGAGAGCCTATTCCAGATGGCGCTTTACTCCCAAAGAAGAGGCCACGGGAAAAAGGTGGAGAAAGTTCGAGCTAGGCTGATAGCTAGGTGTTACTTATTTGACGGCAAGGTAGTAGACAACCGGATAGACTGCCAGGAGAGGTAACAGTACTGATGACAGTCTGGGCATCCAAGGGGCCCTAGATAGTGGGTGGGACGGGATTATTTTCGACAGTAAGTTCCAAGCATGCCAATAGACGAGCAGATGTAAACACAAACGTCAGTTTTTGATTCATCCTTATACCTTCCACTTGTTACACTGAAGCAGTTCTTCGAAGACACGAAATCCAAAATCTAAAAGTCATTTGTGCAAACCAAGGAGTCTTGGTCGCACTTGAAACTTGGATGCTCCCCGGGATCCCGCCTATATTGAGCATCAGGTATTCAATTAGCATTAGAATTTACGACCTCACCGCGACTAGGATCACTGGGTTACTTGACTTCAGAAGCGGCTTTAAATCAGGCGCAAATCATCCAACAGCACAATTAAGTCATAAGCAGTTTCTTCATGGAATACTGAACTTGAATTGGGTGAATTTAACTAGTCACGCTGCAACACACGACCGGATCAACTAAGACTCATCGGTGACTCCGCACGCATTCACAACGTGAGTTTCATTCACCCCAAGTAATGGACGGACCATTTGGGCGGTGTTTGTTTGGTTGAAACTGGTGGTTTCTGGCTTAAGCTCCTGGCCAGAACTCGTTCCGCACGCTCTGGAATCGTGGCTTATCACCGACTCACTGGTTCGGCTCTAGCTATCTAACCTATCCAGATCTACCAGTCCAATTCGACCGACAATACACCTCCTAAAACTCCATCGGTCTTCCCTCTTGCTGGCTGAGTTCCTGGGGTCCACCATTGAGGTGGAAAGACTCAAGAAAACGTGGAAGCATATTAACTTAGTGAGCGGGTACGATGTGTGATGTCCCTCGCAATTGATGAGTGACGGTGTTTTACGTATCCTTCCTGTTTTAGCGGGCATTGGACGAAATTCACTGCATGGCCGCCGGTACCTCACTAGTGCACACACCGCCAGAGGGCTTCGGAAAGCTTGATTGGCCCTGGCCATTACCTGCCCTATGCAAAATGAACTGACTGAACTGAGCTAGACTGAAGAGACGAACCACTTCTTGCAACAAAACTGCAGGGAATTGACAAAGTTGCGGTAGTGGGTGCCAACCTCTGTGCGTACCAATGAGAGAATCCTGGACGCTTGATTGGTCCTAGCAACTATCAGTCCTGTGCAACCTTACCTGATCTGAACCCATCCACTAGTGGGCCACTGAATTGTGCAATTACGGGCATGGGATGACCGGTGCGAGCTTGTAGTGAGCAGACTTTTAGCAACTATGTTATTGTTCCGATATTGTGAGTGCAGGATCCTGTTTAGTGGGCTTACTGAGCCTTTGTGCGAAATTTAGAGTCACTTGACCGCGTTCGGCCACTTAATTGCTTAAAAACCCCTGATTGGCTTATTTGTGGTCAGGAAAAAGGTTAACTGTCATCCTTCACCAATGGGCGGTGTTTGCGCAATTGCGCAATCACCTAAGTGGTTCCTAATCTTGTGCACAATGGCGTGGCCAAAGCATTGATCTACGCACCGCGGTGCGCAGATGCTGTCAATTTTCGGAGAAACTGATTCAAGCTTTAGATTACTTATAAATGCCCATAGTAAATACTATGCTGGTGGCGCCGTGAGGTGGTGAACTAGTCTTACTGTAATATTGATAGAAAATTGGTTAAGCAGGAAAGACTTGAAGGTGCAAAACGCTTCTGATTAATTATTTTATGTTTTCATGCGGAAAACCTCATTTTTGATAGTATGGGGTTGGAAATTCACCAAAAATCCACAAATTTTGTTCAACAAGTAAGGTTTGCCAACTTGTTGGTCTCAGCGTCACCGTATTATGACCGTATGCGCACATCGACTCCTGCTATTATTAGTATTGACAGGCGTTTAAAGGTGAGATTTTGAGACCCGTTCGCTGCTTCCGTTGTGCTACCATCTTGCCAGGCCGCACTTATCATTCGCGGTCCTCGATTGCGTTTCGTGTCATCCGCCTATTTACCGTGTCTCATGTTTTGTGCAGTGTGTTTATTTAGCACTGTGTCTTTTGACTTATGTTGTGTTTACTCAGCCTTGTGATTTCTCTGTTTGTGGCGTATAGACGCCAAATACTTCGTCCTATCGATTCCCAGTGAGGTGGGACATTCTGTGCCAAGTGTGTGTCGTCCTGCGATACAAAAGTATCCCATAACCCCGGGGGCCCACCGCATTATTAGAGATAACTGGCTACCCGACGCTGAGGCTTGGAGTGACGGAGAATCACAAAAGGTACCAATACGTCAGGTGTGGTGACGGGCCAGATGACAGTGGGTTACTGTCTACCATCGAAGTAACCGGTGATGGTGGGTATTCGAACCACTAACCTCCGATGTGGCAAGCAAACGCTCTAAGCCAACTGACCGGAGCGGAGGTGGTTACAGACGTTACCTCCAGTATTTAGCAGAAAGAACTAAGTCGGGTAAAAAACGTGGGATGTGGAAGGAATTGCGAAGATGGTGTGGCCGAAATCCACCCAGAGAGGTATTACGACTACGTCCAGTCCAAAGCGGTCCAAAGGGTGACCGTTAGAAATATGAGAGACTTCCAGGGTCAAGTAGCCGCCAATAATACTGAGAAGACCTACTGATCGCCACCAGGGCTGCTTCCTAAATGTCAGAGGAGGCTATCACAGTAAGTAGGGTGTCTAAGTTTATTAGTGGCTTGGCTATGGCTGAGGTATCCGGGTTTGATGGTATCCGTCCAGGAATTGCTTAGCTCCTGACGGAGCTTCTGGCACAACTACCGACCACGATTTTTATCGCACTCGTCAACGATGATTATTTACCTCAGCACTGGCATACACCATTCATCTTATGCAGAACCGGGTTTATTAGGCTCTGTTGTTCGTACTATTCCTTTTTAATACTCAAATGTTGAGCTTCATCTGCTAGCGGAGTTTAATTCTGCTTTGCTTGTGGCTATCACACCTTTTTCTTTCTACGAAAGTCCCTTTAAACTGTTACCTGTGCACCCGACCGTTTGTAAATTCGACGGTTATTCAAACTCCATCATAGGAATGAGGGGATTCATAATGGTCCAATAATGTTTTGAAGCTTCACGACCTCAGCCTGTTGCAGTGTACTTCCGTAACACCGAAAAGAAGCGTTTACTTGGTCGCTGTGCTATGGTTTCTGTGAACTTTGTACCCTTGGTTGACCGAATTCCTGTATCCTTCATCGATATGTCTGTACTACGTAAAAAATATCCCGTTCTATTTACGGAATCAGTTAAATTATTTTCCAAATTCGTACATGAGGTTTGCTTGAAAATGAATGCAAGGCCGTAGTCCATCTTTCAGCCTAGACCAACTCCTTTAGATAAACAGGGGACTGTATAGGCTTGCATAAAACAAATGCTCCAGGACGACGTCATCAAACCAATCCCATGCTCAGCCTGAGTGCGTCTTCTGGTTTCACTTTTTAAAAGGGATGATAGCTGCTGACTTTTACAGACCCTCGGGCATTGAACGATTAGATAGCTGTTGAGAAGTCTATGCTGCCAAGTCCTGACGAGTTACTGGTTCGACATTCAGGTGCTGGACGTTTTTTTAAACTGGATAATAAAAGTGATTTTTATCAGGTGCCACTAACGGAACAATCCAAACTGTTGACCGCCTTTCTTTAGACTGAAGAATGGTTTCAGTGCAACGTTTTGTCGACGGGCTTCAGTTCATTTCCATCAGCGAGGCAGAGATTTACGACTCAGTTTTTATCCCCACGCTGTGGATATACGGGTGATGTGAACGATACATGCTTTCTTGGAAATCCTAAACAGGAGGGTGATGCTAATCTCCAAGCTGTGTTGGATTGTCCTCAGCGCTTGAACTTGCATTTAAATATGGTAAAATGTGTTTTGTAAAGCGAGGTCTTTTCTGGAACATTTCAAATCCGGGGATGCCGCTTACCCCGACTCTGGAAGCTCGGATGGAATCATGAATAGGCCGACTCAACTAAAACATTTCCTCAGTCTTTGTCCTTGGTACTTGAAGCATATAACGCAGTTCACTGCTATCATAGAACCACGTCGACCACTGTTGAAGGCTGACGCCCCATTTCGGTGGACCGATGTTCAGCGTGATGTTTCTGTGTGTATGAAACAAATGGCTCCATCTGTCCCCGTTCTTGGCATTTTTGATAAAACGTGTGACACATTTGTTTCAACGGATGCGTCGGATTTTGGACTGGGAGCTGCTTTATCCCTAATTTAAAATGGACAGGAAAGGGTTATCACGCGTGTTTCAAGAAAGTTTCCGAGCACCAAACGTAAGTACTCAGCCTGTGAAAAAGAAATCCTTGCCTACACTGAGGCTTGTGAAAAATGGCATCTGTATCTCCTCGGTAGACATTTCGCCCCACAAACTGATCACGCTTCTTTGGCTACACTTCTGAGCGGTGAAAGTAAAAGTGACAGGTCACCTCGTATTAGTTATAAGTAAGCGAGGCAACTGTCCTTTGACTTTGCGATAAAGTACAGCTGTGGGCCCAAAAACCAGGCTGGGGATATACTTTTGCGTTTGTCGTTTAGTGACCAAGAAAGTGCAAAAAATTACAATTGAAAATGAAATAGATGTCAGGCTGAATGATCTCGTCTTCAAGCTATAACGAACGAGGGATTGCTTCTGAAAACACTGGAGGAAAGTGAAATACAGAATTCAAACTAAACATCCAGGGTCGATGGCCTCCAAAAAAGGTAATACTCTAGATGATCTAAGATGTTACTACCGTCTAAGAAGGATATCAGCGACAGATGAATGCGTCACGCCTCGATCAAGATTAATTCTATTATCTACTTTAAAACACGAATATAAAATGTTCTCACGAGGGGAAACTTGGAATTACCGAGACCCAGCTGCCGGTTAGTGAATGGTTTCGAAGGCCTCGTATGTGTTCTCCCGTTGAGGTCATTGTTACTCACTGTGGGCCTTGTCAACATTTCGATGCGACAACCAAATCCATGCCGGCACTGATACAACCAGTAGATTATCCAGTGCTGTCGCGTGCAAAGTTGGCTCTTGATACCATAGGACCATTTTCAACAGCTCCAACTCACGATCGAAATATGCATGTTGCCACATTTTATCGTTGCAATTAACACGAAGTACTCCAAAGCGGAGATATAACCTCTTCTACGGTAATTCAGTTCAAGGAACACCTCACTGCTCGTTTTGGTATGCTAGAAAAGGTGGGTACAGAAATTGGCCCGCAGGTTATCAGCTTCGGATTTCGAAAATCTCTAACCCGGCAAGGGGTTTACACTCACGAACCGTACCATGTAATCCTTTATGCAACGACATGGCAGAAAGCCTCAACCGTTCACTGAAAGAGAGTCATAGAATACTTTCCAGAGCGGCTGGTGGACGTGTCTCCTACCGGGCCTAGCAGAGAAACACCAACGTTATCCCCTCTATCGGACGAAAGCAGAAGAGGCAAGTCAGTTTATAGATGCGAGGTGTATTCTATATATCGTGGCACCTAAACGGTACCGATACGAGAGATACACCGATTAGAAAAAGAAAGGTAAAGGCTATGCAGAAAGCAAGCCGCGAGCGCGTACAATCGGCGATAAACCGAAAGTGAAAAAGATCCAAAACGAGGTCGATGGAAACCTCGGAAAAGTCAGTCCAGTAAAAGTACGCAACCGGACGACACTGTGAGTTCGATGCCGAATGTCGGAAAAGATCGTAGAGCAAATAGGTCCAAAATGGTGTCCAGAAAACAGTCACTTTCTCAGAACGATCGAGGTCACTACAGAGTATACGGAAAACACAGTTACAGCGAGACTTGCGGAAAGATTCCGAAATTCGGGCGCTGTCTACGTATGGCACCATTTATCACAGAGTGAAAGATAGAACTCAGAAAATTGCTTTTGGGAGGTCCTTACTTTCGAAGCCTAACGCAACACATCAGGTAAGGAACGACGAAATGGGGATCTGAATTTCTCCGGAGACAGGATCATCAAAGTATATAGACGAGAACAGCGGAAGTGCTGAGCCCTGGAAATTACTTTCTTTTGTGAAATCGGACAGGAGGAAAGGAAAAAGCAGGTTCTTCACCGTCTATGTAAATCATACTTGTCTTACCACCAGGCGCGTAAGAATAATCCAATGGCAGGAAAGTAAACGCTCTTCAGCCGTATACTGGGAAGCATTCTAAAGCGACTTCTGGACTCATCCTTTTTGAAAAAAGCAGTGCTAATCAACAGAACATGAGTCATTCCTCGCAAACTCCGAAACACGTTGGGGGCTACAGGAACGGATACAACATTGATGATTGAGGGGCAGTGATTTCGGGCTTGCATTAGTTGCAAGCCTGCTTCCGGTCGAGCCATCCATTTGGTTTGTCTGTCTATCTTCCCCTATGTTCAAGCAAAATGCTAAGATTTGTTGATCGTGTCTACTCATAGGGTCACTGTATATTGATCGATCGATTTGTCCGTAATGCTCGTGTGGTCTGCGTCTGGCACAGATTACATACACGCTTGCTCAGCTACTCCACGAGAGGACTGTGTTCTGATTTACAATAAAGCACTCATAAGCTGATCTCGCTTTTTCTAACTTATGTTCGGGCTTTTGGCCTCTTCATTGTCCTGGAGGACCCTTTTAAACCACGTTAGTTTTTGGCGGTCCGGTATCGCAACTCGTTTTTTTGTTCACTCCTGCGGCCGGGGCTCGACGGCTCCTCGTATCACATCACATTCTAACCGTAATTGGCTTCGTTACGAGCTAACCGGTGAGGAAAATACATCAGACATTTTTTTGGTTCTGTAGGAATCTTTCCTCAGGCCAAGGATAAATCCACCTGTATATAGACCCTTCTAGAAGAGGGGGGCAGTAAGAGTAGCGCTTAGTTCCCTCACGTTTCCGTTTTGTACTAGCTACTTTCTACATGATCGTGCCTCATATGCCATAGCCACTGAGCTTGTGCTCGGCCATAGGCATTTCAATCCGTGGTGGTACCATGCAACAGCAAAAAGAACGGCTGTGAAGGGAAGTAGATGAGTTTTGTCCCGATAGCCTATCAAAATGGGCTCCAACTTACTTTCGTAAGGTACCAAGGGAAGATAGAATTCCGTATCATCCACATCCGAATGTCCCTGCGCCGCCCAGCTCCTCTTTTCACTGGTGAGGCTGTTTTCGTCGTAGTTTCAAGCAAAAAGTGTTTGACTACTCAGAGGGTCGTCAGATAACTTACCTTCTCATGCTAGGTCATCGAACAAGCTTCCATAATGGGCATCTTACTTCCTCTTGAAGTCATGTCTTACCTCTCGCTCTAGCCCTGTCTCTCTGAGGTCCGGACCGCAGTGGGTTACCGAAGTCTTTCCGCGAGAGGTCATACATTTCGGCAGTTTTATATGGCTCCTCCCTTCCTAAACCGGAACCAGGCTTTTTGTTTTCTAGCCTGTGCTTCCACTGTGGCGGAAAGCCGTATCTAGACTCCCCACTAATGGTGCAAAAGCTTCCAAGAGTGCTATAAGGTTCTCCTTGATATGGTTCCATTTCTCATCCTCGTCGGCTTGTGTGTTCTCCCAAGTCAGTTCCGCCGCCGCTTCCATCGGTTCCAGGGCCTCAAGTTCGCTGAGCAAGCGGTGGGTTTTATCCGACGGTCCACGTTTACCTGCCACCGGCTCCATGTTTATTACTCCGTGATCGCTCTTCCTTAGCTATGCTGCGATGACCGATGGGCATAAATCGCCTTCATGTTCCATCATCAAATCAAGCACATCAAGGTTCCAGTTGACCCTCCAAAGCCTTACCTGCTGCACATGTTGGATTGGCGCCTCTCCTTTCAGGGCTTGCAGAAGTGATTCTCTAAAAACCTCGGCGGTACATCCTCCAATTTCGAATCCACTTCTGGGGATTTGAAGTTCCCTTCTGGGGATTTGAAGTCCCCTTGAAGAGCACTATTTCATCTTCACTGACTGCTTCAGTCCGCGCCAGTTGCTCAGCTTCCTTTCTTTTTGTTGAGGATGGGCTCAGATGAACGTAGAAAAGAGTCATAGGATCTCTCCGCAATCTAATTCAGCAGCTTATAATTTTAAAAGTTGATAATCCCACTTTCTACTCTCTCTTGCTTGCACAAGTGCCTTGCAACCAGCAACCGCATGTCTCCTCCTTATCTGCCATCAGCCTGTTTTTCCAAGGCTGCATGAAACCACCACAAAAGTCTACCCGTTGCTAGCTCGTTTCGTCATGCTACTTGGGACCAATTACCTTTGCTTATACCCACCTAGAATTGAGGCAAATTTTTCCTACCCTGCAAACCACGAACGGTAACAGACAAGCTTTACTCCGTCTAAAATTGTTGTCCCAATATGATCCTAATAAAAGTGCAAAACCAAACAAAATATCCCTAATGAAGCAGCGACTTTTTAACCTACCGCATAACATTCTCAAAATAAGAGATTCATGGTAATTCATATTATCCGTACTCCCATCTCAAAATATCATCTCTTATTCAGAGTGGAAAAGGGAAAGAGAAGAACAAAATGTTTTGGGCAAATCAAAAGGGGTAGAGATTTTAGATAAACTATTGAAGCCTAGAAACACTCAGTCCACTTCAGCTAGTATTACTCCCTCTACAATATACCTGAGTAAACAAAGTCCGAGACATGTTGGAGGCTTTCAGTACTTTCACATACACAATGGAAAATTATTCTCCACGCAGTTATTTCCACCCTATCATTTAATTCCTCGGAAAGTCTGTCAACGGTTTCCTTCCACCCAAAGGATATATCACCTCTGTCGTCTAGTATTAGGCTGTCCTGCCACCAGGGGCCAGATGCGTTACCTACGGCCACCTTCACGTTAGGCGGGCGTGAAATTCCAGTTGCATTGTCAAACTTTTAACAAATCCATGCAGTAGAGTTTTGTTCCAAACCAAAGGAAAGACTCGGTTTATATTCCAATTTATAAAAAAAAGATCCAGCAAGCTATTCACCAGTCATTCACACCCTTGTTATCTCACGGATCATGGAAATGCTGATTATAGCTGGGCTTACCAATTGCCTTCTCAGGAATAATCTCATAAATAGGGTCCAACATGGTTTTCCTAAAACCACTCGTCGTCCGCTTGTATGACCAGTTTTTAAATCCCATAATAATGAAAGCCAACAACGGCAAGTGGATGATCACAATTTTTCTCAATATGACTGGAGCTTTTGACCGAGCTTCTCACTCTCGACTTTTAGCCAAAGTGAAGACTTATGACAGTATTGACCCCTTATATTCGCGGTTGCAATCTTGTTAGTATTCTCGCTACCAGGCCGTAACAGCGAACAGCACAGCATCACCAGTGAAAACTGCAAACAGCTGAGATTTTCGCGGTAGCTTACTAGGGCTAGTACTCTTCCTAATGTACGTAAGCGATATACTTGGCGTGAGTCGCCGTGGAATTCCTCTCCATTCTTCTGATGACGTACAAATTTTATATGCCTGTGGCCCCCATTTGCTGGACACAACCATCAGTAACATATTGCGGGATCTCACTTCACTAAGCCCTTGAGGGAGCACTTGGTTATTGAAGTTTTCTGCTGAAAAAATAATGTTCTATTTTATGAGTGTTTTGTACCACCAGGGCTGTTTAGCATAGACGGTCAAATAATTGCAAACAATTCAACAATACGAGATTCGGGTCTTCAACACACTTGCTCGTTAAACGTCCCGGGACACACAGTTATTAAAGTTTTGAGGGACCGAAAGCTGATAGGAACACTTCATAGACATCTCTGTTACAATAAAGCAAACTGAACGTCTGAAAGACCCATGTCGGATCACTTTTGGAGTATAGGTCAACAGTTTAGTGCAACATGTGACTGTGTGACCGAATATCCTTTGAGAACATAAAACGATCCTTCACAAAGCAATTATCAGGTTATTCTGCAACACTGAACTGCAGACAACGCTGCAATGTTTCAAGTCTACGTCATCTTTGGCTGCAAAACTAAAAATTGATTTATCTTCCTTCCGATAACCTCAATAAACATCAGACTTTTTGCTCAACATCACAAACGAGAATACCCACCGACTTTCGGTACTCATTAAAACACGGCAGTTTCTCTGAGACGGCCCGAGTTTTAAAGGCAAGTCTGCGGTCCAAGTTCTTTTAAGCAAAGTTATCTCCACGGTTGAATACAATTCCATCAGGGGTTCATTCATTCAACCGCCCACCGGCGTTTAAGAAAGAAGTAGGTGAATTTCGTGTAGCGCTCGAAGTAGTCAATATTGTCAACCCTTACCTCACGGAGGACGGGGCTTATGAAAATGATCCAGGTTTTTTCATGAACTACACGCCGTCAATCAACCAACCACAGTCAGAACCCTTCCTAACTGCTGCTTTTCTTTCGATCCTCTTCCAGGTTATTTTGTCGTTCGGACTTCTATAAACGACGACCACCAAAGAAATTTTCCGAATTATCCGGCCGCTCAATAGGCTGCAATATGTTTCTGTCGCCCTTGATTGGTATTAAACAAACTACCGGCACCCGGAATCGTAACATCACGAAACATGGTGAGCTACAGACGGACTTAACTAATGGATCACTTGATTTATCCCCTCATCAATTACTCAAACCTCCCCGGGGTTTTAAGTTGGTAATTTCCAATTCATGTCCCATGATAAACCTAATATCCATCCTTGGGCATTCAACTCATTGTGTATTTGGAAAGCGAAGATACCATGAAAAAAAGCAAGTGGATTTTCCTGTTTGCCATGACTCTGCTGACACACCGTGACACTCATTCACTTGCATTGCTCAAAAAGCCGTGGTTCATTGACACATTCCACAGTGACCACAATATACACAAGTTGCAGCCCGGTATCAGCAGTTCAGCCTCACAGAATCCATCGGAATTTCTCTCTAACCCCTCCACGAAGCCCAGTCTGAATTTTTGCAGTGGACATTTCGTCGCACGTCCCGCGGGGAAGTAGGCCTGCGGTCCTGCCAACGTGAAACGTCAAACTCGCCTTAAAGCTCATTTTCCTTTATACGGGCTTTGTGACTGACATCCTTTTGGCTGCAGTTATCCTGAACTCTTTTACAATCACGATTTTTTGGCTCCACCTTATTCCTCGGTCATTTGTGACGTTTTGTTTGACGATTTTTGCTTTATCCGGTGCTCCAGCTAGCTGGCCGTCTCTCTGTGCATTTTGTTCCACTGATACGGACACTCAGTTCTGTCAGATGAGTTGCACTGAATTTATCTTAACCGCTGGCAAGTCCAGTTTGAATTTTCACTAAACTCTGCCGCGAAGAACTTTGAAATGATTTTGCCAAGTTCCGTGGGTTCGCGTTACCTGTGAGCCCTGATAATTCTTACTGCATCCATCGCACATTTTTTGGGAAATAAACCATAACCATTATCAGTGCCATAGCGGGAGACCAACAGATCCGTCTGTCTAAACAAGTGCCGAATTTATTGGAGCCCCTTGCTCCACCTGTGAACACCCAGCACTTCTTTGCTTTCCTCCATTACACGCTACCTCGCTCCGGCTTTCTGAATTCTAACCTTTTGCGAGCTGCAGAGTATAACTGTTACCATGTCACGAAGGGAGGACTAGGACGGCAGCAGGTCCTGGCTTAACTCAAGAGGAACCTAAAGCATTTTAAGCGCAAAAAACAACGGATTTTTGCAACATTCAAACCTGGAATCAACGAAATTCAACAGATTCGATCCAACAAGAAACGGAACATTTGTACTAATTTGATATGGCATCTAAATACTGAGCGGTGACGATTCAGGACTTTACAGGTCGCACTTACCTGCGTACGGCCTCTTGCTGATCTTAGGAGCTGAACATAATCGGCAACGCCGAACGACCGAGAACCAACTGTCCAAACAGTTATTAATGAGACGGGAAGTTGAAGCAGTCTAACAAAGAGTGGAAATGGGGGGAAAAAGCTTATCGTGGTGGAACTAACCGAGTTTAGCAAGCATTTTCCATGTGCAATCTTTTATGACCCTTCGAAGGCAGTATCACTCCCCCCAGAGTAACCCCTTGAATTCTATTTCATCTATTGTTTAACACCGGACTCATTAGCAAGTTTTACCTCGCTATCCACACAATAGTACATTCAACTGTACCATCAAACCGCACACAACCGATTATCGGTGGCTAGGTCCAAGTGCGTCATCTTTCTTTCACTTTTCTCATCAAACAAAACAATCAGACCAAAGGCTCAGAAGAGACGAATATTTAGCTACTGCTAGGTTTAAGTTACACGACAGCGCAGATATGAAGTATAGACACGAACTTTTGACTGATAGAAGACTGCCGTGATATGTGGGAAGGTTACGGTTGAATCAATTTACCCTGCAGATCTCCACACAGTCCTTGCAATATTAGAATGGATTCAAGTGGTCAGCCCCCCACGTAAAATCCCTAATCGGGGCATATAAACTTCAGACAAACAAGCAGGGTAACGGCTGCAGATCCATCCCTTTCTTCCGGCGGGTTTTGAAACCAAGCAACAACCATCACAAGTTGGATCCAACTGGATAATTTTTTCCGACGAATGATTACTTGCGTGAGTCTCATTTTGGTCGTTTCCAATAAGTGACCAGCAAAGTCCCTCAGAACCTGGCCGGGACATTAAACACTTGTGGCTGGTGCCATGTTTAATACTTGCCACACCAGAATTTATACAACATAACGACTTCCCTGGGACATGGACCGTGTGTGACAATGCAGGTGGGCCCAAGTGAGCAATGACAGCACCAGTGACCTACCTTATTCGGTAACCAACCCAACACTGTGCGCATGCTCTGCTGCAACATTTAAGTGATAGACATAATTCATCGTGACTCGCTGTAAACCACAGCAAACTCAGTGGTACCAAGATAAGAAAGCAATGATATTAGTTTAGTGCTCTGGAAGAGTAACCAAAGCTAGAAATAAGCAACAACACATGTGGTGAACCTAACAAAACCAAAGGCTTCGCACGGCAGAAATTTCATCAGATTTATATAATATAAACTTGTGTTCCAACAGTAATAGAGTAAACCTTCCTTAAATCACTAACCGTGACAAACATTCATAAAAGATTAAATGTTCTATACTCAATGGAGATGATCACTCACACCATCCAAAAAACAGTCTGTTCCAGTCATAACACCAAAACCCGTGAGAAGTGCTAACCAGAATCGCCGAATAAGTTCATCCATTCATAACTGCTCTTCTCTAAGAGGCTGTATGTGCCAGTGGTTCCTGCGACAACTATCGCTAACCAAGAATAGCAAATTCTCCTGTTTCCAACCCACCTTTTTCATCTAGCACCTTTACTTCTCTTGCAACAAAGGCTCTTTCTGTCTTGCAAATTTCCATAAAGCGTCCACCAACAACTGTACCCTTCTTCGTTGCCTGACACAGGTACCGGAGAAATCCTGACAATCAAACAGTTTCATTATTGCGTCTCACCAGAAACTTGCTCGGAGTCAATGCTTCCAGACATTTGCGATCTGTCACCTGCACAAGCAGGGGATTATCTAGTACCCTTCTGATTCTACAAAAAATATAGCTGGACCTTCTACCGTCACATGGCGAATGTGTCACATGCCGATCCAAATGTGTCTCGCGTTCCGAAACTCCACCCTAGTGGCTAGCTTACGGCGGCCCGAATCTCAATTTGATACCATGATTTGATCCGTGGCGATCTGTTCTGTCGTGCGATAACTCTTGAATAAAGTCTCCAATTTTAGACCAGTCCATCGCAAACCAGCTTCCACTATCACTGAATAGAATACGTGGTTGACACCCTCTGGCCATGTGGCGTATTAGCACCTGTGAGAAATAATTCGTTGACAAAGAGTGCGCAAATTTAAAGTACACCTCTTCCACGTTCATTCATGTGAAGAAACACCCATATCTTTCCTCCTCGGGTCTGCCGCGCTTAGGTAAAACGGCCTAAAATAGTCTATTCCTTCATGCGCAGAGACGTTGGTGAAATTCATCGTACCTTCAAATGGCAGAGGCGCCACTTGCTATGCAGATGAAAACATCGACGTCCAGCGAAAGTGCAAGTGCTTTCCGAGAAAAAGTCGAAAAATCGCCTTCCTTTTTTACTATCCGTAGCTGAATATGAGCACTTGATTGAAGTTAGGCCCAGTTGACACGGCCTCTCATTTCATGCTATTGGTTAACAATCAACTGAATGCTCTTTGGGTAGAATATTGGGATGCTGAGCACCCTGCAAAATTTTGGCCCGAACCAATTGTCCTCCCACGCACGATAGCCCTTCAATTAGAATATGGCTTAGTTTTCTTTTAGAGCCTTGCGAAAGACACTTCCCCGAGACAAAGCCTCATTTTTGAGTCCACTTCGGTACAAAGTCATTCCTTTATGCCGAACTACCAATTACCTTACCACTATTTCTGATCTCCTAAGACTTGGAATGACCAAATTGTTATGATACTCCACTTTGCTTTTTCAGAGTAATGACACCCAACTCCCATCGCTACAGCGACTTCAACAGTCTTGCACCCAGCATCAGTGCTTTGCGCACACCGACACTGAACTCCTTCCTACTGGCTCTTATTAGCACTCGATCAATGATTAGAAAACTATCGCATCTGCGACCTCTGGCAATTACTTCAAAGGCTGACATTATGTCGATAGCTGAATCCCGGTTGTCAGGTGATGCCTCGCTTGACGTTGTTCGCATAGCTAGGCATCAGTGCTTCTCGAACACCCGCTAGTCCGGACGCGGAGGGGCTTTTTAGCCGTTGTCAAATGCACTGTCCACCCTAGAGTTACTGAACAACTCTCTCTTCTCCTTACTGAGGATTTTTTATGGCTGTCCATTCACTCCTCCAGCCAGAACTTCCTCCTTGGCTGCTTCTACTTCCACCCGGGTCTGGAGGCTGCAAGAATTAACTCTGCCGTAGATGTCTTTAGTGCTGCTCTTGACTATCCTGCCAGAGCAAGAATTATTGCGGGTAATCTTAACCCCCCTTCAATCTGCTGGTCCTCCCGCCCTTTACACCTTCCTTTCTTGTGTCCGTCGTGGTGAATGGACCCGACATGTTTCCTGCCCTACTAGGGGGAACAACATCTTGGACCTAGTATTCTCCATTGATATTCTTGATACCACCACTCAGGCTACTAATCACTTCCCGTGTAGTGACCACCGTATCGTCAGGTGCAAGCTCAGCCGCTTCAACTGTACCCATCCGATGCCATCCCCTCCCCCTGTTCTGACTTCCTACCTTTCATGTACCCGGCCCCTAATGCCAACTATAATCCGTTCCCCTAACTGGGACAACGTTTTCTCTCTCCTGATCCCCCCACGGTTGCGGACCCTCTCTCTACTCCAACTTCCTACACCGCTTAAGTACCGCCAACCCATGTGCCGATCCAAGTCTCAAGTCCAGCAGCTCAAGCCTGTCACTTTTAGAGCGTGAACTGTCTAAGCTGCAACTTATTTTCGCTAGATCACACGACTTTACAATTCGTCTGCGCAGAAACCAGCCGCAACTGGAGCTGCATCGCATGGCCGATTAGCATCTGAGAAGTAAATCGGTCATCGCCCTAGCACACCCCGACAAAACCGGCTACCTGTCCAACCAGCTTAGTAAAAGGTCCAACCACTCCAAACTTACCCCACCCAAATTCCTCATCGGCGGTTCATCTACCGCTAATACCCCAGCATCTATTTCTGAGGCCTTCAATGATCGTTTATCTTCCTTCCCTTTAAACTGTTCTGGTATCCCTCCTTCTACAATCCACCCATGCACCTCGGCCTCTCTTTCATTGGCTCTCTTCACCCATCTAGAGGTTTAAAAATAGGCTTCCTTCATTAAATCTTCCCCGAAGCCGGGCCCAAATGACACCCCACCAGTCCTCCTCCGTTTTGGTGTGTCTTTCCTCCCTTTACTGTTACCTAATGCACACACCACATCCATGCTTTGTAGTTTCGTCCCCTCTTAATGGAAAACCTCTGCTATAACTCCGCGCTTTAAAAAGGGTGCTCTACATGACCCAGATAACCATCGGCCCATTAACCACACCACAGCAGCCTGCAAAATTATGGAGAGAATTATCAAAAAGCACTTTTTTTAGTACCACTTATCCAACAAACTGCTGAACCCTGGTCAGCATGGTTTCTTGAAATCCCGCTCTTTCTCTTCATGCCATCTGGACTTGGTCAATGTGCCATCTTCTGCTTCTGACGCTTGCAACTCTGTAATCGTCCTCGACATGTCTAACGCTTTTGACAGTGTCCCCCTCTATGCATCTGTCAGCCAAAATTCGGTCTTTTGATAGCACTGACCCTCTCCTCTTTTGGTTATAGTCGTGTCTCTCTCACAAATCATTAGCTGTGCTCGTTGATGGCCATTTGTCTCCTGCCGAACCCCTTACTAGCGGTGTCCTCCAAGGCAATGTCTTGGGCCCATTACTATTCCTTGTTTGTATCGTTGACATTTTCCCTTCCATTTGCCACGGTATCCCTTTCCTCTATGCCGACGATATGAAAATAGTGTGCTCCTTCCTCCCTAATGACCTATCCTTGACCCCGTGCAACATATCGCGTGACTTACTCTCTCTACAATCCTAGTGCTTCTCGTGGTTCATGAAATTCTCCACGGAGAAAAGCTTCCTCCAATCTTACAGGTGCACTGTACAGCCCGGCCAGATTTGTCTGGACGGCCTACCCATCCCCACAAACCCTAAGGTTATCTTGGCGTACACTACACTTGTTCCCTTAACTTCTCCGAATAAGCATCTTTCCAAATTGCTGAAGCTAGGCGAATTCTTGGCCTGGTTCATCGATGTTTTCTACTACCGGCCAGTGGCCTCTCCATGTGTCTCTCACAAGTAAGGCCTCTTCCAGAATATTGTCGATTATCTCCAGCCTCTGACCACGTTCCTTTACTGCATCTCTTAAGAACGTACAGCGTGCTTTCACCAAAAGGCCGTTGGGAGCACCGTAGCCCTAGAATATCGCCAGCCCTGTGAGCTTCTACACATTGGGCCTCTGTGAATCCGTCGCATAAGGCTCAACCTAGCTTTCCTCTTTAGTCTAATCCACATCCAGGCCTACACATCCTATCATATCCCGCTCGCTGCCCTCTGCTCCAATCCCGTCCGACATCGTGCCTTCTCCCTCCATGTCCCTCAATTTAATCTCAGTTACAAGTCCCGATTCTTTCTGCTAGCTTATTCCAAAATCCGGAATAAGCACTCCCTTAGCTTACACGGCGCTTCCTCACTGTTCGCTTTCGGGCCCGCACTTGTGTTATACCAAACATTTCCCAATGCTATATTGATCACCAGTGAGTTCGTCTCCGCCGATTTGGCTTTTGAAAGGGGCCTCACACTGTAACCCTACTACCTCTTCGCCGTAGGCCAATGGGTATACTGCATGCCCGACACTTCTCCTCTCTTCAGTGCAGCGAACTATGGCCGTTGCAACCCATGATCCACACCGAATTTATCACCTGCTTTCATAAGACAACCTTGTTTGCTCACCCATGCTCATCTGTTATCCATCATTTTGATTCTCTCTTCCTCCTCAGTATCCGTTGCTCTTCAGCGGAGGCACTCCCAGGCTGAGCTTCTCTATCCCTTTTCACTTTCCAGTGATCCTCGATGACGGTCAACTACTTTGGGCACTATACCGACCATTTCCCTGGCAAGTGCACCTGGATACTATTGCTACACGACCGTCTACCACTCACTGTCCCCGTTGGCTCTGCTTTCCGTTGTCTCACAACCGGGTCAATTGATCCCAAATCACACACCCCTATCGCGGTCTCTTCGCCACGTGTGCAATTATCAGTGACCACTCGTGCCACTCCCAACGGTGCTGGGAGCTGTCAGATCAACCTCTATAGCCGGAGCACATTGGGCGTGCAGGCCGTCCGCAACGATTTGCAAGCGCAACTAAGCTGGCGGATCACACCTCCTACTTTCACCTCAAGAAGTGTTTTTCATTTTGGGCGCCCAGCGCACTGCCAGTCTCTACCATTGGCACTTGTTGTGGATCGCACGCCCTGACTGTCTTTGGACTACCACATCCAATACTGTCGGTTGAAAATTGCCTGCTATCCATCCGTGTTCTGCCATGGTAAGCTCATCTATAGTTCTTAACGTCTGTTACCGTTTTCCACTTTTATCATTCTATCACGGTATGCACACCTACCCATTCTGCCTTTGCTCCTATCGTCCCTCACCGCGTCACCTCTCATTGCATGATGTCACCATTTTCCTACTCACTCTGCTCTGCTGTCTCTCGTCAATATTTCTCTTGTTACTTGCCGTCCATGATGGCTTCTAGTCTCAATTGGCTTGGTATTACTCTATGCTCATTATGCCCATTGATAGCATTCTTATACCTCACTGCCTGTCTTTTTGATAGATCTTTCCTTGTTTTCCCTCTTCATGCCCAATACCATTAAGCACCAATCACACCAGCAACCATGGCCAATCCTCACATTAGAACTCGCCGCCTCAAACTTTGCACCATGTACGGTCGCATTTATTATCTAATCACCGTCACCATATTTTCCTTTTTTGGCTCCGCGGTTCCTCTGTGGCTCTTTTTATCAGGCAGTGCCCCGGGTTGCATCTCTCTGCTCAATCCATCTGTGTCAGTTGACTGCTAGCACGCAGCTACTCAGTTCCTGCCGCCCCATCTCCGTCGCACATTCACTTCTTGGGCTTTTTTTCTATTGCCGGTTTACCTATCCTGCTGCTTCCTGCCTATTTCTCCTCTGCCTCCTTCGTGTTTCACTTGCAGTGAAATGATCTCGTCTATGTCTCTTCGGTCATTGCTCCCATCTCTTGTTCCATATAATGCCCGTCACAAGCAACTTCTCTGTGCCCTTCAGTTTGGCCTGCTTTTCATGTTCCACCGATAGTAAGGACAGCGTTGCGTCATGGTGCTCACTAAAAGCCTCAAATCTTTTGGCCTGCCACTACCCTATTCCTCTGGTCCATCACCACATGGCGCACCTGTATTGATCAAATAATTGGACCCGTTCCTACCTGTCCTCTTCGACCCTATCCCTTATCTTCCCTCGTTTATGGTCTGCTCTTTATAGCTGGCAACACTTCTGCGCTTTTTTAGTCTCCTCTTTCTGTTGATCAACCATGGTAACCTGTCATGAAAAAACTCTGAACTACCCCATGTCAGTCCTACTAGTTTCGATCTAACCCCGCCTACATTTTGCAAACACTGATGCTATTTTTTGCCTGCACCCCATTACACCTTGCTCCCGCCCCTCGCATATATATGCATAATAATAATAATGGTATATTTCTGGACCGTGGTCGAGAGCCACGCATACAGGCACGATCAGAGTTTACAATATCACCGAATGAGGTGGAAAATTCACAAATTCCAAAGAGAGATTTGCACATCACAGCAAAAACGGAATAGGGCTGAGGAGAGCTTAAGTTAATCAAAGCGACAATAGAATACACGGAAAGCACGGATTGGTTTCGAGTCAACTGCGGATTGAAGCTCTTGACAGAGCCGCCAGAATTCTGACACCACTGGCTCAACTCCTCAAGCCCTCAATGGTAACTACGGACTGTAACTTAGTTGCCACGTGTAACTTCATTGACAGCATATCTGCAGAGGTTTCAAAACGAGTACGAAACTCGAATCACGCCATTGTATTTAAGATTCCCGACAGGGCCCCACTCAACATAGTCAGCAGTACCTTGCTGAAGGCCACTAACATGAAACGTGTGATGTGCCGTAGCAGCAGACTACGCAAACAAGCACAACGACACCAATGCCCTCTACTTTTACAATTTTCGGACTCACTGACGGCCAGTGAGTTCATTCATAAACAAACAGCTATTGCTATTAACTCGCCATACAAGAACATTCGACTAGCACCCGACAAAACGCCACTTCAACGAGAAGTGCTGAGAAAGTTGAACTCTCTCAAACATCCAAGGCAAGAACCCACCCAAAAGACAACTAACCCCGTCATTCCCCCAACCTACTCTATGCAACCAGCGTCTATCAGCCAACGACTGTCTGATGTAGACCTTGACGCAACGCCTGGGCCTTCTCCAAATCCACCAGTCTCCAAGCACCCTAGGCTCGTCAATAGTGTCGCAGATTCCTGGGACTCGAATACACCGAGTCCTGCCAGACAGCTCAGCTCTGTGCATCAGAAGCAGTTACCTAAGTCGCGTAGCCTCCCTGACCTAACAATTCTGCATCACTCTCCCAAGGCGACACATAAATCAAAGTATGGTCCTTCTTGTCCACACCACATAGCCACGACTAAAACCCATCCGCGTGACCGCACCATACCATTGCCAGGTCATTTTCTTTTGAATCGAACCTGTCAGAATTCAGAGCATACTCCCGTAAACGAGCTGCCAAGAAGTAGCGTACTTAAGGACACAACCTTACTGTTGCAATCTAACTTATCACCACTGGGCCGAAAGTTTGTAACGATCTACACTCAGCCCCCAATGCAGAGTATCGATACCAACGGTAACACTTGGCCGCAAATCCAGAATTCGGCAACCCACACTCCATCCCTACTGAAGGGCTCAGCACTTAGTTCATTAGGCAACGACCACCTTATATCACCAGGCTGCACCCCTAATGTCATGCAAAGGTTAGAAGCGAACAGACACCCTTGTGAGATGTCACTAATGCCGGGACCTACAGTTTCCGTTCCCAAAATAGATAGTTTCTCAAACCGTAATTCCTCCCGGCGAAATCCCCGCTCTACGCGCATTTATACGGACGATGCTCGCAAAGCACCTCACAGCTATTATTCAAAGCTACATCCGCCTAGCTCTTCATTTCCTAACTTTTCCGTGCCGCCACCGTTTATCCCGCTAGGTCCTTTACCATACCAAAATTTTCGTTTTGCCCCACCACGGGTGTTTTACTCTCAGGATACATCCACAAACCCCTTCCGAGTAAATTTTTCCCACCCTGTGGAATACAATTCCACAATCTTTCGTCTCTTCTAGCCCTGATGAACCACTTTTCAATACCGGCACCTTACCATGCGTTCATACCTTCGGTAGCACACTGAACTCCGAAGGCCAACTACGCAACACTGTGTGTTACCAATACCTCCTTCGAAAATGACCTCCATATAACCCCCCTACCAACCGCTGATTCCTACCCCACCCCACCCGGGCAAGTCGTATCGATGGGCGGCGAAGTTACCCCAAACTCTTTTAGTCTCTACCCTCTGAGGCCTGCTTTTACCACACAACAACCAATACCAAGGTTGTCATGTGGGCAAGACAAAACCTTCCATAACCACGTATTCTATCACTGCACTGGGGCATCGAACGATCCCAATAAATCAGGACAAGTGGCAGTGCTACTTAGTCTAAGTTCTTCTCTTTCACCCCGCAATAACCCTAAATTAATTACTTCCGGTTTGTCCGCGGCTGGTTCTTCCGAAGCCATCGCGGAGGCATCCAACGCTCACTTTTCCTCCTCTTCGGTAATAGCTCCAACTTACGCCCCTCTCCGTGCACTTCCTCCAACCAACAACTCTCATACGTGACCTAACCCTGACACTCACTTCCACATGAATGGGTTGTCATTCATCTTATTTAACTCGCGATCCATCTTAAATAAGCTTCATTACTTAAAAAATCATGACATAACCTCCATTTCTGACATCATCTTTATTACTGAAACCTGGCTCACCGAACACACCAGCACAAGCGAAATTATGCTTGAAGGGAACAAGGTTTTTAGGGTAAATAGGATCGACAGACGCGGAGGTGGGTGCCTTGTGTACGTACAGCACGCCCTTTCAGTAGTCCCCATCAGACATGCCACACTCAACTCAATTCCGGATTCTCTATGGCTCACAATTCGGTTCTCAACTGTAGTCATGCACATCGGTTGTGTCTATCGTCCACCCTCATCTACTATTGCAGACTTAACTCCTTTAATTGAAGCCTTTGATTACCTTTCGCTACTACCTTTGGCAGCGAAAATCATAGACGGTGATTCTTACTGGCCTAAAATATCCTGGAGAAACCTCACGGCACCTCCCAACTTAATAAACTTTGTGTCCCATACTCACATTGGGGGCTGGGTGCAACGCGTTAAAACCCCTACTAGAAACGCCAAAATACTAAATCTTATATTCACCCACAGCGCTTCCCACTTTTCGGTTTCCGTTCTGAATAAATTTCCGGGTAGCGACCATAAGATAGTGGCCGGTAATCTTTCATTCCATCCTTATTCATCAGACTATCTGACCCCGGTCAACAATCCCGTCCGTTTAAATTGGAACCCTCTGCCCAATCTCATCCGTAATCAAGATTGGAGCAGTTTTTTCCAACGGCTGACCCCCAACAAGCAGCTGATCACTTTTGCTTTAACATGGGAAACTGCCTCCTGAAACTTAGCTCAATATCCCAAAACTTCTCCCTTGGGGAGTCCAAGCTTGCATCCCTCCAACGAAAGCACCTTAAGATGCAAAGACTTTACCTCCAAAACCACGACTTCTCTCTTATCATAAGGCTAACGCGTCTTACTGATATTATCCGGGACCTAAAGGAGAAACAGCCCCGCAACGAAGAATCCAAAGCCCTAAGGCATTCCAATAAAGCATTGAAACTCTCACTCCTACACAAATCTAGGAATTCGGCAACTGATACCATGATCCAATATGTCGTGTTACCGAATAAAACTTCGGCCACCTTCCCTTCTAATATTGCTGAGGCCTTCAACCATTACTTCGTCAATTCCACGGCCCTCGCCTCAGACACAGCACCCCCAAATCCTTTGGCTATCACCAGCTCTTCCTTATCTACCCTTACCTTTGGAGTTAACTTTATTTCCAGGCTCATTTCACGCTATAAAGCATCTGCGCGTCCTGGACCAGACGGGTTGCCCCCAGCTGCAATCATTAACGGTGGATCGGACCTTCCACTTTTACTACTGAACCTATTCACCTTGTCACTCAAATTTAGTTTGGTGCCGTCGAACTGGAAGCGTTCAGTCATCATTCCACGACATAAAAAAAACCTGTCCACGAACTTGCTAATTACCGTCCCATCAACCATACCCCTTTCATTTCCCGAATAATAGAAACGATTATCAAAGATGGCATTACCACCCATCTTCTCGCTTCAAACCTTCTTAGCGATAGGCAGCACGGGTTCCTCAAATCGCGATCATGCACCACATGTCCGTTTGACTTCCTCAACCTAGTCACTAAGGCTGCTGATAGCGGGCAGGCATTAGTAATCGTCTACCTAGATCTGTCAAAGGCTTTCGACTGTGTTCCACACCTGCATCTTATCTCCAAATTGCGTTCATTCGGCATTGGTGACCCGCTGCTTTCTTGACTGAAATCTTATTTTGCTCATCGTTCGCAAGTGGTCCTCGCCAACGGACATACTTCTAAACCAAAACCTGTTACAAGTGGCGTTATACAGGGAAGCGTACTGGGTCCTCTCCTATTTCTGATGTACATTAACGACGCATTGGATCTAGTACACCACGGCACGCCATTCTTGTTTGCAGACGATATAAAAATAGTTTAATCTTTCAATTTTAATGATGCTACCCCTAATCTTTGCAACACTTCCGCTGACCTCGCTGCACTTGACCGCTAGTGCCACACCTGGAGGATGAGCTTTCCCACTGATAAGTCCGAGGTCCTAACCTACAAGTTCTAATTGCCCCCTGGATCCTTAACTCTTGGTGGGTCCCCAATAGCCAGTCAACCTATTATCCGCGATCTGGGCCTCACTTATTCCTGCTCCCTCAACTTTTCTGAGCGCGCCGCCATCCAAGCGGCCAAGGCCAGAAGAAGTGTGGTCCTTCTGTTCCGCTCCTTTCGTCCCCGGGACAGCATCATCAGCATCTACAAATCACACATCAGGCCTTTACTCGGATACTGCCCAGTAATATTTTCTAACATGACGAAATTCGACAGAGTTGCGATTGAAAGCATACAAAGGTGTTTCACCAAACAACTACTCGGTTGGTCCACTTCTTTAAGCTTTAGAGAACGACTCCAAAATCTGAATCTTTACCCACTCTGGTTCCGCCGCTTAGGACTAAACTTAGTCTTTTTGTATAGCCGGCTCCATAACCGGTCTTTTTCCTTTGACCCAGTAAGCTTCTCCTGTGAATACCCCTACTCACTTCGGCACAGGCGTTTTACTGTCCCTTCTAGTATAGCTAAGTCGGCCATACGGTCACGTTTCTTCCTTCTTGTCTACTCCAAAGTCTGGAACAAGTTGCCCATCACCCTTCGAGCTTCACAAACCAAGTCCCAATTTCTGTCGGCACTCATCCCATATCTCAGCATCACCCGTGCACCACAGTTATCTAATATGTGCATTGCAGAAGAAATAGCTTACGAGAGGGGCCTCGAATTCTAAGACCAACCCCTTCTCCGACGCTGCTCCCTTCAATTAAGGACACAATCAACGATAGACAGTTTCATCTATCTGACTGAGTTTTCAACGTTAGACTACCTATGGCCATTTACTTAATGAACCAAACAAATGGAAATGCCACTAATTTCAACCACTTTGCTTCCACCTAACCCTGTAATCTCTGTCACTCATGCCTCGTCCTTTACTGGTTCTTATATGCCTCCATTAACCGTTGATCCGCAGCAGGGGCACACCCTGACTGCTGCTTTTTATCTGCTCTCCCTTCCCACGTGACTCCCACTTCTTAGCCCTTTTTTCAACTCTTGTCATGTTAGTTTCCACATTTTCAAGGGTTTTGTCTGTTTATTCCATCACTTGTAAACAGCTGATTATGCAATTAGCATGCCTCGGACGTCTCCGAAATAAACCGTTATTATTATTCATTATTATATTATCACAACCCACAGCTGGAAACACGTCCAGACAGCAATCCCCCCTGATTTCAGGTTCGTTGTCTCCCACTATCTCAGTCGCAAAACTGGCTAACCAAGGATGCCACTTTGACTCGTACGGACAGAGACTCAAGTGGGACCTACCATAGCAATTGGGACCGAAATCAAACCACACAACTGGAAATACTCCTAATTGCTTATCAGATCGTTCAGCTTTTTCAAACGCATCCAACACGAATTCCAGTTCACGCGCATGCAGCTAATATACAGCCACATTCGACTGATCGACCGACACATACTTTGTCCTGCCAGACGAACCTTACGCACTCGATGCCGTACGTTACCAAAAATGACGCTGAATAACACTGAAGGCAAATGTGTCAACACATACATATATATTTGTCAGTGAAACAGAATAATAACTCCGAAGTCCATGAGGAGATTTCCCATTTTATCATCTGTTACCACTGTTTGTCTTTCCTACGACCCGCAGCCGGCTGGAAATTGACTCTCTACTTCTCCAAGACCCTCCAGTTGCGCTTTCTTATTTCAGAATGGTACATGTTACTGATCCTGAATCTAAACTCACCTTTTTATAGTCTGCTGTTTCTCCCACATCCACCAGTGTTCACTCTCACAAAATTGGTCTCATGCCCCCTGCTTCAAAACTCATTCCGTTTATTGAACTCCGGTAAATCCGTCAATCAGGGTTTGCATTGTCTTCATGATCGCTATCCTCTTCGCATGCGTTGATTTTCCCGAACACACTTTTTTACAATTTTCCCCCCTTTTCCTCTTGGTCAAAAATTTACTCCATCTGCAGAACCTTGGTGGGCCTCCGGTTTCCTTGGCTTGCATCGTTCTCGTTTATAATGCGTCCTTGCACTGCGTTAACGACTTCTCGACATCTCCACCGCGCACCAGACCGTATTCGAAACCGGTTCAAAACTGCCGCGCGAACCATTGTCAGAATGATCCATTCAAACTGTTGCTGGCTTTGTTTTTCCATCTCTGATACTCTCGACTTTCATTTTCAGAATTTGTGAATATTTCATCCTACTGAGTAACGTGTGACACTATGATCATGCTCTACAGCTGCATCTCGGCCATGGCCGAGAAATATACCAGTATTATTATTAATAACAGTAATGAATCGGCTGAATGTAGGAATGTTCAGACATACATTGGCTTGTGATGCAGGTAATACAATATTCACAGAAATGAGGCAAGAAAACGGTCAGTAATGCATAATCATGTTCACTGAAAAAGGTGATTGGCCTTGAGGCAAAGGAGGCAGGGAAGAATTTCGTGAAAGTTCGCGGAGGAATACTAATTTCCATAGATTTGTTGACACGAAACGGAATAGTACCCCCTGAAAATGTGAGACGATTTCCATGAGAACTAGCGTGTGTCATCTGGTGTCGGAGGTTTGCTGCTGGTGGAAGGTGGATAAAGTTCCAGGAAGGAATAATCAGCAATCGAAATGCCGTGTCCATGATGAACAAATAAGGCAAGACCATGGTGAAAATCTTTTCAAAGGGGGAGACTATGCTGGTAAATTGGCGAATACATCCTTCTGTTGAGTTTCTTGTGGCTTTTTTTGTGTCCTTGTTGGGCTTTCTGAGCGAGGGTTGGCTGCTGTTTTTGTTCGCTGTTTCATCATTGGAAGGAGGAGGGCATCACCGATTCTGGACCGATCACTATTAAATTAGGAGTCCTCGCACCGTGGCTTCGACATCGGAAGGTCTTGTAGTGCGAATTCTTCAGTAAGCCTCAGAGTGGCATATGCAGCAATAACAGGACTTCTTGTGGGTGAAACTCAGTGGCTAGATCGTATTCGCTGCAGCCGGCCTTTGGTGCTGTTGTAGACGGGCATAGAAAAAGATAAGCTGTCTGCACGATATATTACAGCCAAGCAACGTGATGGCCGGGTAGTTCTGAATTTGAAAAAGGGAGGAACGCAGTCTGGGAGATGTCCCAGCCAAGGGTTAACGTGAGCAAAATAACGGATAGGAGTAGGAAGGTTGGACATTAGGCACAACGGCCTTAGGGAAATAAGGATTTGTTGGTATTTTGACTTGGTGTGCGTGAGGGCTAACTGGGCTTGCACTACTACGCAAAAGTATTGATTGCCGATTCGGCCGTTCACCGGGAAGTCTTATCTTTAGGGGCTATGAAGGCCGTGGAGGTGCATTTGGACTAGGGTCTGAGGGCTACGTGAGAAAGCAGCTGGACAACAAGAAGAAGGTTTGCGTACTAGGTCGGAGAGATATATGACAAATCCCACACTAGTGTTTTACGGGTCACAGAGAAGCAGCTGGGACACACTAAGAACCAAAATGGTTAGTTTATATGACAGATCCAGAGGATGTATGACAAATCCTATCGTGGGGTATCTACAGGTCTAATGCTGCAGGTTGCTGTTAGGTAAGGCTGTAAACTGGAAAGTGGGATGGATTCTAGGACAAGAAGAAAGCCGCTTTCTTACAAAAAGGAGGAAACATGGATAAGTGGGCGGAAAAAACTGGCGCTTTCCTCTGCGTTCTTACATGTATGTTTATATATACAATAATATCTACATTGGTATAATCAGCGCTTCGATGAGACGTGTCTGTCCTCTGATGTATCCATTTGTTTTCCAGAGCCACAGTGGTTTTGTAGCTGACGTCAACAAACATGCCAGGCATGCATGGGAGGATACCAGGTGGTTGAAAATTAGAGCGGGAGGTGGATAAGCATATGTGGAGAGACCAGTTCGCTATCATTCCAGCCAGCCTCGTGCGTAGGAACCAAAAGCATGTCAAGCGGACAAGGGCGGTGTGGGGTCTTCCCTTTCGCAGGGTCGGGTCTGAGCTGATGGGAGACACACATGATTGGATTTTTCCCGTTTCCTTCACAGCCCGATAATAATGATATATGTAGATCAAATCGATCCCACTAGGTCTTCTTCCCTCTCCACTTTTTTCTAACAGAAAGGTGGTTGATCCCATTTAGGAACTTTCCATGGCCCCCCGCCCGACTGTATTTTCCGCGTATGTCACTTTTTTGCAACTGCTGGGATGGTCAGTTTTCCCCACATCCGTACGCAGCTATGGCGTGGGTGCAGATGACATCAGGGGTTTTGCTTGCATGGGCTGAGAAAATACGGAGTGGAGCTATGCAAACACACGGAGTAGGACAACGAGTGTTGTAACGTACGAGCCTGTATATATGTTTCAGTCTCGTACAGCGCCAGACCGTAACTAAAACTGCCAGAGGCCGTTCTGGTGTGGTTGAGTTAGGCTGCGCCAGTAGATGTCATTGCATAAACAGAGAGAGGATGGCAGTCTAAGTTAGGTGATGGATTCAGAAATTTCGGTGACACAGACTAGCGTTCATGTTGGGAAATATAAAAAGAGGAAATTAAAGCCAACAGGTGGCTACTGAAAGAAGGACGTGTGGGATAAAAGATTTACAACCGGGGTGATTAAGAAAAGCAAATTAGAGCAGGGCAAGGAAGCTGAGAGGAGCGAAAGCCAGAATAAATAGGAGAAAAATCGAAGGATCAAGAAGTGAAGTAGTGAGCGGTGGAACTTATTGTCCTAGGATCCAGCACCACTGAACCATTTGATGCTGGGAGAAAACATCAATAGCTAAAAACCCCGAGCTTTAGAAAGTTGTTTTACATGGCTGCCCTAGTACTATATGGCGAGGGAGGCAGTAATTGTCTGGACATAGCTGTGAAGACCGACTAGTTAATTAGATAAGACAGAGTCGTATAGAAGCTAGGTGATGGTAGGTGAAAGTGGGTGAGAAGAGAAAGCCGGCAGGCATCTAGCTAGTTATAGTTGCAAACGGCAAAATCTGTATCCTACTGCAATGTGGGTTATGCGCGGTACACGTAAAAACGTGATAATAAACGGTAGGCCTAGCGTCTGTTGTTAGCAGGAAATGGTAGGCTTGGGATACGGTGCCATGATGGCAGTAGTGGAACCCGTTTTCGGAGGACAGCTCGACAGATAGCAGAGAGCGGGAAGGGAGACGGAAGCTAGGGCTCTACGGTTCGACGCCCTTCTTCATAGGCTCGATTCTCAGATATGCTGGCTTTATTCAAAGATGACATATGACTAACGGTAAGTCGTGATTTTAGGCAGTGGCTAAACTGGGCTATTAACACACATTTGCGAATAGTCAGGGGTAGCTTATCCCAAAGCTTTGAATATTTACTGAGAAAGAAGTTGGATCTTATTGCCAGCCTGCACTGTGTGATGGTCAGACTGAGGTTTCTGTGGCGCAGAGGGTAAGATGAGGGTTTCGAAAACTGTACAGAGTTGGTAGAAGTGAACGCAGAGCGATGAATACGTCTGTGTTGAAAACACAAGTTAGGCCTGACATGTCTGAGCCATACGGAGTAAAGTTTTCTCATAGTGCATCGTTCTTTATAGCTCAGTGGAGAAGGGTATCCTTTTAGCTTCTTGGTGAAGGTACGCTGGACTTTCTCACGGCGTATTCTATCCTATTTAGACATTCCAAAGAAGATTATTGGACAGTATTCGAGGTGGGGTCTAGCACGGGATTGGTATGTAAGGTGAATACTATGCTTCATTTTAAATGACCTGAGAACTAGGCCTATTATCTATCTGGCTCGGGCTGTTTGAAATGAGAAATGTTCCGAGAATTGTAGATTTTTAGTTTATCGAAGCCCAAGATCCTTCACTAATGAGCTTCGGGCAATTGATATTTGGTTCAGTGACAGAGTGCCGATAGAGACCTGACATCTGTAGGTTTTGTAGAGGCTTTTGGATGTCGAGAAGCACATCTGTCATGAAGTGCACTATTGATCAAGTTTCTCAAGATTATTATCCATTTCAGACAGCGCTGTGCTGAAATCTTGATGGCGGAATTCATAAAAGATTTTGGTGTCGTCGGCGAAGAGGAAAGGTGTGCCGTTTTGCGCAATCGAAAAAATGCCGTCAATATAGAGTAGGAAAAATAGCGGAACAAGTACGCTTCCTTGTATGACTCCACTAGTGACAGACACCGGTTGCGATAAATGACCATTAGCATATTCAACCTGGGTTTGGTCCGAGAAGTAGAAAGTAATCCATGATAAAAGCGGGTCATGGATACCCTAGGCTCGGAGTTTTGTTAACAATCTGGAGTAGGAAAATCGGTCAATTGTCTTGGTCATATCGAGGTAGGTGATAATCATAGACTTTCCGTCGTCAGCTGCCGTGGTCAGTAGGTTGAGGAAATCAAACTGGCATGTGGTACAAGAACGTGACTTTAGGAAGCCATATTAACCACTGTGAATGAGGTTATGAGAGATGAGATAATCGGACATCGGCTGTTTAATCAAACGTTCCTTTATTCTGGCAGCTAGAGGGGTATGATTGTTGGGACGACAAGTTGAGGGGCCATGCGCTGAACCTTTTTTGTGGATGGGAATAATGGTTGAAGTTTTCCACTGTGATGGAAAAACTCCAGTTTCAATGGATAGGTTATGGAGATTCATAAAAATAGCAGCGACCTCAGTTCCACCAAGATGAAAGAGTGACGGAGGGATGCCGTTATAGCCAGGGCGGGAGGAGGGTTTAACAAGCAGTAGCAGGTGGGCCACGTCGTTTAAACCAAATTCAACGTCAGAGAGAACTTGCTCGGTGATGAGGGGTAAGGGTGGCGGATTTGAAGTGGAGTCAGTGGTCATGGATTCTGAAAAGAAGGTATTGAGCGCCTCGGCGATTTCGGCTTCAGATTTAATCTGCGTATCGTTTTTTAAAATTAAATAGGATATCCCTGAAGAATCTGTCTGATTTCTGCTCTTTAGCAGTCGGGAAAATCGGTACTATTCGTCGAGGGAGTTCATGGCCAAAAGCTCCTGCTTTGTCGGCATTTCATTAGTTCGAAGACTGATGGTTACAGAGAGAAAGTGGAGTTGAAGTAATGTAGAGAGGTCCCTGGTTTCATTATAGACCATCTGCAGCTTTGTATGTTTATTTCGCAGCTTTGTTCGGTAAGAGCTGCGGGCTTGACAGCGGTTGGTCCCTATAGTGGTGATTGCTGACCAGCTACTGTGTAGCTTATAGTAGAGTACGTCACTGGCTAGCTGAGTGTCCCGCTGCAAGGAGTAGTCATCCCAGTTGAGGGACCGATGCATGGGCTTGAGGTTCATACAGTTGATCGTGTGCAGGGGCTGTTGAGATGAGCTACATATGGGGTCTATGTTTTCGGCTGTTAATCTGCAAGATATCACCCTATGGTCACTGCCTGGAGGGAGGTTTAGGGATATAGTTATCACATCCGATAGGCCAATGGTAAATATCAGGCCTAGTATGCTGTTTCCTCTGGTTGGTGTCATTACGTGCTGGACCCAGCTGTTTGATCGTACGGTCGAAACGAAGTTCGTAAAGTACTGAGGTGATGACATGGTGTCCCAGCAGATATTAAACGCATCGAAATCGCCGGAAATGAGTTTTGACGAAGAGGGTAATAGTACAAAGTGGTCAAAAGCATTTACCACAAAGGTGAGGTCCGTGATGTTTGTATTGGGTGGTCGATAAACGCAGCCGATGTGGAGTGGAGAGTTGGCCAGAAGAACCGTTATCCATATTGAGTCCCCAACTGCGTCCAGGATTGGATCAGAGAGAAAGATGGTAGGCAAGCTATTTTTAACGTGGATGAGGCAGCCTCCTCTACGATGACGACGATTTTTTACGAAGGTTTGGTAAGCAGCAATAGAAGTTTGGTCTGAAGGGCAGTAATTTAGCCAGGTTTCGGTTATGAAAATGATGCCGAAGTCGGCTGATAGCACTATATTATAGAGAGTGTGGGTTTTACTCGGTAATGAGCGAGCTCCAGTGAAGAGCAAGGTGAGTGCAGCTGTATTGTCGTGGCTTGGAGTGGGAACAACCATCGGCGCGTGTTGGTGACTAACACTACCAAGATGGTAATCACCGTTAAGTGGACACATAACGTCAGGGTTGTCATGCATAGGATCGATGGGTTCCAAACAGGAGTTAGAGGTGGGTAGCCGACATTGAGAAGAAAATGTTGTTGGTAAGCAGGTGAGGCTGTATTGGGGGGGAGAGTGCTGTCAAGAAAAAATGGTCTTTCGCGGGGGTGAGATTTCCTGGGTGGTTGAAGTGACCAGGTGGGGGTTGGATGCTGAGGTAATGGATAATGGCAAGTGAGATGGTAGAGAGTAGTGGTGACTGGATTCAACGGGATATGCAAGGGGCGGATAGTTATCGCTAACCAGGACCGACGAAATAACGAGTTGGTTGGGCTGGCCCATCCTGTGCTCGGGAAGAAGCGTGGGGCTTGACAATCGAGGCCGTTGATTATAATTCAACTGGGGGTTATTTATTTTTATCTTTGGAGGAGGGGGGGGGAGAATTGGTTACAGAGGTTCAGCTGGAGGTTCTGGCACTCAGCCAGGTGATTGGGAGACTGTTTCGGCATACTTGAAGAATATGATACTTTTGGTCCCGAAGCATGATGATACGTTACTTGGTGACCGTTTTCGTTTGTATTGTAAGGTGGAGTGGCGAGGACCTTGTCGATTAGTCGAGGTATCAAGCTAATAAAACGAGGCGAGGCTGGCTGCTTTAGGGTGATGCAGGGTTGTGTCTTGCTCATCAGCAAGCATGGATTATTTGGGGTATACTTGGATTGCTTGGTGGGAATTCTAAATGGAGCTACGCGAAGACTTGTGGGGGGATTACTGGAGTAGCCGGAGTAGCCAAAAGCCTTGGGGAACACAGCATTCTGTCAGTTGATGGGCTGATTGGACACATTGTAGATCACTGCTTTTGTGAACGATGTGTGTCCACAAGACGGTGGGATATTAGTCATGGCAGGACGGTCTGTTGGCAACAGACTTCCCCGGAGTCTTTTCCGGTGCTGAGGCAGTGAGCGGTGGGCTGACATAAGCAGCAGCAGGCCTGGATGCACGGGATTATGGTGGCCCTGGGCTAACAGTGGGTTTGGCATGGATATCGTTTCCGTCTGTGGAAGTGGAGGTTAATGGTTGGAGGCAGGGCCGTTTACCAGGAGGATGTGCTGGAGATGGGGTGGTGGTCAGGTCTAGGTCAACTAGCGTAATGCAGGAAACTGAGAGCCTTTGCATTGCGGGATGGTGAGAAGACGCGGTGACTGGTATTTCAGACACAGGTTGTTTGGTGAAGCTGGAGTGCTTTTAGTGATCGAAAAACCTCTCTTCGGAGGGGGTCTTATCGGGTAATATTCTGATTCCTTTGAATGGAGTGGCGTTAGCAATGATTTGCAAGCTGGTTATGGATTCCCTGGCTGTTATTTCGTCAGCAAAGAGAAACTTCAAAGAACAGTCGTTGCATTGTGATTTTTTGCGCAGCCGAGTGCAATAGCACCTGTGGTGTGCCATGTTGCAAGCATTCAGCGTGGCAAGTTTGGTTGACGGCAGGGGAAGTCGGTCAGGGACGTCGAAAACTATAAGCTATAAGCTTATGAATTTCCGTCGCAAATGAGTCCAAGAAACGGCCCGCCATGGCTAGGCTTTGGCGATAAGCTATAGGGACGTGTTCCCTCTTGCTAGATACAGGGGATGTCTTTAGTAGAATGTCACAAATAATTACAACATTAGCGTAATAATGGAATCCTGGTTGTCTGAGATCACTCCAAATGATCACGTATCTTTGGTAGGGCACAGTCTTCTAAGGACAGACAGATCGAACGGAAGTGGTGGTTAGTGACCAGCCCACCTCAAGGAAGTCTGCACCACGACCCCTCTTTTACATAGGGCACTCGATTCTATTCCCGATTTTCTCTGGTTCGTTATCAACCTTCAAAGCACTGTTCTTCGCATTGGCTGCGTGTATTGCTCACCAAATTCCCCCAGGTTCCTTGCTTCAACTTCTCATTAGGTCTCTCAAATACCCTCTCTGCTTCCTTCTGGAACCAAGGTTATTGCGGGTGACTTGAATCTCCCTCACATTTGTTGACCTACCCTTTCGGCTCCTATCAATCGTGTGGACCTAATCACTAGCATTCATCTTGGTGGATCAACACAACATGCTGTCGAACCTACCAAAAATGGGAACATATTAGATCTGGTATTTACTCATAACATGCCTCTCATCGACGTGTCCGTAACACAACATTTCCCCGACAGTGACCATAAAATGGTCATCTGCCATCTGCCCCTTAGTGGTCCACCTGATCCCGCACACCCCACCAACAATACCTTCCTATGCAGAAATTGGGCCTTGCTAGTCACGGTTATTCGTCAGAAAGTCTGGGGTGAGTATTTCCTCACCCATGACCCTCAACGTGCTGCGGATATTTTCTACTCCTTCTTTTCCGACTGTCTGAAAAAAATTGTCCAATATTTCCCAGGCTGTACCTAAAAAGAGGTCGCCTGTCTCGCTACTCCATAAGAAGTATCATAAGATTCTCAAACAACTACATAACTCCAACGACTTTACAATTTTTGTTCGTCTAAACCGCCTCTCCACACTCATTCAACAACAAGATAATACGCGACTTCATGACCGAGAAGCTAAGGCATTGGATCATCCCAACAGGTCGCAACTTCTTTCTATGCTGCATAAGTCTAGAAACGCTGATATTAAGGCCGGCCTCCAACTTCTGATTCTGGATAATAACTCATCTATCACCTCCCCACCTAGTATAGCCGAAGCCTTCAAGGCATTCTTTGTTTCAGCCATGGCTCCAGCTACTGTCATTGCCCCCCCCCCTATCTCCACCACTTAACGACTCTGTCCTTTCTGTGATACCCTTTGACGCCAGGAGTATTTCTTTGCTACCGTCCAATGGCAGACCCTCTCCTCGATTAGGCCCCGATAGCTTACCACCAGCTGCTCTTGTCCATGGTGTACCGAATCTCCCCTTGTTGTTGTTTAACCTTTTCACTCTTCCACCTAATGGTAGCACCGTACCTGCTAAGTGGAAGCGCTCGGTAATCGTTCGCATTTATAAAAAGGGACCTTTACATGAGGTATCCAATTATCGCCCTTTGAACCATAGCCCAATCTTATCCAGAATAATGGAAAAAATAATTAAAGATCATGTTATTAACCATTTAGTAAGCTTCAGCCTCATTAATCACAACCTACATGGATTCCTCCGTTCACGTTCCTGCATGAATTGTCAGTATGATTTTCTGAACCTCGCCACCAATCCCGCTGAAAGTGGGAAACCTTTTGTTGTTCTTTATTTCGACTTATCCAAGGCACTCGATAGTCTACCTCACCCCCACCTTTTACCAAAGCTACGGTCATTTGGCATTGTTGATCCACTTCTTTCTTGGTTCTCATCTTGTCTCATCGTTCACGGGTCGTCTTAATTAACAGGCACACTTCTAATCCTAAGCCTGTTATTAGCGGTGTTATTCAGGGCAGTGTTTTAGGCCCCCTGCTTTTCCATCTATATATAAATGATGTTTCCGACAATACTGAATGGTACTTTGTTTTTGTTCGCGGATGACATTAAGATCGTCTACACTTTTTCGCCTGGCAACCTCAGTATTATTATCCCTAGGATCTCTGATAATTTAGCCGCTCTTGATGAATGGTGCTCAACCTGGGCGATGAAATTCTCCGCCGACTAGAGTACTTTTTTACTTACAAATGCCAGGATCCTCCTGGTTCTTTATGCATCGGTTTTCCGCTCATCGACAGCCAGCCCTTATTAAGAGACCTTGGCTTAAGTTATTCTTGCCCTTTCAACTTCTCGGAACATGCTGTCTTCCAAGCGGCGAGGGATAAAAAGTGTCCTGGTCTTCTGTTCAGGTTTTTTCAGCTTAGGGAGAGCATTCTTTACATGTACAAGGTGCATGTAAGGCCCTTTCTCGAATATTTTCCCGCAGTCCTCGCTTGCATGAGGAAATGCGACGGGATTATTATCGAATGTATTCAAAGAAGATTCACAAAGCAGCTTATCGGTTGGTTGTCCAACTTAAACTAAAGGGAACGATGCTTATCTCCCAAAATCGAACCTTTATGGCTTCGTCGCATCTAGTTAAGTTTGGTATTTCTGTATAAGCTATTGACTCAGCAATCCTATTCCTCCAACCAGTTGTGCTTCACCCCGGATACATGATATTGACTCCGTAATAGACAATAAACCATTACCACACCCTCCGCGAGGATTTTTTTAGGCTCTAAGTTCTTTTTCTTCATGTACTCAAGAATCTGGAATAAACTTCCTTTGCACATCAGATCTTCTCAGTTAAAGTATGCATTGGCGCATGCCATTGATAAATTTCTTTCTGTCCCAACTGTTTTGCGCCTACTCAACGGTCACACAACCGAAATTCAAGCTTACGAGAAAGGCCTCAACTTTCAAGCCATTGCTCTGCTTTCCCTTTTTACCTTACCTTCCTAAATAACTTCACCGCTTTTGAAACTCTCATTGCTTTGTTTGACCGCTTCTCCTTAGACTTCGTCATAGACATATGTAGAGCACGTCTGCGTCCACCAATTGTTTCTTTCATACCAATTTATACGATCCTGCCAATTTAACTTTGAAATAAATCCTTCCAGATGCGTTCGCATTCATAGAGACCACCGTAATACTCCCCACGGATTGTCACTATGTCTCATTTGCTCCATGATTTATTGCCTTTTTCTAGTTAAATCGCGTCTGCGGCCCTGAAATCAACCTCAACAACGCTATAAAAACAGCATCAGTGACCAACCCCTGGTCGGCTATATGTATATATATGTATATGTAAAATATATATACATATGTATATATATACTCGTTACTGTCCTGTGCCTCTTTTCCGCACCAGGTCCCACCACATGTAGTTCCCCCACCACCTCTGCCATTTTGAACTGGAAAATTCAGTCTCATCTATCTCACTAAGCGTGGCTCACTAACAGAACTCAACACCCAGTTATGACGTCACCAATGCTGCCTTCACCCTATCTTCCAGCTAAATTTCTTCCCTTATTTCATGCAGAGTGTACTTGTTCTCTTCTACTGAACAACCACTCTAGATCATATCCCAATCTCGTTATTGAATCTTACGGCTCTCAGTTATCCATGATTCACCGGTTCCTTTTTTTAGTCTCATGTGTCATAGACCGAGCTTTGCCTCAGCCCATCTACCAATGGACCAATATTAAGGCCTATCTGCCCCGCCATTCTCCATAGTACTCTGTTTCGTCATTCTGGTTTTTGTACGAATCCTCATCTATTTACCGATGCACGTATGTCCCTCTCCCTCCTTCGATGGCTGTTCCCGTTGACTCTATCGTCCAAGTTCCAACAACCTGACCAGTTGGTCCTGGATCATACACCCTCATTGTGGTTGCTCAGCCCTCTGTACAACCATCAGTGAACGCCCGAGCCAATCCCAACGGTGCGGGGCGCGGTCAGATCCACCGCTCCGGCCTGCTCACATGGAGCGTGCAGGACGTCTGCAACGATTAGCGAGCTCAATTAGGCTGGTGGATCATGCCTCCAGTGTTTACTTCACGAAGGGCTTTTCAGGTTGAGTGTCCAGCATACAGTCAGCCCCACCCACTAACACCGGCTGCGGATTGCATGCTCCAACTCTTCTCACCCTACCGCATTTATCACTGTCCGTTGCGGGCCGCATGCTGCTACCATTTTTCTACCACGTCTAGCTCATCTATCGTTCTTGTCAGCACTCATCACTTCCCTTCCGTGTCGTTCTACCTCTGTGTTCACACCCATCCATCTTGTTTTTGTTCCTATCGTGTTTCACAATGAGTCCTGAATTGAGTTCAGTACTGGATCAGAGAGAAAGATGGTAGGCAAGCTATTTTTAACGTGGATTAGACAGCCTCCTCTACGACGACGACGTTTTTTTATGAGGGCTTGATAACTAGCAGTGAAAATTTGGTTCGGTGAAACAGAATCATTTGGCCGGGTTTCGACTATGACAATGATGTCGAAGTCAGAAGAGAGTACTACATTATGGAGAGTATGGGTTTCATTCAGTAATGAGCGAGCTTTACCGAGCACCAAGGTGAATGTAACTGTATCACCATAGCGTGGAGTAGGAACAGCTATCGGCGGGTGTTAGAGGCTAACACTACCGAGATGGTAAGCATCAATAAAGGGACTCATAACGTCAGGTATGTCATGTATAGAAGCGATGGAGTCTGAATAGGGTTAGAATTGGGGAACCGGCAGTGTAAAGAATTGGTGAGGCTGATCTGGCGGGGTGCAGTGAGGAAAAAATGGTCCTTTGCGAAGACGAGATTTCCAAGGTGGTTGAAGAAACCAATTGGCGGGTTGGATACTGAGGTAACGGGAAACGGCAAGTGTTCGCAAGCACGATTTACGGACTCGATTCCCGTCCAGCAAATGAAGACTCAGAACGATAGCGATTGCCGGGTTTCAGTAATTATATTGGTTGGGCTGTATAAGTGACAGGAGAAGGGAGACTGAACGAGCTAGTGACCAGAGCTGATGAGCTGGAGCGCGCCTCGCCGTTTTTGTTACGTAGCGTGACGTAGGTTTTTCTTGCTAGTCCTTTCCGGTACCAGGTGGAATAAAACAAATCAGATTTCAAACAACCAGTTGATCGAAGGAACCGATACTAGACCGAATTCCTGACCTATTGAAAACCCTGGTCAACGTTTGCGAAGCCAGTTGCGTACCTCAGTGGATGACTGGTGAGGATCACCCTAATGTCCTAAGGGGTTTCTAAGATAGGCTGATGTGTTGACCGAACGAGATAATGATACCGTACCGGTTAATTCTGGTCTGGATAGGTGAAAATACTTTGAAGTACTTTTGTCCTGACCATAAGCCACTTTATGTGACTGAGAAGAAAGATTCGAAAAGAAAGATTGCCTATAGCTAGAGGAGGGCCTAACGCCGGGGTTGGCCGCTTTTGGGGAGCGGTTTTCAATCCCAAGTAAATCCTAGTGAAAATGCTTATTCGTAAACAAGGCGCACCTAAGCTCTAAGCTCGCAATTGCATTTTAATGAGTTTGGTATCTGCGAAGCAGCTACAATGGTAGAAAGTAGTGGTGACCGGGTTCAACGGGATACGCAGGTGGCGAACAGTTATCGCTTGACCAGGACCGACGAAATGACTATTTGGTTGGGCTGACCCATCCCGTGTTCAGGAAAAAGCCTGGAACTTGGCCATCGAGGCCGTTGGTTACAACTCAACCGGGGGTTATTTTTTGTATCACTGGAGAAGAAGGAAATTGGTTAGAGGTTCGGCGGTAGGTGTTGGCGCTCAGCCAGATGATTGGGTAACTTCTTCGGGATACTAAGAGAATATTTTATGTTTGGTCCCGATGCGTGATGATGCTTTGCTCGGCGGCCGTTCTCGCCTGCTTCGTAAAGTGGAGTTGGGAGGACCTTGTCGATTAGTCGAGGTACCACTCTAATAAAGCGAGGCGGGGTTGGCTGCTATAGAGTGATGCAAGGTTGCGTCCTGCTCGCCAACAAGCGTGGATTATTTGGGGTATACCTGGAGTACTTGGTGAGGGTCCTAAATGGAGCTCCGAGAAGACTTGGAGGGGATTGCAGGAGTAGCCGGAGCAGCTGGAAGCTGTGGGGGGACACAGAATGGCTTTTATGAACGATTTGTGTCCGCAAGACCGTGGGACAGGAGTTGGAGCATGACGGGCTGTTGGCAATAGACTTCCACACAGTCTTCTTCGGTGGTGAGACCGTGGGCAGTAGGCTGACATAAGCAGTGGCAGGCCTGGATGCACGGGACTATGGTGGCCCTGGGCTAATAGTGTTTTTCGCATGGATATCGTTGCCGTTTGTGGGAGCGGAGGTTGATGGTAAAAGGCAGGGCCGTTTACTAGGAGGAGGTGCTGGAGATGGAGTGGTAGTCAGGTCTAAGTGAACTAGCGTAGTGCAGGAAACTGAGAGCCTTTGCGTTGCGGGATGGCCAGAGAACGCGGTGACTGGTATTTCAGCCACAGGTTGCGTTGGTGAAGCTAAAGTACTCGTTAGTGATCCAGAGACCTCTCTTTGGGGCGTTTGATCCGGTAATATTCTGATTCCTTGTCATTGGGTGGCTTTAGCAATGGTTTGCCAACTGGTTATGAATTCTGCAGCTGTTACTTCGTCAGCGAACTGGAACTTCAAAGGACCGTCATTGCGTTGTGATTTTTTGCGCTGCCGAGTGCAATAGCACCTGTGGTGTGCCATGTTGCAAGCGTTAAGTATGGCGAGTTTGGCTGAGGGCAGGGGCAGTCTGTCAAAGATGCTGAAAACTTGCGTTTTTGGCGTTGACTATACGCTTATGAACTTCGGTCGCAACTGAGTCTAAGAAACGGCTCGCTATGGCTAGGCTTTGGTGGTTAGCTATAGGGACGGGTTCCATTATGCTAGATTATGGGGTGTATCTTTAATAGAATGTCATCGGTGGACTGGATCTGGTTATACAGGCCCGCCACTCCTTGATCTACTTCGTTAATCTTCTTGTTGACTAAGTCATGAACGTCAACGAGAGCCACATTTACCATACCCAATCCTTCAAAATAAAATTCGCCATCTGTGCTACCCTTTGCCTCTTCCAGTGCTCGCTACTTGTTCTGTGATGCGTTTTTGCCCTGCCAGCTGACCATCTACTGCAGTATAGCACGGCTTCATTACTGTCTAATCCCTAGCAATGGATCTCTCTTTTTCCTCCACTATCTCCGGCTATCACAGTGTCTTATAATAATTTTTAGTTCCTTTCATGTGTACCTGTCAGTTCTTATATATCCCCACTTGGACCGGTCAGACTATCCATCTGACCCCAGACATCAAGTCCATCGGGCACCCATTTGAATCTGCCTTGGGTTTTTTAAACTCTCCTCAGTTTTCTTTGGCGTGCACACACCCATCATATATTTATCTCCCTCCTGAGCCTACCCATCCCACTTCTGTCAAAAATATTTCTACTTTTTCACCAATTTTGTATGTCTATTTCATTGCTTGCAAAAACTTGATCATGCGTCTAGCATGCCTCGGGCATCTCCGAAATAAACCATTATAATTAGTATCATTACTACCAACGGGTCAGATTTGTCAGAATAACGAATGTGGTCGCCTCGGCTCCCACTAGCCCTGGAAGTGCTGGTATCTGGGGTGGACTGTAATGACCGGTTGTGGGAAATCCTCCCAAGACACTACAATTTTGTGTCTCCTTGATATCACTCGTTCACATGCACTATTTGTGTGTTTTTAAACATTGTATATTTTTATGAACCAACCTTTGTTTGTTCGCATCTAAGGCTCCACTCCGTCATATCAGATTTTGAACCCGCGTGAGGCACGTGTTTGTCTCTCGCACGCCGCAACTTGGGTCTAGTTTTCTGAGTCCGTGCGATGGCATAACTGAGGGTCGTATATGCTTTATGTCACTTTTGATTGACTAATCCAGTATCGTGGAATTCGCGAATACTCACGTTTTGATTTCGGAATCCGCCTTAAATTTGGCTACGTATTGCTCAAAGAAGCTTTACATGGACATTGGAGTAGGGATGCCACCACCAATCATTTTCCCCACTGACGGGAGGAACATGGCAATATTACCACCATGTTGCCTGAGTGCCTCAGCGGCCCTTCGTCTGGCTGCAGCCGTCTTATTCGTAGCTTCAGCGGCTTCTTTCCCTAACCGAGCACTTTTCAATTCTAGGTTTTGCTCTTCCTGAATGTCTGGCATATCAATACTGTCAACAGGAGCAGAAGACTCACTGGAGGTTTAGAAAGCTGCCTTTTCAGCTGCTGACAAGCAATCAGATTTATCCTCACTATCCAGTTCCGTCGACAGCATCTGAAGACAAAAGATGGGGCAATCGACCATTCGAAACAACATGAAGGATTTAGAAGTGAGACGGTTCACAGTGGCAAATGCGAGAGCATAGGAATAGTTTCAAGAATGATTCAGCTAGAAGCCACAAAAAATAGTCAACGAGGAGTAATCGTAAACTGGCTAAACCGAATCATCGGAAGATTGAAAAATGCTGCTCCAATTACCCAGCTAGAAAATCCTTTTGGGAAGTGAGTGCTCTGGTAAGCCCACTGATCTTAACACGTTCACCACGTGATGACTCGTGTCCCTCACTCTCAGTCGGGCCACACAATGTAAAAATCGGTAGATTCCCCAATGCCTACTTTGCGACGTCTTCCAGTGGCTGCCTTGGTATCCCTGGCCAATTTATTTAACTGTTTCGCCAAGCTGTTGGCTTCCTCCTATTTTGATGTTGGTTTTATGTCACAAGCATTCAAAAGGTACTGAAGTTAGGAAATTCCCTCATTCACGGCTTTTCAAACCCCTCATTGTAGCTTCCACTATCTTCTTCCTTGGACCAGTTTTTGTTGTGCTGGAGCTTGTGCAAATGGCTATTTTATTAAAAGTATCGGTGGCCTCTTGAATTCGCTGACGGCACGTCCATTGAGGACCGCTTGACCTGACATATTCAATACACACCAATTCAGCCCGCGGTTGTCCAAAAGAGGTCCAGAAGCTTTACCAGTAAGCCTACTACATTTCCCATGAAATCGACTGTCACAGGCGTCGGGGATTGTCCTTCCTTCAACTCTTACTAGCATGTAACAATGAAGCAAGGGGATGTTGCTGACCCAGCGGATTTTTGACCTACCTGCTGATCGCTTTCGTTGCATAATTTTAGGGGGTAGAGTTTATATATATGTTCACATAGATCTAGTACAGACAGCGTGCCAAAGAGTCCAGAGGGTAATAGGAAAACAATGTACGCAAAGAAAAAATACAGAAAAGTTAAGAAGACTTGTTGCAAGTTCTTCCACACAAAGTATTTTAATTTGTTTTGTCGTTCCCATCATTTGTGGTTTTTATGTGTGGAAGGGGAAGGATTGGGAGCCAGCCCAGCACCCCACCCAGCTTCGATGCCACCGACTCCGGTTTCGGGCCATATCCGCCAGAGTATCAAGTCAAATGTTTCAGCCGTCACTCTTGCTCCAACCTAGTGGGATAAAGGGCCCTACTGAAGTCAAACGGGAAGTCGGCTTTTCCAACTTCTCCAGGTCATTGGTTGTCCACCAGGCTGCAGTTTTCAGTCCCGTCAAGTGGGTGCAAACAAAAAGCGGAGAGGTGAAGGCTGAGCGGGCATCCGCAAGACATGACCTAGCTACCGTAGCCGACTAAGAGAAGCAGTTACCCTGAGTGATGAACAGTCTATCTCGAGTACTCTCCTCGAACTTCGTCATTACTGAAGTGATGCTGCCACCATGCTCGTGTGATTGTCCGTAGGCAGCTGTGGTCGAATACGGTCCGCCAGTGCAGATCCCTTTCTCTAACTGGCCAGGTTTTGCACCCATACAGTAGCACCGGGAGAACTACAGCAACATAGACTCGTCCCTTTAGGGGAAGCCTGATGTCGTGACGACGCCATAGGTGCCTTAGGTTGGAAAAGGCTGAACGGGCCTCGGAGATGCGCAGAGAGATCTCGTCTCCGATACTTCCACCGGTGAAAATAAAACTGCCCAATTACTCAAGGCTGCTGACTGTTTCCAAGCGTTCCCCACAAAGAGTGAATGCAGGAGAATCTCCTTGCCAGTGTTGAAGATACACTTTTCATTTGGACGGAGCAAAATGTGTGACATACACAACGACCTCGGCGGCCAAATGGTATAAGACCTCTTGGACGGTTTGAGCGTCACCTCCAAACAGGGCCACGTCGTCAGCACAATCCAAGTCAACAATTCTGGTGCCCGGCAGAAGTTCCATTCCAATGTTTGTAATACCGGTGAAGGCCCTTCGAAGCAGGTCACCGTTTATGAATTTGGAGAGGAACGGGGAATTGGGCATCCTTGCCAAATGCCGCTTGAGACGAGAGAGGACTAGGATAGTTGTTCATAGACCCTCACTCTTTCTGAGGTCTGTCGATAGGGAGCTCTCAGAATGGAAACGTACTTCTCAGGCACGCCGTTCCCCAGCAGGAAAGTCCATAAGATGGTCCTGTCCACAGGGCCAAAGACAGCCCTGAAGTCCAGAAACACAACGCTAGTTGCCTTTTGATAAACATGACAGCGTTCAAGCAGGAGGCGAAGAGTTCAGATTTGGTCCGTGCAGTCGCGGCCGGGAAGGAACCCTGCCTGTTATTCACGACAGTGGGGTTCGCGCAGTGGAGAAAGTCGGAGGAGGATAACTGAAACCAGAAGTATTAAAGCAATAGAGATAAGGCTTATTCCTCGAGGATTAGAACACAGAGTACCGCTATCCCGTTTAAAGGTGGGCACGATCCTTGACTTCCGCATGATGTGGGAACATTTTCTTTCATCTACACTTTTGAAAACGGGGTTGTCAATTCTATCACCAGAACCATCCTGCCGTCCTTGAAAAGCGCAATGAGGATGAGATCTGATCTGTATGCCTTGTTGCTCTTGAGAGCTTGTAGTTCCTTTCGGATTCCCTCCTCTATCTGGGGACCTCCTGGAATAGACCGCGCAGAAAGTGCAGGAGTTCCGGGTGCAGTAGAAGCAGCCGGTGGCCAGTTACACTGGGAGCGAAAATGTTCTGCTCAGCGGTCCATTCTGCGCGACAGGTTGGTGTTTGGTGTTCCATCGCGCTGACACCAGTTTTTTGCGGTCCAGTGGCGCGAATGGGATGAAAAAGCTTCCTGAAGTTGCCAGAGGCAAAAGCTGCTTCCAGCTTCAGGGCACGCCGTGACCACCACTTCTACGATCAGCATGCAAACTGTTTTTCAAACACGAGCGGAGTTTACGGCGTGCTTCGTTGTACCTTGCATCAGCAGAAATACGTCGGCCGTTCTCAAACAATAACAAGGTGTTTAAATAAACCCAACTTCTCCGGGTATGGCGGACCGTACCGCAACTGGTCGGGCTGGCATTCAGTAAAGCTCCTTCCAGTCTTTGCCAGTGCTCATGGACTTCAGGTGGGGCGATGTACTCACGTGCCCGGGGCCAGCGCAGTCTGAAGGGAATCAAGCGCTAAAGGGATGCTCAACTTGTCTATATTACAGCAATCGAGATTCGAGTTCTTCGAGCCCCCAAAACATCAGGCAGATCGTAAAGCAGACTAACACGTGCTCAGAATCTAGGCAGGTTGACCAGTAAGAGCGACAATCCAACAAGCTGCCGTGCCAACGGTAGCCAATCGTCACATGATCGATTTGAGGCCATTGTTGCATCAAAGAAGGACCCCCGGTAGCGGTATCTCGTTTGGAGTTGCAAACGTTTGTGCTCGCTATAAAAAGCTGGTGATCAGCGCATATTGTCAGCAATCTGTCCTCATTGTCCGAGCGACTGGAGCTGAGGCCGAACTGCCATCCTAGATGACGTTCATTGGCTGTCAGGCGACCGAGGCGCAAGTTATGATCTCCGGTGATGACCACAATATCTGTTCGGCGCTCTGTAAGCAGGAGTATAAGACGCTGTTGGTAAAATTCATCTCTGTCTGCCTCCGAACTGCAGTCTGTTCGTGCATTGGTGGAAATAAATAAGAGGCCGCTTGTACGATCCCGACGTCTAGTTACCCGGCAAGAACCTCGAAACCAGGCTGCATAAAGTCGCCTATTGACTGGAATCCAGTCTGACAAGGCAGCTTCAGCTCTGCGGTTCAGAGCAACACCAACACCGCCCTGGCCTGCTGCTGCAGCCTCCGGGCATACAGACAGGCGTAGAAGAAACCTGGCATTTGGATTAGCCGGGGATGCTAGTCTGATCTTGGAACTTGCGTCTTGCATTCTTGTCTCAGAGAGGCAGCGGATATCGATAGAGGGCGATTCCAGTGTGCAAGCCAGACTCGCCTGTTGTCCCAGTCACACAAACCTGCATACCGTGTAGCTGACCAGCTTGAATGGTAGGCGAGGTTGACGAAAGTTGGGCTCGGTGGTGTGGCTTGCTGCGACAGTCGTGAGACAGATGTTCTAGCGGAAGTCTGGTCAAAAGCGGACGAGTATTAAGGCAGTTTTGCTGCAGCGTAGCGGCGTTTCTGGCACATAAGGCAACGGGAGAGATGGGGAGAGTGTGGATAGGTTCCAAGTGTGGCGGCGAATGAGCACATGAACTTGCGAACGCGAACAAGCGTGAGAGTTAGATGAGAGCGAATTTGTATGAGAGTCCGTAGTTCAGTTTGCGGGATTAAAACTACCAGGTTGCACAGGCCACAGCAGGTGGTTTTCTTAGGGGTCTACAATGGGAGCCGTTGGCCGTCCAAGGCCTGGCCTGCGAGGCAGCGGGACGGAGCGAGATGTCCAAAACCTACTGAGGACCGGCGACTGATCATTCAGTTCATAGGCCCTTCGGATGAAGCCAAACATCCTGGGTGCCCAGTACACACCTCCGCCACGGAAGCCGGTCAGCTTAATGTCGTACGCTTCATACCCCCCCCCCCTAGTAGTTCGTTTGGAACCAGGGTTAGACGATCTCCCCTGGACTGACTATCATTCGGCCAACCCGGTGGAGAGCGCCGGACATTCGCCTTCGTCTTCATACTTTTGTGCAAAAACACCTCCGCTCCGAGAATGCAATGTGTGGGACTTCCTTGGCAGGAGCTATTTGGTACCCGAGGTAACTTGGGAGCAGTTCGAGAGGTGTTCGGGGCAAGCGGCCAACTCGGAGTCTGGGCCACCCACCCACGACCATATTGAGGCATTTTGGAGGGCGGTAGAGTGCATTGGATAGAAACAGATGAATGGTAAATAAAAGCCCTGGACGTTGTGCGTTCGTATGATATATGTTTGCCGGTGAGATTCACAGCCTTAGGTGTTTTCTCTCAGTTTACACACGGCAGCAAGCAGGAAATGACGGGCTCACCTGTGAGATATCAGTACTGACTGCTGAGGAAGTCCTTAGGCTTACCGTCCCTCCACTTGATTCAACGTTTTCGCTTGATCCACTTCTGTCCGACCTAGTACGGTTGTCTCTCAGTTATGCGTGCTTATTCCAGCGCTCTGTCGTCTTTACTTCCACGCGTTCTCCGGGAGTTTGGTCACCTCGCACACTCAAGTCGCTTGTGGAGCAAGTCGTTTCAGCTCCAGATCACCTTCAATGGAGGGTGTAAGAAGCCGTCGAACGCAGTATCCTCAAAACCTTGGCTTTATCCAGTGGTCTACCTTACAGATTACCAGCAATAACAGATTGCATATATTGTCAAGCTTTGTATTTTGAACCTTCTGTACTTTTGCCGTCATGCTTAAGACCTGTGGGCTACCTTCCAGCTCACCGGCAGTGTCCACATAACGAGTTAGCCTCAGGATCCAAGAACAGTTGGGCTTCAGCTTCGTGCCTTGTGCCACTCTAAGACTTCAAGACCGTCAGCCTTCAAAGATGACCTAGATAGAAAGTGGCAGGAAATATTTCCCGGTAAAGAGCTTTGAGCAAAAGCCCCAGATGGACGATGAGTATCCCTGTGGCCTGTCTGAAGCGTGTCGTAATTGAAGTTTCGTTCACTACATACTGTCTTATTGAATGCACACGATGGATACTGTCTCTTGCAGTCCACGTGCCATGAGGTTTCACCTTTCACTCTCATTTTTGGCAGGTATTCAACGAAATACACTACGCAGCTGTAGATGCATAACTGGTGTGTATACCACGGGAAGAATTCTGGAGGCTCGATGGCCGTGGTGCGGAAGGTGGTAAGAACAACCGTCTGCTTGACCTTCTCACTAAGGTTACCAGCACGGGACGGAGGTCACTTATTATGAGTGCTTTTTAAGCGTTGGAAGTAGGCTGGACACAAGCGGCCGCTTCAAATGGCACTTTTGGGGAGAGACTGCTCAAAGGTATTCAAATGAAGATCCTAGTACAACAATTTATTCAAGCGAAAAGATTGCGGTTTGGTTAGTCATCGTCAATCCTTGACCTGGTACTGAACAGAACCTTAAATGACCTATCATATCTGGAAGTCCGAGAACCCATAGGTAGGAGTGATCATGGGTGCTCCAGCTTAGGCTAAACCTTCAGGGACGAAGTGTGCCTGATAAATGCAGAAGAAGCTTCTCAAAGGTAGACGAGAATAGTTTCGTAGAAATGACCCTTCTGATAGATTGGGAGATGGTGAGCCTTGAACACGACGTAGAACACCGATGGAGCTGGATCGAGCGCAGACTGTTGAAAATAACGGAGCCCGTCGCACCACTTAGGTAAGCCGAGCTAAATGGATTGCCACCGTGGCGGGCAAGCCCAGTGAGAAAGGCTCTAAAACAGAAACAAAGGGCATTCAAGAAGTACAGGACCACCAGCAACCAAGGGGCCTTCCTACAATTCACAGCAGCGAGAGCTAGACTACATCATACACAGAAGTAACACAGGAACGGCCACGAGGAAGGTATCGCGCAGAAAGTCAAAAGCAGTTATAAGGCATAATACAGATAAGTTTAGTCTAAGGCAGCACTGAGGAAAGCCGTGGATGGTGTCAGGAACTCTCAGGAAGTGTGGGCTATAAGCAAAAAGGAAAAAACGGAGACCCTGTTGGAATCCTTTCGGCAGGTAAATAGACAGGACCAGGGCCCTCACAGCCTACTTGCGATCAGAGGTAGGGAAGTTTTGGAAGTGGAAAAGGAACAAATCAAGGCAGGAGAGGTGTTGGGCAGCCTGAAAGAGCAAGAAGTTCCGGAGACAGCCGTGCCAGATGACATCCACCCAGCAATACTGAGGCCACTGGCGTCTATTCTGGCTGATTCACCAGCTAAGCTGTTCAAAACACCACGAGACAACGACGTGCCATCTGATGACTGGCTTGTATCGATCATCACATCTTTTTATAAAGGTGGGGACAGGGGCAAATGTGCCAGTTACAGGCCGGTTAACTTGACATCCGTGTTGCTTGAGACTCTCGAGGGAGCTCTACGAGATAGAACAGTAAGGCATTTAGCGAGGAGCAATCTGGTGACCGCCAACCAGCATGGGCCCTGGCACAGGAGCCCCCGCCTATCCAGCCTAAGTAGCTTCTTAGATGAGATAACCAATCGAGTGGATGGAGGAGAACGGGCGGGAGCCTTCCATTTAGATTTCCAAAAAGCACGTAATCCAGTAAACCACGGACAGTCCAAAGCAAAGGTGAAATCGTTTTAACTCGTGGCGAAAATACAGAAGAGTGATATACAAAACCTGAAGGAGCGAGTTTTTCGGGTGAGAGTTGGAAGCCTCTTGTCAGAAAATGCGGGGTTGCACATTGGCTTTCCGAAGGAGTCGGTCTTGGGACCCCTGTCGTTCCTGACGTGGACTACAGTTCTGGCAGACAGGTTGGTGATAGGAGCATAAGATGGGGCGGTGGTTCAGCGTGATCTAACCGATGTATACAGGTGGTCAGTGGCATGGTACCTTCCTCTCCATCTGAGCAAATGCCACCATCTCATTAAGGAGGGAGGACCACGGCCCACACGATATATGGGGCTACCAGACGATCGGGAGGAGCTAACTCAGACCGTAGGAGCCCGGGACCTGGAGGTGATGGTGACAGCTGGCATTATGCCAAGACGCCAGTTCAAGAAATTACTGCAGAAAGCAGGCAGAGCCCAGCACTAGCTTATGAGGGTGGTGAGCTGAAGAAAACCGAGGGTCGTATTGCCATTGTACAAGACTTGTAAGATCTCATCTGGAAAACCGTGTCCAAGCTTGGAGGCTATATTTGGTGAGGGACACTAAGGCTCTCGAGCAGCTACAACGGCCATCCAAGCGGAGGTTAGCAGAATAAAAATTTACCAGTGCTTTTGATTTTAAATCGAGTTTTTAATACTTTTGTGAATTTACCCTTGTTGATTCTTATTGCTGAGCGTATCAGAATTGTATTTATTCGGAGAATATTTTTCATTCTACTCGTAGTATTGCCGAGTAGTATTCGGTGTTCTTGTGAAGCGATCTTTTCTCGCTTGGAGTGTTTGCCCCATCGTGGTAAAGGGCTGCACTTGTAGGTGCCAAAGCTTTTGCGTTTGCTTAAGGAGCTCCTGAGCAGTTCTACTCCATTTTTCGTGATTTTCTGTATGCCACTCGTTTCGACCCTTGTCTCTTATTTACGTGCTGGAAAGGTGTGGTAAAAGGTATAGAGTGCGAAATATGCAAGAGATGGGCTCACCTAAATTTTTCAGGGATAGCAAAGGACACCTATACCCTTTATAAGCAGGAACAATGGGCTTAGTGGGTCTGCTCTCTTTGCAAAGGGCGGCGGGTCTGGCCTTCAAACTGCAGGCCCAAAAGCAGGGCCAAAGCCCACTGGCTAGAACCACAGGCATGAGCCCCGAAACACCGCCATCAGGTGGCAGGAAGTCGTCTGCAAAACCAGCAGGCACATCTGTGAGGACAGTCATTATGGCGAGTAAACGAGATCCAAGAGCTTACCATGCAGTCGTTGCCTCAAATCCCTCGGGGCGTGCCGAAGAAGGCCAGCGGTTTGAGAAGAAGCCAAGAAGTGCAAAGCAGGCCAAAATGAAGAGTGAGTGTAATATAGCGAAGGATGGGTCAGATAGGGCAGACAATACTGAGCTCCTGGTGTTAGAAAACAAAGCGAAAGGTCTGCAAGGCGGGTCTTGTCGGTGAGCAGGTTTTCAGGTCTCAGGCTGTAGATCCTAGACACGGAAGAACTCTTTATAAGAGAATCAAAAGCTAAGCTGGAAGTAGATAGGCGCAGAGTCTATGATGTTCTGCAAATTGCAGGTGTTCCGTACCCTTCTGCCCTAAAAAGTGTGCAAAGAGTGGGCACATGGAGGTTTACACTTGCAAACAAAGGCAAACATCATGCGGGATCAGTTCTAGTAGAGCTCCTGGTGAGGCTATCCAAGATAGGCTGCTGGCAAGGGCAGCGGTGGTGGCTCAAGCCACAAAGGGCAAATGTCCAGTTGTGCTAGACGAGTGTAGAATAGAACCTGCGGGTCTAGCACCGGTCGGTAATCTGGCTGGGCCCGCAAGGGCAATAGTGTGAAACCACCAAGTACAACAGAAAGCCGTACTCGGCTCTCGTGCACCGGCCTTGACAGCAGTAGAGAGGCCGCGTGCGGGATATGAAGTAGTTGTAATTGAAGACTTGCAAGAAGATGAATATTGGAAGTGTTGTCGGAGGGCGAGAGACAGCGCTACCCTTGCTGGTCTGGATGTTATGGCAACCACTGTAGAGATGGGATGGTAGTCTTCTGAGGTTTTAGATCATCAGCCGGCTTCATGCACACCGGTTTGAAAGACCGATGCAACAAACTTGCCATCATCTTAGGCGTGGCGCCTGGGAACCAGACAGGAGCAAACGATGGGAGGCACCCAAGCGATGGGGCAAACGCAGTGGTGTTATATGCTAGCACGTGTAGTATAGGAAACCAATTGATGGAACTCGCCGAGCCGCTCGGGAGGACAAAGCGTAAATGGATGCTGTTACGGAAAAGTGGCTTTCTAAGGGAGACCATGTGCTGGGACTACTAAGTAACGGTTTCGAAATCCACTGGCGGGACAAGGAACACTGTCATCATGAAGAAGGTGTACCGACCGTTTGAGCAATGCGTAGCCAAATTCGCAACGGATCCCGAAATCAAAAGACGATTGTCCGTGATATTCTACGATACTGGATTATTACAATAAACAATGACATAAACAATATACAAACCTCAATGAAACGATCACGAGGACTCAACAACGAGAAACTGAATAGCAGCGTGTGAGCAGACAGCACGTACGTCACGCAGGTCCTGAACAAGGATGTGCCAAAATAGCGCTCTGGGCGCGAACAAACAACAATTGGTCCAGAAAAACAACCAATTCGTAAAGGCAAGTCAGTAGTGTAGACAAACGAGTGATGTTGGGAAAAACACTGAATCGCGAGGGAAAAAGGGGGATTTTCCACGACCGGCTGTTACCCCGCCCACCAAAGTCCTCCTGGATCCTTAGCAGAGTCAAAGTTTCGGTATAAAGGTACTGATTCTTCCTACCTGCCTAGACCCTGCTGTCAGTGCGCGCGTCTAATGCTCGTCGTCAACGTTCTACTACTGGTCGCACCTAATCCATTGGATACATAGACGTGAGGCTAGTCTACATCTTCCACAAGACCAAATGACCGATGGCGGGCGTGAAGGGTCACATAGACGTTGTCTTCGTAAGGGGCCGTCCGGTCCTGGATGTACGTGCTTGAGTGTGTGTGTGAGTGCGTGTGTGTGCCGGGGTTACAATGAAATCACAGGTATGACTACACATCAAAGGAGGACTTTCCGCAATGTCAACAAAAGACCGCGTGGCAAGAAAACGAGTAAAACGGAGCATGTGTGTGTGACCTGAGCTCCGCTACTTTCACATATGCAAGGGGCATTCGGTAGCGTCAACAAAAAGCAAACAAAGAACACTGTCACATGTATGATGGGTTTACGGGATGCAGAGTGCGTCGTGCATGTGTGTATGTATCGGGATGTACAATGGAATCGCACTCATCACCACTTATCAAAAAGAACCTTCTGTAATGTCAACGAAAGACCGCGAGCACTGTAACGTGTTTGACGGAGACCGTGTGGTATATATGGTGTTTCTTTATCCACCTCGATTACTGGTGTGAAATAGGTTTACTGAGCCTCAGGGTTATCAGCTCCTCCGTCTTCGCTCTCGAGTAGGTTAATACTGCGTATGTCACGAATTAGCACTCCGTTAGCTGTCTTCACCTTCACTGTCCTTATCATTCCGTCAGTGCTCTTGATGGTTTCCGTAACTACTCCCAAAGACCAAGCGCTGAAATTTGCGCGTTCGTCGGCAATCATAACCACGTCCCCAACTTTGAATGGTCTTGTTTTGGCCAGCCACTTCTGTCGAGTCTGCAAAGCCGGTAGGTACTCCCGTAGCCATCGCCTCCAGAAGACCTTGGCCAGATAGTTCGCTTGCTTCCACCCGTGGAGGTAGCTCCCACGAAGGTTTACCGGCCCTTGGAAACCCTCGTTCGAACTTTACGTCATTAAGTCATTTGGAGTGAGCGCCAGGTGGGTGGGGTCGCCGTTCAATACTGGAACCAGGGGGCGGTTGTTCAGGATTCGCTCCACCTCAGTCATGACGGTGTTCAGCGTCTCGTCGTCGGGCGGCTGCTGCTCCATGATTGACAGCAATCTCCGTCTGGCGGACCGGATCATGCGTTCCCATATGCCGCCTCGGTGGCTGGCCTGTGGGGGGTTGAAATGCCATCGTATGCCGTGGGCCACGGTTCGATTCTGCAGTTCGTCCCTGTTTATGTTCTTGTGCCAACGCTGCAATTCCCGGTGAGCGCCCACAAAGTTCGACCCATCATCTGAGTATATATCGGCCGGTACGCCTCTTCGGTTGATAAATCTTTGCAAGGCCCGTAAAAACGAATCGGTCGTCATCGAATGTGCGACTTCTAGGTGTATCGCACGTGATTTCATGCACGTCATGATACATCCGTATCGCTTTTCTAATCTTTTCTCGCACTTGATCCACAAGGGCCCGAAATAGTCCAACCCGGTGTCACTGAACGGCCACCAGCCCGTAGTCACCCCGCATTCTGGTAGTGGGGCCATGAGTTGTTTGCCTGCTGTGGCATTGCGTCTCCTGCATTGCACACACCGTCGGATTACGCGTTTTACAGTCTCTCGGCCTCTCAACAACCAAAGACGCTTTCGGATGACGCTCGTCACATGACTTTCCCCAGGCATGTCCCTCCATGGCGTGGACGTGTTGAATCATTAGCTCTACTACAGGTTGTCTCGCAGGCAGCAGTATAGGATACTTTGTGTCGAAGTTCAGGTGGGCATTGGTCAGCCTACCATCCACCCGCAGCAGTCCGTCGATGAGTTTGGGGTTTAAACGCTTCAGCTCACCTCTTGGAGATGGCATGTCTTTATTGGTCGGCCCCACTTCTTCCGCCCTCTTGAGTTCTTGGGCGAAAGCCTCGCGTTGTATCATTCTGAAAATATCGTACTCTGCCGCTTGTAGCTCATCGGGACCTATCGGGCCGACCCGTATCCGACCTGAGGGCCGTAGCCCTTACATGACTAGTAAATTTCTCTTGAACCTGGTTAACCAAACTAGCGAACGAAGCGTCTTCATCCAGGAAGAAAACCTGACCAGTCGCGATAGAATGGATGACGCTTCGACGACGTTGGTTGCTATCACTACGCCTTTGATCTCCAGTTCCACTTCCGTAGGGGGTTTTAATTCGAACACGGGCCAGTCCTGTTTGGGCAATTGCAGGAAGTTTGGCCCTCTCGTCCACGTGTCCAGTTGCCTGAAGTTGTTCGCACCTCGGGAGCAAGGTCGGCCGGATTATCGCCAGGCCTGACATGACTCCACTGGTGCGTGGCTGATTCATCGTGGATAATCGTGAGCCGGTTAGCAACGAAAATACTAAACCGGCTCCGGACGTTGTTTATATAGTAAAGTACTATCGTTGAATCCGTCCAGAAGCTCACCGACCAAATGTAGAGATCGGAACATCTGTTCACAGCTTGCACCACCCTGACTGCCAACACGGCTGCGCTGAGTTCAAGGCGTGGGATTGAGACTGACTTCCGTGGAGCAACGTGGGCTTTGGCGAACAGGATCCTCGCGGTATATTGTCCATCTCCTGCGCACCATCGTCCGTACACCACAGCTCCATAACCGACTTCGGATGCATCGGAAAATGCATGTAGTTCTCCAGTCCGTGTCGTATGGCCAGGAGTCAAACATCGTGGTATTCTTATGTCCTCTAATTTCTTCAAGGTGTTCAAAAATTCTTCCCAGTCCAGCCGGTCCCCTCGGTCCAGTGACTGGTCCCAATCAACTTTCTTACGGCACAGCCGCTGTAGCAAGATCTTTCTGGGTAGCAGCCATGGTGAGACGAAACCGAGCGGGTCGAACAAACTTGAGACGGCAGATAATATGCCACGACGGGTTATTGGCAGCTCGGGAACGTTTAGTTCGAAAACAAAATCGTCCGTTTCCGCGTCCCATTGTATCCCTAAGGTGCGCTCGATAGGAAGTGGAGAGCCGTCCAAATCTCTTACTCTTTCGGCCTTTTCGCGATACGGGATGACCTTCAGCACTTCTGAAGCGTTCGACATCCATTTAGTTAGATGGAAGCCGCCCTCTTCCAGCAATCTCGTCAGACCCCTGAACTGCTCTAGAGCTGATTCCACATCATCGAATGACCCAAGGTAGTCGTCGACGTAGAAGTTCCTGCTGACGCTTTCTACCACCGTCCGATGTACTAGACCGCCATGTTTGTTCGCTGATTCTCGGAGGGCGTAGTTGGCACAAAATGGTGACGATATGGCTCCGAAGGGGTGGACGGTCATCCTATAATTCACCACTGCGTTGTCCCGGTCGCTCCCTTCCCACCACAGGAAACGCAAAGCATCTCGTTCTCCTACCGGGATCTTCACCTGATGGAACATTTCCCTAATGTCGGCAGACAAAGCCACTTTACCCACTCTGAAACGGCACAAAACATCGATCAGTGGTGTGGTCCAGTCAGGCCCTTGTAGTAGGCGATCGTTTAACGACTTGCTCTGGAACTTGGCCGCACAGTCGAAAACCACCCGCAGTTTATTGGGTTTCTTGGGGTTGATAACCGGATGGTGAGGCAGATACCACATACCCCTTTTGCTGTCGGTGTTAACAGGCACCTTTTCAACGTAACCGAGGGTCTCGTTTCGCTTCATCAAATCCGCGTATCGTTCCCACAGATTCTGGTCTCGAATGAAGCGTTCTTTTAGTCGTAGTAATCGTTGGGGAACATAATTTCTGTTGTCAGTCCACGGGTCGACCGGTGTGCGCCATGGGAGGGGAACCTCGAACTGATTTTGAGGCCTCTAGTGCCTTGCCGCACCGTTTGTAGAGCGAAGTGATCCTCTTGAGACAACGTCGGTCTTTCGTCTCCAATGTCATGAAACTCCTTTTCATACAGCCGTTGCACATGATACTCTATGCGGTCCGTTTCGGCGAATAAGTAATTCACGGAACCGCGTACCCCTACTGGACCGTATAACATCCATCCCAGGGCCGTGCGTACGGCATAAGGTGCCTGGCGGTCACCCACTCTCTGGTCAAGCACCCAATGCGCCTCTGGCACGTCGCATCCGATGAGGAGATCCACTTCATCATCTTCCCAGTCTACCACGGTTACATCCTGCAGGTGGGGCCACCGAGTCAAGATTGCGTTCACCGACTTTGGTGCTCGCATGGGGAGATCCGCTAACGTAAATGCCTCCGTTGCTCTCTGCTCACATTCTGCTATTCGGTTTCTCGTTGTTGAGTCCTTGTGATCGTTTCATTGAGGTTTGTATACTGTTTATGTCATTGTTCATGTAATAATCTAGTATCGTAGAATATCACGGATAATCGTCTTTTGATTTCGGGATCCGTTGCGAATTTGGCTACGCATAGCTCAAACTTTCGTTACAATACTCAATAGATCAATTCGGAACGAGGAAAAATACGCAAAATGCCAAGAAAAGGATCAAAAACAGTGGAATCCGGACAGGAAGTAACACGGCAAGTCTCTGGGGAGGTTTTGGGTACATTCGATTCTTTAGTTAATGCTAGATCGTCTAGTCCTGTCAGTGCTAGTTCATGTGTTATTGAGAACAATATTGATCGTAAGGATGTCGATTTATATAAGCTGAGAATACTAGAACTAGAGCAACAGTTACTATCGGCTAGACTACAGACGCAGGAAGCAGAGAAGTGTACACAGAAACAGCGAGAGCATGAGACCAGTGACTTCGACACTTCCGATAGATTAGGGTGCAATAAGGTAGGGAACCCCACGCCGGTCGCCGACTACAAACCACCATCGATCGATCTGCCTAGAGTGGAGCTAACGGTTTTCGACGGGCGAGCTGAGCAATACTGCAAGTTTGTCAAGCAGTTCGAGACGTTCGTTGAAAATAAGGTAACCGACCCTGAGCAAAGGCTTCTCTATCTTACTCACTACTGCCGAGGCCGAGCGCGAGAAGCTATCGACGGGTGCACCATGCTCGACCCAGAACAAGGCTACACAAGAGCAAGGAAGATTCTAAGGGACTTGTTTGGCCAACCTCTCAAAGTAGCCCGTAACCTAATAGAGGGCGTAATGGTAGAGGCAAAGATAACCAAGGGCGACGTCTACACCATGACCTACCTGGTGATTAAGATGCAGAACTGCTCAATAGCCCTCGACCATTTAGGTTACAGGGCTGACCTAGACGCCATGCACACTTTGGAAGGCAAAGTCCGTCACCTCTCTCCCGAACTACAGGGTCGGTGCGCGGAAGAAGCAGAACGGATAAGACGAAGCGACAGAGAAGCCAACTTCGAAGACCTGACCGAATACTTGGACAGGCAAACGAGGATAGCTGACAGCGGATTCGGCCGACTCATCCGGGACAGCAACCGAGCAAACAAGCCAAGTACTAGCCAAGTCCAAACCCCTGTACGGGAACATCCAAAGTACCAGTCTTGGACCAATACACACGTCATTTCACTGGATGCTACGGCGAAACCAAATTGCAGATCCTGTGGTACTAGCCATGGCCTACAAGAATTCCCCAAGTTCGGCAACGTCACAATAGACGAACGGTGGTGAATGGCGAGGATGGCAGGAGCATGTTTTATCTGTCTCAACACCACGCACCAGGCAGCAGCCTGTAGGACAAGGAATCGATGTGGTTACTAGGGCTGCATGGGCAGACACCATCGGCTGCTGCATCAGGCGAGAGTAACCATATCCGAGGCGAGTACCAAGCCCAGCGTGATTTGTGCAACTTCACAATCTGCCAGTAAACCGGTACGTTTAGGCGTAGTGGCCGTGGGAGTAGTGACTCCGACTAGGATAGTCACGGCGTTGGCTTTCGTTGATAGTGGATCCGACACCACCTCAGTGAAAGAGCGGTTTGCCGACAAACACCAACTGGCTAAAGGTGCGACGTCGTTAGCAGTGAGCACGGTGGGCGGAACACAGGTAATGACTGCCGGTAGATTAAGGCTGCAACTCATCTCTGTAAACACTAACGAGGAAATTGAACCAACGGAGGCGTTTACGTTAGCGGATCTCCCCATGCGAGCACCAAAGTCGGTGAACGCAATCTTGACTCGGTGGCCCCACCTGCAGGATGTAACCGTGGTAGACTGGGAAGATGATGAAGTGGATCTCCTCATCGGATGCGACGTGCCAGAGGCGCATTGGGTGCTTGACCAGAGAGTGGGTGACCGCCAGGCACCTTATGCCGTACGCACGGCCCTGGGATGGATGTTATACGGTCCAGTAGGGGTACGCGGTTCCGTGAATTACTTATTCGCCGAAACGGACCGCATAGAGTATCATGTGCAACGGCTGTATGAAAAGGAGTTTCATGACATTGGAGACGAAAGACCGACGTTGTCTCAAGAGGATCACTTCGCTCTACAAACGGTGCGGCAAGGCACTAGAGGCCTCAAAATCAGTTCGAGGTTCCCCTCCCATGGCGCACACCGGTCGACCCGTGGACTGACAACAGAAATTATGTTCCCCAACGATTACTACGACTAAAAGAACGCTTCATTCGAGACCAGAATCTGTGGGAACGATACGCGGATTTGATGAAGCGAAACGAGACCCTCGGTTACGTTGAAAAGGTGCCTGTTAACACCGACAGCAAAAGGGGTATGTGGTATCTGCCTCACCATCCGGTTATCAACCCCAAGAAACCCAATAAACTGCGGGTGGTTTTCGACTGTGCGGCCAAGTTCCAGAGCAAGTCGTTAAACGATCGCCTACTACAAGGGCCTGACTGGACCACACCACTGATCGATGTTTTGTGCCGTTTCAGAGTGGGTAAAGTGGCTTTGTCTGCCGACATTAGGGAAATGTTCCATCAGGTGAAGATCCCGGTAGGAGAACGAGATGCTTTGCGTTTCCTGTGGTGGGAAGGGAGCGACCGGGACAACGCAGTGGTGAATTATAGGATGACCGTCCACCCCTTCGGAGCCATATCGTCACCATTTTGTGCCAACTACGCCCTCCGAGAATCAGCGAACAAACATGGCGGTCTAGTACATCGGACGGTGGTAGAAAGCGTCAGCAGGAACTTCTACGTCGACGACTACCTTGGGTCATTCGATGATGTGGAATCAGCTCTAGAGCAGTTCAGGGGTCTGACGAGATTGCTGGAAGAGGGCGGCTTCCATCTAACTAAATGGATGTCGAACGCTTCAGAAGTGCTGAAGGTCATCCCGTATCGCGAAAAGGCCGAAAGAGTAAGAGATTTGGACGGCTCTCCACTTCCTATCGAGCGCACCTTAGGGATACAATGGGACGCGGAAACGGACGATTTTGTTTTCGAACTAAACGTTCCCGAGCTGCCAATAACCCGTCGTGGCATATTATCTGCCGTCTCAAGTTTGTTCGACCCGCTCGGTTTCGTCTCACCATGGCTGCTACCCGGAAAGATCTTGCTACAGCGGCTGTGCCGTAAGAAAGTTGATTGGGACCAGTCACTGGACCGAGGGGACCGGCTGGACTGGGAAGAATTTTTGAACACCTTGAAGAAATTAGAGGACATAAGAATACCACGATGTTTGACTCCTGGCCATACGACACGGACTGGAGAACTACATGCATTTTCCGATGCATCCGAAGTCGGTTATGGAGCTGTGGTGTACGGACGATGGTGCGCAGGAGATGGACAATATACCGCGAGGATCCTGTTCGCCAAAGCCCACGTTGCTCCACGGAAGTCAGTCTCAATCCCACGCCTTGAACTCAGCGCAGCCGTGTTGGCAGTCAGGGTGGTGCAAGCTGTGAACAGATGTTCCGATCTCTACATTTGGTCGGTGAGCTTCTGGACGGATTCAACGATAGTACTTTACTATATAAACAACGTCCGGAGCCGGTTTAGTATTTTCGTTGCTAACCGGCTCACGATTATCCACGATGAATCAGCCACGCACCAGTGGAGTCATGTCAGGCCTGGCGATAATCCGGCCGACCTTGCTCCCGAGGTGCGAACAACTTCAGGCAACTGGACACGTGGACGAGAGGGCCAAACTTCCTGCAATTGCCCAAACAGGACTGGCCCGTGTTCGAATTAAAACCCCCTACGGAAGTGGAACTGGAGATCAAAGGCGTAGTGATAGCAACCAACGTCGTCGAAGCGTCATCCATTCTATCGCGACTGGTCAGGTTTTCTTCCTGGATGAAGACGCTTCGTTCGCTAGTTTGGTTAACCAGGTTCAAGAGAAATTTACTAGTCATGTAAGGGCTACGGCCCTCAGGTCGGATACGGGTCGGCCCGATAGGTCCCGATGAGCTACAAGCGGCAGAGTACGATATTTTCAGAATGATACAACGCGAGGCTTTCGCCCAAGAACTCAAGAGGGCGGAAGAAGTGGGGCCGACCAATAAAGACATGCCATCTCCAAGAGGTGAGCTGAAGCGTTTAAACCCCAAACTCATCGACGGACTGCTGCGGGTGGATGGTAGGCTGACCAATGCCCACCTGAACTTCGACACAAAGTATCCTATACTGCTGCCTGCGAGACAACCTGTAGTAGAGCTAATGATTCAACACGTCCACGCCATGGAGGGACATGCCTGGGGAAAGTCATGTGACGAGCGTCATCCGAAAGCGTCTTTGGTTGTTGAGAGGCCGAGAGACTGTAAAACGCGTAATCCGACGGTGTGTGCAATGCAGGAGACGCAATGCCACAGCAGGCAAACAACTCATGGCCCCACTACCAGAATGCGGGGTGACTACGGGCTGGTGGCCGTTCAGTGACACCGGGTTGGACTATTTCGGGCCCTTGTGGATCAAGTGCGAGAAAAGATTAGAAAAGCGATACGGATGTATCATGACGTGCATGAAATCACGTGCGATACACCTAGAAGTCGCACATTCGATGACGACCGATTCGTTTTTACGGGCCTTGCAAAGATTTATCAACCGAAGAGGCGTACCGGCCGATATATACTCAGATGATGGGTCGAACTTTGTGGGCGCTCACCGGGAATTGCAGCGTTGGCACAAGAACATAAACAGGGACGAACTGCAGAATCGAACCGTGGCCCACGGCATACGATGGCATTTCAACCCCCCACAGGCCAGCCACCGAGGCGGCATATGGGAACGCATGATCCGGTCCGCCAGACGGAGATTGCTGTCAATCATGGAGCAGCAGCCGCCCGACGACGAGACGCTGAACACCGTCATGACTGAGGTGGAGCGAATCCTGAACAACCGCCCCCTGGTTCCAGTATTGAACGGCGACCCCACCCACCTGGCGCTCACTCCAAATGACTTAATGACGTAAAGTTCGAACGAGGGTTTCCAAGGGCCGGTAAACCTTCGTGGGAGCTACCTCCACGGGTGGAAGCAAGCGAACTATCTGGCCAAGGTCTTCTGGAGGCGATGGCTACGGGAGTACCTACCGGCTTTGCAGACTCGACAGAAGTGGCTGGCCAAAACAAGACCATTCAAAGTTGGGGACGTGGTTATGATTGCCGACGAACGCGCAAATTTCAGCGCTTGGTCTTTGGGAGTAGTTACGGAAACCATCAAGAGCACTGACGGAATGATAAGGACAGTGAAGGTGAAGACAGCTAACGGAGTGCTAATTCGTGACATACGCAGTATTAACCTACTCGAGAGCGAAGACGGAGGAGCTGATAACCCTGAGGCTCAGTAAACCTATTTCACACCAGTAATCGAGGTGGATAAAGAAACACCATATATACCACACGGTCTCCGTCAAACACGTTACAGTGCTCGCGGTCTTTCGTTGACATTACAGAAGGTTCTTTTTGATAAGTGGTGATGAGTGCGATTCCATTGTACATCCCGATACATACACACATGCACGACGCACTCTGCATCCCGTAAACCCATCATACATGTGACAGTGTTCTTTGTTTGCTTTTTGTTGACGCTACCGAATGCCCCTTGCATATGTGAAAGTAGCGGAGCTCAGGTCACACACACATGCTCCGTTTTACTCGTTTTCTTGCCACGCGGTCTTTTGTTGACATTGCGGAAAGTCCTCCTTTGATGTGTAGTCATACCTGTGATTTCATTGTAACCCCGGCACACACACGCACTCACACACACACTCAAGCACGTACATCCAGGACCGGACGGCCCCTTACGAAGACAACGTCTATGTGACCCTTCACGCCCGCCATCGGTCATTTGGTCTTGTGGAAGATGTAGACTAGCCTCACGTCTATGTATCCAATGGATTAGGTGCGACCAGTAGTAGAACGTTGACGACGAGCATTAGACGCGCGCACTGACAGCAGGGTCTAGGCAGGTAGGAAGAATCAGTACCTTTATACCGAAACTTTGACTCTGCTAAGGATCCAGGAGGACTTTGGTGGGCGGGGTAACAGCCGGTCGTGGAAAATCCCCCTTTTTCCCTCGCGATTCAGTGTTTTTCCCAACATCACTCGTTTGCCTACACTACTGACTTGCCTTTACGAATTGGTTGTTTTTCTGGACCAATTGTTGTTTGTTCGCGCCCAGAGCGCTACTTTGGCACATCCTTGTTCAGAACCTGCGTGACGCACGTGCTGTCTGCTCACACGCTGCTATTCAGTTTCTCGTTGTTGAGTCCTTGTGATCGTTTCATTGAGGTTTGTATACTGTTTATGTCATTGTTTATTGTAATAATCTAGTATCGTAGAATATCACGGATAATCGTCTTTTGATTTCGGGATCCGTTGCGAATTTGGCTACGCATTGCTCAAACTTTCGTTACAACTGTCGGGGAGGGCTTGCAGGTCAAAAAGGGATTCCTGGTTGCCCCCCAGGAAACGTTGGCACCATTGAAAAGAAGGAAAGGGAATGGCCGATCTATGTGGTGGAAAGATGCAATAACCAGGGCCGTCAAACATAGAAACCAAAGCTGGAACCATTACAAAGCTTCCGGCAGTCGGCTAGCCTGGATCCGTTATACAAAGCTTAGAAAGGAGACGGTGAGCCTTCTGCGAACTTCCAAGAAAAAAATTGGACTCAAATTGGCCCGACGCGTGAGACAGTAGCAGAAAAACCTCTGTAGCTATTTGCAGCCGAGGGGCTCAACAATGGATGCCATAGGTCCACCATTCATTAGGGACTACCGTGCTGCCTCTGATAACCAGGGCAAAGCAGACGCTTTGGGGGAATACTTTGTTGGCACACGTAAGATAGACTGTGGGTTACGAGTCGATCTGACCCTGGTACTTCCTCCCGCCTTTGATGTGAAGAATGTTGAATCTGAAGGTAGGATGTACTTAGACAGAGATATAGGTACCGCCCTGAAGTGAACACACAAATGGACTTTACCCGTGATAGATGGAATAAGCCATTTGTTGTCAAGGCCAACAGAGAGCCTAATTGCCACCCATGGCCAAGGTCTGTTCACCATAGAAGCAGTCAGTAGGGTAGAAGACCTCGGGGTCATCATGAGCAGTGATTTCAAATGGACGGACCAATACAAAGCTGCTGCAAAAAACGGCTTCTGGTGAGCTCTTTAGACCGCGATCAATACTTTCTAGTCGGCAGGCAGAAATATTTGTACCCGGTTTACATAGCTATGGTACGACCTTACTTAGAAGGTATCTTGCCGGCTTGGTCACCGTTCCACAAAAAGGACGCCGCCTGTTTAGAGAAATTTCAATGTCTCGCTTCGCGAAAGGTTGAAGGGCAGAGGGGTAAGATGTACGAACATAGACTACGAGATCCGAATTTTTCCTCGTCGGAAAGGTGGAAAAGTCGCGTGGATCCTATAGAAACTTTCAACGTAATGGAGGGCTTTTCTGGCCTTGGGCCGGGCAGTCTATTCCAAGTTGCTTTAGACTGTAGACCTGGGGCACACGAAAAGAAGTTGATGAACGTTGGACCTAGGTTGACGACTAGATGGCAATTCTCCGTCAACAGGGTAGCGAGCAGCTAAAACAATCAGCCTGGCGGATTGTTTGGCCTGCATGCATTCTAGTCCTTCAAAGGTGATCTAGATCGCAAGTGGCACGAGATATTTTCTTGTGACGAGAGCTGAGCATGTTTACTGGATCAAAGGCGGCTGGCACTGTGGTCCGTCTGAGGGTGTGTTTTCACTGACGTCTTCTTTTATGGCATACTGTATCAGTGAATGCCCACGATGCATATTGTCCACCGCGTTTGGTCTGCAATGAGGTTATGTGTTTCCCTGTCAACTTTAGCGGGGATTCGACGAGTTACGCTGTCCAGTTGTGGGAACATAACTGTTGTGCATACCGCGGAAGCAACTCTGGAGGCTCGATTGGCCGTGGCCTTTATCTGTCCTGTGCAAACCGGGCTAAAGTTAACTAAACCGTGGTTGAAGCAACTAGAATTATCTTCTCTAGAAAAAAGGAAGTGAAGGGGTGACTTCATTTTGGCTTTCAAAATACCGAAAGGATTCACAGAGGCATGGGGCCACAGAGGGGTCTTATTTGGGCTGCAAGAGAGTGACTGCTTAAGAGGGCATACACTGAAGATCCGGGAGGAGTAAACTTTGACTAGAATCAGAGGTCAGTCTTTGGCAGTTGAGGTCGCTAATTACTAGAATAGGCTGCCAGGGATGTGATAAGCGCAAGCACAGCATTTGAGTTCAAAAGGAAGTAAGATAAGGTGTTGATGACTGTGTTTGGAGAAATATGACCGGCAGTCTACTACCGCTTTTGTAGGCAATTGACTAGTTATTTTCATTTCAACTGTCGTGGGACACTTATCTTGTACCTAATCTCCCCACTATTCTATTCTTACTACCAGGGAGATTGACGGTGAGGTGTGTGTGACTAAGGGCTGTGATCCGAAAAGTGGTTGAAGAGAAAGGGGATTGGAGGTCTCACTCGAACCCTCCCTGATTATAACCAATTACTGAATAATAGTCGTCTTTTCCCATTGTCGAAGCACCGGGGGATCCAAGGAGCTCACCAGTCCAAGAATCTCGACATCCAGGCATCTCGTCGTCAAGTCCTGGAGCCGAATTGGATTGAAATGAATTACCTGTCCTGTGTAAAATGGGCATCTTTTAGGCTTCCGGAGGCAGCCGGGCTTGGATTCGCTATACCAAACATAGAAATGAGACGGTGGACATCCAGCTATCGGCTAGGTGCATGTATGAAATTAGGTTGGCCCAGAGTTTCAAAAAGCATCCGAAGAAGTACTGTAGCTTCATGCTGTCTAGGAGTTCCTTGGCAGGTGCAGTAGGACCACTGACGACCCATGGTCATAGAGTGGCAGCAGACAACCGGAGCAAAGCAGAACGTCTAGGTGGGAATTTTAGTAGTGTGCACAGAATAGATAACGGTGTACAGATAAGTTTTGAGGTTTCGGCTGTCCCAACAGGCATAACTGAACATATTTCAGGGGAAATCGCACGCGAACACCTGGAACGTTAGGATTTCCATATGTCTGCCGGGCCAGATGATATCCAATTTGCTAAAGCTAAACCGTTGGCTGACATCCTATTCCTCCCCCCGGATCGTATGTTATATAGGGCCAGTCTGGACCATGGAAGGTTGCTACAGAATTGAAAAACCGCAGCAGTGGTTGTAGCAACCAAACCGCTCAAGTCCAGGTCCGGGTGAAGCCTGACCAACGATTCAATGCTCGTTTCACCGACTACTAAGCCTCACTCGTTCTGGATAGCACCTTGGAGCCTCAAAGCAACAAGTGGCCAAACAGTGCAGAACCCAAATGAAGAACAGAATTGCCCTGCAAATTCTGCGGTATCATTAGCGAGTAAAAATATAAGTACAAACATGATTGTACGTTTGACAATGAGCCTCAGTCACTATCCAGCCAAAAAGGTGGTCAAAAATAGAACAAAATTTTGTAAAAAGAAAACAATTGACCAAAAAGAGTAAATAATAAGTACCTGCCCTGAAATCCGAACAAATAGAACAAGTTCCGCACGCTTATTCGAGTCCAAAGAACAGTTTTCTGAACGTGGCAGCCAAAAATCAGCGTAAACGGGCTGAACGTCTACGATCAGTCAACGTGAGCGAGAGGGTGAAACCGAGGAGCAATAAAACAAAACTGTGCTGAACCAGTGTGACTCACTACCTTACCAACTGTCCGCAAATTAATCTCAGTAAGAAAGCAAAGTAGATTAATTGTCGATCACAAAAGAGTGTCAGCATTATTTGGGTTAGAGAAGGCAGTCTCAAATTGGCCATAGATTATAGGAATGTGAGCGGAAGAGGGATTTTCCAATCAGCATGTATATCTCATCGGCCGCCAAAGTTCCTTCCGGTCTTTCACGGCAGTTTCAGACGTAGATCGGTTCCAGCTCCTCCTTCCTACTAACGCTCCCGAGACACCGGAGTTCACAGGACTTACAGCAGTACTTCTGCTGCCTCCCTTCCCTTGGGGTATACGAGGACTTACAGAAGTACGCCTGCACACCAGTTATTCTATGACCCCGGCTTCTATTCGGCGCCTTCTAACAAGCAAATTTTTCTTTCATCTCAATGTTGCTTTCCTTCGATGGTGCGGACCGCGGCCGTCCGTACGAGTCCATTTGCATCAAGTTCTACGCACTCAGTTGTCCCCATGGGCCACTTGTCTCTCACAAAAATCTCTGAAGCAACTAGCAAGATGTCCGCTTTTCCGAGTTTTCTATATTTTGAAACCTATTTTTGTCTGACCTGTAGAGTCAGGACATAGTCTCTCACCCGTTGAAGCCAAAAGTTATTCGCGAAGTGGTTGACCTGCTTCCAACATCTACACTAGTATTCCCTCATGTTAGCATTACTTAATATACCGCAATCGCCCCTCAGCAGTGGTAGACTGCTCGGGGTCAGAACCAATCTTCTGCGGTCATCTAATAAAAGTGGGACTATCGATTGATTATTCGATATCCTCTCAACTTCAACAAAGCAACTATGTAAAGCCTGCTCACTCATTATCTGTTCCCTAGGAAGCACACCATCCGGTGGGACCGACAATACAACTCCTGGTGAATTGTAGTCGTTCAAAGGCGAGGGCCCTCTCGGCCAAATCCTTGGTTCCTCTTCGGTTGAAATTCATCTTGAGGCCAGATCAGCAATATAATCTTATTGCACATGTTGCCATTGGGAAACTTTAGTGTACTGATGAATAATTGCCATTGGGTTGGCTACGAAGGTACTATAATGCCTACCGGTGTTCTCTATGTAATTCCTGGCAACCATCGCGTCTGTCGAAAAATGCTCTCCGTCTGAACTATCTGTCAAGCTTCATTTGGGCATCTTACTCAATCTAACGCCTAAGACGAGTACCCCCAACACAAGCCCCGGAATAGAGACGGTTTTGATAGGTGCCTTTAGCGGTTTACTACAAAGAAGCACATAATATGGGGTTCCGTCCGCGATGCTTCGCCTCGCATTTGCCACTGCGCCGTATCCGGATTCTGAAGCATCACAGAATATATGCAACTCGTTGCATCCTCTTCCTTGTTGGGTCCCTCCAGTTATGCTTTTCGGCACTCTTATTTTACCGACGTGGTTCATAAATGATGCTCAATTATTCCACAACACGGTATCTGCCGGACTTGGTGGACTATCCCAACCTAATTTCGACCTGCATAACCTCCGCAACAACAGCTTTGCCGGCAGACATTGCGGGGCCACTAGCCCAAGCGGGTCAGACAGGGAACTGACGTTCGACAGTATACCTCTCCCCTTCAAAGGCATATTAAGCAACTGGAACTAAAAGGCAAATTTGTCCGTAACCGTATCCCACTGGATGCCCAGTGCTCTCTGACCGGTGTCGTTCTGCTGAGGTAGTCAAACGGAAATGGCATTTATATCAGGGTCCGGAGATAAGGCCATAAACCTCCGTGGGTTGGATACCCAATTCTTCAACTTGAAACCAGAGTGCATCAATAACGCTGTCATCCCTGTAGTAAAAGAAGTAGCCACAGCGCTAGTTTTAAAGGATGCAAGGCAATCATCGACGTAAAAATTGATTTCTACGGCTTGCAAGACTGACGGTTTATAACCTACCCCAAAATCCCTCGCAGCTCTGCATAAAGCAAAGTTTGCGAAGAAGGGTGAAGAAGTAGTCCCGAAGGGATGGGCCATCATTTGGCTTTCTTCCGGCACCAGTGACGGGTCTCCTTGTGGCCACCATAGGAACCGCAAGGCGCTCCTTTCACTTTCGGACAATTTTATTTGAATAAACATCTATTCTATGCCCACTGAAACGGCCACCTTTCCTTGCGGAATAGAAAGGGAACGCCCACAAGATCAGCCGTAGTATCAGGTTTTTGATGAAGCAGACCATCGAGCGACCGCCCCTCAGGTTTGTGTGCGCAATCCAGGACAATACGCAACTTCTCAGACTTCTTTGAGTTTGAGACTGCGTGGTGCGTTAAGTATCACCGAGGTCTGTAGTCACAGCACATTTGATGCAGCGGTACCATTATCGCGTACCCCTTGGCTATGATTTGATCCACGGCTATGGCCTATCTCGTCCGCAGGTTTTTGTAGTTTGTCAGGTGACGTTTCAAACTGTGCAATCTCGTTTGCGCAGACTCTAGGTTCCCGAACCCTGTCTCTACATCCTTCCTCTATGGCTGAAGAGCTATGAAGTGCCTCTGGACGAATTTTATGACTCTTGCTTCCTCTTTCGGAATGCTCTTGTCCAGTAGCTGAATGTCTTCAAACTCCGCATCACATATCCTTTGAAATTCCTCTATGGGTGATGGTACACTCTGGGCCAACCAGTTCACCGATAAGGACTTGTGCTTTTCGAAGGTGGTCGGAACATATACCGCCGTAAAGTACACGCTTGGAGATCCTCCGTAGCCCTTGTCATATACTTGTATTGTTGAGACTATTCTCCTTATTTTACTGACCCCCGAACAAGTACAACATGCACCAATCTATACATCTCAACATTTGTTTATATTTTGTTCAGGTGAAGTGGCATAATTTTGATTCGAACTTGGACTGCCGTGACGGTGGTACCTGACGTTGGCCTTTGTTGAACTGCGGTCCTCGTTGTTAGGTGTTGTGGCTGCACAGTTGAGGTTTGTACATATTTTTGTGCGTATAACTTGTTATTCCAGTACCGTAGAAACTATGAATCAATCTTGTTCTGGTTTTGGGATTCGTTTTGAATTGAACTGAATTGAATTGTATATTTCTTGACCGTGGTCAGTACACATGCACAAGGCTATGCGTTGCTCACAGTAGGAATAACCGTAGCAGTAATGAACTTGGAATCTTCACGAGGAAACCAATCAGAAATGCCAAGAAGAGGACAAAGGCAAACCGAAGCTGGACAGTAAATGACCCGGCAAGTCCCTGGTATATTTTTGGGTGATTCTGATTTCTTAGATATTGCCACGTCTACTAGTTCTGTCAGTGCAATTTTATGTACTTCAGCTAGCGGTACAGAGTTTAAGGGTGAGAATATCTATTGGTTGAGAATAGTTGAACTAGAAACGCAGCTTGAGCAGGCTAGGAAAGAAGCTGAATCTGCCAGGAAAGATCAACTCCGAAGACGGGAGTGATAGTTGACTTTGGATACCACGGAGCATGCGGCCATTCAGCCGAACACTTCCGTGGAACGATTAAAATAGACTTGTACTAGTGTAGCCCACTCTATTGACTTACCAAGAATGGAGTTGTCCCATTCGACGGGAGCGCAGAAGAGTACTGCAAGTTCATCAAATAACACGGAAACTCTCTGGAAAGGAAAGTACCCGATCCAGGACAGAGATTTTTGTATTTACTGCATTACTGTCGTGGAAGGGCTATGGAAGAAATCGACGGGTGCTCGATGCTGGATCTCAAAGGAGGTTACACTCGGGCACGTGAAGTTCCGAAAAACCTACTTAGGCAACCATTTAAAGTCGCCCGAAATTTGATCAACGGTGTACCATCAGAGGCAAAACGTTCCGAATGCGAGTCGGGCTTTCTAGCCAGCCTGGTGATAAAGATGCAGAACTGCAGCATCGCACTAAATCACCTAGATTACCGATCGGACCTGAACGCACTGCACACATTGGAGACCATAGTGCGCAGTTTACCTGCAGAACTACATGGTAGATGTGCCGAGGAAGCCGAAGAGATCAGCAGATTTTGGCAAAAAACCACGTTCGAGGACCTGAGGCAGTTTATGGACCGTCATGCCCGAATGGCAAACAATCGTTTCGGTCAACTTGTGCGTGAGAGAAGCAAATTACCTAGGATTACGACGACGCAAAGCTGGACCAGGGAACCAAGTAGAAGCCAACCATGGGCAAACACACACGCATTATCTCGCAAAGATGAAAACTTGCCGGTGCGTAAAATTTGTGGGGCTTCTCATTGCTTAGTTGAAAGCCCTTGCTTCCCCAACGTAAACGTCGACGAACAATGGGAAATGGCTAAGAGACTGGGCGCGTGCTTCGTCTGTCTCAACGATTCACATCGAGCAGCGGTGTGCCGAACGAGACCCAGCTGTAGTCAGGATGGATGCCATGGGAGGCACCATTACCTAGTACACAAATGCCAGATTTTGAATGCCAAAGAAACACCGAATCCAAGTGTGGTCTGCTCAGTGTCTCGCTCCACTAACAAGCCCATTCGCCCGGGAGTATTAGAAGTTGGCGTAAAAACCCCAGTTGGCATTATCAGAGCGTTGGCCTTCGTAGATAGTGGCTCGAATACCACTGTCGTGAGGAAGGAGTTCACAGAGAGATATGGGATCAGAGGGAATCAGTCTTCATTAGCGGTGAGCAAAGTGAGTGGCACTCAGTTCATTTAGTCGACCAAACTGCACCTACAACTCGTTTCCTTGGTCAAAAACGATAGAGCAGAAACTCCAGAAGCATTCACCATAAAGGACCTGCCCATGAGAGCACCTCAGTCAGTGCAATCGATTCCGACTCAGTGGCCGCATCTCGAAGGAGTTGCGATCGAGGAGTGGCAGAACAACAAAATTGATCCTCTGATCGGTTGTGATGTACCGGAAAGGCATTGGGTCCTGGATCAAAGCACAAGAAGCCGCAAAGCGCCCTATGCAGTACGCACTATATTCGGATGGACTTAATATGGTAGTACAGATGGAAGACGCGACAAACAAATTCAAATCAACTGCTCTTCGATGGAAACGGCGGACATTGAACAGGCATTCCAACAGCTGCATAACTCCAAAGTTGCCGACCTGGCATTGATAGAGATGCCCCATCACGAGAAGATAAGTCGGCTTTGAAAATGGTAGCGGAGAACACTAAGCACGTAATAGATCGTTTCGAGGTTCTTGTCCCGTGGAGACCCAACATGAAACCTATGCCAAACAGCCGAGAAATGGCTCTCAAAAGATGATGATTTCTCAAAACCGTGCTTATTCAAGAACCACAATTAAGGATAGAATACACGCGAGCCACGCAACATGACATCGACTTGGGTTTTATAGAAAGAGTGGATACAGCGGTAATCAGCGCAAATTTGAGGTGATATCTAACGCATCACCCGGTCGTAAACCCAAAGAAACCGGCGAAGTTCAGGGTGGTTTTCGACTGCGCTGCGAAATTTTAGGGTGTATCACTCGATGGCCATGTACTACAGGGCCCAAACTAGTCAACACCACTAGTGGAGGTTTTACGTCGGTTTTGGTTAGGAAAAGTTGCCGTCTCTGCCAACATACGTGAAATGTTTCCACAGGTGAAGGTGCCCATTGAAGATAGGGACCCCTTTCGTCTTCTATGATGGCCTGAAAGCGAAGTAAATCCCGCACCAGAAGAGTACAGGCTGACCGTACATCCCCTTGGGACGGTATCATTCCCCTTCTGTGCTAATTTTGCCCTCCGGGAAACCCTCAAGCATTTTGGCGGCACCAGCAATTTGTTACGAAGAGCAGTGGACCACTTCTACGTGGACGATTTTCTGTGTTCCTTTGACGACCCAAATACTGCTACTCTATATATGACCGAACTGATGGCCACTCTAAAGGCCAGAGGATTCAACCTCACCAAATAGACTTCAAATAGTCGGAAGGTGCTCAATGTTTTCCCGAAGTCCGAGGGAATGAGGTGTATGAGGGAGCTTTTGGGATCCTCTTCACAAACGGAGCGCACGCCTGATCTTCTGTGGAAACCCGAAGGTGACGAATTCACATTCACTCAGGACCTACCCAAACAACCAACCACACGGAGAGGAATCCTATCCCCAGCCTCAAGCCTCTTTCATCCCCTAGGTTTCGTTTCTCCATGGTTGTTACCAGAAGAGTGCTTGCTGCAACTGCCGTGTCACAGAGGGACGGGTTGGTATGGAGCCCCTCCAGGATGACGACAATAAGCGATAACGCGGCTGGCTGCACAACCTGGAGCAACTTGGTGGGATCAAAATACGAAGATGCTTGACGGGAATACAGTGCACAGACGATACTAAACTCCACTTATTTTCTGATGCATCAGAAAAATGCTACGGGATAGTGGCTCACGGCTGCTGGGTGGACGAAAAATGTGGGCGGCACAGACAGATATTATTCGCAGAGGCGAGAGCGGTTCCAATGAAAACGGTGTCCATTTCAAGGCTGGAACTGACAGCAGCAGTACTGGCCGTGAAAGCTGCGACGCTGATTAGGAGTGCTTCGATCGGATAAACTGGTAACCACACTTTTGGATGGACTCAGCCACGGTGCTACATTACAGAAACAACATTACCACTCGTTTTAACACTTTGGTGGCAAACAGACTCACTATAATCCACGAGTCGACTGAAACCGATCAATGGCACTGTGCAGTCCGCCAATAACCCAGCCGACTTCTGCTCAAGGGGCCTGAAAACACTAGAGAGATTGCGGGTGTGGACAATGGGACCGGACTTCCTAACTGCAACCAGGGATGTGGCCGACGCTACTAATGCCTAAACCCGATGATGGCAATATCGAGACCAAAGGACTGATATTGGCTGCAGAACTCCACGGGAAGCGTAAGCCTAACAGAAAAACTGTGCCACTTCCCCGACTGGCTAGAGATGTTAAGAGCCGTGGTCTGGTGGACACGATAAAAAGTACTCTTACTTATTAGGAAAGGCGCACGACCACAGAACACCTTTAATAACTGGACGATACTACCGGGCGAGCTGAACCAAGCCGAACTTGGCGCTCTACGCCTTCTGCAAAGAGACGCTTTTCCGTTCGAGGCCCGCGAGCTAGCCAGGATGGATGATACCACCAAAGGAAGCAGACTGTTTTACAGCAGTATCCGAAGACTAAACCGTATGAGAACCAACGGACTACTGAGAGTTGAAGGGCGGACGACGAATTCAATTCTAGAGTACGAAACAAAATACCCCATAATAATCCCTAGTGACCACTACATAACGAAGTGTCTGATACACCCTGTACATCGAGAAGAGGGACAAGCAGGTTTGAACCACTTATTGAGCAATATACGTCGACCATTTTGGGTGGCAAAGGGATCAGCGACTGTCAAGCGAGTCGTAGACAACTGCATAACTTGAGTAAGAGCCGGTCGTGGAAAATCCCCCTTTTTCCCTCACGATTCAGTGTTTTTCCCAACATCACTCGTTTGCCTACACTACTGACTTGCCTTTACGAACTGGTTGTTTTTCTGGACCAATTGTTGTTTGTTCGCGCCCAGAGCGCTACTTTGGCACATCCTTGTTCAGGACCTGCGTGACGCACGTGCTGTCTGCTCACACGCTGCTATTCAGTTTCTCGTTGTTGAGTCCTTGTGATCGTTTCATTGAGGTTTGTATACTGTTTATGTCATTGTTTATTGTAATAATCTAGTATCGTAGAATATCACGGATAATCGTCTTCTGATTTCGGGATCCGTTGCGAATTTGGCTATGCATTGCTCAAACCTTCGTTACAACTTGTCGTCGCCGAAGGGCGGTAGCAGGCCAACAAATGATGGCTCCCCTTCCAGCCGTAAGAGTTCAACCGGGATGGTGCCTGTTCGTGAAAATTGACGTTGACTGCTCAGGCCCGTTACTTGCATGACAGCAAAGGAGCACCCAAAAGAGGTATGGCTGCCTGATAACATGCCTACAATCCAGAGCAGCCCGTCTTGAAGTAGTGCATAATATGACCACCGATTCATTTCTAATGGCCTTCCAAAGGTTCATCGCGAAGCGGGGCTTCCCCAAGAACTTATACTCAGACAATGGCTCGTACTTCGTTGGGGCTCCTTAGGAGTTAGGAAAATGGTGGAACCCTATGGACTACGCCAAAATACAAAACAAGACAGTAACAAAGGGGATAGAATGGCACTTCAACCCACCTTATGCCGGTCGTCGTGGTGGCTCTTGGGAAAGGCTGAAACAATCGACTAGGGAAATACTCACAGCCCTGACCTCACAACAAACCCTCGATGAGGTGACGCTGACTACTTTACTAACAGAAGTAGAACGCATACTGAAAAACAGACCCCTGGTGCTGATCGTCCCAGACCCGGAAGACGAGACGGTTCTCACCCCCAAAGACCTGTTAATACTTCGGTCAGACGTATGAGTAATCACACCGAAAACCCTGCGTGGAATGCATATCGTTGGATGGGAACAAGTGGACCACCTGGCACAGGCTTTCTGGAAACTTTGAACGAGTGAGTGCTTACCGATACTGCAGCTCCGGCAAAAGTGGATCTCCAAGGAGAGGTCATTCAGACGTGGCGATGTGGTCATTCTCGTGGAGAGCCACTCACATAAAGACGATTGGCCGGTTGGAGTCATCAAGAACTGCCGTACAGAAATCGATGTTCTCGTACGCACGGTGGTGGTGAGAACGAACAAAGGAGACGTACTGTGAGATATCCGTGAGATTTGTCTGCTCTAAGGGGACAATCTCGAGGGCGAAGTCGACGCTACAGACCAAGCTAAAACCATGTCTGCTGATACCAAATGAAGCTGAATTTATTAATTTATTCCTCATGCATTCTCCCGTAGGACCCAACCCTTCACACCGTCTTTGAGGCATATTTGTGTCTCATTTTATACTGTGTCTACGATTAATTATGGAGTTAGTTGTCAAAACCTTAGTTTATCAGACTACAGGACATTGTTTATGAAGCAGCGGAAACTCTTGAACAAACACTTGTTGACCATTTACAAAAATATCTTTTTTCCGTGACCTATTTTTATTATTATTCAACCTGTGTCCAAGTGGATAAAAGTTGTGGATCAAACATACTTCTAATGTGATAACGCTACACTTTTAGTCCTTGATTTTCGGGTATCCTGTAGCCACCTCTATTTTCCATCAAGAATTCTTACTGTTTATCTTGCCACGTACTTTACTCTTGCTCGGTCAGTCTTTTCCTCCACATTCAGTAATCTGTCTGCGCATCCCGATCACATCGAAGCCCCTTTTTGTATACGGATAATGTTGTATCATTCTCAGAAGAAACTCTAAGACGTTGAGAGATGAAGCATAACCTCAAGAGGCCTGCAAGCGTGTCTGCCACTGGCCAACGATAGATGGAGCTCATATCGACCTACGTATGGACTGAGATGAGGACTAGGTAGGTTAAGGCGAATTAGTACCCAAATTTACTCCTTGGATGTGGATCATTTCATGGGAGGATTTGGTGGGCGGTGTAGGGTACATGCTTGGAAATCCTCCGTAGCCCTTGTCATATACTTGTATTGTTGAGACTATTCTCCTTATTTTACTGACCCCCGAACAAGTACAACATGCACCAATCTATACATCTCAACATTTGTTTATATTTTGTTCAGGTGAAGTGGCATAATTTTGATTCGAACTTGGACTGCCGTGACGGTGGTACCTGACGTTGGCCTTTGTTGAACTGCGGTCCTCGTTGTTAGGTGTTGTGGCTGCACAGTTGAGGTTTGTACATATTTTTGTGCGTATAACTTGTTATTCCAGTACCGTAGAAACTATGAATCAATCTTGTTCTGGTTTTGGGATTCGTTTTGAATTGAACTGAATTGAATTGTATATTTCTTGACCGTGGTCAGTACACATGCACAAGGCTATGCTTGCTCACAGTAGGAATAACCGTTACAACCACCCAGCCTAACAGTGTGCGAACTGCGTTGAGACCTTTGAGATATCCTCATCTCTGATCTGAACTCCAATGATCCTCGGGTACGTCACATCCGATAAGCAATGACACATCCTCATTAACAGTTTTTATGGGTAGGTCTTCCAAGTGAGGCCACTTCCTATACTCGCCATCGGAACTGGGCTTGGGCACGAGCAGTGACTCAACAAACACAGCTTGCTCTATGCTAACTGAATCGATGCCATTCGGTGCGATCAATTCTAACGCGTCACTGGCCGCGTTTGCTGTTTTGGATCCCCCCCCAGCGTCTTAATTGCCAGCTGGCTGTTTCGGAGACCTTACCCGGACTTTCTATGACCTCGGCCCGAATGAGAGTGCAGTCGGATCAGTTATCGAGAAAAGCATATCCGATAACCTCCTTTTCTCCGGCTATACTTCTCACGGGCAGTAGCCCAAGGCATATGCCATTATGGTGCATCTTGGTCACTCCGCAGCGATTCTCACTCATTGCCTTGGGTAGTACCGGGAGCTTTAGCATAACCCACTGGAGTAGTTTATGATGCCCACCGCCACAGCCTTCAATAACGCGGACTGTTTTTGACCCGAGGTCACCCGCTCTATGGCTTCCTTCTGGACACATGAAGCACAACCTCCTTTTTCTGGCTTCTGCCCATATGGCAGCTATTCCTTAAGCCAAAACCTCTTGGCACAGAGTTATCAAGTGGTTCCCATCACATTTCGGGCAGGTCTGAGGTCGCTCTTTTTCCTACTGCACTAGGCCTATGGACCCACTAGATCCAGATTGACGTGGACCTGGGTTGCGAACGGCTTTGATCACCCCACCAGCGGTCTTAGTTCGGCTTGCCAGTTGTCCGAAGCGACTAAGAGCGGTCCTGGCCGTGGTGAATACGAATTCCGTTAGTTAACTAAACGTTGGTTCACGACGGCTTCGAGTTAGCCGTTCAACTCTCTCAGCCCATTTATTCCGTAGGGTGTATGGAAGATCACTAACTACACGTTACAGGGTGGCCAGTGATTTGAGATAGGAGGTATAATTCTTCTGCTCGAGAGCAGTCATGCAGCTCTCCATTTTGACGGCTAGAGTCGACAGAGCTCCTGAGTCCAAGCTGCTGGTGTTGAGTCCTCTCATTGGGCCCTCTAGGAGTGACCACATTACCTCGTGCGGGCGGCCAAATAATTTCCTCAGTATCCCATAAGCTCTACGATATCCTCCGCTGGGAGGCAGAATCACGCATTCCTCAAATGCTTCCGGTGCCCTACCCTTACGGTAATTAAGCAAATACATGAAGAGCCGGCGTCATCCATGACCTTCGGGGTGAAGTACGTATGAAACTGTCAAATGCAATTCCAGTACTTTGCTGGCTGACCATCAAATGTAAACAATTCAATTTTCGGTGAGTCCATCCCACCCGCAAAGTGGGAAGCCGCATCCCGTAGATTATGATTAGGGCCTCACCAACCGGACTTTTCGTCTCCCTGATCAGAAAAATGTATGAACTCATCACAAATGGACCCCGTGTGCACCTGAACGTACTCACTCACTCTTTTATCACGGCCCTTTGAGTTCGAGGATCGCACAAACTCACTTCTTTCTAACCTCTCCGAGAGTTTGGCGATATCCAGCACTTGCTTAACCCCTAGAAACTCTTTTTTCTGGTTTTCTTCAAAAGCATTCAAATCATGTTTTGGTTTCTCTTTGAGGTGGCTTTCCCTAAGTTCGACAAACGACGAGTTCGACTTTGAACAACGACCATGCTGACTAGAGCCAATAACCCTGGAGCCGTGAACAGAAAAAATTTCAGGAGGGACTTGCCGGGTTCCAGCGATGAATTGATCCGATCTGATTCCATCTTCAGATCGGGTGAGTACCGTAGTAGCCTTATTGCTCCTTGTTGTTTGAGTCATTCCATAGACACTGTCAAAGTACTGTAAAGACCAAAACCTCCAATTCCTGCTAATTTTACGGTATCATTAGCGAGTAAAAATATAAGTACAAACATCATTATACGTTTGACAATGGGCCTCAGTCACTATCCAGCCGAAAAAGTGGTCAAAAATAGAACAAAATTTTGTAAAAAGAAAACAATTGACCAAAAAGAGTAAATAATAAGTACCTGCCCTGAAATCCGAACAAAAAGAACAAGTTCTGCACGCTTATTCGAGTCCAAAGAACAGTTTTCTGAACGTGGCAGCCAAAAGTCAGCGTAAACGGGCTGAACGTCTACGATCAGTCAACGTGAGCGAGAATGTGAAACCGAGGAGCAATAAAACAAAACTGTGCTGAACCAGTGTGACTCACTACCTTACCAACTGTCTGCAAATTAATCTCAGTAAGAAAGCAAAACCATAAAAAGAAAAAGTAAGTGCACCAATTGTAGATTAATTGTCGATCACAAAAGAGTGTCAGCAATTATTGGGTTAGAGGAAGCGGTCTCAAATTGGTCATAGAGTATAGGAACATGAGCGAAAGAGGGATTTTCCAATCAATATGGACATTACAATGGTAGGCATACACAAAGGGAGACCTCGCTCTGAATTGGTGTACTACAGACCTGTTGGCCTAACTTGCTGTAAGTCAAATCTCACAAATCGAAGAACGCGTAGCCAATTCAAATGAATACCAAAACCAGAACAAAATCGATTCGTAGCTTCTAGGGTACTAAATTGACTTTCACAAAAGGCACAAATATATCCAAACCTCAAGCGTGCGGCCAAATAGGCTTCACGGTAAAATCCAGAGGTTCGAAGCCCCGTGACTCAAGCACGACAGTCAGACGCGGTTCAAGGCCAAATTCAATTGTCTCACATGAATAAACAAACGCGTGAAAGTGTGGTGTATGGACGAGCTTTTCAAAGTAATGTTAAATATAGTCAATTTCACAAAGCACGTAGAACACTTGGAGGAATTTGCAACATTTGTTCTTTACTCTGCCGGCTAAAAGCCTCCCGCGAAAACAGTTGTCTGGTTTTCAGAATGGGGTCATGTTTCTCACCCTACCAACGTAAAACTTATGTCAGTGCCTGTTGTTACTAACTTTCTGTGTTGGCTGCGCGTAAAACGGGTTTCCGCCATAGTCATCATTCGCACAATCTATAAGGAATCAATTCCAAATCCCGCTGCACAACTTTAGATTTTCATATTCATCAGAAGACTAAAGCACACAGATGGACGCACGATCAAAAATGAAAACATTCCAGCGTAAAACATTTTTCCGTACGAGCCTGGTCTACGTACCTCGAGCAGTAAACTATAGCAGCAACCGGTTGAACTAAGTTTCGTTTACAAGGTCGCATGAAGAAGTTGAAAGTAGATGCAACGCTCAAGTGGCAATGAGATATCGCATAAAATTCAAAGGTCACTAAACGGTGGAGTAACATAAAATTAACACAAGCCTTTCTGAAAGAACTGAAAGCCGGTTTATGATTATGAATAAGCTCCGAAAACAAGTGTACGACGAACAGTATTGAAACTGACATGGACTCGGAAATCGATCGAATACTGACACCTATCCGAGTATTTCAGAGTTTTTTCTGTGTACAAAATATGTGAGAAACAATACTTCATAAATTGTAAATAAATGTTCTTCAAAGGCAAGAATAGTTTCACAATATGCTTACTGCTAATAAACCTCACTTAAGCAGTTTAAGTGAAATCTTGGTGAATTTTTCTTTGTCACCTCTGTGCAAGCTGGACTAAAGCTGGAACTCAGTACATTTCGCAACTGTTCAGGAAAATGGGTCAAGCTGAATAGTTGTAGAGCACGAAATGGAATTAAATGCTGGATAACTCGGCGCGAGGCGGTCTGCAAACTATTTTGTCCTTCGTATGTAGTTTCAAGCTCGACCCCTCCACATTTTCATTGCCGTTCCCTGCTACGAACGGATTTCCTCTGATGTTTCAAACATGCTTTCGTTTCTTCCGTTTCCTGTGATGTAATTTAACTGTAGAATCTGTCCAGTATCCACAGCTTGGTTCGATGGTGGTACAGTTCTCTTTTAGCTTTGTCGCCACCTTAGAACCCAATAACAATGAAGTCATTTTGAGTTCGTTTAGGGATGCTGACTTCGGCTCCGTGATTTTTGTTTTGGCAAAAGGCACTTTGTTTCGCCGCCGGCCATGCAGTTCCACCAGCCACGGTACACTGCCACTAGGCCGGGTAATTCCAAGCTGCTTTTCGTGACATACTGAAGCTAGACTTTCAATTGGGATTCTCAAAAATGTCCTTCTTTGAGATATTTGAAACACCCCTGACCAACTTCTCCACTTCCTGATAGATGGTTTGGCGGTGGTCGTTTGGGTAGAACAACTTCATGTTGCCCATCGTGATGCTACGTCTTTGACTGCACCATTGAAAGCACCGACTGATCTTCTTTTGAGTGCACTTCACTTTCCTGAGACGAACCGTTGGATTCGGTAACAAAACGTTGGTTGCGTTCTACATAGAAGCTTCTCTCAAAAATTTCTAAGCAATTCATTGATGCCGATTGTTGAAATTCGTTCGTTGGGGGTCGGAGAAGTGCCCATCCAAGTATCGTTCGCGCCGCGGATGGTTCATGTTGATTGCCTGCCCTCCGTTCAAGCACCTGGCGAGCCTCTGGTACGTTGCTTCCAATAAACGTATCAGCAACGGGCTAAACACTTCTTCGAACATTATAACCCGGAGTTGGGACCACCTCGTGGAGATCATCTGTTGGAGTCGACTGGTCCCACTGGCAAGCTCTCCATTGCAAAGGCTCTCGGAATTTCTACGGTCCTTTCATCAGTTAAAGACGTAAACTGCAGGGTCGGCTTCACAGCATTGTTAGCATGACTCCCAGCAATCCTGCTGATAGTGAGAGAGGTGGGCTCGCCAACGAATTCACGGCTTTCTGCAGACTCGCGCGTAATCAGCGGAGTATCCGACCCCATGTCCAAAAATGCATTGACTCTTCTCAATTCCTTAACTGTCACGATGCCTAACTTCGTCGGTTTGAAATCATCATGTCCGGTTGAACAGACTATTCTGGTTTCATCCGGCTGAATAGGTCTATTGTTTAGAGGGCCATGTAGTAACGGGTAATTATTACCAAAGCATCTTTCGCGGTTACATTTTATTCTTTAGCTGCATTCTGAGGCTCGATGAGAGCAGTTTAGACACATAAGGCATGAGCCAATCCTTTTTGCTGGGGACTACTGACCGGGTACTCTCATCCCGTGAAGGATCGGACAATCTGGTAACCGATGCAGTGAGTTGCATAGCTTGCTTTCAGTTGATCTCTCGGGCTCTCGACTTATCGCGTGCATGTTAGCCGAAGACTAAATCCAGTTACAGTCCTTCCCCACGGTTTGAGCCGGTGTTGGTTCCGTTCGCGCCAGCCTGCAACTTTCGCGTACGATATGTCCAAATCGGCTGTTTACGATACGCGATTGGCGACTATAAACTCCGTCAATTCGTCATGCGTAGGTTCTCGCCCAAGCTTATTAATTTTCCCAGCTTCCCTTGCCCATAGGCTTTGTAAATCAATAGGTAGACATCGGACAATGCATTCCCGTGTGCGCAATGCATCCAAGTTGGTCCCGTATTCTAAATGCTCCAGTATTATACTGCAATTCAGCATTGTTGTCACCAAACTTGACAGTAATTCAGCCTTGCTCTCAGTCCTTTTTGCCTCCAATAAAACACCATCAGTCAGGCTTCTAGTCACCTTGAATGGTTGCCCATACAAATATTTCCGGATTCTGCGTGCCCCGATGCACCCCGTTGGAGGATTAGGCATTGTGCAGCCTTCAATAGCACTTTTGGCCCTCCCACGACAGTGATTTAATAAATATAAAAACCTTTGCCCAGGATCTGCGAGTTTGCACTCAACGAAATCCTCGAACAGCTTAATTAATATACAGTACTGTTTGGGGTGCCCGTCTAAAGGAGATAGCTCCACTATCGGCAGGTCGAATGCAAAATCCTCGGTAGTTTCAGGCGGTCTCTAGAGTTTATGCTCATCGATCACAGTGCCAATTTGATGATGACATCGTGAACTACATGGACTTTTAGCTGACTCGCTGAGACAAGTCCCTTGTTTGGGAGGCTCTGCTCCCTTCCGGGCCAACCGCAGGTCGTCCTCTAATTACATCACTCTCATTCTATAAATAATAATATCAGCAAACTCATCGCAACTAGAAATATATGACCCGGCATTGACAGAACTGGTAGACCTAGCATTGACCAAAGAATCGGTTACACCCAAACCATCCCCAGAGGCTTGCCGAGTTTATTTCTGTTGTCTCAAACGGTCCTTGCCTCCTCGTCTGAGCACTTCCAACAAGTTTTCTTGTCCGGGTTCCACTTGAGTACTGCAAGTCAATCTTCGCAAATCGAAAAACGCGTAGCCTAACCTGCTGTAAGTCAAATCTCGCGAATCGAACAACGCGTAGCCAATTCAAATGAATACCAAAACCAGAACAAAATCGATTCGTAGCTTCTAGGGTACTAAATTGACTTTCACAAAAGGCACAAATATATCTAAACCTCAAGCGTGCGGCCAAATAGGCTTCACGGTAAAATCCAGAGGTTCGAAGCCCCGTGACTCAAGCACGACAGTCAGACGCGGTTCAAGGCCAAATTCAATTGTCTCACATGAATAAACAAACGCGTGAAAGTGTGGTGTATGGACGAGCTTTTCAAAGTAATGTTAAATATAGTCAATTTCACAAAGCACATAGAAAGCCTGGAAGGATTTTCAGTATTTGTTCCTTACACCCGCACTCTACGTGAGGTATGAGAGAAGATCGTCCGTGAGCACATCTGCTAGAAAATTCTATGCTTTGCTGCGCTGAGCACGGATTTCCAATAACAAGCCGCACTTGACCAATGGTTTGTGCTTCTTGGATAAAGTCACTCGACGACTGGGGGGAAGATAATCAAGTTAAGGTATGCTGCCTTGACTTTAGCAAGACATTTGACTCGGGTAACCATCGGCCTCTACTAACGAAGATGATGTCATTTGGTATGAATGGGCAGATTCATTGATGGTTAAGGTACTTCCTTACCGGTAACACGTTGCTCGTGTGAGTAAGTGAAATGAACTCTAAACTAGAGAACGCCACCAGTGGAGTGCTGCAGGGTTCGGTACTAGGCCCACTACTCCTTCTCCTGTTTATTAGTGATTTGGCCTCAGTCCTACAGTCACCAAGCCGTTTCTTCGCAGATGATGTGAAGTAATTGGAGCTCAGGGGGCAGAGGAGCTGAGCGGAGATGTACTTGCTGTTCTTAACCGGGCACAGAGGTGGGACTTACCCCTCAATGCTGGAAAGGGCCGCTTGTTGTCATTGACGTGACAAGCCTGAGGACTGCACACTACCAAGGCCCCTTTTAATATGAGAGTAGTAAAGGGGGTGAAAAACCTTGGGATTGTGGTGACTTCTGATCTTAAACGGTCGGATCGGTGTGCACCAGCTGCAAAAAGGCACTCGGTTGGTTCTTCAGGCTGAGATCAACGCTCTCGTTCAGACAATGTAGCGTTTTAATGCCGGAGGTGGTAGAACTAGGGACCTTCCAGGCATTCAAAGGTGCCCTAGATAGTCAGTGGAATGAGATCATTTCTGAAAGAAAAGTTTGAGCATGCCACTAACCAAACAGTTGTGAATTGTGATGGCTGGTGAAGGCCCACGACGCACAGCGACTCTCGCAGTTGACGTGAGATGGGGTTTTAGGTTTCCCTTCTATTTTTGGCGGGGACTGGAAGAAACAACCTGTGCAGTGGTGGGTGCCTACCTAGTGCGCGTACCATCGAAGGAGTTCTGGAAGCTCTATTGGCCGTGGCCTTTATCTGTCGTGTGCAAACTGAACTAAACCGAATTGAGCCGGATCCCGGCGACCAGATACTGACATGCTTTTTCAGGGATACGCTGCCTACAGACCGGATAGAACAGGTGGAAGGCGGAAGGGCGGAGTAGGGCTTCTAATACGGACCGACACAGGCCGTTGGGAGGCTCCATTCAACTTGGTCTCTGGTAATGTACAGACAAGATCCTGCTTTATCAGGATCGGTGTGCGAACAGTTCGCGATATCTGTATCTACAGGGCCCCGCTAGCAACAGACGAGGAAGAAGTTGAGCCCTTGCAAATGCTGGATGCGGTGCTGGCACAGACAAAGAAGTTCGTCTTATCAGGGGATCTTAACCTACCGGAAATTAACCGAGGAAGCGAAATCGCACCAAGGTTTCAGCGGGCAACAAGCTTCTGCACTGGGTCCAGCTACATGCACTTAAGCAGCACGTAACACAGGCTGTAACGAGCGTTTCAGTAATGCGTAGCCAAATTCGCAACGGATCCCGAAATCAAAAGACGATTGTCCGTGATATTCTACGATACTAGATTATTACAATAAACAATGACATAAACAATATACAAACCTCAATAATGCGATCACAAGGACTCAACAACGAGAAACTGAATAGCAGCGTGTGAGCAGACAGCACGTACGTCACGCAGGTCCTGAACAAGGATGTGCCAAAGTAGCGCTGTGGGCGCGAACACACAACAATTGGTCCAGAAAAACAACCAATTCGTAAAGGCAAGTAAGTAGTGTAGGCAAACGAGTGATGTTGGGAAAAACACTGAATCGCGAGGGAAAAAGGGGGATTTTCTACGACCGGCTGTTACACAGGCCACTAGACACAGAGGCGGAAAGCACCCGTCTCCCCTTGATTTAATCACGAAGCGGCGCCATCAAGACGTTAAAGAAGTTTAGTAGGAAGAGCCACTGGGCAAAATTAATCACGTAGCCCTAAGGGTCACACTAAGACTAAGAAAGGCGCCGAAGGATATCGTGTTACGTCAGTGCTATGGGAGAATCAATATAAATGAAAAAAGGGAGCTGCGGAGGAAGTTCATTGGACGCCGAGAAACACGAGAGCCTCCTTAGAGGAACTTTGGGAGGCCATCAAGATGAGACCACTCAAACTTACAGAGGAGTTTGCACCTCTGAGGGTGGTTAGCAGTAGAAATCCACCCCCAGGGTGGAAGTCAAAAGGCCGCAAGGCTATAGTCATTCGTAGGCAACAAGCTGTACAAAAGTCAGGGGGCGTGGAACAGCTGCAAGATGGTTAGAAACGGAGCTCAATCGATTCAAAGAATAGAGAGATATGCCTCCGTGCTTCGGTTAACAGCGTCGGTCCGCACAGACCCAAAGCTGTTCTACGCTTACGTGCAATCCCCCAAACGTATGAGAGGAATTGTGGCAACTTTGGAAGGAGCCCAGGGACGACTAGCTCTAAACGACGAAAACAAGGATGACATGCTCTTGGCATTCTTCAAGAATATATATATACCAGAAAATAATTTAGAGGAAAGAACAGAGGGCCCACAGGCTCCTCTAATACCCGAACTTACTGTAGGAGAAGGGGAAGTGTACGCGGATTTGCAAAACCTTGAATAGAAATAAAGCAGCAGGACCAGATGGGATTCTTCCGGCAACGGTTCAACCTCTGGCCGAGGTCCCGAAGACTCCGTTGACGAAGCTATGTGAAACGTCACTTATGAAGGGACTTGTGCTGGGAAACTGGAGCAGAGTGGCAGGGCGGACCCAGGCAAGAGGCCGAAAATTACCGACGGGTTAGCTTGACTACTGTGCTGTGTAAGCGCCTCGAGCGAATAATCAAGGAAACTGTTCGCTAGGCATCTGGTTCGACATAGCCTCATATCAGATGCTCAGCATGGGTTTGTGGCGGGACGATCCTGTCTGGCCAACCTTCTGCTGTTCCCCGATGAGGTAACCAAGGGCCTGGACGAAGAGCAGTCGATTGCGGTCTGATACTTGAAATTCAGCAAGGCTTTTGACTCTGTGACCCACAGATTTCTGGATGTCTAACTGCAGTCTATGAGAATCGCTGGAAAGGCAAGACAAAGGATAAATAGTTCTTTAGCAGAGCGGACCTGTAGTGGTAAGGTGGGTAGCCATGGCCTAAAACCGGAAGGTGTAACAAGTGGGGTGCCACAGGGCTCGGTGCTCGGCCCTCTGCTCCTCTTCATCTTCATCAATGACCTAGCACGTGAGCTTACAAACCCTACCTTTATGTCTGCAGATGACGTCAAGATAGCTGGAGTAGATATAGAACTTGACGTGTTAGCAGTACAGAACTGGCCACGAAAATGGGACCTCCCGCTAGACCTCACCAAGTGTCAGTGCTTGACCACAAATACAGGGACTAGTAGGAATGGTATGGGTTCGTTCGACGTGGTCTCTCAGGCCAAAGACTTGGGTCTTATAATAGACAACAGCTTCAAGCCGTCGAAGCGGTGCACCTCAGCAGCCAATATGGCCAAGAGGGAACTCTTTCGAGTCAGATCCATTATGTCGTGTAGAGAGCCGGAGATTTCCGTTCCGAAATACCAAGCCATAGTCAGGCCACTCATGGAGTACGGCATGCCATCCTGGGCACCGGACTACCAGAAAGATGTAGACTGTCTGGAGAAAGTGCAAGGGCCAGCCACTAGAATGGTGACTGGGCAAGGGGGTGTGGCTACACAGAGCGTCTTCGTGCCCTAGATCTGTTCTCGGTGGAAAGGCGGCGCGTTCGCGGGGATTTGATAGGAATCTTCAAGGCAATGAAGGGACTGTCAGGAATAAGTCGAGACCTTTTCTCTCTGGTCCCAGATAGAGGCATAAAGGGGTATAGCCTTAGATTACAGAGAAAGCATTCGAGGCTCCAAATTAGGGCGCAGTACTTCTGTAATAGAGTGGTACCCTATTGGAATAAGCCCTCGAAGGAAGTCATAAATACCACAAACAAGGCTTTTAAGAAAGCAGTTGATCTATGTTGGGTGGCAGTATACCTCAAATTATGTTAAGCAATTTTTAGGGCCAGACGCAATTTACTCATTGTTTCCACCTTTCTCCGCCAGGGCTGATACTGCACCAAACTTCTGCCTTTCAGAAAAAGAAACGAGCCGACAACACAACTATCTGGACACACGATTGGTTCCAGCCCCAACAAGTCCTGTGCAAACTGAACTGAACCGCATGATAATGCGTTGCATCAGCATATTAGGGAGAATACCAGATATAGGACTGGATGCGTTCCATCCTTGCTGGATCTAGCTATAACGAACTTCCCCAACGATGTGGCTGGACTACATTATTGTGCACCGCTGGGAAAGAGTGGCCACGTGTGTGTCAAAATAGTTCTATGCATGCGGTAACCGAAGGTACCCTCAAGGCTGATTAGGAATTTCGGTAGTATGGACATAGATAGGCTTCGTAATAGGGCGATGGGTTTGACCTGGGACGCGCCAGAGGAGGCTACTGTGGAGGAGCGCTGGCAGGCCATAAAAGGATCTCTGACTGCCCTACAGGAAGAGTTCGCACCCTTAAAACGAAGGAGTGGGGAGGGCAAGCCCATGTGGTGGAAGGCTGCAATAGCCAAGGCCATCAGACGTAGAAACCGCTCTTGGAACCAGTACAAAGCTTCCGGCGGTCAGCTAGCCTCGAATCGCTATACGAAGCTGAGAAACGAGACTGTAAGCCTTTTGAGAACTTCTAAGCGGGAATTTGAGCTGAAATTGGCCCAGTCTGTAAGACAACAGCCGAAGAAGCTCTACAGCTATGTACAGTCTAAAGGCTCAACAAGAAATGCCGTAGGTCCGCTATCCACCAGAGAATATGGTATTGTCACTGACGACCAGGGCAAAGCAGACGCCCTGGGGGAATACTTTGGTTTTGTACATAGGATAGATAGTGGGGTACGAGTAGATCTGACTATGGTGCATCCTTCTCAGTTAAACGAGCTAGATCTCTCAGAGGAATGCGTGTGTAAGTACCTACAGCAGTTAAACAGCCACAAGTCAGCGGGCCCAGATGGCATTCATCCAGCTATCATCAAGCCGCTGGCGGATATCTTAGCTCCATCGGTATGCAGACTGTACAGATCCACGTTGGACCAGGGTAAGCTGCCTCAGGACTGGAAAGTCGCGGCAGTCGTGGCAATACATAAGAGTGGGCCTAAGTCGGATGGGCAGAACTACAGGCCGGTAAGCCTAACCAGCATTCTCTGTAAAGTCCTCGAGAAGATCATCCGTGCCCATATCTGCCAGCACTTACTGCAGCACTCCATGCTAAGCCCGGCGCAGCATGGATTCCTGAAAAATAGATCTTGCCTGACCAATCTCCTGTGCTTCTTAGATGAAGTAACTCGACGACTGGACGAAGGTAAGCAAGTTGAGGTATGCTACCTCGACTTTAGCAAGGCGTCCGACTCCGTTTATCATCGTCTTTTGCTATGCAAGATGGAGACTTTCGGTATAGGTGGGCTAGTATATAGGTGGCTGGAGGACTTCCTCTCCCACAGGACGCTTTATGTCAAAGTGGGGGACAGATGCTCCAGTTTGGTGAACGTCACCAGTGGTGTACCTCAGGGATCCGTCCTAGGCCCGGTCCTATTCTTGTTATTTATTAATGACCTAGCATCCACTCTTCAATTGCCCAGCTTTATTTTTGCGGATGACGTGAAGATTGTTGGATCTAAGGGTAGGGCGGACATGGGCAGGGAAATTGGCACCGTCCTGAACTGGGCATACAAATGGGACTTACCTCTAAACGCTCAAAAAAGCCATTTGTTGTCAAGGGCAACAGAGAGCCTAACTGTCGTTCATGATCAAGGGCTGTTCACCGTAGAGGCAGCCAGTAGGGTTAAAGACCTGGGGATCGTCATGAAAAGTGACTTCAAATGGTCGGAGCAGTGCAACGCTGCTGCGCATAAGGCTCGTGGGGAGCTCTTTAGACTGCGATCAGCTTTGTCTTGCCGGAAGCCGGAGGTATTCGTACCTATTTACATGTCTATAGTACGACCTCACTTAGAAGGTAGCGTGCAGGCTTGGCCACCCTTCTACAAAAAGGACGCCGCCTGCCTCGAGAAAGTCCAACGTCTTGCCACGCGAATGGTTGAAGGGCAGAGGGGTAAGACTTACGAGCAGAGACTCTGTGACCTGAATCTCTTCTCGTTGGGAAGGAGGAGACGTCGAGGGGATCTCATAGAAGCGTTCAAGGTAATGAAGGGCTTTTCTGGCCTTAGACCCGATAGTCTATTCCAAGTAGCCGTAGACTCCAGAACAAGGGGACATGAAAAGAAGTTGATAAAAGCCCGATCTAGGTTGATGAATAGATCGCACTTCTTCAGCAACAGGGTTGTGAACAGTTGGAACGGTCTGCCTGGTGAAATGGTAGATCTGCAGACAGTTCAATCCTTCAAATGTGCCCTAGATCGCAAGTGGTACGAGATCTTTCCTTGTAGTGAGCCTTGAGAATATCAACTAGATGGATGACGGGTAGCACTGTGGTCCTTCTGGAGTATGTTTAAGCAGACTTTTTCCCTCATTGCATACTGTCTCAGTGAACGCTCACGATGCATAATGTCTCGCGCAGTTGATGTGCGATGAGGTTTTCCGTTTCCCTCTCATTTTTAGCGGGGATTCGACGAAATACACTCGACAGTGGTGGGTGAATAACTGGTGTGCATACCATCGAAGGAATTCTGGACGCTCGATTGGCCGTGGCCGTTACCAGTCCTGTGCAAACTGAACTGAAGTGAACTGAACTGAACTGACCTAGACGGTGCTCCGGTTGGCGCGTTGCTCGGTGGTTGTCGGTACATTGTTGAGGTCGAATTTGGAGCCGTGATCTATATCTATATGTAGTTCTTCTTTAAGTAAATACATAAGAGAAACACCATGAGATTGACAAGGATGTGCGTGGTATACTGTTCCGACTATTCTATGACACTAAAACCTAACGCTGGAGACAATGAATAGTCATTCATTGGGCCTAGTTTGGGCTTCAGCTGTTCGTCTGTTGCAACTTGTTTATCTTTCAGAGTAAATGTATCAGCAATCATGTAGTTGGTAACGAAAGTCCTGGTTGTTTCCTTGCTGGGACTACTCACTCGTTTTTCAGCCGTAAACGATTTGGGGTCGGAGTTACACTGACTGTTGATATGTAATCTTCACAAGAGTTGTCACGGGTGTTCTGACTTCCGAAACGTAGATGCACCCGGTTTATATGGAAGAAACTCTGGGTTGAACGGGTGAGCCTGTGCTTCAGATAGATTTGGTGTCGGAGGCAGAGTAATTTGGTAATGCAGTGCAGTAGTATGGCAGTCGGTGTACCAGATGTGATGAAAATGCATGCTAAAAGGTGTATAGGTCGTGCGCAAAAAGTGTGGATTTGGTTAAGCCATATCATGCTATTTCTTTGTTGCACGCGCTCACCAACCTTTCTGCTGTGCGTGGATCACCTGTTCGTCACTGTGAAGCATCAGATCAGATCGGATCGCAGGATATGGTGATTTGAGCCAAATTTGCATCCAGTTTCTTGCATCCAAGGCTCCGAAAATCCTCACATGCTGCACCAAAAAAACGAAAACAGCATTTGTTCCAGTAGTCACGTCAATGCGGCAGGTTTCTGTTTGTCTGGCCGTCCATTTCCTCTTCCCAAAAATAAGAGAACCCCGGTAGAAGTACAAACGACCTCGGACCCCACTGAACTATGAGACATGTTAGTACGACAAGCAGTTTTCGTCGAAGGTGAGACATTGACGCTCATATTCTTTGGTTCTCTCTCTAGACTGACGTGATAGTGCTTGTATGGATGATACTGAAGGCCTTCTGTCTTTCTACTGCGTCTACAAACACGACTGGGAGTGTGGTAATAGGTTTGAAAGGTCAGAAAAAGAGAAAAGGAAAAACAGAAAATTAATAATGATAATAAAGATTAAAATAATAACACGTGGAAAAAGAGGAATACGAGGAAGAGAAGTTCAACGATCTGGGAATTGGTTAGAAGTAGCAGCGATGCTTCAGTGAAAGTGAAAATGTGCTAACTTAAGATGCCAGATATAGGACACTTCGCCGTACTAGGACTCCACCTACAATGTGAAACAAGCCAATCTCTGCTTCATATTCAGTTTGATTCCAAAACAGGTTGAGGACAGGTTGTGCGTTGGGTGGTGGGTTATATGTTGCGTCATGTTTCGTGGTGGAAGGGAGGCAGATCTCTGCATTCCTTTGCCCAGGAGCTCACATCACGTTTTTTTCTTTTTTTCTGATCTTTGGTTTTCAGGCGTTTAGGCTTCTTCAATGTCCTCCGGGACTCTTTTAAAACCATAATTTTTTTTGACAGTCTAGTATCGTACCTCACTTTTTTTTTGTAAACTTCCGCCGTCGAGGCTGGGTGGCTCCCTTTATCACATCACATTCTGACCGCAATTCGCTAAGGCAAGGGCCAATTAGAGAGTACAACAGAGCCTTCCGCCAGGCTGAGGACCACCGCTCCATTATAGTGACTTTTTGGGAGGGCAATAAGGATAGTGTTTCGTCATCATCATCATCATCATCATCATCGTACAGCGTTAAACAGTAGGGCAAGCCCCACTGACCACTGCCTTTCTCACCATGTTGCACGTTAAATTAGAAAGTTTGAATATATAAGATGGACAGGGAGTGGACCTACATGGGTGGGAAAAGGAAAGAATGCCCTAGTAGCCAACACACGGAATACACAGTCTAACTGTACAAACGTACACCGATCAGACATTCTGATTCGATTCGCCACTGTTCGCGGTTCGCAGCCATATCCTTCAGTGTCTCCAGCCAACTGGTAGACGGATCTTTTGGACCCCAACCACGAAGACGTGAAGCACCTGCTTTTCCTAAGTCTGCTGTACATTTTCTCATTCCTCGCTGCCACGTCATCTGTTGACCTCCACGTGGTCTCTTCCACTCCCTAGGAGGGGCGGAGAAAAGGACACGGTATGGTAGACGTGTGTTTGCCATACGTAACACGTATCCCAACCAACAAAGTCTACTAAGCCGGATACGCTGTGACAGAACGTTCTCTGAATTAGTACCCAATACTGGCTTTCTCATCTCATCGTTGCTTACTCGACTATTCCACCCAATCCTGGCGATACTACGTAAACATCGATGGTCGAAAACCTCAAGACGACGAATATCTTCAGCACGCAGACTCCAAGTTTCGCAACCATACAACAAAACTGAACGCACAGTGGCACAGTATACACGACCTTTCAACTTCAGTGAAATATCAGGTCGGCGCCACAAGTGCTTCAGTCCAGCGTACGTCGCTCGAGCCTTGGATATACGCGTGCTCATCTCTACTACCGTGCTCCCATCCATCGTCACGCTGCTGCCGAGGTAGGTGAAGTGGTCGACAACTGACAGCACCTCCCCATCGAGCATCAAGCTCGAAATTGTTGACGTCCAGTCTTGTAACATCACCTTGCACTTTGAAGGTGCAAAGCGCATGCCGAATGAAGCTACAGCTCTTGAGAGTCTATCTAGTGCACGCTGAGCATGTTCCGTTAATTCGAACAAGCAGACAACGTCGTCTGCATAATCTAGGTCACACAGCTTTTCACTATTTCCTAGTTTTACGCCTACATCCTGAAGATTTTGCAACGCACTCTCCATTATTTCGTCCATGACGAAGTTGAAAAGGAATGGAGACAAAGGGCATCCCTGCCGAATACCACTGGTCGTTTCGAACCGACCGGATAGTTCACCGTAAACTCTAACGCTGCCAGAAGTATGAGAATACAATGATCTCATTAGGTTCACGAACTTCTGGGGCATACCTTTTCGATGAAGAACATTGAAAAGCGATGTTCGATCAACTGAATCGAAGGCGCCTTTCAGGTCTAAGAAAATCATTATTGTTGGTCGGCGATGCGTGTGACGCGTTTCAAGTAGTCGGCGAAGAGTAAAAATCTGGTCGATACATCCTCGACCTGGGCGGAATCCAGCCTGCTGCTCGCGGACATTCCTCTCGCGAGCCGATGTAAGACGATGCAGCAAAATCGAGGCTAATACTTTGGTGACTATCGGGATTAAGCTAATCCCACGATGATTACTGCAATCATTGCGTATTCCCTTCTTGAAGATGGGACAATCAATGACTCGCTCCATATTAACGAAATACGCTCCTCGTTCCAAATGTCACGGAGCAAGGCGGTTAGTGATTTTATCAACGCCTCACCACCCAGTTTGAAAAGAACTGGAGGAAGTTCGTCGGGACCTGCCGCTTTCCCCCGCCTTAGTAATCGAATACATGGCTCTACTTCTACTTCTGATGGGGGCTCAAGTGATACCACCCAAGGAGTCGCAGTTGTTGATACAGGAGTAACTACACTAGCGTGCGGCCAGCTAAACTGTTCCTTGAAGTACTCGGCCCATAGGTCAAGCCTTTGCTGTTTGCCATGGATGGGTTCTCCATTTCTATCGCAAATCGTTTCACTGACCTGAGTTCGCCGTCCACCGGTGTCACGAATAAGTTTGAACAGCCTCTGACTGTTACCTGAAGTAGGTTCTACTTCCATTTCTTCGGCTACCTTGACCCACCAATTTTCGCGATCATTCTTAAGGCTTTTCGTAACTTGCCTTTGCAGCTTTCTCCGCATCTTATTCATCTCCTTACTATTCGAAAGCTGACGCTTTTGCTCCATTATACTCAACGAATCTTGCGAGATCCAGTGTCTTTGATGGACAACGGATCTAGGACCACAGGCGAAACCTGCTGCAAAGAGCATCGCCTGTTTGATATGAGCCCAATGCTCATCTACATTACTGTTCTCCGTGGATCCTAGCTCATGTGCTAACTTCTGCTCATAACGGGTACGTACTTCTGGATCACACAAACGTTGCACGGCTAATCGGGTTTGCGGTTTGCGACCATGACCATGGAGCTGGAGATAATCGCATCAAAACTAATGCATGGTCCGACTCTACGTACGTGGACCAGTAAGATCTACAGTTCTGAACAGAACTGCGCCATCGGTAGCTTACGGCGATATGATCAATTTGACTCAAAGTACCTGTAGAGTTAGAGCGCCATGTCGCTGTGCGACGCGAACAGTGTCGGAAATTAATGCTAGACAAGAACAATCGATTGTCTGCACAAAATTGGAGAAGTCTATCCCCGTTATCTGTACGCTTAGCGGGATAGGCACAACGAACGCCTAACTAAGCTTCTGACACACTAAGTTTGCCAACTTGTGCATTGAAGTCACCAGCTAGCACTACAATGTCGGAACCTTTACTGCTGTGAACGAGAGTGGCGAGGGCATCATAGAACTCATCTTTCTGCAAGTCTGAGCTGCAGTCCACTGGGGCGTACGCCGAGATCACAAACAAATTGCGTTTAACACAGCTATCCTTTCGAACGCCGACTGACCCTTGGAGTCTCACAGCACATAAACGACTGTTAATAGGGATCCAGTCTAAAATGGAAGCCTCAGCCTTGTCAGTCAAGACTATTCCTACACCATGTTGACCCAGAGCTCGAGATATTTCGTCTCCTGAAGTGCTCAGAAAATACCTCGATGAGATACCAGGAGCAGTTAGTTGAATTACACTGCTCGAATCCTGTATACGCGTTTCACTTAAGCAGCAGACATCAATCTTCAGAGAATCTAATGTGAGGGCTAGGCACGCCTGCTGACCGGCCTGCATGAGTGTACGCACGTTGAAGGAGCCGAGATTCAGAGGCTGACGAGGCATGAGAAAATGTGAGTTACCAGGCAGGGGATTATTCCCGATACTATTTGACAGTGAATCGTTGCGAGTATCGACCGTGTTATCAGTGGGAGCATTATGGGTCGTGCCTCACATGTCACAGCGATTGGGCTGTGTGCGGGGCCAGAGACGTTTTATTCCGTAGTGGTGTCGTGCAAAAGTGTGGAAAACAGGTGTGACGGAAGGTATACTCAATTTTCCTGGCTAGCCTATGAAACTGGGTTTCAGTCTACCCTTGTAGGTTAGCGAGAAAAGTTGCGTTTTAGCATCCTCCACACGCGAGCGTCATTTCACGGCCCAGATCTTTTGTTTCCTGGTGAAAACTTTTCTGCTGTAGCTTCAAGCACTGCGTGTCCTGTTACTCAGGAGGTCATGAGGTAGTCTGCCATTCTATACTAGGTCTCGAAACAAGCTGTCCCAATGGGCGTCTAATTTTCTCTTGAAATGTGAGACCGTCTGGGCATCCACCACCGCCAACACTAACCAGGGCAACGCTTCCCACGGCTCATGAGATGGAGAGCGCGTTAGACAGAGAGGGTGGTTAATGTGAGTTGCGTTTGTACAGTTAGACTGTGTATTCCGTGTTGGCTGCTGGACACTGTCTCCTTTTTCCACTCCCGTAGGTGCACTCCCTGTCCGCTTTGTATATTCATTCTTTCTATTTCTACGTGCAGCAGGGTGAGAAAGGCAGTGGTCAGTGAGGCTCGTTCTGCTGTATAACGCTGTACGATGATAGTATAAATTGCGCGATCGTGCGTTTATGGCGCACGTGCAATGGTCAAATGGTCACCGCACTTGGCAGCAGGCGTTCAGATAAACAATAGTGTTAAATAATGGACGAAGTGCGTTTTCGCTACATCTGTATTGTCTCTGTCTATGAGCATTTAGAAACTACGAGTGCACGAATGGCTTCTTCAGCTTTCTTCAATGTAATGCGCTTCGATGAATGCACATGCAAAACGAAAGGTGAGTTGCGCCGGACACCAAGGCAACCCAAAATAAAATCACTGCGTTGGATCTCGATCTGCGCAAACACTAGATAGTATCAAAGATGGATACGGAATAACGAGCAAACGAAGAAATCAAACCAGTGTAGTATCTTCGACTAACTGTATCGACAGGAACAGACCGCTTAGGGACAGTCTGTAGTTAGTAACATATCTCGGAGACCGAGGATCAATAATTCACCGACGAGGAAGCCATTGACACTCTAAACCGTCTGATCGTCTTCATGGTGGCAAGGCTAGATGACATCCATCGGGCAGTGACATATAGTCGTGTGAAACTACTGCTTCAGTTTTTCAACGCAGCGCCAGACTAACTTATATTGAGCTCAACAGTGCACACGTACCGTAACGGATATCCTCGTGCCGGGTACAGGCCGAAGATTCTCTTTTTATTACATGCTTGCTTATGAGTGCAGTAAAAGTGGATATCAGCCGCAGAGGCCCACTGCACTGTTAGAGGGAACCGGCAACCAGACCCTGAGACTTAATGATGAAGAACCACATAAGGTCCCGATGGATCACGTGGTAATGAGCCGGACGACAATCAGGATTACTTTCTACTACCAAGGCAACCTCTGACCGCCTAGGTGGTAAGCAAATGCTCTGAATCGCTCTACCACCACCGGTACTGAATACGGTGTCACATAAACATGATAAAATATTATCGGCTAAAGTTGCAAGACCCGGAGAGGATAGGCATGTAGCGATTGATCGGCGCGGATTTGCGTAGACGTTTTCATCCATCCAGTTTCCCATAAATCCGTCGAAGCCGGAATAAGAGTATCCAAGCCTATGGACTCGACTTGTTTTGGCTTGTGCCCGGTGTCCAGAGGTAGGTCCCTCTGCTCTTTAGATCAAGACAGTTTCGTGCATGCTTAGAGGGTTTCTTATCGGAGAGGGGAGAGCTGCACATAGGAATACTAGCAGTCAGTTTTGAGGCCATTTTGTGAATGTTGATAACAAACGCTTTATAAAACCCATACTTCAAATTTTCAAGCGATATGAAGCTACCTTGAGCACTAGTTGATGAATACATCCAATACAATCTTCATGAGGTTTACCATTAGTCGTCGACTTGATCCATCACTCCCAGCTTAAGTCTATGCTAATATCTCATTAAAAATATAGAACAGCGACCTGATATTTAGGCTCACCAGAAACCGAACATTGTTGGCACAAAGATTGAAGGTTTGAGACCTGGAGGTTACAATCAGTGTAAACTGCGAATTCCACCAGCAGGTGGCATAAAAGGCATGTGTAATGCTCCATCAACTGTGAAGGACGGCCAGCTCCAGGGAGCCAAAGATCCTGTTACCGCCATAGAAGACTTTCGTCCTGTAAAAGCAATGCACATGGGCTAAGTGTACTTAACACCTGCTGGCACTCGGGGCGTTTTGCATTGCTAAGCGTTGTCACCTGAGGTAATGGTAGTAGTGTATTCCAAGTCGCTGTGAGTCTAAACGGAGCACAACTCAGCCGTGATATGCGGTAATGCGCTCATCAGTATACACTATGCTCCGTGACAAACTTATAAAATAAGTGGGGATGTAAAATAGCATTGTCGTGCTCCACTAACAATGGGCGTGTTGAAAGCTGGCCAGAAACCAACCCGACCTGAGAAATAACGCCACATCTCTTTAAAGTACTCCATTTCACAACAAGCAGTTCCACACTGCAGTCCTGTCGATGGTGTCAACGACTGCTCAAATGTTCAGGGACACCATATAATCCACCTTTGGTATGAGGTATTACAATTACTGTCGAAGGATGAAGACTTGATTCTAGAAGCCGATGGTTATCGAGTGATATAAGCTACAGGTCACTAGGTAAGGTATTCGGACGTCGCCACCGCTGGTCAGTTTCTGTAGTATACGACTTTCACTCGCTGTTACCCGGCTCGTCACCACACTCTATCGAGACCTTATACGGTTCTCCACTCCAAGTTTCAGGGTTGTGGTTGCTGATTCACCTTGGTAGTTCGCTTCAGTTCAAGCTACCTGTAACTTAGTTTGTACTGTTGACAAAATAAGAAGCCAGAAGACATCTAATTAATAGACTTCAATCGCCCGGTAATTAAGGCATACGAACTAAGACGAGGCAAGCAAAATGTATGCATGAGAATCCATCACGACGAGACTGCACTTTGGCTTGGTGTGGTGGGTTGCGTGCCTCTACGACCCAACGAGCTATGCAGGATGGCTTCCTTAAACCAGAGATGCCTGACAAGTCAAAGGGTGGAGGCCAGACGAAGTCCAGTTGATGGACAACATCTGGTTCTAACCACTGTGCCTCTGGAAAGGACACTGCAGCGAATAACCACGGAGAAAGACAGTTTACCGGTCTAAAAACCTCCACTAGATGGACGGAAAAGTGGAGTACCTTGGGTTTCTCTCGAGGGTGGGAGAAGTGGTTGCACTTCATCGGGCAGCTATCGCACGCCCAAACTGCGCAGTCCCAGCCCAAGGGATGCTGCCTCGTCCACGTTCCGCTTGCTCCATTGGGTGCCCGGGGCTGAGGACTGAATCCGAAAGGCGGGTCGATAACAAAACACCAGCGTAAACAAGACAAAGTGCGTCCAACAATCAGGTCTTACGTGACAGGCCAGAAGCAGTTACTTCGGGTTAACGCCCCACTGCCCTATGGGTTAGACTTTTGAGTCCAAGGCTCCAGTTAGGGTTCCCAAAGAAAAAGCCCGTTCTGCAGTGTGGGCAGCCGCGAAGTACGGTTTGCCCAGAAGCCTCCAGGATGTTTCCTGTAAAAGGCCTTACCAATTTTCCCTCTTTTAATTTAAGATCGATGCATAACGCCACGGGTATTTGTGGCTCTGACGAAAGCAGTAGTTCAGGATTTGGATATAAATCAAGTGCACTCTTTAAGACTAAATGTTCACTTCACTTGGCTGACTTCAACGTTCACACACTATGTCATAGGACAACAGGCTGCTCTCGCTGAAACTCTTGACACTTAAAATAGATGTATGCTGTGTGGAACGTACGGTTCGCAACAGACGGTAATAGCTTTATCAGGGAAAACGAGATTCGGTGGTAGGAATGGTACGCTCTACTTGACTACTAATGAAGGTACATGATCTGAAATAGAAATTGATACGATGTAAGAAACGTAAACAAAACGAGGTAAACAAACAAGGAAAATTACACATTCACCGCGGCCGGAAAATTGGGGTTTACAAAAAGTTTTTTTCTGTGGGAAGATTTGAAATGTTTATCGAATTGTTTGTCTAGGCCTCTCGATTTCGTGAGCAGTATGGACGTGTTCTCTGTTGTCGTTCTAACAGTTCTGTGGGGTTACTAGGCGACGGGGTGATGGATGATGAGGCACTGTCTGTATTGTGTGACGATGTTGTCAGGCTGTGATACTAACGAATGATCTACGTGTGGCGTGTCTCGGCTGACTGTTATGGGTGAGTGACATTCGGGTGTTCATACTGGTATGTTGTCCCGAGGGGTCAGACGGCGGATGGAAACATTATCCTCTCTGCTATCAAGCAGTTTCGCGAGAGCGTAGTATGGATTGGAGCTGATAAGATCTACTTCATCCTCCAAAGGGTCATACTTGTAAGGTCGGTCCGTGCGTTTGAGAAGTACATGGCCAGGAGTTGTCAGCCAACTAGGCATAGAATAACCGCTAGATGAGCGGCGAGAAAAGCAGAAAAGACATTCACGAGGGGTTATGTTCGTTGCGGTACAAAGTAATGAACGAATGAAATGGAGGGCATCCAGAAGAACTGATTCCCATTGTGAGATTGGAAGACCTCGTACGTAGGGTCAGGTCGATGAATGACCAACCAGTCGAATACGTCCCTTCATTCAAATACCTAGGCTCAACTCTGCTTCCGAACGGCTAGGCAAAAGATGAAGTGGTATTACGGATCGACAGCGCCAGGAGAGCCTTTCTTCAGCTAAGACGAACGCTGTGGACTCGCAGTGAAATCAGCTTAAGAACCAAAACTCGTGTTTACCGTGCTGCCATCCGGCCCGTACTCATCTATGGCTGCGAAACCTGGCCACTACGAGCTGAGGATACCAGAAGGCTGGAGGTTTTCGACCACTGGTGCCTGCGGCAAATCCTCAAAGTCAAGTGGCGCGACAGGGTGTCCAACGACGAGGTAAGGAGACGATGCTGTGATATCGATGCTCTCCCCGTCCTCCTCCAATGTCGACGACTTCAGTGGTTCGGCCATACGCTTCGGCGACCCGAGTCGGAGCTAACCAAGCAAACACTCTGCCCCACTCCCTGCCCTGGTTGGCGTTGTCGCCTTGGTGGGCAGCTCAAAACGTGAACCAGTACAATCGAGAAAGACGTAGAGCTTCTAGGCCTTCGGTCAGTCTATGGAGCCCGGCGATGGAAAAAGGACTGGATCAAGATCTGTACGGAGCTCGCCTCCGACCGCCGCACGTGGTCAGCAATGGTTCGTGATATCCATGGAGCCGACTTATCCTCTCGCAGGAGATAGTCGCGTAAAATTAAAAGTAGTCAGGGAGATAGCTTTCCACAGAGTGCCTTTCAAACGTTCCACTTGACCGTTGGCTTGTGGACTGTAGGCTGTTGTATGACTGGTCGCTACTCCTTTGTCTCGCAAAAACTGGAACAGTTCAGATGACATAAATGAGGATCTCCAATCAGAATGAATATAGGCGGGCATTCTGAATACCGCGAACAATTGACACAGGAAATCGATGACTATAGAGGACGACATGTCCGGATAGGCAAATGCAAATGGAAACCGGGAGTAGTCGATAATGGTAAGTAGATATCGATTGCGGCTCGGTGAAGGCAGTGGCTCTTTGAAGTCAATACTGAGTCTTTCAAATGGTTGCGTGGCCTTGATAAGATTACATGCAGGCGGTTTGTAAAAACGTGGATTCATTTCAACACAGACTTCTACTGATTATGGCAAGTTCTTGGAACGAACGAAGTGAACCATACGGGTTATTCCTGGATAACATAATGAATCATGGAGAATTTTCAGTGTGTTCCTATCAAGAGTGGAGGCACACGAGCAACGAGACAAAGCGTCAGCAACCCGATCGTCCTTTCCGGTTCTGTAGATTATATCGTAGTGGTATGCAGACAACTCCAGTCGCCGTCTCTGGATCTTATCATTTTTGATCTTGCTGTTTTGTTTGCTACCATACATGAAGGCGACAGATCGCTGATCAGTGGTTAGGTTGAAATAAGTGTAACGTATGATCGGTTAGTGGGATGAGAGTCCAGAAGACAACGTCTGAATAAAAGACTTTAATCAACCAAAAAACGAGGCATATGAGCTAAAAGGAGACAAGCAAAATTTTAGGTGATACAAGCGAAATAGGAGCGAGTTGAGGCGGAGGCACAGTAACAAATATACGTCATTTATCGCCACTCAGAAAACAGAGACTAGTGTTTTGTGTTTCGCGCAGTCCGTGGGTGAGGAATAGAAAATGTTAATACTAATTAATGAAGAATGCGTTGTTACGCCTCACGGTTTCGAGGACAATAGGGTCTCACTCTTTGTTGTTGCAAGAGAAGGTTTTCAACGTTTGTGTCTGGTTCACTAGGAAACCCTACTGGGTCAGAGACAGTTGTTTGCAAATCGGAGGTGCGTGGCATATCATTAACCGACGGAGAGTCTGTAAGTGAGTCTGAATGAGGGACGGGTGGTGCAGAAGTCGGTCGTTCTACGGGATCAAGATGACGAAGTGATACCGTTTCTTCGCCGCCATCAGGGTGACGTATGTGAGCGTACTTGAGGTTGCTCTCCAGCAATTCGACTTCCTCCATTATCGGATCATACCTTCACAAACGGATGTTTTTTCGATGAAGCGCTGGCTCAGACATTAGCAACCATTGAGGTAAACTGGTGCTCACAGCAGATTCTCGCTGATGAATGAACATTCACTCGTGGGGAGTCGCATTGCTAGCAGCACACAGCAGTGACGTGATGGCATGCAGTGCCTCAAGCAGTACCAACTCTCATTGATCAATGGTTAGATCTCTCGAACGAAAACAGAGATACTGTTTCCCATATTGTTTTGTTCAGTCGTTCGACTTGGTCATTGTATTGAGGGTTGTAGCTCGTTGTTACGCTAGTAGCTACATTCCGCTCGTGGGACATAAAAGAAGCTCCTTGATCGGAATGTAGATAGTGCGGCGTGCCAAATACAGCAAACAATTCCGAAAAGCGAGAGGTTATGGTTGAAACAATCATACCAGAACAAAGAAAAGCAAATGGAATACGAGAATACCCATCTATGATTGTCAAGATGTAGTGATTAAGAGTAGAAGATGGGATGGGTCCATCGAAGTTAACGCTGAGACGTTCAAATGGTTGTGTAGCTTTAAAAAGTGGGCTGTTACAGGGTTTGTAGAACTTGAGATTCAAATGTGAACAAACAAAACATTGCTAAATTATCGCCTTGACTTTATCGAGAGAGAAAGGCAAGTTTCTTGTCTGAACAAAATGATATAGGCGAGTAATACCGGGGTGACAGAGAATTTCATGCAGTCGCTCCAGTTCACTGATAGGATGTGTGCTCGCACAGGATGCTCGTGATAAGGTATCGGCTGCGGGACCCTCTGAAACTGGGAGATATATCACATCATAGGAGAATTGGAAATGCTCAATGCGCCAACGTTGAATTTTGTCATTTTTTATCTTGCTGCTGGCTTTCCTGTCGTACATAAAAGTGACAGAAAGCTGATCTATAATAAGCTTGAAGTGTGCACCAAGAAGGTAATGTCACCACTTTCGAAGAGCTTCGACAATCGCGTAAGGTTCTTTCTCTACCGCTGAGTGGTTTCACTCCGTGGGTGACAGAGTACGCGAAAAAAGCCAACGGGACGACCGCTCTGATTAAGAGTAGCAGAGATTGCTATGTCGGAGGCTTCGGTTTCGACCGTGCGTGGTGTGTCTTTATCGACTACGAATAGTGATGATTGGATTAATTCAGACTTCAGTGATTCGTAAGATGGAAGTACTTCTTTGGGGAGGAGGAGTATCCTGTTGACGATAAGTGGATGGGTTTTATCCGAAAAACGGGAAAACCATTGGAAGCAATATGAAAACATTCCAACGACTCTTTGCCGCGCCTTCAAATCCTTGGGGGCAGGAAGTTGGAGAAGAGCGTCAAAGCGTTTTGAGTCCGGCTTAACCGTTCATTTAGATATTTCGTAACCCAGCAGCTGAACTACGGTTGTGGCGGAGACACACTTGTTATGATTTAGGGTCAAACCATAATTCTCAGTTGTTTGCAGGAGCCGTTTCAGATTGACATCATGGTCGGGGACATCTTTCCCACAGATAGTAGTGTTTTCAACGTATACAAATGTTCCTCTGGGTCTTTCACGTCGAACAAGCTCGTCCATCGCTCTGCAAGCAGGCAACACCGTAGGTTACTCCAAACGGTATTCGGCGAAACTGGTAGAGGCTGTTGCATGCTTCGAAAGCCGTGTACTGCCGTTCGCTTTCCTTTATGGGGATCTGATGGTACGCTCTCTGTAGGTCTAAAGTGCTGTCAACGCTGAACTGAGAAATTTTCTCCACTAAATCATCTATGCGGGGCAGCGGGTATGCATCTACGGATGTGAGTCGAGTGATTGTTTGACTATAGTCGACCACCATCCGTCGTTTCTGACGCTCGTTGGTAGTAACCAGGACTTGGGCTCACCATGGTGGTCATTAAGGTTCGATTATGCCATCGTCCAATAACCGGATGATCTCTGGCCGAATAAAGGCTTCATCCTTGTAGATGTATCTCCTCGATTTTGTGCAAATAGGACGGCAAGAGGGGTCTAGATGTACGAAAAGAGGTGCGGTTGGAAGGTTGGCAGCGAAGAGACCACAAAGCGAGAAGCGTGGCTGAGTTCCTTTGAAAGGTATTTCTACTGACGTGTTGTGAAAACCATTAGGACGAGACTGCACCTTGACGTGGTGTGATGGCTTGCGTGCCTGCATGACCCAGAGCTATGCAAGATGGCTTCTTCAAGCCGGAGATGCAATCATACCTGACAGGTCACTGGGTAGATGCCAGACAAAGTCCAGTCTTCTGGTCCTCCAGGTTGGGGGTCGATTTGAGCTGGCAACTCAGTCGGTAAAATCAGTGGAAGAATAATTGATCCAAGCATATGGGCTTCCACTAAGCCATCCCGCTGCCTTGTGGATAGGTTCGTGTTGGAACTGAAGGCTTTGGATGAGGACCCTAATCGTTCTCCTGCTTTGTCGCTGGACACCCTAGCAGTACCCGTCCAACATTTTCCATGAACTGCACGAATAGAAAGAATTCCATACTGCATGGGTCGTCGCGCAGGATAATCAGGACTGCGTTGCCCATTGCATCGAGTGGGGTGGGTAAAGATAGGTGGGCTACTGCTCAGAGTTCCCTCTCTTTTATTCAACTTTTGTCTTCTGTCCTCAACCACCTCTCTTTGCCCCATCTATCCACCCATAATGCTCCCACTGATAACACGGTCGATACTCTCAACGGTTCTTTGTCAAATAGTGTCGGGAATAATCCTCTGTCTGTTAACTCACATTTTCTCATGCCTCGTCAGCCTCTGAATCTCGGCTCCTTCAACGTGCGTACACTCATGCAGGCCGGTCAGCAGGCGTGCCTAGCCCTCACATTAGATTCTCTGAAGATTGATGTCTGCTGCTTAAGTGAAACGCGTATACAGGATTCGAGCAGTGTAATTCAACTAACTGCTCCTGGTATCTCATCGAGGTATTTTCTGAGCACTTCAGGAGACGAAATATCTCGAGCTCTGGGTCAACATGGTGTAGGAATAGTCTTGACTGACAAGGCTGAGGCTTCCATTTTAGACTGGATCCCTATTAACAGTCGTTTATGTGCTGTGAGACTCCAAGGGTCAGTCGGCGTTCGAAAGGATAGCTGTGTTAAACGCAATTTGTTTGTGATCTCGGCGTACGCCCCAGTGGACTGCAGCTCAGACTTGCAGAAAGATGAGTTCTATGATGCCCTCGCCACTCTCGTTCACAGCAGTAAAGGTTCCGACATTGTAGTGCTAGCTGGTGACTTCAATGCACAAGTTGGCAAACTTAGTGTGTCAGAAGCTTAGTTAGGCGTTCGTTGTGCCTATCCCGCTAAGCGTACAGATAACGGGGATAGACTTCTCCAATTTTGTGCAGACAATCGATTGTTCTTGTCTAGCATTAATTTCCGACACTGTTCGCGTCGCACAGCGACATGGCGCTCTAACTCTACAGGTACTTTGAGTCAAATTGATCATATCGCCGTAAGCTACCGATGGCGCAGTTCTGTTCAGAACTGTAGATCTTACTGGTCCACGTACGTAGAGTCGGACCATGCATTAGTTTTGATGCGATTATCTCCAGCTCCATGGTCATGGTCGCAAACCGCAAACCCGATTAGCCGTGCAACGTTTGTGTGATCCAGAAGTACGTACCCGTTATGAGCAGAAGTTAGCACATGAGCTAGGATCCACGGAGAACAGTAATGTAGATGAGCATTGGGCTCATATCAAACAGGCGATGCTCTTTGCAGCAGGTTTCGCCTGTGGTCCTAGATCCGTTGTCCATCAAAGACACTGGATCTCGCAAGATTCGTTGAGTATAATGGAGCAAAAGCGTCAGCTTTCGAATAGTAAGGAGATGAATAAGATGCGGAGAAAGCTGCAAAGGCAAGTTACGAAAAGCCTTAAGAATGATCACGAAAATTGGTGGGTCAAGGTAGCCGAAGAAATGGAAGTAGAACCTACTTCAGGTAACAGTCAGAGGCTGTTCAAACTTATTCGTGACACCGGTGGACGGCGAACTCAGGTCAGTGAAACGATTTGCGATAGAAATGGAGAACCCATCCATGGCAAACAGCAAAGGCTTGACCGATGGGCCGAGTACTTCATGGAACAGTTTAGCTGGCCGCACGCTAGTGTAGTTACTCCTGTGTGAACAACTGCGACTCCTTGGGTGGTATCACTTGAGCCCCCATCAGAAGTAGAAGTAGAGTCATGTATTCGATTACTGAAGCGAGGGAAAGCGGCAGGTCCCGACGAACTTCCCTCAGTTCTTTTCAAAATGGGTGGAAATTTTTTGATAAAATTACTTACCTTTTTGCCCCGTGACATTTGGAACGCGGAGCGTATAACGGTGTTCGACAAGGATGTCCCATGTCTCCATTCCTGTTCAACTTCGTCATGAACAAAATAATGGACAGTGCGCTGCAAAATCTTCAGGATGTAGGCGTCGAACTAGGAAATAGTGGAAAGCTGTGTGGCCTAGATTACGCGGACGACGTTGTCTGCTTGTTCGCATGCACGGACCATGCCCAATGTGCACTAGATCGACTCTTTAAAATTATAGCTCTATTTGGCATGCGCTTTGCACCTTCAAAGTGTAAGATGATGTTACAAGACTGGACGTCAACGATTTCGAGCCTGATGCTCGATGGGGAGGTGCTGTCAGTTGTCGACCACTTCACCTACCTCGGCAGCAGCGTGACGATGGATGGGAGCACGGTAGTAGAGATGAGCACGCGTATATCCAAGGCTCGAGCGACGTACGCTGGACTGAAGCACTTGTGGCGCCGACCTGATATTTCACTGAAGTTGAAAGGTCGTGTATGCTGTGCCACTGTGCGTTCAGTTTTGTTGTATGGTTGCGAAACTTGGAGTCTGCGTGCTGAAGATATTCGTCGTCTTGAGGTTTTCGACCATCGATGTTTACGTAGTATCGCCAGGATTGGGTGGAATAGTCGAGTAAGCAACGATGAGATGAGAAAGCCAGTATTGGGTACTAATTCAGAGAACGTTCTGTCACAGCGTATCCAACTTAGTAGACTTCGTTGGTTGGGGCACGTGTTGCGAATGGTCAACACGTCTACCGTACCGTGTCCTATTCTCCGTTCCTCCTAGGGAGTGGAAGAAACCACGTGGAGTGTGCGTTTGTACAGTTAGACTGTGTATTCCGTGTGTTGGCTACTAGGGCATTCTTCCATTTTCCCACCCGTCTAGGTCCACTCCCTGTCCATCTTGTATATTCATATTTCTAGTTCAACGTGCAAGATGATGAGAAAGGCAGTGGTCAGTGGGGCTTGCCTCACTGTTTAACGCTGTACGATGATGATGATGATGATGAGTTATGAGACAGAGGCACAGTAACAAATATAAAAATCAGTGAGTACTGAGGAGAAAGTGCCGCTACTTCCAAATAGCTTCGACGATTGCGCAAGCCTCTTACCGATGGCGGAATGGTGTCGTTCGCTAAGAGTCAATATACGGGAAAGAAGACTACCGGTCGATTGTTCTGACTCAATGAAGCGGCTATAGCTGTGTCGGATGCGTCCGTTTCCACAACAAGCGGAATTTTATGGTCCACCGTCACAATCATTGCGGTTTCCAATGCTGTTTTCAGATCCTCAAATGTTTTTCTCACATGCGATGGTAGGAGGGAAAATTTCGTTTCGGACGAGGGGGCTGATTTTGTCAGAGAAGTTCGGTATCCATCGGGAATAATAGGGAGGAATATATACCACGCGTCGTAATGATTTCTTGTCTGTCGGAGGCGGGATATCGCGCTAAGGCTTCATTCGTTCAGGATTCTGTTTGAATATGCCAAGTGTTGTGTGGTAACCGAGGAGTCAGGTTTCTATGGCAGCTGTGATTGACTTTTCATCGTTCAGAGTTATGATGTATTTGGTGACAGCCTTTAGGAAGCATTCTAGGTTCCGGTCGTGGTCTGTCTTCGTCATTCTACACACAGTTACATTGTCAACGTAGACAAAAGTATCCTTCAAATTTTCTGTTTTCAGGATTTGATTGATTGTGCGCTAGAAACAAGCCACGCTATTGGTGACCCCAAAGGGTATTTGACAGAACTGAAAAAGATTGCCTGTTGCTTCGAAAGCCGTATAAGGCTTTTCATCTTCCGCGATTGGGATTTGATGGTACGCACTTTTGAGGTCTAGGGTGCTGTAAACAGCTTACCGGGCGACGTTCTCCACCGTATTGTTTATACGTGGTAGTGGATGCGCATCGAGCTGCGTAAAACGATTGATCGTCTGACTATAATCAACGACCATTTTCTTATGGTTTGCGTTTTTAGTAACCAAAACTTGGACTCTCCATGGAGAGTTCGACGGCTCAATTATGCCATCGTCCAAGAGGTGTTGTATCTCCTCTTGAATGAAGCGCTCGTCCTCGAAGGAGTGTCTGCGGGATTTGGTGGTAACAGGCTTACAGCCAGGAGACAGGTGAGCGAACAGGGGCGGGGAATGGATTTTAGCGGTGGTCAGTCCGCATAGTAAGAAAGTGCCGCATGTTCGATATTTCGACCTTTTCCTGTAATCCGAGAAAATCATGACCAGGAAGAACGTCGGCGCATGGATTCTGCATGATTGACAGTTTTGCATTTTCGTAGACTACATCTTAATAGTGAATTGTTACACACCAGTAGCCGGAAATGACGCAGGACAATGACGTCGTCACCTTAATAATTTTCGAGTCACAAGGTTGAACTGACCAATCAAATGAGTCAATGATTTTCTGACATACATAACTACCGGAGCTATCCGTATCAATCAGAGCTTGGAGTTCGAGGTTATTCACATGAATTTTGGTTGTTGCGCGGGATGAACAAGCGGAGGCAGCCGCCGTCACGACAGAGGACAACAAAGGAGTGAGGGCAGAGCTAGAAAGGCAAGGGGCCGGTTTTTTTGATTTGCACACACGACTGAACTGACCAGTCTTTCCACAAGCCTTGCAAACCGCTTCTCGAGCGGGGCATTTAGTGCGGGGGTGCCGGCAGTAACCACAGAAATAACGTAGCTTTAGGTAAAGCCGATGTGATCGGTTCGGGTCCAGCTGTTAGGGCAGGAGCAAGATGTACATGGGGAATGAAGGTCAGAGAGGTCGTGGACGCACAAGAAACGTTTTCAACCCTGTAAGACTGTGACTGTTTTTGAGCTGCCTTCAGTGATCTAGCCATGTCGTAGGCAGCCTTAAACGTCAATGCTAGTTGTTCCAACAATCTTGTTCGAATGCTGTTAGACTGCAATCTTGTTTACGTGTAGCGAGTAGATGCCGGGCGAAGACGACACTTTTTGGGCGCACGTACAGGGACTAAAAGGTTGAAACGGCGCTTTCGAAGGTTTCGCACTCCGAGATATGCTCGTAAACTGACAGTGAAAGGAAGTTGATGAGCATATCAAGGTTATCAGATTAATCGGACTGTACTCGTTTCAAAAAGGTATTGAAAGTACGGAGCCCGTAAGTCCACTGTTTAGAAGCGTCCGGGGCATTGATATCGGTGTCGAACTTGTTCGGTCGTAGATAACGATCCATGATATTACTGGTCAAGTAAGTGGAAGCGTACGGTTTGCAACAGACGGCGATAGCTTAATCAGGGAGAACGAGATTCGGTGGTAGGAATGGTACGCTCTACTTGACTACTAATGAAGGTATATGATCTGAAATAGAAATTGATACGATGTAAGAAACGTAAACAAAACAAGGTAACCAAACAAGGAAAATTAAACGACGCTGTGTCTCCGAAACACACATACAAGACCCCACTTCTGTGATCACTCTTCACACCCCAGATACAACCTCAGCCTCTCGCTTTACTCTTCGTGTGTCGGGTGATTCGATGTCCAGTGTTCGTGGTCAGGCTGGTGTTGGGATTGCTTTGAGCATGAAAGCTGAGCGCGCACTACTAGACCGGATTCCAGTCGGAGGTCCTTTGTGTGCACTTCGGTTGGACTGTTCTGTTTGTGTCAACAACCACAAACTAAAGCATCGATGCTTGTTCGTCATGTTTGTGTACGCGCCGGCTAACTGCAGTTCCTCTGAAACCAAGGACGAATTCTATCAGGATTTGTCTCATTGTTCCGAAGCGTGCGCTCAACGGACGTGGTGGTCATTGTTGGGGATTCCAGCGTCGAAGTTGGCGGTTTGGAAGATTCCGAAAGGCTCATTTGCTATCCCAGTCGATGGCACTGACAACGATGATCGTGTCATCCAGCTGTGCTCTTACCACATTGTTTCTGGGGAGACCGATCTTCTCCCCTAAGAAGCGGCATAAACCGACATGGCTTTCTCCTACTTCGTCACAACGTCTGACTCTGATTGACCATATTGTAATTGGTCACCGCTAGAGTGGATCAGTTGAACATTGTCGTTCATTTTGGTCTACACCTATGAACTCAGATCATGTCTTGGCACGTGCTCGCTTCCGTTATCACCTCGTCCATGGTCGCATCAACGTAAATTGCATCTGTCCCGCGTCGTTGCTTCTGGATGGTAACCGGCGATATGATTTCCAGACGGAGCTGTCAACACAGTTATCTATGCAGTCGGATGTCCAGGATTCAGATGAACGCTAGGAACAGATCAAGGATGCTTTATATGCCGTTTCAAATGGCTCTCGGGACTCTGGTTCGAGTCGATCTCACAAACGATGGATATCTTCGACATCAGTTGCTCTGTCGGATGCTTGCAGATCCGTCCCTCCGGAAGCCATATTCAATGAAGTGCGTAGATCCTTGAGACACCAACTGACTGGGAGCCTGAGAAATGACCGTGAGCAGTGGTGGATTGCGAAATGTAGGGAAATAAAAAAGGCTGCGTCCATTGACAATACTCGCAACTTTTTCCGTTTGATTCGAGGTACCGGTCCATGGAAGCTCGGTGTGAGTGAGTTAATCAAGGAATCCGACGTCTCACTGATTCTTTCTTAGGGACGTCGTCTGGAGCGCTGGGCCGAGCACTTTAGGGAACAATTTAGTTGGCCCACTCCAACGGTGGACCTTCCAAACATACCTGCCAGAGAAACAATGCAGGTGGATATCAGTCGTCCATCAGAGATGAGGGTCATGAAGGAGGTTGGTTACTTGAAAAGGTATAAAGCCGCTGGACCAGATCGGTTGCCTACATCTTTTTTTCAAGGATGGAAGTGAAGCTTTCGTTTCGGAGTTAACAAAACTCCTCCGTATTATTTGGGATAGTGAGCAGATTTCCCAGGGAATGGTGTGAATCGGTGATTGTGCCGATTTACAAGAAAGGTGACAGGTCCTCTTGTGAAAACCATAGACGAATTAGCTTGGTAAGTATCGCGTCTAAACTGCTCACCGGTCTTATTTTCCACCGATTATCCAGTGCCCGCGAAATGTGCACGCGTGAGAACCAAGACGGTTTGAGACCCGGTTGTGGTTGCATCAACCACATCTTCACTCTTCGGCAAACCTTAGAACATAAACACATCTTTCGTAGGCCCACAATCTCTGTCCTTCTTGATCTAAAAGCGGCGTTCGACTCAGTCGACCGCCGAAAGGGAATAGTGAAGGTTGGCATAGTCGGCAAAAGCTTGAGTGGAGTTGGAAGTGGTGGATGAGATTATTATTGAAAAGCAGAAACAGAGTGGATTAAAGAACAGAAAGCCGAAGCCGAGTTCGTGCTTACGGCGATCTTTCACTTGAGTTCACCACGGAAAGTGGTGTTTGTCAGGGTTGCCTTCTTTCACCCTTCCTCTTCAATTTTGTAGTTGAATTGATTCTTGTGATAGCACTATCCTCGTGTGAGAATAGTGGCATCGATCTGTGATCAGGCAGTAAACTGTCTAACCTGCAATACACGGACGATATTGTTCTTCTGAGTAAATATCCAAATAAGTTGCAAGCTCTCTTGGATAGCCTTAACAACAGTGTGGGAATGTTTGGGATGTCTTTTGCACCTCCAAAGTTTAAAATGCTGCTGCAGAACTGGATTGGCTCAACACCAAACCTCTAGCTGAGGTGGATAAATTTTGGTACCTGGGCAGTAACATCCCACCAGGTGGACAGATATCGGATAAAGTGTCATCACGTATACAGAAGGCACGTTTGGCTTTTGCCAACCTCCGTCATCTGTGGCGTTGGTGTGACATCCGATTGTCTGTTAAGGATAGAGTATACAATGCGGCGATTAGGTCCGTCCTTTTATACGGTTCAGAAACATGGCCATTAAGCGTAGAAGATAGGCGAAGACTGTCGGTGTTTGAGCACCGATGTCTCCGTAGCATTGCCCAAGTGTGGTGGGAAAAACGCATCAACAATGCAGAGGTTAGGCGAAAGGTGTTGAGAATAAAATGCCAGTCTCTGGACCAAGTACTGAGTCTAAACAGGTTAAGGTGGTTGGGACATGTGTTACGCATGCCCACCGATAGACTTCCTCGGCGTATGCTGTCCTCTGAGGCCGGTAGTGATTGGAAGGTAGGTCGGGGTGGTCAGTCCATGACACGGGAAAAGGTATGAAAACCTTGACCAGTTGACTTGGCCACGTAGGTTGTGTTAGACTTCCAGGTTGGGGTCCACCTACCATATGGTTCGAGACGTTAAATGATTTGACTAGGTATCGCAGCCAATGGGGCAGTTACATTCGGAATCTTTGTTTGTGTTCGTGATTTTCGCTCATTACTTTCTTTTTTTTTATCTTTCACTTTATGCTTCTGTTCTTTTTACCGTTTACTGGACGATGCTGGAAGGTAGCAACCGAAACCAGAGCACTGAAGTGCGAGGCTAATGTTTGAATAAACTATGAACTTGTGCATGGGAATTGGAGGTGACTCATAAAACAGAAGCACAATGGCAAATCTGACATTCACCGTTACTTGGAAAACAGAATAGTATAAGTTGTGTTTCGTATAGTCCATTTGCGAGGAATGGAAAATATTAAGACGAATTAATGACGATTGCATGGTTATGCCTCATGATGTCGATAATAATAGATCGAAGGTTTTCAACGTTTTTTCTGGGTCACCAATGCATTCTACCGAGTCAGGGGCAGTTGTTTGCGAATCGAAGTACATGGTGTGTCATCAACTGGAGGAGAGTCTGAAAAATAATCGGTGGTGCTAAAATCGAGGGAGAGTAGGGTGCCAAAACGATACTGCTTCTTCGCGTCCATCAGGAAGACGCATGCGGGTGTACTTTGGGTTTCTCTCCAACAGTTTATCTTCCTCCACTGTGTGGTCATACTTGAACGAGCAAGTGTTCCTTCTATATAGTCCCGGCCTTAGCATTAGTAACCACTGCGGCAAACTGTTACCGGCAGATTTTCCATGATGAATGAGCGTATGTTTGTGTGGAGTTGTATTGGTAGAAGTACACAGGAATGACCTGATAGCATGCAGTGTATCAGGCAGCACCAACTCTCACTGACCAGCCGCTAGATCTCTCGAAAGGAGGCACGGAGATGCCGTTCTCTATACTGTCCCATTCATCCGTTTAACTTGGCCGTTGCCTTGAGGATTGCAGCTGGTCGCTCTACTTGTGATGTAGCCGCGGTCGTGAAGAATTGTCCTCAATTTCTGCGATATGAAAGAGGCTTTTTGATCAAGTCGAATGCAGCGAATAGTTCGCTTAAGAAAGAGAAATGATAGAAGCGGTCATGTCAGAACGGGGGAAGCAAATGGAAAGCAAGGATACTCGTCTATGATTGTCAGGATGTAGTAATTTCGGATAGAAAAGGTGATGGGTCCTTTGAGGTCAACACTGAGACGTTCAGATGGCTGTTTTGTCTTAGGAAACGGACTGTTACAAGGTTTGTAGGACTTTCGTCTTAGGTGGGCACAAACAGAACACTGAATTACCGTCGACTGTAAAGAGAAAAATTAGGTTTTTTTATTCCAGCCAAATGGTATGGACGAGTAATATCAGAATAACAGGAACTATCATGAAGTCGCTTGTTCATCGCCTGTGGTGAAATTATGTAGCAGAAAATGCGTATCAAATGCACAGTTGACGAGACAAGAGGCGATATACCCCGTCAATCCAGTTCTGCAGCAGCATCTTTTTCTTCGAAGGTTCAAGACGCATACCGAACATTGCTACGCAGTCAGTCAAGCTGTCCAGAAAAGCTTGAAACTTGCCCGAACCTTCACCTAGAATAACTGTCTTCCGCATGTTCGAGGTCTGACACTTTTTCACCCGAGAGAAGTTTAGGGCCGTTGTCCTAATTTGTCATAAGCGCGAACTCTAAGAATGCATCAATCACAAAGTTAAAGAGAAAGCGTGAGAGAGGAGAACCCTGACGTACACCACTTTTTGTGGTGAACTTAGATGAAAGGTCGCCGTAAGTCCGAACTCGAGTTCGGCTATTCATGTTAAGCGGTTTTATGATGGAATTTTATTTCTCTGGTACATTCTTCCACAAGAGGTGGCGCCAGAAAACCATGCGTTCGACTGAGTCGGAGCTCGCTTTAAGAACAAGAAAAACGGAGATGGTGGGTCTATGGGAGGTATGCCTATGTTCTGAAATTTGTCGAAGATGGGAGATGTGATAAATATAACCTCGACAAGGTCTGCGCCCAGCTTGATTCTCGTGTGAGGACTGTTCGCGAGCATTTGAAAAGCGGTGTGTAATATTACCAGCAAGCAGTTTGGATGCGGTACTAAAAAGACGTCCCCTCGTGGTTTTCACAGGAGTACTTGTCGCCGTTTTTGTAAATTGGCACGACCACCGATTGACACCAACTATTTGAAACTTGACCCTTCTTCCATATCAAACGGAGGAGTTTGGTCAACTCCAGTCACAATGCTGAGCCGCCGCCTTGGAAAGATAGACAGAGGCAACCCATCCGGTTTGGTAGCCTTAAGTCTTTAAAAATAGATCACCTCACGGAGGACCTCCCCTTGGTATCTACAACTAGAGCTGTAGCTATCCTGCTGGTTAACAAAACTGTCGTGCGCAAAGACTAACGAAATTGTTCCTCGAAATGGTCTGCCCAACGAACTAGACGACACTCCTGAGTCTGAACCAGGGAGCCATTCGCCTTTTTGATCAGTCCGCTATCGCCTGGCTTTCGTGGACCGGTATTTCTGATGAGACGGAAAAGGTTACGGCTGTTACCAATCGCCGCAGCGCTTTTCATCTCCCTACACTTTCCGATTCAGCACTACTCACGGTCGTTTCTCAGGCTCCGAATCAGCTGGCGTTTGAGGCATCTCCGTACATCATCATATTTGGAATCAAGAGGAATCGATCTGCGCGCGGCTGACAGTGTAACTGAGGATCCAGATGTCTATCGTTTCTATGTGTTCGGTTGTTGGACCTCAGGCAGCATCAGCAGCCTGAAGTAGGGCCTACTTGATCTGTCTATCGCTTCTCTGGATTCTGGGCAGTTGACTGCATCGCTAACCTGGCGGATAATTCTGCTTGGAAAGTTGATCGGTGGTTATCGTCCAGTAGCAGCTGTGGGGGACGGTTGGCTTTGACGTTGCTTGGACCACCGAGGAGGTTTGAGTTGAAACGCGCGCAGACAAGAGCGTGACCAGTGTCTGCAAACGTGGAGCAAAATGATCGACAGTCTTAAACTGATCCACCCCAGCGATAACCGACAGCAATGTGATCGATCTGAGTCCAACACTATGAAGGTGCAGGAGGACGCCAGGTTAGTCAATGCTGCTGTTTGTGCGTGAAATGTGTACTAGCTCGGAATAGTTTATGGTCCGAACGTAGTTGGATGAGTCGGCCACCGTTATCTGTTCAATCGGCCGGAACGCCAAATCGGTATCCTATGGTCCTCTCCGTCTCGTCTAGGCTCCCAACTTGAGCAATAAAATCACCAGCAACAACTATTGCCCGTAGAGCGCACGCTGCAGAGCAGTTGAGACAATTCATGGTAGAAATCGTCTTTAGCATCAGGAGCGCTTCAGTCAGTTGGGGCATACACAGAAACGACAAACAGACATCGACACTTCAGTCTATTGCTGTTGACACTCACAGAACCATTCGACCGAACCGTACACAGACAACTGCTGACTGGGATCCAGTCGAGCAATGCACGCTCAGCTTTCACGCCCAGAACGATGCCAACACCAGTCTGACCACGAGCACGAGACACCGAATCACCCGACATGCGAGGAGTGAAACGAAAAGTCAAACTTGTATCTGGGGAGTGAAGTGGTAACACTGAAGTTGGGCCTTTTATGCGTGTTTCGGAGACATAACACATCTATTCTGGGGGTTTCAAAAGTTCTATCTAGATAAGCCTGTTGCCGCGTTTGGTAAAGTGTGTGGACGTTGAAAGTAGCCCAATAAAGAGGATGCTTAGGTATAGGAAGGTCGATTCTCTATTTTCCTTGTCTTTGAGTTATTGCACCGACGAAGAGCTACAACTTCTTGGTCCCGACTCATTGTGGCTTCTAGTATCTATTTAGAATTGGGATGTGAAGGATGAAGATCAGAGAGATAAGAAACGTTTTCCGAGAGACCACTGGAGTGTTTTTGGCACATCATAGCTCGTGGCTGCCCACACCACAGAGGGGGTTTTCCTTTGAGAAGCCTAACTGGAGCCTTTGACTCAAAAGTTTAACCCATAGGGCAGTGGGGCGTTAACCCGGCCCGGAGACGTAACCAAGGTACCCGTGAAGGAACTTGCGGCTTGACGCGTGAAGCATGGTTGTTGGACGCATTTCATCTTTCCTCCGCTGATGTTTGGTTATGGATTTGTCTTTCGAATCCAGTCATTTGCTCCATAAACCCAATGGAGCAAGCGGAAAGTTGACGGGACAGCATCACTTTGTCCGGGGCCTGCCGAGCTTAGGCGTGCGATAGCTGCCCAATGAAGTGGGATGACTTCTCCCACCGTCGAGAGACACCTCAGGTACTCCACTCCTTCGTCCACCTGGTTGATGTTTTTAGGCTGACAAACTGTTTTTCTCCGTGTTTATTCGCTGGAGCGTCCTCTCCAGGTGACAGGGATTAGATCCAGATGTTGTCCAGCAACGGGTTCAGAAGACATCTTGGTTTTGGTGGTATTGGTTTCAAGAAAAGTCTCGAAAGCAGATCGATCAGCCCGATCGAGGACTGCTCGCAATGTGGTCAGGTCCTCCTCGTGCATCAATACGTCATCTGGGAATTCAAGGTCCGTCATGCTGCAATCTCTGAAATCTTGAACGCTCTGATAACCATCCAATGCAGGTTGCATCACCTAATCTACATCAAAGTTGAACAGCACCGGAGATTACGGACACGCTCGTCATACTCCTGACTTCATTTTGATTGGAGGAGACTTCGCCGTAATCGGAAGGTGCTTTTGTCCCTGCATAATACGGCTTTATCAGACTCACCAGTTTCAATGAGACGCTATCTACAAACATTGTCTTCCACAATGACTCGTGATCTATTGAGTCGAAAGCGGCGCTAAAGTTTATAAAGCATGCAGCGGTGAGGTGTTGGAATTTGTATCAATGCCCCAGAATCCTTCGAAGGATGGTGTTTGGTCGATGCAACCACTGCCTGGACAAAAGCCTCTGTGGTTGGGCCCAGCTCGTGCATGTCTCGATGCAGCGAAGCGATTCAGCACGAGTTGGGTGAATACTTTTGCAACCACGTCCAGCAAACTGGTACCTCAGTAGTACCTGCGCATTGTTCTGTCACCTTTTTGGGAGATGGAAACAACCAAGATGTTCCATTCGTATGGTCTCCGATGTTTTTTTCTGAATATTTTCACCGAAAGGCACGTCTTGTGGATTTCCGCTAGGTTTTAAACAGTCGATCGCCTTACCTATCTCTAATGACGGAGGATTCACAGTTGATGCTATACGGGGAGCTGAAGTCGAATCGATATCTACCGGCCTATCTGGTGGGCTGTTGAGGATCTGACTGAAATGCTTCACCCATCTACTTGTCTTACCACCCATATCAGGGCTGGATACACCAGCAGAAACACGCAACATAGGTTGAGTGGGCTGCATTTTACCCGACGCTGATCGTATGAGGCGGAAGAAATTTGCGAAGTAAAAAGCACTGGATGCAGTCTCCATCCTATTTGCGATTTCGTGCCAGTATATGCATCGATCTTTCGTTGCGGAGCGGGTTGCCTCGCGTGTGAGTGTTGAAATTCCGGACGACCGGATAAATGAGCATCTTTAACCAAGGTGGATAGACGGATAACATCCTCAGATATCCTGTCTTAATTACGGCATTTCTTGATTCCCAATTTACCCATTACGCCTTGATGTAATGCTACTTTCATTCTAGCCCACATGCTTCTGTTGCTAGAACAAGGTTTGGTATAGAACCAACCCAATTCTGCAGTAGCATTTTATACTTTGGAAGTACAAAACAGCTGCTGGATTATACCGTAAATCTCGTCCGCTCTTTCAGGGGTAACTGTCTTCACATGCGAAATGCCGTCTCACCGGGGTTTTTGGACCTCGATTGTCCTCAATCTTTTTTAGCCCGCCTGTCTAGCAGTTTGCCGGGATGGGGCTACTATTGCATGCTTCAGCTTCGTGGAGCCACAGATAAGGGCTGGATACCTGATGGAGAACAAAAAGATGAAAGATACCCCAAGGGCACGACGGTTTACCAGGTCACATTTGCTATTTCTATCAAATACCCCATACACGATCTGAATGCAGGTGTCTGTCTATTGTTGTGGTGGAATAAGCTGTGACGTAGGAGTGTTAGAGTATGCAAACTAAATGGGAAAGAATTATGAAGCAGAAGTACAGTGGAAAATCTATGACGCGACCATGAAAACCATGCGTCAGCTGCTTCGTTCTTGTTATTTCTTAGCAGAAACCTAAATCGAGAATAATCACGTATAATAGCAGCGAGACGAGACCTAGTAGTTCAGTGGGTCCCAGTGATTATTGAATATGCTCTCTTCATTGCACCCATTGCACTGATCAGTTAGAGGTAATCGATGGCTTTAAGTACCTCGGAAGTTTGGTTACAACTGGTGGTGGTGTTAGGGAGAACACATCACTAATTCCGAGAGCCAGAGCAGCTTTCGCTAACCTGCGCCATCTGTGACGCTACCATGACATCCGGCTTTCCCCCAAGGAAAGGGTGTACAGTGCCGCACTTGTGAGACGTGGCCCCTCCGTGTCGAGGATACTCGGCGGTATTCTGTATTCGACCACATGTGTCTCCGAAGCATTGTTTGTCTGGTGGGAACATCGGGTGAGCAACGACAAGGTTCGTCGTCGTGTGTTCGGTGCTGATAGTCGCCCTCTGACAGAGATAATCACTCTACACCACCTCCAATGACTGGGGCATGTTTTGTGTATGCCTGCCCATCATTATGCACTTTCGTGCTCTTCTTGTGCATGCTGGGCGAGACTTGAAGAAGCGGCGCGGTGGTCAGGTTATGATTTGGCTCAGGGGCATGCAGAAGTTAGCTTCGGCTTTGACTTCGGTTCGTGCTTCCCGCCTTCCAGGTTGGAGCCCAAGAGATGAGAGTTGTCTCTGGTTAGAGACGCTGAGAGATTCTGCCCAGAACCGAATCTAGTGGCGCGAATGCTGTATGGCATGTTCGTTGACTTCCCGTTCCCCGTAAATCGAAGAATAGACGAAAAAACCTACAAAACATGTACGGTAAATATATATATATATATATATATATATATATATATATATATATATATATATATCTGCGGAGTATAATCCACGCCACATGATTGCTGGAACACAATCGACTGCCTAATTCCGCGAATGTTTTCCGATTTCTTTTGTGACTAACAAATAAGCTCCAAACAAGTTTCTGTCCGCACATCTTTTTCTTGTCAATCATGGCGCTATTTGCCGTCGTTACCCAATAGTTCGGTGGGTGAAATAGTGGTAGTTTACTCCAAATTCAAGATAGAAAATAGCTAGATGTTAAGATCAGTATCATCGTTGTATTTGCACTTTTTATTCCTCTGCTTGACACTATGTGTAGTTTCTTTACGATTTCCATACTCCTGTTTTCCTCCCGAATGAGATTCCTGGCGAGAGATATCAACCGGAGCGGCGTCACCTAGTGCATAGTAATAGTTCTTCAAACTGAACTGGGCTAAACCCCATGCTCGCCAGAAAATTCAGGATCATACATCTGACTTTTGCTCCATTGTTAGATCTTCGTTTATACATATCCTAACTGTCGTCCTCCGAAGCACCCACAGCACTTCTAATAACTCAACATCGCCTACTGACGATTTGCACCAATCGTGTTCAGTTCATTCTGTAGATTTTGATTGTAGTTCGTCCGCTGACCGACTACACCTCTGTTTGTATCTTCATTCTTTCGTGTTGTACTAATTGTCCACTAATACATGATACTTTTGCGCCAGAGCTCCTTTGATTGCTTATTTCCTTCACGCACCCTGCTGTGATTTGTCTACTCGCTCTTTTCACTTTGTTTTTCGATATTTCCAATTGGATTATACTGTGATAACGGAAATCAGAGCTCTTACGTGTGAGGTTAGTGTGCAGTGAGGAATTTTAAGATATGCTTGCGTATCAGCGCAATGGTAGGTGTTTATCCTGTATCCTCAGAGGCTCTATGCACCACTAGGCAGTACAACTCGACCCTGAGCATACCAGAGTAGCAGAGGAATAGGAATCGTTTTCTGTTGCGTAGGACTGAGATAATTTCTGAGTAGCCTCTAGCGACCTAGCCATGTCATAATCCGCTTGGAAATTCAGGATAGATTGTTCTAGTAGTCTAGTTCGAATGAGGTTGTATTGAAGACCGGTAGTGAATGCATCACGCATAGCATAATCAGGATATTCTTCAGCAGATACAGGGCAGAATTCGCGGTCCTTTGCGGGTGTTTTGACGCTCTGGACGAACTGGTCTGTGCTATGTTCAATCTCTCGTTTGAATGTAGTAAGGAGATAACTGGTGAAAACCACATTTTTGGCGAACATAAGGGGACTGGAGGGTTGAAGTGGCACTATCGAAGGCTTGACATTCGGAAACATGTTCTTAAACATTTGACGAGAGGGAATTAACAAGTATATCAAGTTTGTCGGCTTCTTCGGATTGTACTGGTTTCAGAAATGCGTTGAAGGTCGGCATTCAGTATGTCCACGGTTTGGATGTATCGGGAGCATTTATGCCAGCGTCAAATATATCCGGATGCAGATAACGGTCCATCTTTTTGTTTGTTTTGTTTCTTTATTAGTTGAGTAAGTTGTTACGTCAGTCAACGATTACGCGTGTACTAAATGCAAAAGACTTCAGAACACCGGTTCAGAATGTGTCGCTTCACTCAACTAAAAGAAGCGTACATGGGCTGGTACGCGGAAAAACAGTGACGTAAGTACAACGTATGAAATAAAACCATAGAATGGAGACTGATTTAGTATGACATGCACTCTTCTGACGCTACGGCTGTGGGTCGCGAAGCCGAGGCTTTCGCCTTGGTCAACAATCTACGTCAACTCGCTGACTTCCCCACACGCATTCCCTACCGGGCTGGCGATCGTGCACGAATAGTCGGTCTTCCTTATTCTCTGATGTTACCTACTTGGCTCATCGGACCACTGTCTTATCTCCCACTCCACATTCTCTCACCAATTCGTATGTACAACTCCTGGCACACCTTTTGGCGTTACGATTTAGCTAGCTAGGACGGTTTCCGTGATTTTTTTGGCCTGCTATCCCTGGGGTGACTGTTGCTCCACTTCTGATTTTTCATCCACCGTTTCAAACTGAGTCCGTTCTCCAAGGCATGCTTCTTTTTATTCTGCACTTTTCCAAACCCGGCAAACTTCCTTCTCCCGAGTGGATTACCCACGCCTGAAATCGCGCAGTGTGCTTGGAAAACTTAGGTTTCAGACGATATTGCCGCTCTGCTACTCCTCAATCTCGTAGTCTCCTCGTGCAAACCAGAAGCAAATGCTCGCTTTCCATTCGAAAAAGCCGAAAATTGTTTCGTTCGCTACAAAGCCAAACGTCTAGCTTCTTCCACGACTGGTAGCCGAAGTCGTTTCCCGTATTTTTTACCTATTCAGTTTTTCCCACATTTTTAACTCATCTGGCTCTTTAGTCTGTGAACCCCATGAGAAAGTCAAGGTTTTTGCCTCTCAGTTTGTCTCTGATTCAACTCGTCCATTCTTCCGCCTCCAGTCACTCTTATTAGCCGCCCTTTTATTCCCCTTATCATAAACAAAAAGGTCCGCCACAACTTACAATCACCCGACCAAAATAAACCACCTAGTCTAAACGGCATTCTATCTATCGTTCTCAAAATGTGCCCCAGAGTTAGCGACAGTTTTGTGTCATCTTTTTTGTCTTTCCAATCCGGTATGCCTCCCACTTTTTGGGAAGAAGCCGTAATTTTTCTTATTCCCAAGCACGATGACTCCGACCCGAACAACTACCGTCGTTTTCCTAACGTCTGTCGTTTGGTGATTCACGGGCACCATAATTTCCGACCGGTTGCGACCGTTCGTCGAACGTAGAAAACTGCTAAGCGATCGGCAATACGGGGTCCGACATCGTCGTTCCACGGATGATCTACTAGCTATAATCTCGCTATTTTGGTCACCGGCACTCAATAACGAAAAAACACACATGGTCTCAATAGACATATCAAAATCATCGGACGGTGTCTGGTAAAGTGGTTTGCTATCTAAATTGCCCACTTTTTGGCTTCTTCCAGCTGTTGTGAATGTTGAGTTCTCTCAGTATCCGGACCATCCTCAGTCGGGTCGATGGGGCACAATCGCAGCCTATCCCCATGAATGCTGGTGTCCCTCAAAGTTCTGTACGTTCAGTTTATTCAGCCAATAACCTCGCACTTCAGTGCTCTGGTTTCGGTTGCTACCTTCCAGCATCGTCCAGTAAACGGCAAAAAGAACAGAAGAATAAAGTGAAAGATAAAAAAAAGAAAGTAATGAGCGAAAATCACGAACACAAACAAAGATTCCGAATGTAACTGCCCCATTGGCTGCGATACCTAGTCAAATCATTTAACGTCTCGAACCATATGGTAGGTGGACCCCAACCTGGAAGTCTAACACAACCTACGTGGCCAAGTCAACTGGTCAAGGTTTTCATACCTTTTCCCGTGTCATGGACTGACCACCCCGACCTACCTTCCAATCACTACCGGCCTCAGAGGACAGCATACGCCGAGGAAGTCTATCGGTGGGCATGCGTAACACATGTCCCAACCACCTTAACCTGTTTAGACTCAGTACTTGGTCCAGAGACTGGCATTTTATTCTCAACACCTTTCGCCTAACCTCTGCATTGTTGATGCGTTTTTCCCACCACACTTGGGCAATGCTACGGAGACATCGGTGCTCAAACACCGACAGTCTTCGCCTATCTTCTACGCTTAATGGCCATGTTTCTGAACCGTATAAAAGGACGGACCTAATCGCCGCATTGTATACTCTATCCTTAACAGACAATCGGATGTCACACCAACGCCACAGATGACGGAGGTTGGCAAAAGCCAAACGTGCCTTCTGTATACGTGATGACACTTTATCCGATATCTGTCCACCTGGTGGGATGTTACTGCCCAGGTACCAAAATTTATCCACCTCAGCTAGAGGTTTGGTGTTGAGCCAATCCAGTTCTGCAGCAGCATTTTAAACTTTGGAGGTGCAAAAGACATCCCAAACATTCCCACACTGTTGTTAAGGCTATCCAAGAGAGCTTGCAACTTATTTGGATATTTACTCAGAAGAACAATATCGTCCGTGTATTGCAGGTTAGACAGTTTACTGCCTGATCACAGATCGATGCCACTATTCTCACACGAGGATAGTGCTATCACAAGAATCAATTCAACTACAAAATTGAAGAGGAAGGGTGAAAGAAGGCAACCCTGACAAACACCACTTTCCGTGGTGAACTCAAGTGAAAGATCGCCGTAAGCACGAACTCGGCTTCGGCTTTCTGTTCTTTAATCCACTCTGTTTCTGCTTTTCAATAATAATCTCATCCACCACTTCCAACTCCACTCAAGCTTTTGCCGACTATGCCAACCTTCAATATTCCCGTTCGTATCCCGCCATGGCACCGCAAACATCTACGGTGACTTTCGTGCACTTGTAACATCGCTCATTCCGGACTTTGAACAGATTTTTTGGGGCTTTTGAAATCCTGTGTTCTGCAATGCTTTTTAAACCCTCCATTTTCTCTCATACACCATCCCCCTTCTCCCCACTTGAATTTTGGCTCAGTTCCTCTCCGTTCCCCCAACTCGGTGCCTTTCCTGGGTCTTCAGATCATCTCTTTTCTTCATACGTATGTTTGCTTACTTCTCGTGCTGCGGTCAAGATTGGTTTTCTATTCCGCGCCGGATGTTTCTTTAGACCATCCCACCTCTTTCTGCACAAAGCTCAAATTCCGACCACCTTTTAATTCTGTTGTCTCGTGTGGAGCGGAGCTTCGTTTTCGTCTTTGTCTGTCATCTACCGGGTCCAAAGTAAAGCCCTTCGTCTGGCAGATGACTCAGTTTTAAAATCCAATTTGCAATCGCTTGCTCACTGCCGGGCAGTTGCTTCATTGTCCCTGTTCTACCGCTATTATTTTGGGTTTTGTTCCTTCAAGCCTGCATCGAATATACCTTTTCCTGCCATTGTTCGATCCCGAGCGCAGGCAGCTAGTCACCCTTAACAGGTTTCTGTCGCTCGATTTCAGACTTCGACCTTCTAGTCCTCTTTTTTCACCCGGAAGGTTAAGTTGTGGAACACTCTCCCTGTCCACATCATTCCACCCATCTAAAACCGTTCTGTTTTCAGAAGTGATGTCAACGTGCTTGTTTTGACTTGAATGTTACCCGCGGACCTTTCTTACAGTGTGTTTTCGAACTATGGGGTTCAGCCATTTGACTGTAATTCACTTGGTATATATATATATATATATATATATATATATATATATATATATATATATATATATATATATATATATATATATATATATATATATATATATATATATATATATATATATATATATACTACAACGGCCTGACAACAAGCATAGTACCAACGCAACCACACCAGAAAAGGATTACGAAATGGGGGAAAATTAGAGTCAACATTAAGATTGTAACAAGTTAGAAGAAATTTTTTCGATGTTTTCGCCGCGCATGCTTTGTGAATTTTTTTGTCTGCTTTTCGGTTGTTTGTGGATGGTAGGCTATGCAGCATTTGTGTCACTGGATTCGGTTCTGAGCCGTATCTCTCAGCGTCTCTAACTAACGACATTCCTCATCTCTTGGGCCCTAATCAGAAAGGCGGGAAGCGTTAATCGAAGCCAAAGGTAATCCATTGTTGTCCCCTTCTCTTTTGAATACATGGTTGTACATAAGTGCAGTAAAGGTGCATATCCCATAGCCTCAAAGGCCAACTGGACTAAGAGAGATAGTCAGCAGCGGGACCCAGAGACCTTGAATGAAGAGGAGCCACATAAGGTCTCAGTTGGTCATCTGTGATAAGGAGCCGGAAGATGGTGGGGATTACTGTCATTAAAGTAACTGGTGATGGGTATTTAAACCTCTAACTTCCGGGGTGAAAATCACAGTCCAAACCACTCGACCATCATCGATGGTTATTAGCCCCATGACTCATGATCCCTGGTTATCCCTGATGGCATTGTGGGTCTTTGGGGCCACGGTGGTATCTCTCTTTCACTATTCGCATGCGCAAGTATGTAGTAAAGATCGTTGTTGGTGTTCGTGAGTGGTAAAAATGTCTTTTAACTGATTTTTTCAAGGTTCATACCAGCATAATTTTTGTATTTCTTTTTATCTGTGATCATCCATTCTCTCTGATATTTCAGCGTGCGCTTCGTGCCGTCAGCCTCACGTAGTAGGCTTGTGGGTTTAGGTAGTTCGTTCTCAGTTTCTCAACACATTTATCTATTGTGGGATTTATAAACCCACGGGACGTTTGGAAATCGACGATGAGTGGTCACACATCCTCGGATACATCAACGAGTTTTGAATGGGATGAATATTTGGTCAAAATTAATGGTCGACCGGCAGATCCCAAATGTTTCAAACAGGTTAGAATTGGATTGGTCTTGTCTGCATTGTTTCATTTGGTTCATATGCACCTGAACCACTTACATCAATCATCGTCACATGTAGTTCGCAGTTTGAGATGCATAAGAAAGTACAATCCATCTAGACTAGTCAGGTAGCAAGCATTAAAAATCTACACGCTAAGCATTGTCTTGCATACAGTTGATTGGGCGACCGATGCTGCGACGTGCTTAGAAGAAGGTGGTGCGAGAATTGTGTAACGAAACCTGGGCAAACACGAATAGGAGTCTAACATGACGTTTAGCTTCTGTGAATTGGCAATTCGAATTTTTCCTGTTTGTGCGTCTGAAGCGTATCAGGCTGCCATATTATTCAGGTTAAGATGTTGTAAACCACACGACACACGCATGTCCGGTTGGTAAAAATTGTAACTTTGAACGTTGGGTAGATTCGCCTGACTTAAGTTTATTTGTATACTGATTGTCTGTAGAGGCTTCAATTTTGTGCTGGATTTGAATACTGTTAAGTGGAATTTGTGAGTTATCGGTTGGTTCGGAGATTTCGTTGCGTTTGATATCCACAACTACAGGTAATGTCGACACTTGGTAATTTGATATCGGGTGTTGTATATTTTCATCTCTCAGTGAAACATATACGGACTTTCGAATTGATCCATATCTTGAAGGTCGTTGACCCCGGCGGGATTCGAATCCACGCATGAACTCCACCCACGCTTTAGTACCGCGTACCGTACTGACTGTACCGCTAGGCCATGTCAACAAGGGATTCGGATTTTTCACAAGGGACCGCACAATTTACCCACCGAAATTTCAATAGCACATGGCATCCGCCTTATGGACCTATTTAATGTCGACCAGTTCAATTTCGCCTTTTGGTGAATCATGTTTTGCAAGCTTGTGGTACAAAATCGGTCTTGGGCCACTCAGTTAGTTAGACAGTGACTGATGTACTGTGGTGAGCAAGCAGTCGCTCCTGTTAGGTCATATTTGTCGCTGTACACAACAGTAACCGGAAAATGTCCGGAAAGAGATGGTTTCCAAACACTGCAGTTTCCACAGTAAACGCAAACGGCATTCCTAACCGGGCCTTTGAGCCACAAGTGCCCCATTTAAACACTACTTACTATATCTCATTCCCACAGAGGAAGTACTTGGCTTTTACTGATGGAATCAAATCCACTTCCACGGGTATAAAGCTACCTTCTTTGGTATCATTTAAGTAACCATTTTTAGGAGTTTCTGCTGAGGTTTGAAGTGACTGAAACGTGTTAGTGCGCTGTTTTGTCGTTTCAGGCTCCCGGGTAGCTTGTTACTGCTACGGTTTATTCTCAACAATCGCCCTTGAATGTCACACCGCAATCCGCTTATGAAAGCGTTTTGTATTGCATCCTACTCAATGTGTACAACCTTTGAATACTTGAGATTTCAGTCGCTTGCCAACAATTCCAATCTATGGAAGGATTATTGTAAATTTGTATTCCAAGCTTTATCTGTCATTTGTACCACTCGGCTACCATCGTTCGGACGACGGTGACTGCTATCGAAGGCATATATGATGCTTATGGGAATCCATTTACCCATCACAATTAAATAATGGCCATATCAATAACGACGGACAACTCATGATTCAGTGTGTTGAAGTCCATAGACGAACGAGAAAAAATGACGGGAATACAACAAAAGTCTCATTGCGAATCCAAAAAATCAGCTGATGCCTGTGAAACTTTTGGTACAAAAGTTGACTCCTTGAAGTTACTTTTTTTTCTCTTGTCTCATGATCCCGAATCCCGTGTCTCACTACCAGTCAGGCAGCAAACAGTCACCTCTGTCATTTCGTTTAATCGGCAGAAATTATGGCGCGTCTGGGTTAATATCTATCTTGTGTGTTGAATTTGCCTAAGTCTTCGATATACTTCGAATCAACGGATATTCTATTTTACTTTGAGGCGAAGAAACTTTCATATTCTGGACAGTTTTATCATTCATTTGTATGTTCGCTGTACTATAAATAAACAGTAACTCATTCTCAGCTTTTCATGGCCGACTACTCCACAGTTCTCACTTGCCCTTTTCAAATGTTCCCGTTTTCATACACAGTCTCGAACTCCACCGGAAAACCATTTCGAAGTTAACACTCTTCTCGAGGCCGAGGATCAGCGCAGTGCCGCATTGGACGTTCAGACAATGCCTACGTTCACCGTCGATCCTAGCAAGTCACGTTCCGGATCTGGTTTGCCAGTTTCGGCCGCCTCATCTGCCGTGATGTCTGGTGGTCTTGGCGGTTCGGGTGGTGGTCTAAGTCGTCGATCTAGTCTGATAAGCAGTCATCCAATTGGCACAGTCAGACGATTCCGTGCGGCCGCGTTCAGTTTGGCTCGAGTGGTTGAAGTATGGGGTGCACGGTTACGCATTCGTCTTGTTGGAACAGATGATCGAAACGATTGTTGGTTCCTGGTAGATTCCGACCAAATTCGACCATACCCGTCGGGAAATCCGTTGCAACCACCGTTTGGATATATACACAATCATTTGGTTTGGAATCGAACTTTAAAAAGAGCCACGGAAGGAGCCAAGTTTGCTGAGACTACTTGGTTTATTGAGGTGATTATTTCTGTCTGTATCATATAATGACTGTAAAACCAGCTGGTGAAGTTAGTTTCCCTGTAATCATATCCACCGAGTTCCAGCTGGAGCTCAAAGTCCCACGTAAAGGACTCCAAATCATACACATAGTCAACAGTCTGTTTTGGCCCTTCATCTGCGGTTTAATTCGTTTGGATTCCATATGCTGTTGCCACTTTGCATCTTAATGGCGAAAACCTGCTCGTAGTTTTTCAGCGCACGCGTCTGGGCAGTGGCATCACCAATGACGGTAACTTCTCGTGAAAGTTGGATTTGTTTTTCTCAACAGCAGAGCACGCTTGACGATTCGTTACCTCAATGGATACAACTAACTTAACTACTGCATGTTTATTTTCATTTCGTCCTTGCTTCTCTCACGTTTCCACGACCCACTACCCTATGGGTTAGACTTTTGAGTCAAAGGCTCCAGTTGGGGTTCTCAAAGGAAAACCCCCTCTGTGGTGTGGGCAGCCACGAGCTATGATGTGCCAAAAACACTCCAGTGGTCTCTCGGAAAACGTTTCTTATCTCTCTGATCTTCATCCTTCACATCCCAATTCTAAATAGATACTAGAAGCCACAATGAGTCGGGACCAAGAAGTTGTAGCTCTTCGTCGGTGCAATAACTCAAAGACAAGGAAAATAGAGAATCGACCTTCCTATACCTAAGCATCCTCTTTATTGGGCTACTTTCAACGTCCACACACTTTACCAAACGCGGCAACAGGCTTATCTAGATAGAACTTTTGAAACCCCCAGAATAGATGTGTTATGTCTCCGAAACACGCACAAAAGGCCCAACTTCAGTGTTACCACTTCACTCCCCAGATACAAGTTTGACTTTTCGTTTCACTCTTCGTATGTCGGGTGATTCGGTGTCTCGTGCTCGTGGTCAGACTGGTGTTGGCATCGTTCTGGGCGTGAAAGCTGAGCGTGCATTGCTCGACTGGATCCCAGTCAGCAGTTGTCTGTGTACGGTTCGGTCGAATGGTTCTGTGAGTGTCAACAGCAACAGACTGAAGTGTCGATGTCTGTTTGTCGTTTCTGTGTATGCCCCAACTGACTGAAGCGCTCCTGATGCTAAAGACGATTTCTACCATGAATTGTCTCAACTGCTCTGCAGCGTGCGCTCTACGGGCAATAGTTGTTGCTGGTGATTTTATTGCTCAAGTTGGGAGCCTAGACGAGACGGAGAGGACCATAGGATACCGATTTGGCGTTCCGGCCGATTGAACAGATAACGGTGGCCGACTCATCCAACTACGTTCGGACCATAAACTATTCCGAGCTAGTACACATTTCACGCACAAACAGCAGCATTGACTAACCTGGCGTCCTCCTGCACCTTCATAGTGTTGGACTCAGATCGATCACATTGCTGTCGGTTATCGCTGGGGTGGATCAGTTTAAGACTGTCGATCATTTTGCTCCACGTTTGCAGACACTGGTCACGCTCTTGTCTGCGCGCGTTTCAACTCAAACCTCCTCGGTGGTCCAAGCAACGTCAAAGCCAACCGTCCCCCACAGCTGCTACTGGACGATAACCACCGATCAACTTTCCAAGCAGAATTATCCGCCAGGTTAGCGATGCAGTCAACTGCCCAGAATCCAGAGAAGCGATAGACAGATCAAGTAGGCCCTACTTCAGGCTGCTGATGCTGCCTGAGGTCCAACAACCGAACACATAGAAACGATAGACATCTGGATCCTCAGTTACACTGTCAGCCGCGCGCAGATCGATTCCTCTTGATTCCAAATATGATGATGTACGGAGATGCCTCAAACGCCAGCTGATTCGGAGCCTGAGAAACGACCGTGAGTAGTGCTGAATCGGAAAGTGTAGGGAGATGAAAAGCGCTGCGGCGATTGGTAACAGCCGTAACCTTTTCCGTCTCATCAGAAATACCGGTCCACGAAAGCCAGGCGATAGCGGACTGATCAAAAAGGCGAATGGCTCCCTGGTTCAGACTGCAGAACGTCGTCCAGTTCATTGCTGAGGTTCCGCGGAGAGTCGGGTTCACGTACCGAGTCAGTGGCTGAAAGTCGTAAGCTCGCCAGGCTAAGTTTTTTGAGGTGTCTTGCGTATGTCTCGTGACTGGGTTCCTTCGGTGGGTAATCTTTGGTGAGACGGGGAACGGTTAGAGAATGGGTAAGGGTGGCCAGTCCATGACATACAATACAGACGTGAAAAAACGTAACCAGTGGACTTGTTCATGTAGGGCCTGTTAGACTTTCTGAGTGGGGTCCGAGAGACCCTCCCACTCTATGATTAAATTCACGGGAGAACATGGCTGGCTATCGCGGTCAGTGGCGTTTTTGTATCGGTAAACTGTTTTATCAACTTGACACCAGGATTCGTAGTTCTAACACTCCTTTCATACTTTTATTCTTTTTCATAATTTACTTTTGAGGTTTCCGCTGCGAGACAGCAACGAAGCCGCCGTACTCAGTGCATGCTTTATTGTTGTCTGGATTGAACCGAACTGAATACGCATGAGTACGATGAAATTGACCAAATCAGTGAATCCGCTAGTCAGGGTAACGAACGTGTTTAAATCAGACACTGAACCGATCCGCTTCCGCGTGACTCCCTTATTCATTGTCAACCTGATTGTTTTAGGTACAGCTAGGGACGCTGTTGGCGTTTGAGAACTCCAATTAACTCGATATAGATGTAGCCGGTTTGATCATTTCTGTCCCATTCCACTAATGCTTTAAATAGGAGTCCATTTTTTGCCGAGAGTTTGGTTTTGAGAAGAATTTGGGAGCCATGAAACAACAACTCGAATGCGCAGATTTCAGTCATAAACACCCGGATTATCATTGGCGAAAGCCGGCAACTTTAGCCCTCAAGAATAGTAAACTACGAGTGTAATGAAGCTCGAATCAATCAGTCAATCAAGTGGAGTAGTGTAGATCTGAGGCCTGCTTACAAGGCCTGATTCATCTCAAAGAACAGGTATTATCTGAAAGCAAAAAAGAGGCGGAGATAATTAGTAGAGATATCAATTATAAATAACCGAACAATGTAAACAGTCATGGCTTCCCACCACATTCTCTCCCGGCTAGTTTGGGAACATGAGCGCCATGGTTCATATGTCACACACAGTGTGTCAGTATTACACTCGAGTTGCACGAGCCGTTAGAAAGAAAAACAACTCAAAGGAATAGAATAGCAGTGTTAAACTTCTCTGCTTTTCAAATCATAGAGACAAGTTCTCTGTTGTTGTTTTAGTATGTTCCCGTAAGGCTGTATAGTGTTTGGGGTACCGACTTCAGGGGCGTGTGGGATAATGTCTGTTGTGTCAACATTTGCCTTTTAACTTGTATTTTGTGGACTTCAGTCGTCAATGTTGCCGTTCGTTTTCGAGGGTTCGGAAAATTCTTCGTGCTGCATTTCGTCGTGCACCGAATGTGTGGAGTCGAATCGCTTGGTTCTCCCCTTAGTGAATTTAATTGACATGTAGATGCAGTGTCTTCCCGCCCGTTGGGAAAGCGAGTTTAGGCGTAATTGGGATTCTTTTCAACGGGGTCAACTTCCTCGACAGGTCGTTCATGCCTGAATAGTTGCACATTCTTTTGTATCAGTACTTTGCCGGGAGTCATTAGCCAGCCAGGTAACGACGTGCCAAGTGTAGCTTTTCGATTGTGACAAAATAATCTTGTGCGGCGTTGAGTCAGCGGCAGTGCAGACTCAACAGTAGCGTAGACTTCTTTCCGACAGCCAAATGATGCCGCTCGCTGGGTGATAGAGAGCGCGATAAAAGCGCCACAAGTCGCCCGTTCTGATTTCGAGTGGCCGCCGTGGTGATATCAAATACGTCGGTTTTGATTAACAAGGGGAGTGGGGGGGGGGATCGACAGTGGTAACTTACGCGACCATCTTTGGTGTGTTTCGGCAAGGAAAAGGTCAAATTATGTACCAAGGGTTAAATCTGATCTGAAAATCGAGGGACCCACTGCTGGTAATGGACAAATAGTACAACGGCGCGCTGTTGATCCTTTAAGTCGTTGGGCGGTGATATGTCACATCGGTTGAAGTCTTTCAGGATCAGGTTTGATGACTTCTTTTGATACTTCACAACCGAGTAGCGTTGTTGAAGGTGTCCGTGGTGTAACGTTTGCTTTGTTTACGGCTAAGCCATATCGGCCAACCGCCTCTGGGGATCGGGCTACGTTTTCACCATGCTTCTTTGTGGTTTGCCCACAAACAGTAATGTTATCACCGTAAGCAAAGGTATCGCTCAATCGCGCTTCTCGAATGATATGATCAATAGTCCGCTAAAAGCAGGCCACTCTACTGACCACTCCAAAGGATATTCGATAGCTTCGGTACTCATTACTGCCTGTTTTTCAAAGCGGTGTATTGTTTTTCGTCATTGCGTTTGAGTACCTGGTGATGTGCACTGTGCAAGTCGAACGTACTGAAAATGCTATACTGAGGTATGTTATTCATTATGTTGATTCTCGGTAATGGATAGGTGTCGAGATATGTGAAGCGATTAGTAGTTTGACTGTCATCGACCACCGTACGCTTTTTATGATTTCAGTTGGTTGTTACAAACACTTGTTCACTCCATGGAGATGTGGAAAGTTCGGTAACCACTTCTTTCAGTAAACGCCGAATCGCGAGTTATATGAAACATTCCTCGTTCATCGAATGACGTCTGGATTTTATGGCTACGGGCCTACGTTCGCTTGATAACTATTATTCAGACGAATCTTATGGACCCTATTCAGGAAGCCCGATACTTCCGAAATAACCAGATCAACTGGTCAGATCTTTTCATAACGCTGTTCCAGGTCATGGGCTGACCACCCTTGTGTAACATGTTTCTTTGTGTTACATTGTACGAGGATATTAGTGTTGATTATGCTGGTGATATCGATCGCTAACAAACAAATGCTTTATAGTCAGGATTGAAGGTAGGATACGCATATTTTGCTGCAGTAAGAACTCGTTTGTTTCAAATCCAATGCACATTTTTGATGAACAACAAATCAGGTTTTCTCACTTCATCTTTTTATTTGTTTAAAAATCTTGCAATTTCTGCTATTTCTCTGCCTAATATCTCAGCCTCCACCAGACCCAGCTGATAATTATTTTCAAGTCGGTGACAAATTGGAAGCTGTCGATCGTCGAAACACTCAGTTGATTTGTCCAGCCACGGTCGGTGCTGTCAACGGTCAGCACATTCTCGTCAGTTTTGATGGCTGGTCTGGAGCATTTGACTATTGGACCCGATTTGACAGTCGTGAATTGTTTCCTGTCGGCTGGTGCAAACGGGCAGACTATCCACTGCAACCACCTGGTCCGAATGCACTTCGTTCCCCTCCTAGCCATTCTACCCCAGGTCCTCTGTCCAAGCTTATGGCTCCACCAATCGCATCTGGTCATGCGTTTCCGCTGGACATGTCCTCGGTCTCGGAGACTCCAACCGGGCTAAAAAAACCTCGAACAAAATCCAAACCACGACAAAAACAAGAAACGGCCGTATCGTTCCGATCCGTTTCTCGAGCTCGATCGCGTCGTGTACCAAATTCGTCTCGGAAACGACGTCGTAAACCTCATAACCTGGGCACGGCCCAGACTAGAAATCCAGTTCCAGGCGCTTTAAGCCGTCCACTGGCTCTTACTATACAGACTAACTGGACGACAGATGCACCATTATTGTCGAACAAACTGGGCTCGGACACATCCCATCCGCAAACGGAATCCACTGATTCTTCCATGCGTTCCCTTGGTTCCCCACCACCTCCAATCATACATCCGGTCATCATGGATGATGAGGACTATATTGACGGTGACTCGTTACTTAATGTAACCACTGGGTCCTCATCATCTGATCCACCTCCACCCTCAATTGAAGCTGCAGTGACCGTGACTAGCAGTTGTACTTCAGTGCCCACACACAGTGGACATGATTTGTCCTCTAGCACCACAAATACCTCGTCAGTTAGCCGCGGTCGTCGTACGAGTAGTTCATCAGACTGTGTGGTTCGACTGCAAGCCAAATCACCACCCACGCTGGCCCTCGGGGTGAATTCAAACGAACTCGTCGCCAACCATCCGGAGCTGAAATCATGGCAAGTGGTCAGCACCGAACCACGACCGAAGCCGAAAAAAAAATCGAAACCGGACAAAAAACATAGGGAACGTCCATCTGCCGAGCTGGCAGATTCAACTAATGGATTGAAAAAGAAATTCAAATTTATCAGGTGTGTTCATCCACGGCTCTGTACTTTCTCCTCCGATTCTCTAATGATTTTTTGGTACTTTCAAAGTCTGTTTTTCATTCTACCTGTATAAACAATTACTGTTTCCTTATTTTATGCATGCGCGCGAATCAACGGGGTTTCCCCCGTAGATCCACTGCACTATTGGGATAAACTTTCTCCGTGACTCCGTAAAAATGGAACAGTGAACCACATCAAGTCCCGATAGGTTAGTCGTGGTGATGAGTTGAGCGATACCTCGAATTGCTGCCTATCACCATTGTGACCGGATCTGGCGGGCTCAAAACTCCTATTCCCAAGTGGATAAAGGTTTGTGCCACTGGATCACCACAGGTCAGTATCCAACGGTAAAGGTACAACGAAATCTTCGGTCCTAATTACATCGTGTGAGACAGTGCGCTCAGTTCCCTTATTCATATTTGTAACGGAGAGTAACTGTTTCCTTATTCCAGTTTCCATTACTCCCTGAGTGTTATTAGGCTTGTTATCACATCTGTTCTGACGGGGGCTTATTTCTCCAGGTCCAAAGGCCGTGTGACACATTTAACACTCGCCACTCCGTATATAAACATTTGATAATATAGGAGGAAAATATCGTTATTCCATAAACCAGTATGGCAAATAACGATTCTTGGAGCTCGGTTGTTCTATCCTAGTCTTGAGTGGCTCTCTGGGTTGGGCGTGGCGGGACCACTGCCTGTGATTACATGAATATTGTTTGACCGGTTTCAGTAACAGGATATTTTTATTTCTGTATTAATTGATTCATCATACAGTATCAGCACCCATATTACCGCTGCAAACCATGTAAACACTGTACAGCTGTTTCTCACTTGTCAGGGATCTTCGGTAGTGCATATCCGGTGAGTCCCAGCGGTGGCTTGAGCCGGGGGTGCATGATTATGAATTCCACACGTTACCACCCGACTGTGTTGTCTAGCTGTTGACGTTTTTTTCACGTCAACACTGCACGATATAACCCCTCTCCGTCATTAGTTTTGGATAGCCATTAATCGGTGCCTTTGCAGCGATGGACGTTTCTTTTTTGGCAGGCCTAAGTGAAACGGGGGTATTACGTTACAAACCACCCACATGGCTGAAGTACCAGTTCCAGTCTCAGGAGATCTCAGTTGTTAAACGAATGGAAGTCAGGGATCATTCAATCTGGACTTCGTTTTATTAAATTAGCATAATTTACATTTATTCCTCAACTTCGCTTGTTTACGTGATCCATCCCGTGTGTCTCTTTTGCTCGAAAAAGTGATCATCCGGATCCAACTCCGAAACCGTCATCCGATTGGAAATCAGACGACAGATTGAGCAGTTCTGTGGAACGGTCGACGGTCAAACCCGGTCCGTTGACCGTGGATACCACGGAGCATTCTCTCCATCCTCACCAGAATCAACACATGTCTCATCTGGCCTTGTCGGCGGACACCCGTGATGGACACTCGCACCTATCTGCTGGATCCACACAAGGGTACACGGAGGATTATCATCCTTCCAATCGTACCGAATCCGCATCCCGTCCGCAGAAATCGGAATCGTTTATTCTCAAGTTTCCCCATGAATTTGACGGATTGGCGGAAGTAGAGCAGGATGGCGAGACCATAATTACTCCACAGATGGCAACCGTCGAAGCTGACGGTCAGCCGACCTCCATTTCCACTTGGTATACATCCACCAAACTGGAATATCCGAATTCCAAACTGAGCGAGACCTATTCTATTGCTCAGGTTTCCGACGACTATCTGGATTCACAGAGTTTGGCCCCGCATGTCTCCTCTTCAACCGTATCCCCTTCATCCCTCGGTAAGTTCCACTCATTTGTTTCTTCTTGATCACACGAGTCGTTCTCATTGCGCTGAATGGATCTAACTTTGAACAATCATTGGATCTCCGCCAGGGCAGAGGTTTGACACCGCATGTTCGAAACCTGCTAAGCCCCATGTACACACTATGTCCAACAACCAAAGTTTTCGTGTATATATATATATATATATATATATATATATATATATATATATATATATATATATATATATATATAATCTGTGCTGTTGTGGTTGACCATTCTCGTTGATGCTTCAGCCACGCTTTTCACCGAAAAACTGCCACGGAGTGAGTTAGTCAAGGGACATGCGCATATCCACAGATGTTGCCGGAACTCCAATGACCAATTGTTTTCTGTGCAATGAAATTCTGTTTTCAAATTTTGGTTATAATAGAAAGCACTGAAGGGTAAAATATAAAATTATATAAGTCCATCTTCTTTACGGTAGTATTGTGGTGATTTGTAAGAAGTTCAACTTGTGTGGTCTTGGTCACCACGATAAATTTGCCCGAAGTTCGGAAGATAGATGTTAAACAAATTTGTTTCTAAATATGCAATAAAACTATTTAGGTGAAATTCCCCACAGGTGGTTGTCACCACCGGTAAATGTACGCTGACCCCGTCAGAAGCAGTTATTTTGTCCGAAGTGTCGACGACGTGTGTCTCACAAAAGGATGCGAAAATCCTGCAAACACAAGAAATAGTACAACAATATCTCGCTGCTCAACAGTCAACCCGCGCTTGGTGGCATTCTCATCGAAGAAGAAACTCCGTCCGTTTCAAATGCATGACCCTCACACCATGGTCACACAATCGTGGCTCGTCGAGCATTCCTTTTTGCTCTCGCGATGATAAAGGAAGTGGATTGCAGTTCAGAAAGTTCCACCACTTTAGCAAATGGGAGATTAATAAAATTCTGTGAATCTCGACGATGCTGGGAGGTAGCAACCGAAACCAGAGCACAAAAGTGCGCGGTTAATGGTTAAATGAACTGAACTGGTAATATCAAAACCAAGTTGATGGACTGTGTGCCTGAAGAACTGAAACAATTCACAGAGTACAGGGGCGGGTCGCTGTAATATTACCCGAAAAATGTTGTATGCTTTTTAAATCATGAAATTAGTTCACATTTGAAAAACCGTTCTCTTTCTATATGCGGTCCGCATTATCTCGTTTGTTTGATTGATTTCGTATTCACATTCACGCGTTTATTGGATTCATCGTCTTTTGTTTGTCTCTGAGAGTTAAAGGAACCCGGAATATCTTTTTATTTACTAGTCACTAAGTGATAGGTTTAGGTATCATGGGACATTTGTGCCCGGGATCGTACGCTCTACTTAGAGGACAGAGTATGGTAATGAGCAATGAGGAGGAGTGCTGATGTTAGAGGATGATGGCGGGATGAAGGTGAGAAGAGGGTCCGGGGTGTACTCACTGGCGAGAATACGCATTCGGAGACCAACACGACTGAAGGATAACCACCGCTAGAAGAGTGGTAACTGATGCAGACATTCCCTCATTCTCTTCTCACACAGACTTGGGCCCTTGCCCCCTACCCAATCCATCTCACTGGACCATTGATGAGGTCTGTCATTATATTGCAACTCGGGATTCCTCGCTCCTGGAGGTGGCACAAAAATTTAAGCATCACGTGAGTTCTATTTCATGCATGAATGCAATAAACTGCGAATGTAAACAAACAGCACAGTCAAGACAAAACACCTCGATGAAGAAACTACATCCAATATGGTTTAGACCTTATTCTGAACACTTAGTAACTATGTACTAGATATGGGGTAGTTCTGGTTTTTTAGCAGTTATCTCACATTGAAACTACTATCCACGTGCAACCTATAAGATACCAGGATTCTGTGGAGTGCAATGACTTTGAGTCGTGTTAGACGATCTTTGGATCTAGATATAGATCCAGTCCACCTGTTACGCCGAAACTGGGATCATATGCTCTAAGTACACTGTTTCACAAAGGTTGGAATATCACTTATTTTATAATTGATTTGAACCGTTTGTCGAGATTTGACTGCTGCTTTGAAAGTAACTGAGAAATGAATGCCAAGTGAAGATCCAAGAAGTTCCATGAGTGCTCGACAGACGCCAAGTCGGAGGTGCTACTTCTGTTTCCTGACACCCATTATATAATTGTGCTAGCTTTAACAATAAATATCTGTAATATGCCCCTGATCGGAGCTCAGTTACCAGCTGTTAGGGTCGCACATTTCTATGAACAATTTCACATTCCACAACCTCCGATAAATCCAAACACCACGGCGCAGTGACCAGAAAACATTCTGGAACGCCTCTGTTCGTGAATTGACCGTTCGGCATGTGCTCATGTGTTCTCGTGTTTGAATTAGTTGTTAATCCCTTGCTCGACTCTTGCACACGATCAAAGCCGCCCTAGGACTGTCCAGGTTTGATCCTGATGGACGCTGGCATGCTCTGAACTTGTCCTTATTGAAAGCCTTGTGTATAAGATCATTTTCATTGCCAATGCTTAATGGTCCTCGACATGATCTCAGTCCTCCATTTCCTTGACTCCCTTAAAATCTTGTTCTTTCTTCTCTTTCACACAGGAAATTGATGGTCAGGCCTTGTTATTACTCACCATGGAAGCGTTACGTAACTACCTCAAAATCAAGCTTGGTCCAGCTTTAAAAGTCGACCATCTCATCTCGCGTCTAAAGCGGGGAGTGTTGTAGTTCTGGGGAGTGATCGTGTCTTCATTCGCCACGACAACCTGGTGTACGTTAGGAACGCAGGTACACGCAACACGCCCACTCTCATATATAAATGTTGATTCCATCCCTACTTATGTGAACAGTTCATTGGCCGTAAGTGCCACTCTATTTTTGTAACCATAAAGATCCACTGATTATTATCAATACAACTTTACTCCCTCATCTGTATGCATATATCCTGGCGGCCGAATTCACCGCAAATTTCTATCCGCACTCTCCCCAGTGTTCAACCTGTTCAAGTTTGTGTGCCGTTATGCTTGGAGACTTGACTCACGACCGTCATGTCAACACCAATGGTGAAAATAATGATGTTTCACAATGACTATATGACTATCGATCGTATCACATGTTCTTTTTATCACCACAATCAGTAATACTATTATGGCAAATATTATCACTTATTGTTACGTTTTAATTATCACCATCATTCGCAATGAAATCATTGTGCTCTTATGTATCTCGGCAACCAAACCTTTGACCTGTTTTTTCTCTGCACGAAAAATGCAAATAACGTTCACGTTCGACTTCCCTAATAGTCTCGGGGATGATAAATAATCCAGAATTTGTTCCTCTCTCACATGTGCGTGGTAGTTTTACATCCATAAGATTTTCCATCGACTTCTCACTCCATTGTATTCCGTTTTAGGAGAAAGCCGGTTTGTCTAAGTACTACACACTATCTTTCTGGTCTCTCCTGTTCATATTATGTGAGCATAGATCTCAAGACCTCCTTGTTATTCCTTTCACTTACCAGCACAAACATACAGGCTAATGCTCACACCGTTATTCTCCAGTGCGTTATTGTTTTTGTCTACCCTCTCTCGTCTGTTCGGCCTGATCCCAAATCAATGTGGTTTGTTCCATACTTTCATTCACATCTAGATAATAAAATATGCCAAGTTCAATTTTTCTGTCAGTCGTACTCCTGTACTCCCGTTCGGTCTTTTTTCCCTCTGTATCTCAGGGATGTGTGAAACACATTTGCTCGTGTCGATTTGCACACAATTTATGTGCACGCGTATGCTCCTCGTTCTGCGGCGACTTCATCTTCTACAGCTTTTCCTGCTTTGCTCTCCACCTCAAGTTCGATATCGATTTTACACCTCTTTTAACCCCAACACTGGACTGTCACAGATTGTTCTTGTCATTCTCTCAACATCGATCTTTAACCGACTGGTCTCACTACTACTGCTACCAGTAGCATCATCGTCATCATTCCCTGTGGTTCTTTGCTCCCCCTTTTGTCCACTCCGCATCCCCCAGTCCCTCACTTTTTGTTTTGTTTTTGATACAGAATTGAATGAACAATGCATACAGATTGGTGTCTTAAGCCTATATTGCTTTGTTTTCGAAATTCTCACCCCTGTGGGCTGCGCAGGCTTAGTTTACCAGTTCGCGGTCTGGGTTATTACCGATGCTCATAGATAGACTCACTCGATGTTAATGGTTTTCCAAGATGGGTATTGGTTGAAGGATAAATCAAATTGTTCAATCCATGACGTGACAAAAGGGTCCATTTATCCTTTTCTTTTTTGTTTACATCCTTTTCATAATATGATAATATTGTAACACCGCGGGAATGGGGTGGTGGTCATTTGGGTAAAGTGGTTGGATTCGAACCCGACACAGAATGTTCGAAAGTTCACTATGATAACCGTTTGACCTCCGCCGGTGTGAAAACCTTAACCGGGAGAACTAGCTGACTGAAATGTGTTAGGCTTCCCAGGGTTAAGGTTCACGAGTCCCTCTTACCGAACCTTAAGGGTGTGGTTGGGTATCATTACCGGTGGCGTGGTTGCATTTGAACTACTTCGTCTACATCATTTTCACGTATACCGTCGTATCCTATTTTTATGTGCCTCTACTGCTTCTAATTCGTCTCGTTTCTTTATCAGTGCTGTGAGGCAGCAGTCAGCAGCGTGAGGTTAATAACTGAAAGAACCCAACTGGTTCAAATTAATAGGAGTCAGTCGTATCCCACCTCCGGTAATGATGATCCGACGATGGTCAAACCTTGTGTCCCAGGTTCGAATCCCGCTTCCGCCGTCGGTCACTTCCCCCAGCTGGCAGCCTATGACTGGCCGCGACCCGCTTCTTGAAATATTGTGCTTTCAATAAATAATACAAAGGGAAGTAAATAAAAGGATGATATTCTGTGCCGGACCATTCGTTCCATGAAAAAGGCTTCTCTGCTTTCGATCAATCTCGATTGAATAGTGAAACCGTTATCAGTCACTACACAAAGATGATTGCTCCATGGAGAACGATAGATAGTGGCGAACAAGCTCGTCTTCAGTGACGCGCAATCATGCCATTACATCACATTTTATCTGAACAATGTTAAGTGAACAAAACAAGATTGAAGGTAGGGCGACTGATCGAAAATGAAGACAGGAGAGGGCTAATTCCGCACGCCTGACCCAGATCCATCTCTTAACCGTGAATGGATATCGTGAGTGCCATTGGTCTGATCAACGGATATGATTCATTGTAGCATAATCATGAGTCACTGAATACGAGCTTGTTCGCCATATAGTTTTTCCATGTATTCTATGGGACAGTCTGGACAACCAGTTGGTGCAACTGGTCTAGGGCATCATCTCTTCTAATTGCCAGGCGAGACGACTAAACACCGTCCGGGATTTTTCCATCCCCAACTTAGCCATTCACTCTCCTGTCGCTTGCGATGCAGTTGGCTCTAGTCCTCACCTCGATTCCGGCCAGGCGATACCTGCGCAATGCATGAAGCTGTTCTGCTAGTATGGACAGGTGGCTTGCTTTTGACGAGTCAATCAATGCCTTACAGATGTTCTGTGTATGATTGAATTGTCCATCTTCTCCGGGATATGACAGGTGCCATCAGCGACTTCACTTACACTGTCCTGAATACGGAATTCTCACTGGCATTAAAAACAGAAAAATCACAACATTCCACGTCACCTGATGCGTTCGACGTAGTTAATTAAATCCAACAAAGCCCCTACAGAATTAATCATTTTCCTGGTCGGTTCTTTCACGTACGCCATACGTACGTTACCCAGTATTCGCCTGGGTGAACAGTCAAAACGGAGTTTGCCGTACCGAAGAGTCCACTCGTTCGTGTTGTATTCACCGTTCAGTACAAATCTTCCCACCAATAATCTCGCACTTCAGTGTGATAGTTTTCGTTCCTACCTCGAAGCATTGTCTGGTCGAGAGAAACACAAGGAGGAAACAGGCAAAGTGCAAATCATGAAGCCAAACAGAGGACTCGAATGCAAGTACACCACTGGCTAGTGCACTTACCCATGTCGCCTAATTTATCTAACCATTCAATGGGTAGATCTCGTGGACCCCAGCCCTAAAACCCAAAACGTCCTACATGGTCAAGTTCAGTGGATCAAGGTTCTCATGCCTTTTACCTTGTGACGAATTGACCACCTCGACTCACTCTCCAACCTCTAACTGTCTCGGAGAATAATGTACACTGAGGTAATCTATCTGCGGGCATGTGTAACACACATCCCGACCATCTTAACCTGCTTAGCTTCATTACTTGTTTCAGTGACTAACCTCTGATTCCCAAAACCTCAAACCTAACCTTAGCATTACTGATACGGTGTTCCCAACGTATTCGAGCAATACTGTGAAGACTTGGACAGTCTTCGCGTATCTACTATCTGTAACAGCCATGTTTCTGAGTTGTATGAAAGGATGGATCTAACTGCCACAATATGCACTCGACTTTTATTGGATAATTGGATGGTGCGCCGGTGCTACATACGATTCAGAGCGAAAGTCACTCGTGTTTTCTGTTTACGCGACGACGCTTTATCCGAAATCCGACCACGTTGTGAGTTGTACTGCTTAGGTAACAAAGCTTATCTGCTTGAGCTGGGGCTCATCGGGCCAGGTGAAGTACTATCCCGCTGCTGTTTTGAAACTTACTTGGATCTTTACTTGTGAGCACAACATGGTCCGCGTATTCTTAGTCAGACAGTAAACTGTCTGAAGAAAGATCGATGCCGGTATTTGTAACTGTTCGTTATATTGCCACTACACAGATTTCGTGATTGCATTTGGGGCGTTGATATTTCGTGTTTCGAGTACAACTGGTGCACAGTATTCCTTCCTTACTCCGCGTTTACTTCAACAAAATTGCTGGAAGTCATGTATCCGAAATCAATATTTACTGTGGTTGGTGAAATGTTATCCCAAATTATCACCTTTTTGGGGTACTATGATTAGTAACCTGTACATAGCTCCCGGAGAGACATTACCCTGTTGTTAGGCGCTTTTGTACCCATCCTGACTGCATTACTTTCTGACTAACCATGCATTAGTGTCCATTATTTTGACCATGCGCCTACGTATCCCTCACTTGCTTTTTGGTTCAAGTGATTTCTGTCTTATTCCAACTGGAGGAAATGCTGTTTTGGACGAATTTATCACCGATCATCCCAAACTATTTCATCTGAGACCGAGAGCTCCTGTTTCACCGAGTGATCATGCTCTCAGTGTCATAAGACCCCTATATCTGTTCCCGTTCAGCACATTGTTCCTTAGCCAGAACAAAACAAAAGCGGTCACATTGTGTCAGTGAGCAAATCTCTGGATTATCCCGGCAGCGATTCCTCGATCGTCCAATCCCAACGGAAGAGTAACCAAGAAAATGTGCGGAAACTATATTCAATTGCAACCCAAAATCAAAATTTTATATAACACGAGGCACATAAGGCGTTGTCACTGACTGATCAGCGTGGTACGCAGATGTGATTGGTTAAGTCGGATCATAGTATGCCAGAAGTATGATTGGCTGGCAGATTGGGGTGAATGGTAGGCAGTAAGTTGTCTGTCAGTGGTTGATGTGAACGTGACGTGTGATAGACTGGTTGGTTCATAGGCACATGCATCGCGACTGCACTGCTATATGGGATATGTGAGCCTTGTCACTGGTTCGTGCTACCAAAGGGCTCTGTCCGTGGGCTGGAAGAATGCGGACTGCAGCCTTGCTGATGACGTGTTTTCAGAGAGACTTCCGACTCTCTGACAGGCCATCTATAGAAACTTGTCACCAACCAGCATTAATCTGCTTCAAAGATCCCTTTCCATTGTTTCTTCGTGGTTTCCGTTCGACTTCAGTCTTCCACATCTACACTTATTTACCAAGACACAGAATGCGTTATTTGATTTGTGTTGTTCTATAGAGACTTCATTCTTAAAAACGGCAGAATAGCTTCTCCATTGCTTAAATCTTTGAGAATGCAAAAAGAACACCTATAAACTACACTAACAGGCTTCTGGGAAACGACGCTCTATCTTGGGAAAACAAGAAATACAACGGCTGTATACGACATTTGCGCACCAGTTCTTCCGTACGACAATTAGCAAACTTCTGAGGCACGAAATCCGGCGTCTGCGTGGACAACGGGCCGATCGTCTGAACGCCGCGTTTACTTACACTTCATCGGAAACCCTATTTTCCTTCCGTTCCCTCAGATATAGAGCGGCTCTCCCTAGAGGAATTCTTCAGGTTACTACAAACCTCAAAATCAGCTTCTTTTGTGGATTCAGAAGGCTTTTCTTTCACTGTCCTCAACTTTGGAGTAAACCAACTTTCCGGAAGTGACTTCCCACCAATGAATCTGTTGATGCCGCTTCTATTGCTCCCTCATGCAAACCCGTGACAATAGTACATATTCCAAAACATTATACTTCCACTATTTTGTCAAAACGCCTACTAATGCCTCAGTATGGTCGGGGATAAGAGTCTCAGGCTCTGACACGGCTGCTCGTCCTGAATATTGTATTCAGAAAGCAGTAGTAATGCGGGTCACGGAATGCGGTGAAACCGTTTATTAGCGCACGCTCAAGCACTTACGGAAAACTAAGAAAGCCTAAGCTGTACATGTAATCGACACGGGCGAGCAAAGCCGTCCGGTGCGCAGAGAAATGTGATTGGATGAGTGGCACGGTCAGATGCCAGGTGCGTACGTGTGACTATTCGTGGCAGCCTACAGGCATCAATCAACAGGTTGTCAGTGGCGGTGCGTGCATGTGAGACTGATTGTGTACGTTACTAATTGAATCGACACAACACTGAACGCCTGTCGAAATGCTCCCGAATGACTTTAAGCCTCAAACAGCCTCTGCTAAGGAAGTCCTACTCACCACCTTCTCGTGGTGGTGTTTTCACCAAACTGTGGGGACGAACGCGAAAGCTCGGCGCTCTCCACCGGGTTGGCTGACTAATAGTCAGTCTAGGGAAGATGGCTGAATGCTGATTCCAAACCAACCGGGCGTAAAACACTATGCTCACCAGCATTGGTGGAATAGGGTGTACTGAACACCCAGGATTTTCGGCATCATCCGAAGGGCGTGTGAATTGAGTGCTCAGCCACCGGCTCCCAGTGAGCAACGGACTCCACGCTCCGTCCTGCTGCCTTGTGATTTAAGCTCGGAATAGCTACAGGCTCTGGTTGTGGACCCCTAAGAAAGCTACTTGCTTTGGCCTGGGCAACTTGGCAGTATTGCGCCCGCAAACGAATCGTGTAATCAGACTCCGTCCATCCGTTCCTCTTCGACTGCACCACGTTTTGTTCAGCACACAGCTTGAAATCAGGTGGATGAGAAAAATAACGTATTAGTCAATACGCTTTCGTCCCATCGCCATCACGTCTTCTGCGTTCAATTTGACTGAGCGCGCTATCCTTGGCCGGTTATCTTCTCCGTTTGTTGTTCCAAATGATCCCTACCAGTTTGCGTACAAATCCAACAGATGCACTCTGGATGCAGTTGCTTCAGTTTGCCATTTCATTTCAAAGAGCTTGAACAGTTCCGTGAAATGCTTTCGGTTAATTTTCCTCCACTTTTTGATTCCGTTCCCCATTCTCCACTTCTTCAAAAGCTGGAGTCTTCTGACTGTCCTACTTCTTGACTCTCATGGTTGAAAGACCATTTTCCCAACAGAACTGAATGTACTAAAGTTGATACAAATTTATCGAGTCCTTTAATTAACAACGCTGATGTTCTTCAGGGTGCCGTTCTTTCCCCCTATCTTTTCTCGACTTGACCAATAAACCATCTGCATGACTTTTTAATTATGTCGATGACGTAGTGCTCTGTCAATCTGTCTCCAGCCACCCAGACTTTAACTCTTTTTCCGAGAACTCATACGCTATTCAGAATTTTTCGTCCTGTTCTGGACTATATCTCAACAGTTTCAAATGTTCTGAGTGTACCTTCTCCCTTTCTCGTTCCTATTACCCCAGTGAGCAATCAGTCTTCAGAAATATCCCCATTTCCAGAGCTGACTTGGTTAAATAGTTAGGTGTTACAATCAGCACCAATTTACAGTAGTCTCCTAATCTTTTGATCGTGTTAAGAAGCTAAGTCGAATATAATTTCAAGTTCATAGACCAAGGCAGTTTGGTGCCACAGAATGTATTTTCCCAGTCTTACTCTTCCACTCACCCGTAATCTTTCCTGATCTCCTTATGAAAGATTTTATCACTACACCACGACCTGGCTATTATTGTTAGTTTTTCTTTAATTCCGACAGGGTCTCTTATCTCCAATGATTGCGATTTGCACATTATACCTTGTGAAGTATTCGCCAAGAAGATTCTTGTGGACCCCACCAATCCCTTGTACCTTGACTTATCCGCATACCATTTTCATCTCTCCCCACGTTCCGCATTTAGACTCATCCCATCCCATCATCTTTCGCAACTCTACAGTGCCTTACTTATCAGGTGTTCTGGTCAAAAGGATGAAACTCATACAGAAGCTTCGCATGAACCTCCGTGACCGAACCAGTCTTTTCCGCAGTATTTATTGTGACTTGCTTATTTCAAACTAGCAATGATTAGTTTGGAATGAAGTACTCAATATAATACAATACAATACAACTGACACATTCTTACCAACCTTCCTCAGCCTGCGGTTGGCGTGGTTGATGATCTGTTTGTTTTTGCCAGCGGTTGCCGCATTCATGATGAGCCCGGGCCGTGGTTACTGATATCTGATTTTGTGTTGAGTTTCTGCATCTGTGCTGGGATGGCTGCTCGTTTTCGAGTGGAGGGATAGTCCTTCAGCGTTGGTCATTCGTTCTTAAGTGTCACCTGTCTCCCATGGAATTTTTACTCTGATTTTTGTCTTGTGAGCTGCATGATTGACGTTAGCTTTCAGAAACATGCTAAAAGAGAAAGTATTTTCATATACACGTAGCGCCAAAGTCCGTGGTACTGCGGCTAGCTCCTTTCACTGAACGGATTGAAGACACCAAATGAGTTATTTTTTGATCGTACATGCCACGTCCAGTAGCTTTGCCCTGCCATATTCATCAAACCGTTGTGTCATGTTCATTAATAGAATGCTCCAACGTAAAGCCCTTGGTCAGCCTCAGTCGGCGCGATTAATTTGGTGTCTGATCTTCTCACTGAGTAACTCGAGCAACCGCGCCAACCCGACACAGCATATTAGGTTGGATTAAAATTGTGGCCATTTTCACCTTGTGTCTATTTGGTTCAACCCCGTAACTTGTTGTAATATGCTGTGGAGTAACGACAGGCGTATGAACCACCGAGAAAGATTGTTCGTTACTCTACTTTCCCTAAAAGCACACAGTGGGAACAACCGACCAGTTGGCAAAGAATATTCCAAACGAGAAATTGAGTTATGAGTGAATCAGAGTTGTGCATACAGTCAGTTGAGCGACTGTCGTATTCGTCCTATACTCTGGACAAAATAAGTGTTATTGACGACGAAAGTCTTGGCAAATTACAATGCAGTTCGGTCTTGTCCGGATGAAATTAAGACCGGATCCTGGATTCACCTGATTGCTCAGTCTGACAATTTCAACTGACAAGCGAAATCGTTGCGCACTACGTTGTGTCCGTTGGTTGTCTGACTGATCACTGGTTTTTGTTGAAAGTTCTAAGTTTACACACTCAGACCTTATTCACCGTGTTCCGACTAACATATCCATTAGTAACTGGAGAAGCAAGTAAATGGTGTTGTTACGGGTCTGAATGAATCCGGTCAAGCCCCTCCGGCTGGAACTCGTCAACCTCCGACATCACTTGTGTCGAACAGATGTCCTATTCAGTGAACGTCCAATGTTAGTTACTGTATACTGCTCTCCACACAAACTCTCCACGTGTGAACGAAGTTTACCTGAGTAGTCGACAGCCACTCTGGTCATTTTTGGTACCAGAGAAAACCAGCAAATGAATCCCAGGAAAGACCCACACAACCCCTCACTTGGCCAGTTGTGACCACCATCCAGCCAACAGTGAATGGCTGTCTACCACCAAAGCTGACTGACTGCGTCGGAATTCATTCCTTGATCCTCATGCTTGATATTTGGATTGAATCCTTCCGCACGAGGGCACTGGAAGACGTATAAACCCCATAACCTAGAAGGCTCACTGCAATATTCGTGATAACCGGCAACCTGGCCGTGAGACCTGGAGTGGAGAAGCACGTAGGGTTCCAATAGATCAAGTGTGGTTGCGAGCTGGATGGCAGTGGAGATTACTGTCTACCACCATTAAGCCGTTTGATTTTTTCGGCAGTGCATCCAGCTGGTTAGGAAACTGAATCCACGAAGCTGGTACTCGACTTTTAGGACCGGGTAATAGAGGTCACTCATACTCGACCATTACTGCTAGCGCTGACCCTTCGGCGTGTGAAGTGCTGCTGAAGGACTGGGCTAACTCTGGACCAAACCTTGTCCTGACAAGAAAGGCCCCAGCTCCAGTAGATGAGGTGGTCGGATATCGGATAAAGCGTCGTCGCGTAAACAGAAAACACGAGTGACTTTCGCTCTGAATCGTATGTAGCACCGGCGCACCATCCAATTATCCAATAAAAGTCGAGTGCATATTGTGGCAGTTAGATCCATCCTTTCATACAACTCAGAAACATGGCTGTTACAGATAGTAGATACGCGAAGACTGTCCAAGTCTTCACAGTATTGCTCGAATACGTTGGGAACACCGTATCAGCAATGCTAAGGTTAGGTTTGAGATTTTGGGAATCAGAGGTTAGTCACTGAAACAAGTAATGAAGCTAAGCAGGTTAAGATGGTCGGGATGTGTGTTACACATGCCCGCAGATAGATTACCGCAGTGTACATTATTCTCCGAGACAGTTAGAGGTTGGAGAGTGAGTCGAGGTGGTCAATTCGTCACAAGGTAAAAGGCATGAGAACCTTGATCCACTGAACTTGACCATGTAGGACGTTTTGGGTTTTAGGGCTGGGGTCCACGAGATCTACCCATTGAATGGTTAGATAAATTAGGCGACATGGGTAAGTGCACTAGCCAGTGGTGTACTTGCATTCGAGTCCTCTGTTTGGCTTCATGATTTGCACTTTGCCTGTTTCCTCCTTGTGTTTCTCTCGACCAGACAATGCTTCGAGGTAGGAACGAAAACTATCACACTGAAGTGTGAGACTACTAATTAACAGAACTGAACTAAATGGACAGGGTAAAGTAAGGAGCTCAGCATTAGGTGCCACAATCCGAGACAGTCGTGAAGTGGGTGCATCAGCTCTAAAGAAGCAGC